>OX453276.1:11160698-11608198 GCA_949710005.1 Ricordea florida | reverse complement strand
CTTGAGCATAAAACTTTGCCGGAATTCAACAAGTGAAACTAAGACGATGCTATGGTCACGTTCCGAGAAATAATTTCCAATTTGGCACCGCTACCGTATAAGTATCTTAGAACATTTCTCATTAAGTTAAGTCTTAAGCCCCGTCTACACGAGCAATTTTTATGACAATTTTCTATGTGGCAATTTTTATTTGCCCGTGTAGATGGTGAAAAATGACCAATTTTTATGTGACAACTGTATTTGCTGAAAAGCTGGCATGTTAGTTTTTATGTGGCAATAAAAATTGCCACATAAAAATTGCTCGTGTAAACGGGGCTTTAGTGCAAGAAAACAGTATAAGAGGAACGTTTACTCGCAAAAATAAAGCACATTCTGTGACACCTTGAAACAGCGTTCGACTTCAACAGTTTCTAGAAATGCAGAACTTTAGACGTATCAAAGCGAGAGCGAGTAAAAGCTGCACGACCTGCATGCATGGCACTCACAATTTTAAAATTAACGACAACCAGTCTTTCAATTCAACTCTTAACAGAACATTTCCGTTCGCACCTCAACAAACATAGAAAAGAGATAGCTAAGGGCAATATCTGCTGCAAAGCCTACATCTAGAGCATTTGTATTCACAAAGCGTCGCGGGAGGTAAAATACATTAAATGGCATTAATTATTCGGAAATTCTGTAGACGTTACGAGAGACTATTTAATAGCGTGATTTTGGATCGACTTAGTATTTTTTTATAGGATGACCTTTTTTTCAGTAAAAGAATATGTTACATGCTTATAAACCCACCCTCGTTGGTGTTATCCAGCACCCTCAAATCATGCTTTCCATCGATGCCAGCTCTGTAATTTGCCTTGTTTCCACAATCCCACTGAACCAAGACAACTTGAGTATTCAATGACGAATTGCCTTTCTCTAGTCCAAGTTGAGCTACTGTTCCCACGCAGCCCTCTCCGCCGTCCTGGTTTTCCCACTGCCAGTTCGGACCACGAACAACTCGAGTTCCTAACTGCGTCGCCATGTTTTTGTTATCCTCTGACGGAAAAATTAATAATTCAAAACAAAGTGGGTTGAATCGAAAGCGGAAGTCAGCCATGACATAACAGTCTGATTATAACTTAAATCTCTGTAGAAAAACCTTCTTATTTGCGGCTTATCATGAACGATTACAGCCCAGATAGTGGAAACGGTAACGATGCTCGCTTAATTTCTCTTCCTAGCGACCATTAAGACGAGTTTGTCGAACACGGTCAAGTAACACTTATTGCACGCAGGAAGTAAAACTAGTAAACCTGATTTACGTATCTTGTTAAATAAGAATTTGCATGGAAATCATATCTACACCAACAGAGCAAGGATCGTTGTTCTTTATCGACTACAAAATTGCAACATTTACTTCCTGAAGCTCAAAGTAACCCAAAGGCAGATTTCAATGTCCATATTACCTTGTACACACAACAGTTAAGCAAGTTCCAGCGATGTCACTCCACGAAGTTGCGCTATAAACTCTTGCAACGAGAATCAGATCACTTTTGTGATCTCTCCTGTTGCTTGTTTCGTCGATTGTACCCGAAGTTGAAGGGGGAAAGCTGTTTTGGTGTTAGAAATTGCATTCCGCGAAAGCTGTTCAGGGGAATCCCCGCTCTCTCCAGGCTAGTATCATCACTATTTTTAGGCCTTTTACCTAGTGTCGTGTCGTGTCAAAAACAATACTACAAAAAACGGTTTATTACTGTCATCATAGTCAGTAGAGGGAGACTGCTTTGGAAACCCAGCACACTTCTCCCTGTACTAACTATGCTGCCATGAATATATATTTGCAAATATATAAGCACGTATATAAACGGTGTTTATGAATAAAAATGAAACAGATGTCACTGCTAACGTGAAATAATGGAGTTTACCAATTCTGACCTGAATTTAGTGGTCATAAATACACGAGCATACGTAAGCATTGTAACGCTTTCGATGTGACCTTAAACTGGCATGACAATCCTAAATAATTGAAATTAAAGCGATAAATTGGCAACTCAAGTTTAACGATGTCGAAGTGGGTTGCCCTGTTAAATCTCTTCTCTCTTTGTTTTGAACAAAGCGAGTTTTCATGCAATGTCCGGTTTCATTGGGCGGCTTTCTAAAATTTTTTCTGGCACAATTTGCAAATTAAAATTATTCTTGGAAAACGGTCCCGTTTCTGCTTAAAGGGACAGTATCATGCGCTGCACATGCGCAGTTGATCAGCTAAACTTTTAAAAACGTCGGGCCGACGATTTCAAACTTGTGATACTGAAAACAAAATGGCGTCGGAAGCTGGAAGACAGCGAGGAGGCCGTAGAATTAACGCTGGCCGAAAGAAGATCTTCAGTTCCATGAGTATTGGAAAAGAGTATGGGAAAAATTTCGCCGACGAGTTCATTTGCACGAAATAATTTACAAATCTTGGTTAGAAGCCAAATACACTGGTTCCGAAAGAGCACTGAGAACGTAAGTATATTATTCACCAGCGCATTTCTTATGATTTGCCATGCTATTGTCAAATTGCACACAATGATCTTACAGAGTTTGGTTGTTATCTTTGGGCATCGATAGAAGAGCGTACAGGATGTACACGCAGCTCCATCCATTCACGTAAGATGTAGAAAATACTTGGGACCCCCACTGCAATGGAAGAACCCGAAAACCAACATAACATCTCCACTGAATGTACGTCAGGTTGGATGCAACAAAAATAAACATTTTGAAAATCACAAGAACGTAGCATTCGAATTCTCAGTTGAAGTCATTTGCACAGGGCCATGTACCTCCACTCCTGCAAAAATGTCTGGGAAGGTTCAGCTCTTGACTGAATCGACTATATGGATGCCACTAAACCTCTGAGAAATGATTTGTCCTGGAACAACAGTGATACATCAAAAATGTAAGATCCCCTTTTTGATGAGACAATCCTTTATAAAGGATAGTTTTTTACCTTTTAGAGCAGTCTCAGATGTATTCCTTTAAAATCTACTTGTTAACATATATTTTTGCAGTTTGGACTCTTCATTATTTTCTGACAATGAAGTGTCTGATTCAGTAGAGTCAAGCTCTGAAGCTGAACTTCGGTACATATGATGTTGTGTCATTCATTTAAAAGTAGATTTAAGTATTTGAAAAAGTGCACTTATTCTAGATACTATATTATATCAATGTCAACAATTTTTGGCCAAAATTCTTATTTCTCTGCATATAGATGCAGGTGTGTTTTGGAATAGGTATTTACAATGAGGTTTCAAATCTTGAATATGATAATACTGTTTGACAAACAAGGCTTGCATAATACAGTACTGTGTCTTCCAACACATTATTATACAATAATGGGTCATCTTATTAATATAAATAGTGTTTTCTATATTCCATTTCACATAAAAAGGATGAGTGGATTGGCCTGCTTTATCATGTGGGTGACAAACATGAATGGGTGAATGCAAAATGTGACCATGAAAAAGGAAGCCATGAGGGATGATCTATCCTGGTTTGATAGGAGAGATGCAGACTTGTCAGAGCTGAAAAAAATTATATTAAATGCTAAATTACTTGACAGCTTCAAGTACTATGTGAGGTTCAGGTAATAAATTCTTACGAGAACATAAACAAACCAAATGATGAAGAAAAGGGGAGTTATACATATTTTGACGACTTTAGAAGTGCCACATCAGTCATGATTTCTTTTTTCAACCACTGAGGGCCATTCAAAGTATTAACGTAATACATTTTCAACAGTTGCAACATCAATTTGTTTAAATGCTTATTCTCTCAACAGACACACAGGTGGCATTGAATGTGTCAGTAGTTTGTCTCTGGAGTATTCAGCAAAGAGGATACCATTTAGGTAAGGGTCTTCAAGACAACAGTATTACAACAACATGTTTTTTATATAACCACTTGCAGGTATAACTTTTACTTATACTTTCTGGCTATTTTAAAGGGAAAAAACATGTTGGCAGAGTTAAGTAACAGACATGCATTATTATTATGGTCTAAATATGAACTTTTTTGTCTTCTAGTTACAGGGCATACAAGGTCCCAAAATATCTTGTGGCAATTGATTCGAATTACCACAGAGATCTTCCAGATGCTTCAAAGAGTACATGGGAACAAATCTTTTGCCGGAAATACAACCAGCGAACTCGGCAATGAGACATCAAAATTATCAAAGCAGAAAAGGGATACAAGTACATCCAAGTTCTTATTGCCAAGATGTTTCATAACAGGATTCAGGATGTACATGCTGTGGCCAGAAGCATCTCACAGAATGAAAGTGATCCAAGACAATACAATAGGTTCACTGGCCAGAAAAACTTGCTGAGCAAAAAATGGCTCTGATGGAATAGGATGTAATTGAATCAGTTTAGCCCTTGCACTTTGGATAAAAATAATAATATTTTTAAGACATATTTGTGATATATAGATTTCACAACACCCAAGCTTGCAGTAAGTTCTGCAGTGGTTGGTTGTATAGGTGGGTAAGAGTGAAAGGGTGCGGTTGTCTTTGTTTATAACTATAATTTTATACATGTTTGCTAAGGTTTTTCAAAAGCAAAATCATTTGTACATGTACCAGGATTGACTACACAACCACTGCTATCATTTAGCAGACCAACATGCTGATGACACAATAATAAACTGTTGTATGATAATGCGTCTTGATGTCTGAAAGCTTATGTTACAGCAAAGTTTTCACAACAGCCTGTAGTGGATGTCAATAAAATTAATATATCGTACAGGATACATTTCATTTATTATACACAACTGTAACTGTAAACTGAATAACTGAATGAAACCCATGTTTTTGAAGCAAATTGCAACTGTAGTTTTTTCTGGAAGCTGTGATCAATACTACATTTCAAAGCTACAACTGATCAAACAATTTTACCGCTGCAACGTCATAACTAGGGTAATTGTGCGATGAAAACATGCTTTGTGTGTGTACAGCTGTAACATGGCACCTCTAAGAGCAAACGTACACAGAAATTGAAGACTTCTTTTACATCATTATTTTCTTTGATCCTCTCCTCCTCTTCTGTCGGTCTATCGCAAGCATGAGCACGGTTGGTTGGGGTGGGACGTAAAAATGCCTGATCGCTAGCGTTTCGGGCTCGCACATTCCTAGTATAACACTCGGGGTGGATTTGACACCTTGTGATTGCTGAAAACCCAACGGATACAAATAGTGTTCGGTTTTTTTAAATTTGAACCAGTTCACATAAGAATTACAGACAACGCGAAGTTCATGTTTATTAGCACTTCAAACTTACTTTCTTCTTACAGGGCTTGTCTTTTCCTCCACATTGACAACTGTCACCACAGTACGCGTTTCGGGTTTTACACGGACAACCCCGATTACTGGATTCTTTTCATTTCGTACTAAACGAACTTTTACACTGACAGCATCATGGTTGACATTCCTAAACGAAACTGAACTAATTTTTCGGGTTCTTCTTTTTTAAATCACAGTATGATACGAATAATTCGCCCCTACGGAGGAATCCATAATGGCGGCCATTGGCTTTGTGGGCAATAGGTCACGATGATTAATGCGCATGTGCTGCTGATGAGACTGTCCCTTTAAGAGCAGTACTATAGAGTCCTAAAGTGTGACGTCACGTTGCCATGGCGCTAAAAAACTCAGTTCTAAACAATGCAGATGATCAAGAGCGCGTAGGTCACGTTTTCTTTGTTGAAAAGTCAAAGCACTTAAAAATCCTGTAATTGTTTTAAAAAATCACTCTAGAGGAAGATCTGCGGGTGGAAAGGTCAATTGCGCTGTCACAATTGACGCTTTTGTCCAAAAAGAAAGGTCCAAACGGTCATAAATGGTCTACTGCTTTGCTCCAACGTGTAACCATGCGTCAGAGAGCCATACTTGCCGGTTCTTCGCATTTCCAAGTCCTCAAAAGGCAACAAACGAACACAAACGATGGATTCGTCTGATAAGGTTGGTAAAAATATTCATGATCGTGTTTTTTACTAAGAATACAACTTCAATATGTCGATTCTGAGCGTAAGGTTTACCGAATGATTCGCTTCACTCGGGTTTCACTGGGACGAAGTTGTGCCGATGCGAAACAATCGAACTCAGTGTTATTTACCTCTCGAGACCTATCATTGCTTTTATGATTCCCCAGTTAATTGCCTTCGCTTCACCTTAGTTTGTGAACCTGTTACTAAGATTGATTTCTCTTACAACACAATGTGTTGGCTGAACATTCTTGGCCGTCAAGTCTAACAAGTTTATTATTTTAATATGAATATCGTTACATCTGATAAGGTGGTTTCTATTTGCTCCTTCCGCAGAAGAGAAGATAAAATACCCAACAAATACTCGAGGGTGTGTAGCTGCCATTTTAGAGATGGTAAAAAGTCGAATGGTCCAGAGATTTTTGAGCGAAACAGGGACAAATTATTTCCTGAACAAAGAGGGTCCCCTCCGAAGAAAAAGAAGACTAAGGCTGCCTTCATCAGGGAAAAGACTCTTACTGAGATGATCGAAGACGCTCGAAAAAATGAGTCACCATCCACTCAGGAGAGTAAAGAACAAAACCAGAAAACAACACGGGAGGTTATCCTGGAGGCAGAATTGGACCTAGTGAAGAGCGATCTTAAGAGTCTAAAGGAGCACGTCCAGTACAAAACCAAGTGTTACACTGTGGGAGAACTGTCAGGAGATGTTATCAGAATGGAAACTGGGCTTCCTACAAAGGAAGTATTTGAAATTGTTGTGAGATATGCCTTAAGGTTTAAAGATTCAATCAATTATTTTGCTGGCTGGACGGTTGAATCTATCAGTTTTGAAGACCAGATTTTCATTACTTTAATGAAAGTAAAACAGAACTACACCAACCTGCACTTGGCTCAGCTATTTAATTGCAGTGTTGCTACAATTGCAAACATTATTTCAACATTTATTCATGTGTTACACGCTATTTTATTTAATGACATTATGACATCTATTCCTTCCCGAGACAAAAACAAACTATCTGCACCATCCTCTTTTCATCAATATGGTTCATGCCGGATTGTTATAGACTGCACTGATATTGAGGTTGCAGCACCTGGACTAATGAGTCAACAAAATGCAACATATTCATCTTATCGTGGAATGAATTCATTTAAAGTCCTTGTTGGTGTTGCACCAAATGCAGTCATCACATATGTAAGCAAACTCTACCCGGGGTCTATCTCAGACAAAGCCATTGTCCAAGAGTCAGGCCTTCTCAACCACTTAACTCCTGGGGACATGATAATTGCAGATAAGGGATTTCTTATCCAGGATATTGTGCCACGAGGGGTTTCTGTTAACATCCCACCATTCCTGAACAATGGAACTTTTACTGAGAGTGAGGCAAAGGCAACAAAGGCTATAGCCAGATGTCGGATCCATGTGGAAAGGGCCAATGCTAGACTTAAAGACTTTAGAATATTAAGTTTCATCCCCTCTTATTTACGTTGTTATGCCGATGTATTGTTTCAGCTGGTTGCAGCACTCGTAAATTTGCAGTTTCCTCTAATCAAAGAGGGGTGTGAGGATATGACTTTTGAATAGTTTTTTTCATAGTATATTATTTAGGGACATTACATGTATGTTTAAGGTTAAAATAAAATCAGGTAAAAGAATTTAACCTAGATTGATTCTCAATTTCCTTTGTCTTCTAGCTGTAGTTATTTTTGAAGCAGGATTGCTGTCAAAGAACAGAATAATGATGGCCTTCATTAAAATACTTTTTAAGTTACCACAATATAACAGCGTAATTCACAAACTATGACAATCCTTTCCATGACAACCTATGAAAGAATTATAAATGGTAAAAAAGCAGAAATCAAAATATGCAGGAGCACCCCTTGCCCCTCCTCAGCCCAGCTCTTTGACAAACTAGAGAAGGGGGATGAGCTATCAAGCCATGACAAAGAGTTTTTTATGATTAACCAATTACAATTTATAACAGAACAAAAGTAAATCATGTTTACTGCACATTTACCACTTCTTAAGTACAGTCTCATGGAAGGTTAAAAATAAAATTATTTACAATTCTCCTTCCACAATTTTTGGGAAAATATAATCATAATAAAACTTAATTAAGCGTGGGATGTTTGCAGCCCATGTGTCATCCCTTTCTATTTTCAAAACAGCTATATCTTTTGTAGTCCAAACAACAAAAAAACAAAACTTTCTACGAGACAAATACATTTGTCCCTGGACTTGATCCCAGTACACATGGTCTTTCCTCAAGGTGTAACCCTGCCCACTTTCAGTTTTTTTAAGGCAGAATGATGTTGACTTCAAAGCCTCTTCTATTGTCAGGTTTCGTTCAGTGTATGGGCACTTTGACTCCAAAACAGTTTCATCATCTACAATGCCATCAGGTGAAGCACCAAGATATCCAGAAAAATGAAACCAGATACCAGTATCCTTAACAATTTTCCCTGTTTTTAAGGTGAATGCTTTAATGGCTTCTTTTTCATTGTTAACTCCCCATTGGACTGCTTTGACTCGTGACAAATCATACTCCCCAAGGAGACGCTTTACTAGTGAAGGAGTGACTCTTTTGGCTTTGAGGACAGAGCCAAAGTTACTGGCGGTAAGTCCACCTCTTCTTGCCAAATGCCAAGCAGGATTGTCTCTTTGGCCCACAGTTAACTGGCTAATTCTTGCGATCTTATGCTCATCTAGTTTTGAACGGCGAACCAAGCAATCCAGCTGTCCTTGACTCCCGCTAGCTTGAAGAAATTCGTCAGATAAAATAATTTCCTCGATGGAAGGCATGGGCAGTTTGTTAGCAACAGGTGGCTCAGGGCTAAGCAGCCAGCAGAGACCAGTAAACTTTCCATATTCCTTTATGTCTTCATACAACGCGAAACGATCGGCTTGCGTCGGGTTTCTCGACAAAGCACAGTACCTTTTGGGTGGAGGAAATAGCTCTGAAACCGCTTGATTTGACAGCGTAGTCGTGGACTTCCTTTTTCTCCACTGGCATTCGACGTCTGTGCGGCTAAGGTTGTGGATTCCATGAATAAAAAGTGCGGCTGCATGACTACATTTAAACGCTCCTCTTGGACATTCGCATTCGGTCGATTTTATTTCTTGTTGGTCATCCAAGTAGATCTGCAATTTTCCATTTAACAGACAGATGAAAAATATGTTACGATATATAAGCAGAAAGATGTTTGAATTGGCTAAAAAAAAACAAAAGATACGCTAAATTATATGCTTAATTTTCGATCTATGAACGTTGTTTTGTTTCAGAACATCGGGAACTTCTTGCTTAGACCATTTGAACTAAATACAACGACATTTTTAGATCAAAACGACACAGTATGCTTCACAGCTTATGCTTCCTAAGTTGATAAATCGTAAAGTTAACTCACCGTGACTTTATAAACCTTCTTTTTCATGCTTGCGTGTACTTCTCCTCGTAAAACTCCTTGCTGGTAACTAAAAGCTTCCACATGATCAGAATTAAAGTGGTTTTCTCCTTTTTTTATCGATTTCTTTTCGTCCGAGAAGAAAGAAAGCAGCGATGCGATAGATAGCGTGGCCATTTTGATTGAAATGTGACTTTGTTTAGAACTGAGTTTTTCAGCGCCATGGCAACGTGACGTAATCGCTTTAGGACTCTATTATCACCAGGGGGTGATTTAATTAAATGAAGCATGGGTTAGTAGGGTTGAGCCCGGGGGTGTACCCCCCTGTAAAGCTATAGAGCCTGTGGCTTCCAAAAGGGTTATCTATTGTAATCAATAAAATAATGGGAGTCGACTTTATTCCGTCATTCATTTGCTCCTTTTCAAACAGATTCTGAAGTTAATGGATTAGCCTCCCCTAGCTCTGTTGCCTTAACAATTGTGTATGTTTCGTAGCGGTTAAAGCAGACCTAACTTTCTTGTTTTTAAATATTTGGAATTCGAGCTTTGTCGTGTAAGTGCACAACGAAATGTCCCCGCTTTAGCCTAAACTTGTTACCAGTCTTCCCATCGCTTGAGGGCGCTCACGGATGAATCGGGGCAGAAAAATCGCCCTTTTTGCATCAAAACAACCCGTAAACAACATTGGTTACCATAGTAACCGATCAAGAACAAGCTCAAACTTCGCAATTTTGGGCAAATTATGTACTATAGGGCAAAAATATCGAGCTGTTATTGAAGTACAATGGCTAAAGATACTATAAAATTTAAAGTCACAAAATACACTTTTTTCCATTTTTGGCCTATCGAGCCACCTTAAAGAAGGCCTAACTTTGTTGTTTTTGAATATTTAGAATTCGAGCTTTCTGAAGTTCTTAGCTTCAACGCCATGTTTCAGTCTCCTGGTTTTTTACAAAGAAACAGGAAATAATTTGTGGATACTTTGAAGTGCGTTGCATCGAAAGCGGAAGTGAGCAGAGACACTTCATTATATCAACTTCATTCTCTATGATACAAATGAATATATGAAAGACCATATATTTGAACTGCGGAGTAATATGTCCTTCGTTGTTTCTTGTGGATTTCGGCTGGAAAATGGCTTGAATTCAAGCTTATTTGCTGGAAAATGGCTTGAATTCAAGGTTATTTCAAACACGCTCATAGGCGAACGATCATGGCGGATGGCGGCCTGTAATAAGCGCCTTAACATCGACGATATGGGTGATACGAAGAAGCTTAAACAAGAGAATTCAAAGTTGAAGAATCAAGTCCAAGCTTTAAGCGAAGAGGTTGAGCAAATGAAAAGTCTGCTTCAACAGAGCTCAATTCAATTAGCGAGTGAACCACCAACTGACGCGACCGTTTCTCTGAATCGTGAAGATGAGAAGAGCTTGAGCTTCCTTAGCGATAAGTATGATGAACTGATCCTGTTCAAAAGTAACGCATTGAAAGAATTAGAGCGACTTGGTAAGAAGATTGAAGATGTTAGTGAAAAAGTCAATAATATCAGTGAAGCAATAGACAACATGGAAAGTTACAGCTACCAATATAATATCAAGCTTGTTGGATTCCCCGAGCTCCACGAACATGAATCAGCAATTGAAACCACGAATTTATGTCTTGAAATCTTTAAAGCTATCGGTGTAAGTGGAATAACAAGTCATGATATTGATATCGCTCACCGGGTCAAATCTAGACGCGACTTTGGACCCAAACCGATTATCTGTAAATTTGTTCGAAGGTTGGCGAAAGAAAATGTTATGAATCGTCGACGAGAAGTCGAAAGTGTTCATCCTTCTATTCTGGGATACGACTCGGAAACGTCGTTAGCACAAGCTAAGATTTATGATCACTTAACACCAAGACTGCAGCATCTCTTGTCAGAAGCAAACAAATTCAAGGTAGCGCATCATTTTCATTACTGCTGGGCAAAGAATGGCCAAGTTCTTCTCCGCAAGAGTCACGAATCCAGAGTGATCAAGCTCAGGTCTATAGAAGACTTGATCAGCTTTACGAACAATCTGGAACCTGAATGAAACTAACCAGTCGAGCTAAGTACCAAACATTTTTATTCATTCTTGCTATTTTAGTTAAAATAAAGATAACATGGCCTCTCGTCAAAAACACAATTCGAAGGAAACCTTAACACATTTACCTTATTATAATTGCAAAGAGATTTCTTTTGTTCATGGCAGATTTAACAACCTTATAGGTGACAATTTACATTCCAAGAATACTCTGGAGACACTACATAGTCTTTATGACTTAGACATTTTCAATATGAACTCATTTAATACAAACATTGACCCCGATTACAATCTCTTAGAACCAAGATTGCGATCGCGATATTATTCACCTCACAGTTTTGCTCAGGTTATTAAAAGAAGATTGAATCAAAATAATCAGAATTTCATCTCTATAATTCACAGTAATATAAGAAGCCTTAACAGGAATTTCGAAACATTCCAACAGCATGTGCTTTTCGAGTTAAAAATAAGCTTAAGTGTTATAAGATTAACAGAAATTCGAATTCGTGATGGCGCTTGTAATGAATTTCTTCCGAGTTTACCGAATTACTATTTTGAGTATGTAACAACGCCTCTTTCAGCGGGCGGTGTGGGAATGTTTATAAACTGTAACTTGCAGTATACCGTTCTCGAACGTACTTCTAATTCTTCCTATCAAGCTCTTTGGATCGAGATCGTTGACTCTAATAAGAAAAAGAGTATTTGTGGTGTGGTTTATAGACAGCATGACAAGGCTGATGATTTCCTTAGTTATCTTTCCTCGTCAATAGAATTATATTCCTCTAGGAATAGAAATATTTATTTAATGGGAGATTTCAATATTGATCTTCTTAAATTTGAATCCTGTTCTTACTCTAAAGAACTGTTCGAACTAACACAAAGCTTTTCGTTGCTACCAGCTCTTGATAAGCCCACGAAAGTTTATAGGACCTCAGCCACGTTAATCGACAACATTTTCTCAAACAATTTAGAGAACAGCCTTATATGTGGCAACATCGTAAATGATACCACGGACCATTTCACTCAGGCCTGTATTGTGGCAACACAGCCTTACTCAATTAACCATTCAAACCAAAGGAAAAAATTACGTGATTATTCCAATTTCAATGCTAACGTGTTTCTCTCGGAGTTGCAAGAAATTGAATGGTCTAATCTTTCTGATAATGATGTTAACAAGGCCTTCACAACCTTTTACAAAAAAATAAACACCTTGATTGACAAGCACGCTCCGATGAAAATTCTCTCCAAGCGCAGGGAAAAAATATTTTCAAAACCATGGATTACCAGGGGAATCAGAACTTCAATACGAATAAAAAATAAATTATTTCTTAACGCAGATTGGGAACACTATAAATTATACCGAAACAAAATAGTGAGTTTAACGCGTCTAAGCAAGAAAAATTATTATGAACGTTACTTTGTAGAAAACATTGCCAACTCTAGGCAAACGTGGAGAGGTATAAACGACATTATCTCAAGAAAGGCAAAACGTGCACGTGGTCAAAAACCAATTCACCGTCTTGTTAACGCCAACTCGAAATCGATATACAACCCAAAGGAAATAAGTAATTCTCTTAACACGTTTTTTGCAACTGTTGGACATAAATTAGCATCTTGTATACCTTCTCCGCCATCAGATCATGACTTTAGTATTTTTTTAGACCCGCCCATAGTAAGTTCTTTCTATTTTGACCCTTTCGTCCCTGCAGAAGTTGAAGCTGAAATTAAAATGCTGCCAAACAATAAAGCCTACGGACTCTATTCATGTCCAGTCAGTATATTGAAATTGTCTCGTCATATTATTTCTCAACCCTTAGCTCAAATCTTCAATGTCTCAGTATCCACAGGCTGTTTCCCAGCTAAACTTAAAGTCGCTAAAGTCGTTCCGATTTTCAAATCAGGAGATGAATCTAAGCCAGGAAACTACCGACCAATTTCCTTGCTATCAATTTTCAATAGAATCTTTGAAAAATTGGTTTATAGAAGACTCATGAAGTTTGTTGACAAACAAAGTATTTTGTATTCATCTCAATACGGATTCCGCGGTAAGCATAGTACACACCACGCTACTCTAGAAATCATAAACGATATTCTTACTAATTTTGATAAAGGGCAATTTACTTGCTGTTTATTTATAGATTTAAAAAAGGCTTTCGACACGGTTAACTATGATATTCTTCTCTCTAAACTCGAAAGTTATGGTTTCAGAGGAGTGGTAAATGATTGGTTCAAGTCATATCTAATTGGTCGCAGACAGTATACCACTGTTAATGGTTATATATCTGATGCTAATCAAACCCTCTGCGGAGTTCCTCAAGGTTCCGTGCTGGGACCCTTGCTTTTTCTCTTGTATATCAATGACTTATATAAATCGTCCGATAAGATTAATTTCTACTTGTTTGCCGATGATACTAGTGTGACTTATGCTAACGGTGATCTTAAACGACTTGAAACTGAATTTAATGAAGAGCTTTCCAAAGTGTGTACGTGGTTAGCTGTTAATAAACTAACCTTGAATGCCGAAAAATCTAACTATATCATCTTTCGTCCACGCCAAAAGACTCTCTCCTTTAATCCCAATATTAGAATAACTGATAACATCTCAAACACTAGCCAACCGTTAGAAATGAAAAATTACATTAAATATCTTGGTATACTCATTGATGCGAACCTCTCATGGAAATATCACATAGATTACATTTGTCAAAAAGTTAGTAAAACAATTGGGATTATTGCCAAGCTCAGACATTTCGTTCCACGTCATGTACTTCTCACGTTATATCGTTCATTGATTTTACCTTATCTGAACTATGGCATCTGCGCTTGGGGTCAAGCTGCTGAAACACACCTTCATAAGCTACTCATTCTCCAAAAGAGAGCCCTTAGGCTAATGTTCTTCAGTAATCCAAGAGCTCATGCAGTCCCATTATTCTTAGAAACAAAACAGTTGCCGATATCATTCTTGCTGTTTGAGCAAATGAGTCTTTTAATGTACGACATTCATAATAATCTTGCTCCTAGTAAAATTAAGAATATGTTCAAGAAATTGCCTTTTGTTCATAGTTACCGGACTAGATCTGTTTCTAACGAGAATTATTATGTTGAGAAAGCTAGAACTGAAAATATGAAAAAAGCCTTTTCTATCTCAGGTGCCCTGATTTGGAACAGCATTCCACTCACCATCAAAGTCTTAAATAAAAGTCAGTTTAAAAGCAAACTAAAGAATAAACTTTTTGAAATCCTTAAGAATGAAGACGATTACATCAGAATTTCTGATATACGAGTACAATTCTCAAAATCATAACATTGTATGTTACTCCCAATATTGACTATAGTCTGCCTCCCCGTATCATTCTGCCTATAAACCACACGACAAACTAGATTGCTTCTAGGTTTGTTCTGTAGACAGTATTAATTGACTTTTAAATTGTTTTTTGCTCTTTTGCCCGCCTCGAATAGCCCTCGCTAATCGCGGGCAAAAGCTCTCTAATGTTAAATTCTTGTTTAGATCTAATGTTTAGATTAATTTAGATCAATTTAAATCAATAAAGGATTTGTTCACTTGTTCACTTCAAAAAATATGTAATGACATCAATTGATCATCGCAGTTATGTACACAACTTGAGCAGCTGTGAAATTAAAGCCTGAAAAAAAACTCAGGCCTGAACGGGATTCGATCCATGACCTATCGGTATCGCAGAGGTCATGGGTTCGAATCCCGTTCAACCCTGAGTTTTTTTCAGGAGCTGTAATTTCACAGCTGTTTAAGTTGTGTACATAACTGCGATGAACATTTAATGTCATTTCATTCTCTATCGAAGAATATTCTTATCTGTTGGCTGTAAGAAACTCTTAAGACTCAGATAGAAGAAACGGTAATTACGCTTCCTTAATTGTTAGTAGGGAGTTTAAGATACAGGAACGCGGACGCATTGAAGAACGCCGTGCTTGAAGAGGGACTGGGTTATGTACATGGTGCTCGTGGCGGGAAAATTAAGTTAAGAAGTTTGTGTGACCCGCGAACAAAGACGCGAGCTGTTTCCCTCCAGTAATGGCTTCTCTGAAAGACTAGAGAAGCCTTGCTTATTAGGCATGCGAGCGGATTTATAACAGAGGCAGAATTCCTGCTACGGTACGAAGAAAACACCTACTATGGCAACTCGATGTAAGCACCATATTTGGTGTAGCTAAGTGAGTTGAGATCAAGGCAATAAAGCCAGCGGTCCTAACCTTGGAAACTCCGTTTTTTTATTCACTCTCAAACTCCCGTATAAACATTGCACTGGCGACGAGGATCAACACAAGAATCCAAACAATCAAAATCAAGACGTGGGAACACACTATTCACCGAACAGCGCGTGAAAATGGCAGCCGCAACGCCCCCAAGCTTCAAGGAATTTGATCTCACCGACCAAGGGACGCAAGCTACGCGTTGGAAGAAATGACTTTCGAGATTCAAAAATCTACTGATCACCATGGACGTAACAAACAAAAAGCGAGAAAGAGCCCTTCTTCTTCACTATGCCGGAGAAGCGGCTTCTGTGAAAGACTAGAGAAGCCTTGCTTATTAGTCATGCGAGCAGATTTATAACAGAGGCAGAATTCGTGCTACTTTACGAAGAAAACACCTCGGAAAATTTGGATTTTCTTTACGATGACTATCCGAGATTTAACTTACAGGAGAAAAATGAAGCCGATTGCAAAGGCAACTTTAGGGACGAAAAGCAGATTTCCCGACTAGTTGATGTACTTGAAATGCCTGCCGTCTGCAAATGCGACCAAGGAACGATTTGTGAGCGAATAGACGGCCTTTGCATCCTTCTGAAGCGACTTTCGTTCCCCTGTCGTTTCTCCGACATGATTCCGGAAACGTGCGACCCCATTCTAGTAACCATTGAAAACGTGACCCCATGATAGTCAATCCAGTCGTGAAGATGCGACCCCATTAGGTGGCACATTCCCATTGGCCTCTTAAAAAGGAAGTATTCCCCTTCGGGGTTTTCAAATGGTTTTGCCTTCGTGTGACTCTAAAGTGACATGACAAGCCTCTTAAAAATATTTAACAATTATTCTCAGAAATCTCGGTGAATAGTGGTAGAATATTAGGTAAATATTACTAATTATTGTTTATGGAGTTTGAAGAGAATTCTTGTCTAAGTATATACCAATCAAGGAAGCAACCCCAAAAGGGAGCTTAAGCAAACTCGACGCTGACGCCGAGATAGAATAACACAACCAGTAAAAAAAATAATTGTTGAAGCGTAATTTGTACGGCAAAGAAACTTACAAGACTTTATTTTGCACATGCAGTTTTACTGCGTCCTTCATTTGCGCTATTATTTGGTGCTCACCTGCCCTGGTCAACGCTTCATCGTGGTTGTGTTTTGCTTAATTTCCCTAGTAAAATCATTTTGAAAAAAGTGTAAAGCGAGAATCGACGGCGACCATATTTCGGTAGCTTGGACGCCATTTTTTTTTTCCAAACAAAAAGTCACTGGCACAAGGATTACCCAGAAGCACTGGTTATATTCACTTTTTAGGAGGTGGATAGTGTTAAATATCCCAAGGTGGAGAGCCAATCAGATTGCTCAAAATGCTATTGCTGCTGAGTTGGTAAATACTAATATTAAATAGATTTAGGCAAGCCTTAAAGCGGAGCTCCTCACACAGACCCTCACACATTGAAAATGCTGTCACGTAACTACGCCTGGTGTACGCAACTACTTAAAGAAGATTCGATAGCTGAAATAAATCGTCAAAAAAAAGAACATTTAGCTCGCGACTCAACGGAAGAGCCATTGCGCGAAAAACAAAGCCTCGTTTCGGTTTAAAAGCTTCTAAATATCCTGGATGACTATGGCCGCCATGTTGGGGCAACGTCGTCGTCGTCGCTAGGCGCACGCGCCCGCGAGCCATGCCGCTAGCCACGATGACCATGAAAACTCAAACGCATGGTTTTCTCAATTTCTATCCTCGCACGGTAGTTATGGAGCTCCGCTCTGCGGCTCTTCGAGCCGCTGTGGAGCTCCGCTATAAGAATAATATTCTGCCACTACAGTCAACTCTCTCGTAAGTGACCACCCTTGGTGCACGACAAAGTGGTCGCTTACGGTAAAAATGAACAAAATAAGCCCAAACTTGACTGATTAACGTGACTACATATTTACCTCTTAAGCTAACATTAAGCAAATAGACAACGTTTTCTTCACCTGAAACTGATTCATTCTTGTTTTTTACAACCATCAAGTTTTGGGAAATGTGCAGCACCGTTTACTTGTAAATGTGCCGCTTTCCGGAAACAGAAAACAAAAGAAAATGTCAGACTTCTGCCTAAAAAGTGGTCGCGGTCGCTTAAGAAATTCGACCAGTAGTCGCTTACGAGAGAGTTTTTGAAACAGTATTTAACTGAGAGGCAAAACGGTTATTGACCAAGTGGTCGCTATGAGAGAGTTGACTGTATTCACCTAATAATTAATTGTCATGCAGCTGGTTCTGCGAGCGGACAAAATGAGCTGCATCCTGAGTTCTGATTGGCTACCCGGGTGAGCAGGATGGGCCTATCTTGCCCGCTATGGATTTCCCGCATTTTTCCGCGAAGCAAAATAAAGACAAATGGCCATACAATGAATTCTTTAATGACCAAGTTTTTTTGGTCAAGATGACTGAACATTAAGCTTATCACTATCGAAAATTGTCCCGGGCTTAGCGCTAATCCGGGGTTAAGCGGTAACACTTAACCGATGTTTCATCGCGGGCTTGCATATTTTGGAAACGGGACCCTAGATATTAAATATTAATTAAATTTTAATAAACTTGAAATGTTTAAGACCTTCATAAGCTTTGAGCTGTATGCAGGCTTGCATTAAATTTACCACCTTTAGAAGGCTTAAAAACTCTCAGCTGTATTAATTAACACATTAATCAAAGAAACGAGATCGATATCTCTACATACTTCATGACAACATAAAACATTACATTACAGCATACTGTACCCAATTTTGTTTTGTGTAGAAAAAAAACAGTCGCAAAAAAAAGAAAAAATGAATAAAATAAAATAAAAAAATCCAACAAATCAGCTCGACTTCCGTTAGGTTTGAAAAATTATTTGAACGTCGACAAAAGTTATGTTAAGTACTACATACACTAGGACGATCAAATTCGTCAAAAAGTCACTGCCGTTCTCGGGTTCAACAACCCTTATATTTAACTTTGCGTGTTACGGCTTCCAAATCTTAATGCCAATTTCTCTTTTTTGTTACGTCACACGTCACCTGTGGGCTCATCTTTCTCTGTTCTGTTGAAGTAAGAAAAAAATGAATACACGGGTGTATAGCTACTGCGCGTCTTTGAGCCCTGCAGCGATAGAATAAACAACTTCGATTATTGATCCTGGCTTGATTTAATGATCATGGTGAAAAAGAATAGGCGAAATACCCAACGGTATTATGAGTTGAATTGGGAGTACGATAAAGTGGTAATCTTTGTTTTACAGTGTGGTTTTACGTTTTTCACCTGTGCATCTAACCATGCAGTGTGACCATTCTCTGGAATGCTCCTTAACAGTACGTTTGTTTTATTATACGGTGTGGTTCTAGCTTTTTCATCGATCAGTGGATCAAACCATGCATATCGTGTGACCATTCTTTGGAAAGCTACTGCGCAGCACTGTAATGTGGACAGTTTCTTTTACAACACCTTTTAGTTGTAACTTATTTATCTGTGTATTATAATATGTAACCATCTTCATATAACGAATAATCATATCCCATACGACAATCCAAGATTTTATGGTATTCAATGCTTTAGAAGCGTTTGGCGTTTCCCAAACTGTCCCTAGTGTACAACTACTGTGTACAAAAATATTTGTCTCATACCTTCGCAATTGACTTTATGTCCACATGGTTTGAAAGTAACAGATGCTCTTAACTTCTGACACTTTGTACATAAGTTAGTCGCTGATACCTCTGAATTCTGAACCACCTCTGTAGTTATAATTGATGTTTGGGCACCGCTGTTTGAAGACTGGCTCGTTACATGAGCGCTCTCCCGTTTAGTCGCCTCAGCGAGTTCCTCTTTGGTAACACCTAAACCACATTAAATGAAAGCAATAAGAAAATGTAAATGTTGCATCCTTTAAGGGTCTGCCCCAGGGTCGCCTCGTCTATTCTTTCTATTCTATTTTTTACTGGCAAGTTAGGAGTTGGGAGTCACGTGTTCCTCTCACTAGCATTTGAATCAAAATTTAAAGCACCTGCGATGAACTTTAAAGAAATTTCAGGGTGCATTTTTCCCAATATCCTAACTAGAATTTTTTGCAGTCGTCTTTAATGATTTTGTTCGTTGGTGTATTCAACAATTTTTTGCCGAGCGCGAGCGAAGTGATTATCGGTGAATATTCACCGATAATTACTGAGCCTGAGGCGAATAATTGTTTTAGTATAAATACACCGGTGATTATTTCCAAAAAAATAAAAAGAAAAGAAAATGCATTGTACAACACGAAGAAATTTTCTTTCATCAAAAGCGCGCGAACGAGTGGCAGCCATTTTATTCGTCAAGGTGATTCTCGGCTGATTATCCGAGATAGCGAACCAATCAATTCCACTTTAGGCTGTTACTTTTCCGCCTAGTTACACGGACAGTTGCGTTTTCGCTGTCTAAATTTGTCTGAATGTCTTTACTGGAGATTACGATTGCCCTAACCCGAACCAGGCGTTGCTTTGGTTTTTCCAAATCTAAAAAAGAGTTGAACATGAAAGACAGAATTTTTAAAACAGGCTCTTTGCTTGGTTTTAATAACGATGACGATAACTCAAGAGGGAGACACTTTACATCGGAAAGGACCGAACCTTTCCCACATTTTCAATTCTTCAATTCCATTCCAATCTTGCCAATTGCCAACTTGTCAATTTAAATCCAACCAAGACAACTTTATGTCGTGTCACGAAGGACGGGACAGTCTTAATAACGGTAGAAGATGCTCCATAACATGCTAAAAACCATCTTATGTGAGTAAACCTCCACCCTCTACTCACTCAGTTAATAGAGCTTAGGTTTTTTTTGGACGATACCCAAACATCAGAGTAGCTGAATAGTTAGGGCGCCAGACTAGACATCGATTCGTTGCGTGTTCACCTCTGGTCCTAACTACTTGCTGGATTTGTAAGACGGTCATCCTGAGTTTCAAATCCTAAACCACGCTTGTAAATAGCCAACTTGTCTGCACAATACAATGTAAGATTCTAACCGTTGCTTATGTTTTCATTGCAATGTTTGTTCCTCTAGTTACAGTGCCTATAATAAGCACAGCAGTTCTTAACTAAAGCGATAATCATTATTATTATTGTTATCGTTTTCGTTATTGTCATTATTGACATATTATAACTGGTTTAGTGAGTGCAGTTGAGGTCGTACAATGGGGGATTTCATTCAAACGTTACCACGATAAATGCGTCACACAGCAAGCTCGCACACTGATTTTCTAAAAGGTAAGACAATAAGAATCACGATCACTCTTCAACTTACATTCTGATACTTTTTCGGCCACAGCACAAGAACACGTAGGACATTTCTTTACGTAAAATGAACATTCTGCAGTGAAATTAAAGCAATATGTCAATTATAAAGTGGAAAGAAGAAGCAAATAAACATGGTCTATTTTGTAAAAACATCGACAGTTCGAAGCTAATGTAACTACTGTCATATTTTATATCTGATATCGACACACACAATAATAAGCTATAGGTTTTTTTGAACGCTCTCTGTCATGACCGATAGCCAAATAATTTACCCTCCGGTACGAAAAATCCAAGTCTATTGACCTTTTTCATAATGGTGCCCGATATACATGTAGCTTATGAAGCCTTCCTGACCCTTTCTCAAACTCATCGCTCATGAACATAGCCAGCTAAGTGCTACGCACCTCATTGGCTATTAGCTCATGTATGACTCGATCAGCAAACAAACAAAACAATAAATTGTAGGCCATTATGAAAATTTCCGTTGGCGTCTTTTTTCTGTTCTAGTTCTTTTTTCCATTTTGACTCGGCTGCATCTGCTCATGCCATCAAGCACGCATCTTATGCAGGATTTGTTTCACTATGTTCTTCAATAGAGGAGCGCGCAGGGCCGTATGGGTCATATAATATATGACCATACTATCCTTACGGATGGTTCACTTGCTAACGGTGGAGCAACAGTCTGGTTGCTAGAACACAACATACAGTTTATTACAGTTCTGTTTAAAACTATATTTATCCAGACCATCAAGCTCTACAGAAATAATAGGATCTTTTTACTCCCTTACTTTCGCAAGTAACCTTGTCTTTGCAAGGTAGAAACCTGACTTCAGCTTTGGAATTCTTGCACATACAACACATTTCATTCTCTTTGGTTTCATCTTTGTTAGCTTTATCCTCGGTACTGCTTTCTGCATAAGCTGCTCCAAACGTGGCTGCCTCTAGCTTTGGTTGTAGCCTATTCTCCAGAATTGACTTCTCGCGACTCTCATTTAGCCTCCCTACCACAGGGATCTATAGAAATGATAACAGCGATTTCTTATAAAAGGGTATTACATGGCCGTGCGGAGATACGACATTTCTCTTTGTGTAAGATAATTTTCAACACGAGATAAGAAATTCCGATCTCCAAGTGGCCATGAAATGATCTATTTATTATTTGAACACCATTGGCATACCAAATCATTTCACTCAATATTCAAACACTTTTTCAAAGACGCGATTTATGTTGCAATAGCAATGATGACACAACTATCAACGCGCGAAAATAACACCTTAATTTCACTAGTGAAGATATCAAGCCTTAACGTGAATGTTCACTCATATTTTATTCCTGTTCATATAATAAATCTTGTTTCAATGAATGTGAATATGTGAAAATCACATATATAATTGATCAACTTACTCTTCAATCAGTACAATTTGATTAAAAATACTTGGAATCTTCCAAGTATTTCTAATCGAATTGTACTGGAGAAGCCGGAAAGGCGAAACGTTTACAATTAAAGTTTAGCAGAAGTTCGCTGTTGCTCTTTTTTTTACACAAACTACAGTATCGAGTGCAAGCGTCGAGTATCCTTTGGATCGTTCTCACAAGCGGCATCATCGTTGGAAAGCCAATCCCTTTACACGAATATATGTATGTTTTATATGTATGTATGTATGTATGTATGTATGTATGTATGTATGTATGTATGTATGTATGTATGTATGTAAAGATTGATGGATAGATAGATTGATAGATAGATAGATTGATAGATAGATAGATTGATAGATTGATAGATAGATAGATTGATAGATAGATAGATAGATAGATTGATAGATAGATTGATAGATAGATAGATAGATAGATAGATAGACAGATAGATAGATAGATAGATTGATTGACAGATAGAATTGATTGATAGATTGATAGATAGATAGATAGATAAATAGATAGATTGATTGATAGATATAAAAGGTTTTGATTCGCTAGCTATTGCTACTATTTGACGCCTTAGTAGACAGGGCACTAAACTGGGATTCGAATTATGGCCCTTTTATGTTTTAACTCTTGAATCAAGTTTGTAATGACAACTGGTCTGCCTAACGCTGATGGGGAAATTTTGACCGGTTTTTTCTATTGATGTTTGCTCTACAGCTTATGCTAGCTCATAATAGCAGTCACCAGTATCAAATCCACTGGCACTAAAATGAGAACTTCATTGAGGTTGACATATCCGAGGTAAAATCTGTCGTATTCCGATGCCGTATTGAAACCGATGGAAACAGATTAGTGCAGGCAAGGAACACACTACAAGTTCAGTCCGCCATGCTGCTTTTTAATGAATCCCTTCATTTAAGATACACCGCACTGTAATCTACAAACACTACATCCCTCCTTTTTCCAGAAAAAGTTAACGAGTAACTTATCAAAGACTGTACACTATGAAACTATGAAAATCTCAATACTTAAAATGGTACCCTTAAAAGTTTACTAACACTGGGCTTCAAAGTACAGCGTGCCAGAAAGTCTGGTCTAAGACAAAGACAGTGTCATTAGTAGTAGTTAAGTCATAACAAAGTCCTTGAATTTTTCTGGCAGCTTCTTGACTCTAGGAACAAAGGAACTGTCGGAATGGATCTTCGGACCCTCCCCTCAACCGGACTTGTCTATACAAAGGCCTCAAGTACTGACCTAGTACTTGAGGCCTCAACTTACTTGGAATAACGATCCTAGTACCTCTAAGGATCAACTTGCCAATCACACACAGCTCACTGCTTATCGGTATGTATTGCTTGTGCTGATCACCTCTCCAATTCCCATGCTTTATGCAGTGACGCAATGCAACAAACTCTCCATCTTCTGCTGAGGCTTCTTCAATTTCACGTGTTGTCATCGCTCGCGGAGTGGCAGTTACCGCTACAAATCTGACAAACTCATCTGAAACTCTGTGTGCAGTGGATGATTCTGCCTGCTCGTCTGATTGCAACAAACGCGATAATGGATCAGCAATGTTCTGCTCTCCGGGCAAATATTTAACTTTGAACTTGTATGGCTGTAATCGAAGGACCCACCGTTCGATTCGTGCACATTGCTTCGACTTGCTGGAATATATTGTTTCCAATGGCTTGTGATCCGTGTATAATTCAAAGTGCCGTACAGGTATACATGAAAACGCTCACACGCCCAAACAACTGCTAAAGCTTCTTTTTCAGTTTGCGAATATCGCTTTTCCACATCACTCAGGCTCTTGCTTGCATAGCTAATGATTCTTTTCCCCCCTTGCTGCTCTTGGATAAGGATTGCACCGAGACCTCCTGGGCTTGCGTCTGCTATTATCAGCGTCTTTGCATCTCTGTCAAAATAGCCAAGGGTTTCGGCACTTGATAGTCTTCTCTTCAGCTCGTTGAATGCTACCTCTGCTCTTCTCCAAACTCAAAGCGAGCACCTTTCTTTGTCAGTCGGCGTAACGGCTCAGCTACTGTGGCAAAATCTGGTATGAAACGTGCATTGTAGTTTGCCAGTCCAAGGAAACTTCTGACTTCTGAGGCATTTTGCGGTTCTCTAGCGTCTACGATGGCCTTCACCTTGTCTTCAGCTGGCCCAATGCCCTTACTGGTCAACACAAGTCCCATAAACACCATCTGGGCCATGTGGAATCTACATTTCTCGGCATTTAGTGTAAGATTCTTTTCTTTAAGCCTCTCCAGGACTTGCTGCAATCTCTGGTCATGTTCCTCAGTACTTCTGCCATGTACAATGATGTCATCTGAAATGTTTGCAACACCTTCGCAACCATGCAATGCTTGTTGAATGACATGTTGGTATACCTCTGGAGCTGAACTTATGCCAAACATGACACGCTTGTATCTATAGAGTCCACAGTGTGTGGTAAAAGTCGTGATGCTCCGGGACTCTGGGTGGAGTTCTAACTGATGGTAATCCCACTTCAGGTCTAGCTTGCTGAACACTGTGCTTTGATTGAGGTTCTCGAGCACCTCATTCACGGTAGGTATGGGGTAACGTTCCCTGATAATGGCTTCATTTGCCTTCCGCATGTCCACACAGAGACGTATCTCATCATTCTGCTTCGGTACTACCACAACTGGACTAACCCAAGGAGATGGGCCTTCTACTGGCTCTATTATGTCCATTGCCACAAGTTCTTCAATCTTCATCTTTATTTTGTCTCATAGACTGAATGGAGTGCGCCGGACTGGTTGTGCCACGGCTGGAATATCTGGATCCACATGCAACTTGACCTGGAAGTCCTTCAACTTTCCCACACCTTCAAACAGCTGTTTATGATCAGCCATGATTGCTTCTTTAGACTTCACTGAATAAACTGGAACACCAAGCTTTAACACACCTAGCTGTACAGCGGCTTCCTTTACTAACAGTGCTTCTCCTTCACCATCAATAATGACAAATTCGGCTTGGGTTTCACTTTGTCCTACCTTCGTTAATGCAGAGAATGTTCCTAGGACTTTCAGTGGCTCTTTACTGCCATACGCATAAGGCTTCTTATCACTCTTCATTGACAAACACTTTACTTTTTCTTGCTTCAGCTTTGACCACAGATTTTTGTCGATGACATTGGTGCTAGCACCTGAATCAATCACCATTTCAACCATAACTCCGCCCACAGACACTTCTACTTTCTCAGGTGGTAAGACTGACTTGACAGAAAACGCATACTCATCCTCATCTCTTCCGTCTTGCACATATCTGACTTTCTTCTTCTCTTCCTTTGACTTCCCACCATGTCTAGGGCTGGTATATTTGACTGCTTTCGTTTTACATTGTGAGGCAAAGTGGTCAGCTCCTCCACACTTCTTGCAAGTTTTTCCTTTAGCTGGGCATTCAGGATCACGTCCAAAATGACCTACCTTTCCGCATCTGTAGAGTCACGTACTGAATTCACAGTATGGTTACCACACTCCATGTTCTTCAACTGTGCTTCAACTGCTTCATGGGTTGCTGCTGTCGCAAGTAGGAGCTCTAGGGTTAGCTTCTCACCTTTCTCTAATAATTTTTTCCGTAAGTTGTGTGACCTGCATCGCTGAACAACTTGATCTCTTATCTGGTTACTGGACTGGTCGCCACAATCACAATCTTAAACCACTTGTCGTAATCTTGTCACAAATTGAGCCACGGTTTCGCCGTCTTGCTGCTCCATGCTTCGGAATACATGATTCTGGTATGTCGAATTTACCTTGGGAATGAAGTAGTCGTTTAAGGCTTTCTCAACTTTTTCGTAATCTGCTGCTTCGCCCGTGTCAGCCAACGTTTCGAAGATTTCTTGATCATCTTCACCGGCTGAGTGAAGGAGTAAGGCTCTTCTTTGGACTTTGTTGTCAGCCTTATCCACTTGAATTATTAGGCATTTGCTATCCGCATACAATGAGAAACTTTTCATCCATCGCCTCCATCGCGTGCCAACGCTCGAAGGATCGCCGTTCGGATCGAGGGGTTTTACACTTGACAGGTCATCTATCTTTATTGACGCCATAATCCGGTCGTCGGGCACTAAAACTTGATCCTCGTCGCCAGATGTCGTATTCCGATGCCGTATTGAAACCGATGGAAACAGATTAGTGCAGGCAAGGAACACACTACAAGTTCAGTCCGCCATGCTGCTTTTTAATGAATCCCTTCAAGTAAGATACACCGCACTGTAATCTACAAACACTACAAAATCTTCAGCTACAGCGTTGTTTTTGTCAACGTAAGACCGGGCGACAGCGTGATATTTTTTATACGTGTTAAGGTAGGTAAAGCTACGAAAAGTATTGCAAATTTCCTAAATGTGTCACAAGTTATCTAGAAAATAAGTAACAAACGAGGAAAAGTAAAAGGTGCATTCATCGAACGTTTTCTGCAAACAATGGGCCATTGAGGAAATAGACGTCATTTTATGATAAAAACCATAGCGTTAATACTAATTCTGAGGTTTATACAAACATTGATACTGATACAGATACTGTTACAAATACTGATAGTGGTACTGATACTGATAGTGGTACTGATACTGATAGTGGTACTGATACTGATAGTGGTACTGATACTGATAGTGGTACTGATACTGATAGTGGTACTGATACTGATAGTGGTACTGATACAGATAGTGATACAGATACTGATAGTGATACAGATAGTGATACTGATACAGTTAATAATACTGATACAGATATTGATGCAAATACAGATAGTGGTACTGATACAGATACTGATACAGATAGTGATACTGCAATTGATACAAATTGAAATACCGATACAGCTACAGAAACGGATGCTGATACCGATGATGATAATGATAATGACTGTGATAAAGAAAATGATAATAACAATAATATTTAAATCACAACAGAGTTCAACCTTCCGCCCACAGTCATATCAACAATAAGCAATTATTACATAGGGTTGAGCAGCGCAGCGAATTATGAACCCTAGATAACTCGCTATCATGCAGAAACCGATCCTAAATGTTCATTATTATGCACACACCTGTGGACCAGTGCTGACGAGAACGTGCGCAAGAACTCAAGTGTCATTGTACTGTACACTGAAGTTGTAAACGACATATGTTTTTGGCTTGCAACTTTTGGACTGTCGCCTGTAGGTATGATGTCACTTCATGCATGAAACCTATTGTCTGTAAGCTCGATGAAACTTCTGCAGATATGTACACAATTGTCTGTAGGTATGACGCAACAAAACAGATCCAGCATAAAGCAGCTGGGTAATTCTAGCCAACCAGAATTAAGATAGCCACACCAATGTAAAATAATAATAATTGCAAAAATGCTACTCTTTCTCTTTAACTACTGATCGGAGATAAAGCTCCTAAGCTCGTGCGTATGTAAGTATCAGCCATTCTTAAATTGATCTAATTTTACCTCTTCACAGGAGCGTTCCTGATCAAGATCAGCTCGCCTGCATCACAAAAGAATTAACAGTTATTTGGAGTACCCTCAGTTAATGTTAAAAAATTGACCGGGTGAATTCACACACGCTTCATAATCAACAGGTATCACTCCTCTTCCCATGCAATATTCACTGTTAACTACCTTTTATGTTTCGGTTCTTTCTTTTTGAAATATATCGGTCGTGAAGGAGAACTGTGATCTTCATCCAGGTCCCAATAGTCTAGCGGGGCTGTTTTCCTTTGCACATCTTCATCTTTGCTGTCCTCACCTTCACTCTTAGAAGAAAATAAACAAAAATATCCCAGGTTAGCTTAATTTGCAATTTTAAATTACCCAGAAGGCACTGTGTATCCACCGTCACCATAATCATCCAATGTTTACTCGGGTTGACGATCAACCAGAAGCCTTAAAAAACAGATGCAGCAGCTGGTGTATGTGTTGTAAATCAATTTTATCCTTGGTTGAAATTTTATTTTCCTTTGTTTTAAACTCATTATCATACATTACCATACCAGAAAACAAAGGAAAATAAAATTTGAACCAAGGAAAAAAATGAACTATGTACAACATATGCATATGTTTTTAGACCAAGCGTGAACTTAAGATGGTTGGATACCGGCCGAGTTCGTACGTCTCAGTCAATGAAAAAGCAAAAAAGAAAAAAAAATGTACTTTGGTTTGATTCAGTAAGAAATTAGAATAACTTTTTGAATGCAGGCATGACTCCATTTATCTTTATATGCAATTAATTAACTTGCTGTAACTATCAACCCTACCTATGTAGGATAGAGAAATCCGATTTTCTCATAATTTGTTACAATAAAGGCCTTGGCTTACTTGTTTCAAAAATGTAACTTTCTCGTTATTTTTATTTTCTTGCCGAAGCGGCTATTAGTAATTTTCTCACGGTTATAAACGTCGAAACTTGGCCCTGAAATCCCACTGTTAACGAACACCGGCAAGTCAAAATTAAGACTAGGATAGTGAAATCCAACGCTTTCTGTTAAAATATTTTCTTTCAACGGCTATTTAGAGCTGTCAGATACACATATATTGTGAGCCTGAATTTTTTATCGAAGTTCAAAAATTATGCCCCTCAGCGGCATAGCGTTCACACTAAAATTTAGGCCAAATTCAGGAGCCACAAAATCATCCTGGTATATGAATTTCCCTATCAAAACTATTTTTCGCGATAAAAGTATTATTTCAACCTGGCTTTTATCGAAAAACTACCTTGGGTAAACGAAATGACAAATTTTGAGAGCGAAAGGCAAAGAAAACACTTGAGTTAATTAATCGACATTTTTGACCGTTTACGCCTGCGATTATTATCACAAAACGTTAGGCTGCACTAGACTGTGGCTCTCGCCTCCCATACCATAGCCGTCTGAGACTCTCTATAACTCAATGTCAAAATCAACATGATTTTTGTGGATTCGTAAAAGTTTATTTTGAATTGCGAGGCCAAGCAATTTGAACATCTACGTGTTCGTGACAAAGTATCAGTTCAGTTGATAAGTGTCTCGACAAATATCTTTGGAAATCTAATAAAGTAGATAATAAATTAAATGTCTGAAAGTACTTCTTACCACAATGTAACTTATTTTGCTCACAAATTTTAACGTTCTAGCTGGCTTTACGATAACTTTATAGCGTACACGAAACATTCACTTATTCAAAACTGTCTAGTTAGACATTAGCCGTAGACACAGGAAACGGAAGCGTGCATTGTTTATTTTCTTAATTCTTCAATCTTATTTATTTATTTCTAACCTGTGCGTTTCTCTCCATCCCTACGATAAATTGTACTTTTTAAACTAAAATATTCATCGTACATTGGTCATTGCGAAGCATTTCCTCAATTGGCCATCACATGTATGATACAAGTACACCTCTCGTTTGTACACCTCCGGTCGAATTTCCACTGCACGTGCGCTTACACGGTGCCTTGCAATCACTTGTGTCTTTTGCCCTTCATTGAAAGTTACATGCTATTTGTCATCTCCAGCTAAAGATTCGTGCTTTGTATCAACGCCGGGATTAGTATAATTCTAAAGGGTTACGATATATGGCTTCATGTGGATTTGCCACAGTTGTTGGCGGAGTTTGTGGATGCAGTTCTGACAATCCTGCAAATGTGCAATGTGTGATGGTAGGAAGCTGTAAAAGGGAAATTTTAAATACTCTGTAGCAGATGTTCTTTCCAAACTTTTTGTCTCGAGGTGGGGGAAAATATTCAAAAAGCACTCTCTTTAACCCTACCCTTGACGGTAGAGTCTCACATGGTCACATGACCTGCTCCTCATGTTGTTCTGTAAAAAGGCTTGTATATGTAAAGCGAAGTTGAAAACCGCTCAAACGGCGCATAAATTACAAGTGGATGGAAAGCTGTGTTCCTTGGTTTCCAAAACAGTACGTACATGGCAAGAAATTCTTGACCAAGTACAGCTGTGCCATCCAATTGTATATGATAGCCTAGACATCTGTGCTATATTAAAGGAAAATCGTCTGAAGCAGCTGAGTATTGCCATGCTACAATATGTGGATATTTCAATATTGCAACTGACGGTTTTAATGAAAAACGCAAGGCGGAATATGTTGCAGCTCTGAGTGAGCTTGTTCTCGCCTGTTCTTGTAGCAAGTGAGCTAACGCCAAACTGATAGCGTTGCACATGTCTTTCTCATACAATACTAAATATTCAGCAGATCTTCAGCCCTGACCAAGCACACGGCGTAGTCGCGTTTATAACGGTACATTTATATTTCGTGGATAGTGTTTTTCATCCGTTCTTAGAGACTTTTCAACTTACGGGTAGTGGTTGCTGTTTATCTCCCAGCATTGTCCTAGAATTGGTGAAAGAGTTTTTGTCTCAACGTGACAGAATACAAAGAGATCAGTATCTCGGGTTGGCCATTCAGGTGTATACCAAAAACAATTTCACCTCAGGTGTCATTTAATAATTAAAAGGAACAGCCAATTTTCTACGGAAGTTCCGAAACCTACTCTGCAGGAAAAAAAAATTAATGCCTACGACATTACATCGGAAGGGAAATTTTGATAAAAGAGGCATGGCTGCGAAACTTCGGGTTAATGTGGTTTGTCAGTTAATGTGTAACTAAGCAACCGATTTCGATAAAACTGTTGCGGTCCTCCTACGTTATAATCAGCAGCGCAAATTTTAGGATTTCTCGTCAGTACTTCCATATATTTTGTTTGTTATCTGTTATATGAGTTTTCTTTGTCGATAGTGAGTTACAAAGTGATGTTTTGTCGCGTACATTCACCGTGTAAACAGTACTTAGCAATTCAAAATAAACCTGTCATACAGTAATAGCCTACGTATAAGAACCTGAATTTTTCAGTTTAGACTAAATAGTTTCTTATATAAATGGTTCTTATATAAATTAATGCTACCAAGGTTCTTAAAATAGGTTCTTATATTTTCATATGAATTTTATCTGAATATACTATATATATTATGAATATCATCTCATGATACAATATAAATCATTTATTTGAACCATACAACATGGTACCTAAGCCGGCTTGAAAAAAAATTTATGTCGAGTTAACTTTTAAATAATGATGATTTTAATTCCGCTGTTTCTACTTATACACCTGTACAACCACCCAACTGAAAAGAGCCTAACTTAAAATATTTTACCCTTACAATCCAATTTTTTCAAACTCAAACGCTTCTTTGACACAGTCTGGCAGTCTTGATCCTGACATTAATTTTAATGCAGATGAGACACCCTGCGACTATTTTATTGAAAATCAATTTAACGAAATGCTCAGACGCGAAAATTATTCTGATGCCGATTTCTCTTTCCTACATCTTAATATTCGTAGTCTTCCTCATAATTTAGTAAAGCTGACTGATTATCTATCATGCTTAAACATAAAAATTTTCTGTAATCGGAATTTCTGAGACCTGGTTATACGATTCTTCTCATTCGGTCGATATTAGTGGTTTTAAATTTCTTCATAACTATAGGCCAAATAGAACTGGAGGTGGGGTGGGTCTTTATATTTCAAACGATCTAGAGTTCAAGTTTCGAGAAGATTTGTCCCTCCATAATGTTAATATTGTAGAATCACTGTTCATTGAATTAATAAGACCTCGAGAAAAAAATATAATTGTTGGTATTGTTTACAGACCGCCAAATCACAGACTCGACGATTTCTTGTCTACAAACAATGAGTTGTTAGGTAATATCTCTAGAGAAAATAAAATATGCTTCCTAATGGGGGAGTTTAATATTAATTTAATTAACTACCAAAATCATCACCTCACAGGCTAATTCCTCGATGAAATGTACTCTAATATGTTTTTTCCTTTGATTACGCGTCCCTCGAGAATTACTTCACATAGTGCTACGTTAATAGATAATATTTTTGCGAACAACTTTTTTGAACGTTCGAGAAGCGGCTTATTATTTACTGACATTTCAGATCATCTACCCGTCTTCTCGATTCATTCAAATAACGTTAACAAGTCGGTAAATCGATGTCGACAAGACCCTTTCTTTATTAGAGATAAGAATCCGAATAATATCTCTACTTATGTTGAAAAACTAGAAGTTGTTGATTGGTCTTCGATTGAAACTTGTGATGAGCCAGATATTGCGTACAAACGCTTTCATGAAATGTATACGAAGATTTACAACGATTGCTTCCCTCTCAAGAAGGCGACTAGAAAGCAGAGGCGCTTTAAAAAACCGTGGTTAACGAAAGCTCTTCTTAAATCAGTCCATTAAAACAAAGAATAAACTTTACAAGAAATATCTTTAAGTTCCAACAGTTGACAATTCTTCACTCTACAAAACATACAAGAACAAATTGAATCACACCTTGCGTTTGGCTGAGCGTCAATACTATGAAAAGAAATTGGAAGATGCTAAATCAAATACACATGCGACCTGGAAAATTTTAAACGAAGTCTTAAATAGACTGAAAAAGTCAAGGCCTAAATTAAATGCAATATTTAAGTCAGACGGTCAGAAGATTTCTGATCCAGTGGAAGTAGCAAATAGGTTTTGCAGATACTTCTCTAGTATTGGTCCCAACCTCGCAAAGAAGATACAGCCTCCTCCTTGTTCACATAAAGATTTTCTATCTGGATCATTTCGAGAATCAATCTTTTTTAGCCCAACAACAGAGGATGAAATTATTACCATTGCTCAATCCTTTGCTTCCGGGAAAGCGGCTGGATACGATAATATTCCAATGTCTATAATTAAGGAATCCATTCAAATCAGTACGGGACCTCTGGCTCACATAATAAATTTATCGATCGCTCATGGCGTTGTACCAGATCAAATGAAAATAGCTCGTGTGGTACCAGTGTTTAAAGCTGATGACCAGTCCCTATTCACCAACTATAGGCCTGTCTCGGTTCTACCTAGCTTTTCAAAATTTCTAGAGAGAATCTATAATCTATAATCGCTTGTATGATTATTTAACTAATTTACATATTCTCTATGATAACCAGTTTGGCTTCAGGAAAAACCACTCAACGACGCTTGCCTTGATTGATTTGCATGAAAAAATTTCATCTGCTTTTGATTGTGGTGAATTAGCGGTTGGTGTTTTTTTAGATCTCTCGAAAGCTTTCGATACAGTCAATCATTCCATCTTATTTGATAAACTTGAACACTATGGTATACGTTGCTTGGCTCTGAAATGGATTAAGAGCTATTTTTCCAACAGACTTCAATTTGTAGAATACAATGGTTATGTTTCGTCTTGTGCTGATATCATGTGTGGCGTTCCCCAAGGTTCAATACTGGGGCCTTTGTTTTTTCTGCTCTACATCAACGATATAATCAATACGTCAACAATATTACAACTGATATTATTTGCCGATGATACAAACGTTTTTGTGTCTCACAAGGATAAAGACTGCCTGACTAATATACTGAACGCTGAGCTAAATAAGTTGTCATTATGGTTTAGAGCTAACAGGCTTTCATTAAACTTGAAGAAAACCAAATTCATTGTATTTAAACCATGCCAAAAGCGTACAAAGCAAACTATTCAACTCTTGATTAATAGCCAAAAACTGATCAAGTAAAAGAAACAGTTTTCTTGGGAGTAATCATGGATGAAAATTTAAATTGGAAATCTGAAATCTCACATGTCGCCAATAAAGTTTCCACATGTACAGGGATTATTCGTAAATCCAGTTTCTATTTATCTACGAGATCCTTACGAACACTTTATTTTTCTCTAGTCTATCCATACTTTTTTTATTGCGACTTAGTTTGGGCCTCCACTTACAGAACTAACCTTATTCGTCTTGAGATTTTACAGAAACGGGTGATCAGAACTATAGCTAAAACCACTTTCGATGCACATACTGATCCAATCTTTCAAAATCTTGGTATCTTAAAATTTCATGATATATACTTAATACAACTAGGCTTATTCATGTACTCCTATCAAAATCATACTCTACCTTTAAAATTTCATGGTAAATTTACCTTACAAAAACAAATTCATTCGTATAATACAAGAAACTCGTGTAAATTTCGTCTGCCTTTCTGTCGTACTCGAACCAAACAATTTTCCGTTTTTACAACACCTTAAACACCAACATCATCAACGCTTCCTCACCTCTTTCCTTTAAAAGAGCACTTAAGGCATTTATTTGTAATAATTATTAGTATTCTCCAACAGAAATCTTGCGAAAAAGCCTTTTAATATTCAACATTATTTTGTAAACTTCCGTAATATTGATTAGTTTAATTTTCCACCTGATATTATTTTGTATCCGTCGCCGTAATTTTTATGCCATCTTCGAAAAATTGTAATTGAGGAGGCCTAATCAACATAAGCTCTACAGTTTCTTAGTAGTGTAAGGAGGCGGATTCTGGCTCAAAAAAAAAATTTCTACTGGCTCAAAAATTTTTTCGCATTTTCCGAATTGAAATTTCAAATTTTTCTGAATGGCCAACGCCCTCGAATGGAATGTGTGGAATGCGGGTACGTTAAGATTTTTCCTGAGCCAAAAATTGAAATTGGAAAAAATTGAAATTTTGCACTTTCAAGCTAGGCGAACTTGTGTACATGGCTAAGGCTGCGAAACAGAACAAAATCCGCCCAGTGATCATTTCTACAGAATCTGAATTTGATTGGAGATCCATATTTGTGGAAGAACCACAATTAGGTTTTTATAAAAATTATTACTCCAAGGTTTATGCAAAAGGGCGAAAAGGGGAGAAACGCCCGGTCTATATAAAATTACCTAAACAAAGATTCAAAGGAATATCAGGAGTATGGCCTTATGGACTATCGAAAAAGGATTGGACTAAGAAAATATGGAGGGCTTACAAGTAGGCTATCCAACACCACTTTCAGCCCGTAAAGCCTTTGATGAAATGCGGAAACTCACTATGAAATATTTAATAAAGTTTTGTAATGAAAAAAAGATGCCTGTGAAGATCGGTAGTGGTAATGTAATAAACCCTCATGAGAAGGTCAAAGAGACCAAAGGGAGCAAAAGTACTTTGGTATCTCTTGTAAAACCCATATATAAGGATGATATGGCTTATATAAAGTTTCACACTTACGGTAAAGGTGATAAAATTAAATGCATAACTCAGGTCTGTGACTCTTCTAGGACTAATGTCCACTACTCAAAATACATGTGGACTCGCGGTAATGATATACAAGGTGAAGGTGAAGTCATATGTAGGTGGGATGACATATTTTGGGGGGCTCAAGGGAATACAGGACATATCGCCTCGATGCGAATTCGTGTGTCAAACTTAATATTCACCCCTATGGAGGAGGAGGAAGAAGAAGAGGTTGAAGATATTAACGATCTTCTTGCCTACATGGATGAAGTCTCAAGTGAGGAGGAGGAATCGAAAGGTGAGAATGAGGAAGAAAGTGATGATTCTGAGGAAGAACTTCAAATTTAAGTAAAATAAGATAACACTATTTACAAATCCTAATACAAGACGTATTAGGATTTAATTTGCTAAATAAGTGTCCATACTGAATATTTTGTAACGAGCTTCACGTTACAAAAAGTGTATCCTAGCTATTAAACCCATATTGTAATAAGTTTACGATTGTACTTCTTAGCAAATTTAATGACTGAAAGGGTGCCTATGGATCCAATACGTGAAGGGAAAGCTAGTAGATGCGTCGCAAGTTCAGCAATGGCCCTGTTTCTGATAGGCCCAGCTGCTTTACCATAAAAGTCCCAATTAGGAAGGATTTGTTTGAAGGGGATATGATGGTCAATCGCGAATTCTTCAGCTAGAGTATCAGCTCCTTTTGCCCCGCCAGATATGATTTTAATATTTGAGAGTTCTAGGCACCATTCTTCAAGAGCATCGTAGACTTCCTCATATAACTTTTTACCGTCCACAAAATTTCGGCTTCCATGTATGGCAACATACATGATATACCCATACACAAAATCTTTTGATTATTTAATTCCACTTTTTTATGATCATCGGAACAGAGCCCAGGCTAACCCCCCAGCCGCAATGGTCAGTGCGATCAGAATATTTTCATGCTGGGTACTAGTATTAACCTGTGGAGACTCTCCGATTCTGGGTTCCACATCCATCTTTGGAGGCTTCACCCGTACAGTTTTGGGTTTCACAGATGCCTGTGCCAACTTAATTTTTGAAGACCCTAAATTATGGCTTATCCCCACAGACCTCGTTTCCAGGTTTACGTTGGAATTAACGCCAAACTTCATATCATCCGTGGCCTTCATCAGATTATTATTATACCCAACCACACTCTCCGTATTTATAATCATATTACTAGGCATCAGCCAAACTCCAGGCGCAATCGCCAGATCCAGCCTTAACTTCGCTTCCTGAGTGGCAAGCTGGTACCTTTGAACTGAGCTTGATATATCATTCTCGATCACACTACTCTCAAACAAAGATAATAACTCTTGTTGCGTCTCAATCGCCCCGCCCCCACTGCCCACAATCGAGTGTCGAGTGTTAACTTGGGACCCCAACACGCAATAAACGAAAGCCTCAACAGATCGGTTCAGTCTCCCCAGCCCAGCCTTGGTAAGGCCATGACTACTCGTGGGTATGAACCAAGCATACTTGTACCCCGCGAAATCATCATTCCGAATGAACGAGATGAGATCCCCCTTATCCTTCTTACCCCAATCATCTGAGAATTTACCACCCGCGCCAGGCCATTGGTTTGCCTCTTCATCGTAATTCCTAATGATGTGAACATTTTGGAATCCTCCACCCCGTCCATGATACCCAGCTCCATAATCCAGGAAGATATCACCCAGACCATCGTTTCGCCCTCCTTTCCATCTGAAATCAGAATCGTTCGGGATCCCAAATTCAGCGTATAATCTTTGATACCCAAACTTACTATACGGATTGTTCGATATGGCAAATGGCTGTTCATCAGGCAGCGGCACACTCAATTCGTACAATATTCGCCTTATGGTGAAATAGACGTGAAATTTAACGAAACTATTCGCGACTTTGGGATAATTCAAACTCTCGAAGGGACTAATTCCACATCCAGAGGTCGCGCACCATACCGCAAAGTTCAGTTGTTGCGGCCAATAATTCATATCGGGCGCGTTCAACCACTTTCGACTCTGTTTGCCAAACTTGAAAGTGACAACTTGAGATGTGAACACGTTCCGCATGTTAGCGGTGAACTTCTTGGTATTGGACACGTATATGTCCAAAGACGTTAGTATCCCTGTGACATCAGTGGTGAAATCATCAAAATCAATGGCTGGGGTGCAATACCACCGAAGGAGCTTACAGTCTTGCCACTCAAACCCAAATCAGCCCACAGTTCCACCTTCAAACTCTGTGGAAGATCCTCCGTCCATGTCTTACCAGTGGGGTCATCATAAGACATGATTGTCGTCCCGTTCCGTTTCCATCTCATGTATCCCCCATAAATATCGGTCACATATGTGAATTGGCCCCGGTCAGCGTTTGGATACTTATTCCTAAAATCTTCAAACAATCCCATCTTCTATCCAGAATTTAGATAGAAGGATTGTCGGGTTTAACTCAATAAGAGACCTTATCGTATGTTATGGTTATGACCCTCCTTTTAGTTCTTTGAGAATCTCTTCTCGGACCCTCTGTTTCACAACCACAGGATCGTCCCCCTTCATCGGAATTTTTTGAGCCTTGAGTCGGATCTCAGCCTTCAGTATTTCAAATTTCTTAAGCTCTTCGATTATCAAGGAGAACTCCTCGTCAGAGATCTTATTATCACGAAGCGCCTTCGATATTAGGTCCTCTATTGTATTTATTTTGGCTTTGGCCAAGGTAATGGTACTTTGATGCTTGACCGCCTTATTGGACAAAGTTTTGGAGATCTGTTCACACGCTATGGATGTACAGACTAGGACCCCACTTGCTACTCCCAAGGGTATGGCGGCTACAATCCCCACCCCACTCAGAGAGGTGCCCAACCCACCAGCCGCCAAAATACAAGATAGAATACCACAGGTTGAACTTGCGTTTATGAGCACACCTTTTGATCGATTGTACTTTTTCAGGACCGTCTCATAATGCTTCAATTCGTTTTTTAGCGTGTTCAAAGCTTCACAACATTTCTGTAATCTGAAAGCCGCACCATCGGGAGGAGGCGCCGTTGGAGGTAATTCAGGATAGATTCTATTATACTCTTCCATGTTTAGTTAAGATTTTCACGTCCTTTTAAAATGTTATCTGAATCTTAAACTAACGGTGATGGTAGACCCCCTCAGATCTAATTTTTCCCCCTCACTGTCCAGAATGCTTAGAGTGAAGTATTTTATGGCCGTTTTTAATTTCTTGGTCGGTACAGCCGCATAGTTCTGTGATGGTATGTTGGCAAGCAGATATGAGGGAGAAATCTTCACTGAGTCGAATCGGCCACTATTCATATAGGATGATTGACTATCCACCAGACTGCACGTCAGTTTCAGAGGCTCTTTGATCTGGACACTTAAGGGGTATAACTTGCCAGGTTTTATGACTTCAGGCACCCCCAGCCCGAGTTGCAGCCCTCTTGAAAGCTTAATGTTATGGCCCTTATTGGAATACAGGTAATCAACAGTATCAGTCTCAGTGATTGAGAGCTTGGCATTATCCGTATCATTGAGAAAGATCGCATGGATACTGCGCAATGAATAGGTACCAGGCTCGATTATTATGAAGGGGCGATTATCTTCCTTGAGTAAACCCTGGCGATCTTTGAAATTCACCAATCTTTTGGGTATCTTACAATCCAGGAGTTGTATCTCCCGAATCGTATCCAGGGGAGGATCCAAGTATACCCTCGTTTCGGACTCGTGCATTGTAACGCTCAGCATTTTTTGATTACCTTTTTGTATTCTTTAAATTTCCTATATTCAGACTCTGAAAGGAACCGAGTCTTTGTTATTCCACAGCTGGAACATTCACATCTCAGCATGTGCAGGCCATTGGAGGTTTTGGTGTATGTTTCACTACCAGGCATGCATCCAGTCCTCTTTCTCTCTTTGACGCATTTTGATTAACGGTTCTTCTTCTTTAAATTCTCCACGAAATACACAACGACAGCAACGATCAATAGCCAAACATTCTTCCCCAGGAATGAAACGACCTCTCCGGCAGTCTTGAATAGAAAGCTCACGATCGCTCCCACCATACCGGGTAATATTTCACCAAGCTTCTTACCAATGGTCTTCAGCCCATCCCCAACGCCTTTACCCAATTTCGACAGGCCTTTGGAAAGATTAGACACGATAACGCCAATTACCACACTAACGGCACTCACAACGGCAAATACTGTGAATCCGTATTTCTTGAAAATGGCTTTTACCCGCTCTCACAATGACACTCGTTCCTGTATTTGCTCATTCTCTCCCTCCAGGCTAGCTATCTCTCTCTCCTGTTCATCAATTTCTCTTTCGAGAGTCTCTATCTGGCTGTTTTCCTCTGGGGTTTTCAGCGGCTTGTCTCGATGGAATCCTAGCCTCTCTTTCATTTTGGTGAGGATCCCCTTTTTCTCCGTTATCAGACTATCGTTGGCTTCCACAAACTCGTTTGCGCCTGGACCGAGAGTGGCTTTTATACCCCTTAGTTTCATAAACTCGTAATTACCCCACCATCATCTTTGAAGAATACGTATGGCCTGGCATTAGCCCTTTTCAAACGCACAACCACCCTCCCTAAGCTATCTGTGGTAGCAGTGAATGCGGACTCTGCAATATTAACTTTGGGGAACACGCGTTTAATTTCAGCCCAAGCATACTCTTGGTCCCTTTACCTTTGTATCAAGGGCCTGGTTTCATCGGTATCCTCAATGAATGATGTTTCTTCTTCCATATCAGGATCAACACGAGTGGTGGACGTTTTTGTGGCTATTGGACTAAGACAAAGCGTATCATCCCCCTCGTCACCACCACCACTGGCCCCTGGTTCATTTAATTTAGTCGGATCGAGCTCAGGATCAATTTCCATATTTGAAGTCTAATATGGAAATTTCTAAGTTATTTTATCACAGCCACTTGCTCGCGATATATCCCAGGGCTAACATCCCCCCGGAGACATAGGCCATCTCCCCCATTCTTTGGTCTCCATTCGGTCGGTAATAGTCAGAGAACCTGGGAGGATTGGCTTGACTGTACAATTTCAGCGCTTCATCCGTCTTTGATATGTTCTCGGAGGCCTGGTTCGCGTCCCCCTTTCTCTTGTTCATAAAATCGATAAAAGCCAGTCTCTTTTCCTGGTACTCAGCGTAATCTCTCTGGTATTTCTCCAGAGCCTTGTCGTGCCTCTCCCTTTCGAGTTGGAGATCAGCGGATGAAGACCCACTAAGGGCCTTTGCTATATAATTCCCACCAATGAAGGCCGTTGCGTTGAGGATTGCCCCTCCGAGCATGATCGCTATACTCGCCATCAGCTACTGGGTAGTATCTTCTGGTCCTCTAAATAAGTTTTGAGGTACATGCTTGCCGCTAAAAGAGCGACCCATTTTCCATAATTCATGATACTGGACGATGGGTCTCCAATGAGAGATTCTTTTAGAGCCCTTTTCCCCACATAACCCATAGCGGCGGAGAGCCCCACAAGAATGGTAGAATCGGTAACAGTCTTCACAAGCTTGTTCTCAGCCATTTTATGGATTACATCCACCCATCTTTTAAATTATTTTCTTGGGCGGCGGCGGACTTCATGACCCCATTGATATTTTTGACGGGAGGGGGATTGAAGGTGGGAGCCGGTACACGTAAGTCAGCTATCTTACTCTTATAACTCGTGAATAAGGCATAGGCGGCGAATCCGATGGACCCGAGTGTTAACACATTTTGGAAGGATAAACTAGGTATCCAGGCATTAATATCCATAAAAGCGCCCTCCTCCTCCTCCTCCTCCTCTTTGCTGGCCTTAGCCTCTCTCTCCTCCTCCCGCTTCAAAGCTTCCTTAGCCAGCTTATTGCGAGCGGATAACTTCTTTCCACGCTCCACTCTCTTAGGGTCCTTGATTTTGATTTTGTTAATGGGCTCCTTTGTGATTTGCCCAGTGGTTTCCTCAGACATGTTTAGATACCACTAGATCTAATCTTCAAATCTCCTAATAGGTGTCTTATTAGGAGTTTCAAGTAGTCTTATTTTTTACTGCTCGGGCTGTGTTGGAGGACTATGGACTATCTGGATGGGGTCACTAGGCTCACTTAATTTGAAGTGTTTTGCAACGTGAATAAGCGCTGAGAGTAGTGCTGTGAGTCTTCCACCCCTTAGTACAAGTAAGCCAGATAGCTCCGAGATCTCCTTCAGTATCAATTGATCGTTCTTCCAGTCATTTACAAGACCATCCTGGTCATCTATATGTAAGAACTTGCTTACAACCTGGGCTATCAACTGAAAGGACGAATCCACCAACCCATCAGCGATCTTCCTGCCAGACACAACTTGGTACCTCTTGTAATACTTCTCCACATCCTTCTCTGATAGTTTGACTGTATCAGAGAAGTCCATATCCGTACCAGTAAACGCTAAGCACGCTAAGATTGAAAGTGACTCCCTCTTAGATTCCACCTCATTGTTTTCTGGGGGAGTACCCACTGATGCTTGACAGTTCAATATATCTTCAGGGGTAGACATGATTTATACTCCAATCGTGGGTATCTCTAAATACGTTTGAAACGGGTGGCGCAAGCAAAAGCAAAGTCTGGCATACGTTTCCTTTTTGAGCGCCTTCTCGAGCCGTTTTCGCGTGTCGGCCCCCAAAGTCCCACCATAGTCCTCAAATAACATTTTCATCGCGACCTGGGACGGGTTATAAAATGATATCACACACGCGACGTTCTCTCGGAACGGTTTCGCGATCGACGTGAGCTGCTGGGTGAGAACCCACACGGATATCCCATTATGCCTCCCAGAGAAGGCAAGATCGATGAATTTGTTTGACCGTTTCTTCAAGTCTTTCGATACGGCACAATCATCCAAGATTATAAGTGTATTCTCACCCGAGAAGAACGATGAGCAAAGCGTTAACAAATCATTAATTTCGTCCTGATCACTCGCGTCTGGTGAGAGTAAGTCTTGTTATGGGCATAAGTCGGGCAGATCAAGACAATATACTCAAATGCGCCCCTAAAAGGCCCTCGAAGCTGGTCCACCAGGTATTGGGTCTTTCCACAATTTGTGGGCCCGGTAATGATACAATTGAACGGGATCTTGTCTCTTAATTCATTCATCCTTCGATTATATTCAATATACTATTTCTTTTAGATCAGTATTCATAATCCCCATGACCGCGTCCGCGACCACAAACATGTAACAGTTTAGCATGCCACTGCCAGACTTTCGGCGCCTAATTTGAAGTTTAACCCCATCACGATTTTCATTTAGGGCCAGTCCACTGCCATGGATGTGATTATCAGGATGGGTCCCCAAGTCAATCCACAACGCGAATTTGTCTGTATAGAAATCCGCCTCTTCAATGGAGTCGTTCGCTCCAAAACGTTTGATCATGGATTTCTTCAAGTCTCTGGGGATCATCCCGTTGGAATAGAGACAATTTGGCTTCCCATCGATGTTTATTCTGATTGATGTGATGTCTGGGTTCACGAACATCTCCGAATCCCTTGTCCCCGGTGCATAATCGTCTATGAAGAGGCATAATATCCTCGTCATGGATCTTCTGGAGACATTTATATTCTCGTTAATGACTCCATCATTGGGCGTGGAGATTGTGAAGGTCTTTTCCAGGATTATGTTCTCATACATGAACCCTCTCCCAATCCTGTATGAGGCTAATGCCATATTCGCCAAATAATCACTCGTGATGGACGAATACTCCATATGAATGTTAGTGAGGGTATGATTTGGGGGGTCCTCAGCGTTTGAGTACACTACAACATCAGAAACGGGGGCAAGCGTGATTTCAAATCTTAGCGTATTTTTCAGCGCTCTTGGGTAGAAGACCCCGTGATCTCGTAGGATTGGATGGTACAGGGGGATCGCAGCCATCTTAACAGCCTTTGCATCCGAAGTATCCTTATCCCCGGCATTCGTTCTGAGTTTCCGCATATTATCGGAGGAGATGCCCTCTATCATCCTGTCTCCGCGCTCCGCCTTTGGCAAGTATAGATCGTGATAAGTCTGGAACAGGTCGAATCTCTGAGTATCCTGAATGGTCTCCCCGCCAAAAACAACTCTGAGCCTAGAAACGAGGTTCCTCCCCACATTGTTGACTAAGGTGTTGTCCTTATAACCCGAAACGCTCCGATCAAATATAAGGTACACGCTGCCGGGCACTATCACGTCATTATCCGCCAATTTGGGGATGTCAACGTACAGGATCTGACCGGGATTCGCGGAAGACGGAGTCAATGAGATCCGATTCAATATGGCCTGCTCTTTCAAACCCTTCGACTCTCGAGGAATACGTTCAGGGTTTAGCGTTTCTGGTATGGCACTCATTTTGAATATTTGAAATCTTGTTTATAAATGAGCGATCATAATATTTTAAGTCAGTTATACTACTCAACCGGTGGATATTGGAAAGGATACTCGGCCATACCTAAATTAGCCAGCGCGGCCAACGTCAGTGAAAATGTAGCCAGAGAGTGGTTGGAGAAGCAAGCCTTGTGGCAAATATATCTTCCGCCACCTAAGTATATACCCAGACCACATTGGGGTGGGGATAAGCCCAATCAGATTCATCAAGCGGACTTATTGTTTCTTCCTCACGATACAGTGAGAAGAAAAACATATCGTTATGCGCTAGTCGTGATTGATATTGCCTCTAGATAAAAGGATGCTGAAGCATTGACTTCGAAGGGTAGTGGGGAAGTCGCCGAGGCTTTCGAGAGGATTTATGCTCGTAAATTGAGGTGGCCACGGACATTAATGGTGGATCCGGGTACAGAATTCAAGGGTGATGTGACACGTTTGATGAATAAGCATCGTATGACTATCCAGCGGAGTGAAGCTGGGAATCATCGGGCTCAGGCTTTTGTCGAGAGAGCCAACTGGACTATTAGTGAGAAATTATTCAGTCATCAATATGCTCAGGACAGAAAGTCGTACATTATCGTCTTGCTCAGGTCCAGAATGGATAAGCCTAAGTAAATGGGTTTATCGAAGACAAGTTTTGTTTTCTTCATATGAAACGCGGCTAGATTCTCGCAAAAGATGTTCCTATGGTGGAAGTTCGGCTTTACGATTAATTTGCGTGCCTGTGACTCATTCGTGACCAACTTGATGTCCACCCTCTTCCTAATGTTCTCCATGGTCTTTCCGAATACGGAGTTGTTCATAAGCTTGAAGAAATCCTTCTCAAAGTCGTTCTCCGCTTTGGCTCTTAGATAGGTGTTCAAAGCGATGTAAGGCTTTAGCCACGCTGACTCCTCGAATGTAATCCCTCTGTGTACCTTGGCTAGGTTTAGCCCCAGAGATAGATACTGTTTTAGTGTTTCGTGGTGAACTATGTACTTTGTTTTGTTCCTGAGGTTCGGGATTAACTTATCGACCCCGTTTACATTCACTCTCTCTGGGGCTAATGGATAATCATTGTGTATATCATGTAATTGTTGGGGATATTCCAAGTCCACTTCCAGTATACATGGATGGTCTCTCCATTTAAATACCTGTTGATCACTCATCCATCTAAAACCATGAGTTGGTAGAGCCTTGGTCATTGCATGGCCGTTCAACCCGTTTGCGTCCAAATATGTGATATATTTTGTAGGTAAGGCCGGATCATGCTCCTTCATGTATGGATTGTTAGCTTTTCCATACCATTGGAAATCATTGAGATCCCGCCTCGGATACCTTCCTCAACCATAATCAGCATGTTTGGGTCTCTCAAGAGTTCCAATTCCACCTTGGTACTCTTCAATGTGGCATCCCATGCTAATCCGGGTACAGTATAGTACCATGCGGGGTCTAGCCCATAATTCCTCATAGAGACGCCTCTAAGGTTCTCAAATACATCAGCTAGTAAGAGCACGTCCGTCTCAAGGTATAGGTCGTGATAATCCCTAAAGCTCTTCATCCCAAAGGTTTCCCACACAGCTTCAGCATGTTGATAATCCTCCTCTGATATATCAACATCATAAAGCTTCGAGTAGAATGCCTCTTTTGATGGAAGATGAGGTACCTCTAGCTTATCGAAACCATCAAACCAATCGTACGGCATACGCCCTTCCTAGTCAATAGGCTGAGCCTTTCTCCTTCGTGGGATCTCTCTAGATTTTTCAGGGACGCTCGTTTTAGATTATTCACCAAACTGGCAAGACTGCTCGACATGAACCTAAAACTGTCTATGAATCTAATGTACCGTTTAATTTCAACCTGCTTCCCATCCTCATTCTCAAAAGTATCGACCACAATCTCCTTTGTGAATGAGTACTTCTCATGTACTTCTCGTCGTTGAGAGGTATGCAATTTATCTTGCCCTCTGATACTCCAAGTTTCTTGATGAATAAGTGGCTGTCATATCCAGATAAATTGTGGAATATGACCGGGAAGAACTTGGGGACACTGAATTCTAAATTGCATTTCTTATGAGCCGCTCCTCTATACCTCCCCGTAAGGTGGCAGTGGTCTAGCACTTTGTCTTTCCCCAATTCACCCTCGCAAATATGGCAGTGAGTCGCATTTTTGTACTGTCTTTCGTCTCTCTTCCTCATCCTAACACTCTTCTAGAGTTTGAATTTATCATAAATTTCCTTAATGTCCGACTCCAGGCTTTCCTCAAAGATCTTTGGAATATCTTCCTCTGGGAAGTCCGCTGTATGCATCACGAGCTTCGGTTCAAATACCTCATCGTCAAAACATTTAATAAGATAACAGAACCCTGATGGCTTGTGCTTCTGGTATTGGTTCGTAAAGCTCTCTCTCTCGTTTGGTGAACAAGTGGCTATCTTCTCCGTGAAGCACTCAAAGTCCGCGTATACCACAAAGGGGACTTGCATCTTTCTGTTACGATTTTGGAAAGTAATGAACTTTGGGCTCCCGTCCTCGTTCATGGGCATTTCTACCTTCACTGCTTCGTGGTTTAGGCAATATTCCATTTGTGTTTTCAGTGACTTTTCTGAATTGAATGAGTTGAGACAATTGTCGCAATAAAAACGAGCATATTTATGCTTATTATACTTAATCAGTCTTGACATGTTCTTAATCCAGCAGTAGTGATTTGCCTCGTCGCTTGATATGAGAAGCAAGTTTATCTTTGGAACGTTTAATTTATTACTACGCCTGATTAGGGTCGGCTCGTTGTTCTCATTATGAAGGACGTTGATCCCATAGGGGTTTTGCCTCTCAAACTTATCAATCTGGTTTGCCCCAACTGCTGCCACTGGAAACTCTATTCCCGACCAATCAAATTTCTCCAAGTTCTCTCTCATCTCGTTATATTTAGTCTTTCAGCGTTTTTCTCCCTAGGGAACACAGCAGACGTTACTGCCCATTTGAAGCACTCCTAGTCTTCCTCGTTCTTGACATTGATGACTGCCTTCTTAGCCGCTAATGTAGGTGGTAGTGGAATATATGAACTTCCAGAAAACGGTTCAAAGGGGTTTATGTGGATACGAAAGTCTATCACATGATCAAATACCCATCCAGATTGCTCGTTTTCATATTTATGAACCATTTCAATTTGACGAGCTGAGATTTCATCGAATATATCAGAGACGTCTGTTGCATCTGTTATTGTCTCTAACAGTGAATGAAAGTGCCCGTCGCTATCCACGATAATACGATTAGTCTTTTTATTTCTCCTTATGAATTTGCATGAGAAAATCGACTTTACCTTGAGAGGTTTCTTCTTTTTGTCAATGAGGGCTATGAATTCTGGTTTCACTTTATTCAGGAATGATGTGGGATCATAACCCCTCTTTCCCTTTATCCTATATGTTTTCAAAAAGCCCTTCAGAGCTGTTTCGTGTTCTTTGGGGGTGAAATCGTCGAGCGTGGGTCTCAAAACTCTAATAAGTTCTGTTTTACGCATTTTAGCATAACCTCGGGTACGAAGTTTTTTGGAGATAATTCTTAGTACCCTCACTGGTAGAGTATCTGGCTGAATATCAGCTAATACTTCGAGGAGTTCGGCCTTTCTAAATCTGTAATATCTTTGCACTCCAGCCTTCTTAGCGATTTTTCTCAATTCTTTCAGGGGCAAGTTCTCCATGATCCTCGTTTATGTAAATAAAACGTACAGTTTAAGCTTTGTTAGCTTGAAAGTGCCAAATTTCAATTTTTTCCAATCTCAATTTTTGGCTCAGGAAAAATCTTAACGTACCCGCATTCCACACATTCCATTCGAGGGCGTTGGCCATTCAGAAAAATTTGAAATTTAAATTCGGAAAATGCGAAAATATTTTTGAGCCAGAAGAATTTTTTTTTTTGAGCCAGAATCCGCCTCCTTACACTACTTTCTTTTAGGCCTCCTCGCCATTTCTTCCTACATTTTTTTGGCATTTCTTTATAATTATTGTAATCATGTGGCAAATAAATAAATACAAATACAAATACAAATATTTACCCAAGGTAGTTTTTCGATAAACGCCAAGATAAAATAATACTTTTATCATGAATAATAGTTTTGATAGGGAAATTCACATACCAGGATGATTTTTTGGCTCCTGAATTTGGCTTAAATTTTGGTGTGACGCAATGCTGAAGGGCATAATTTTTGAAATTCGATGAAATTTCAGGCTCTCAATATATTTGTATCTGATAGCTCTAAATAGCCGTTGAAAGAAAATATTTTCACAGAAAGCGTTGGCGTTTACTGTTACAGTTTTAAGTTTGACTTACCAGTGTTCATTAACAGTGGGATTTCTGTGCCGATTTTCAACGTTTCTAGCTGAAAATTACTGAAAGCCGCTACTTCAAGAAAACAAAAATCGAAACAACCTGTGGCTGGTTATTCGAAGGTAAATTAGCGCTAACCCAGGGTTAAATTTTAACAAGGGTTTCTTTTCATCTTTTTAAAAAGCGCTTTCTCCGATAACTTTCTCTATTTTATTCAGAGCATACAATCATAAAATTGTATTCAAAAAGAATTATACTGATTGTGCTTTTTAAGCTCTCATAGCTGCAATTAAATTTGGCACTAACCCTGGCTTACCTCTACCCTGCTTCGAAAAACCCAGCCCAGAAAGCTACATTTTTGAAACAAGTAAGCTAAGGTCTTTACTATAACAAATTATGAGAAAATCGGATTTCTCTATCTTGCATAGGTAAAGTTGATAGTTAGAGCAAGTTGCTTTTAATAGTTAACAAGTGATTATTTATACAAAATTGGACTCGAAATCATTTGACTTTGGGATTAATTGATGTGTTCTTAGCCAATCAGCACACTGAAATGTTTGCACGTATATTACTAATTAAAGAGAGTACTTTGTGGTCTTTGAAATACTTACGAGTGCACAGCTCATTACATTTATTGGTCATAATATAAATGCACAAATTTAATTACGAATATCTGACTTCATTTCATTTTATCGAGGAGCAAGCAAACAAAAACACGTTGAACAAAACCAAAAGAGTTGTTTCGTACTCAAAGAGTTTATGAGAATGAAAGGAAAAGACGAACAATTCGAAAACCTTGAGCCGAAAGAGTTCGATAAAATACTGTGCGCATTCATTCTGACGGGAAAAAAATTAGGGCGGAGGAGAATATGAACCAACAACTCTACGGTCGTTTGCATCCAGCTTTGACCGCTATTTACGGAAGAAGGATTACCCCACAGCCATCACAGAAGGACAGGAGTTACGAAAACTAAGACGGAAAGACTAGCTGCAAAGCAGAAGGATTTGCAAAAAGCGGGAAAGGGAAACAAGACAAAGACAGCTCGCGCTCTGACTAACGAAGAGGTTGATGTTCTTTACGGCAAAGAACTTTTGGAGTCCTTGCTAAACACGTTATGATTAAACAACACCCACCACGTCGGCTTCCTGAGTGGGTGTCAAGAGCATAGAAATATGAGGTGTCCGAAGCCCTTGCTAAAAGCGTTGTGTTTGAACAAAGCCCAGCACGTCGGCTTACTGAGTGGGTGTCAATAACATAGAAATATGAGGTGAGGCGATGTTCAGTTTCAAACCAGTGCAGATGGGACGGAATGTCTTGCATATACCGAGAAACAAACAAAAACAGTTCAGCCGAAATGTTCTCTTTCCCAGGGAGTGACTGAGATCCAGTGCGAGCGTTCCATCTTTATGCCTCTAAAAGACCGGAATAAAGCCGGTAGATACGTGGTGTATGAGGACAAATGGTGTACCGAAGGCCATCCTTAGCAGTACTTAAACATCCTTAAACATCATTATACATCCTAAGACGTTGTCTAAGGATGTTTAAGTACTGCTAAGGATTGATAAGGATTTCTAAGTACTGCTTAGGATGTATAATGATGTTTAAGGATGTTTAAGTACCGCTAAGGATGGCCTTCGGTACACTATTTGTCCCCATGCACCACGTATCTACCGGACAGCCCATTTTCTTTGGCGGTGAACTTCACCAAGATGGCAAACCTTTCAAAGCCCTGGTTCAAAGCAGCGCCACTAGGGGTCAAAAAATTGAATTCACTCAAGAGAACTATGGCTCAAAAATCGGGTTTGAATGCAGAAAACCTCACGAACCACAGCGGAAGAAAGCGAATGATCAAAAAATTAAACGACCACGAGGTTCCTTCTACTCACATCACCCAAATCTCGGGCCACAAAAATGCTCAGAGCCTTACAAATTACAGTTCCCTTTCAGAGAAACAACAGCGGAATATCTGCAACATCTTGAGCACTACCACTTCAACTAAGAGATCGCTGGCAATTGCAGAAAGAGAAGACGTCAGCTTATCAGAACACCACGAATCTCCTTAACAAGGAGGTGCAAACATGCATGGTGGAACATTTAATATCTCGATAAACAGTGTAAGTCAGCAGAGTTCAAACTTGTGCTGCACAGCGCGAAGCGCCTCCATTATGTGATTAAATCAGACAGTGATTAATCGTCCCTGTACTTTCGAATATTTTTTTTGTATTTAGAGTAACTCTGAATAAGAAAGTTTTTTTGACACCTTAAATTTTTTTCTCCTCAAGACAGATATTCAGCATTTCGTATTTTTTTTAAAACTGGATTCTTGGATTATTTCGCAAACATGATTTATAAAGCTTGCGTCATAAAAGAAAAAAATATTTTGCTGATTTACACGCTTTTATTCTCCTTTAATGTGTAATAAACAAATTACACCCTAGAAAGTGTTTTGTGTGAATTTTTATTCACTTGTTGCAAAATTATAGAAACGAACGAAATGAGCGTAGCGCCTGAGTGAGTTTCTAAAGGTTTACAACTCATAAATACAAATCCGTAAGGTGCATTTTCTATGAAGTAATCTATATGCCTCTAGTAGTACATGCAGTTTATACTGTCACAAATTTCAAAGCCTTAGGTAGTTCAACTATAAGACATCTTGTTTAACGTGCGTCTTACCTTCCCTCTTACACCTGGATCGATTGGTCCACCTGTATGACTATATTCATTTTCTCCATCAGGAAAAAGCTGTTTTACCTCTGAATGCCCATTGAACGAGGCCAAATAATATGCAGTAGATCCGCGACGGTTCTTTAGGTTGACGTCACATTTACGCTTAAAAAAGGAAAATTTGCAACGGGTTTACAAAAGTGATTACTATTTGGTTCAGAATATTCAGTGCGAGAAGCGCAGTTGTTAGAGCACCGGACTACCGTATGAGAGCTCGCGGGTTCAAACTCTGGCCGGACCAACACTTAGGGTCACTCTTTAAATAACTGAGGACAAAGTACTGCCTTTATAATGACATCTCTGCAAAAAGTTAGACTCTCTAACCTTCTCGGATAAGGATGATAAACCGAAGGTCCCGTCTCATAACCCTTGTTCATGATAACTTAGTGGGACGTTAAAGAACACACACATTGATCGTAAAGAGTATGGGACGTAGTTCCCGGTGTTGTGGTCTGGCCTGTGGGTTGGCGCTTCACATAGCGATAACCTCACTCCGCCTTTCCCCCTGGGACAGAATTGTCCAAGAAAAATAAGTACGTTTGTGTGACTCGTAAAATCATTATGCAGGGCAACACAAATTTTCCTGTCCACTCAAAAGACAACGGACAAAAAACATGGTTTTTATAAAGTTTTATATATACAATATATTACATGGCCGTACGGAGATATGAAATTTCTCTATGCATATGAGTGAAATATTTTTCCAAATGACAAGAGTAATTTCAATCCCCAATCGACCATGCAATTTCCTTTTAATTACTGTACATAAAATTCAATACATTAACAAGAAAATTATTATTACCTCCGCCAAGGAGGTTATGTTTTCACGCCTGTCTGTATGTTTTTTTGTCTGTCTGTTAATCGTTTTACGCAAAAACTAATCAACGGATTTGCACCAAATTTGGTGGAAAAGTCGCAAATATACCCAGGAATCAATCGATAAAAATTTGGGATATATCCGGATTAAACTCCGGATCTCAGATCCAGATGAGTGTAATATCAGGTGTACATATGTGGCGGGGCGGAGGTATGCGCTCTACCGAGTGCCCTTCTAGTTTGCATTGCGCAGCTTAACATGGTAAAATTACGGCGCAATAGTGGTAAACCTAGTAGTTCAATACAAAAACGCTACCCGAATGTCACTTAGAGACGGACCATTAGAAAAGTGATGGGGGTGGGGGGGTGGGGAATTTTCAGCTTGCACGAATTTTTTTTTTCGCTCAAATTTTTTTCAGGTGAACCCCTCTGCACGAATTTTTTTATTACGTGTGAAAAAGTCACAATTGGACCTTCCTTCTGCATGAATTTTTTTTTACTTGGCATTTTCACTTGCATGAATTTTTTTTTGTTTTTTCCGCCACCCCCCCCCCCCCCCCATCACTTTTCTAATGGTCCGTCCCTTAGACGAGAACACACATATACAAGGGGGGTTCTGGGGTACACTGATTTAACCCTCAAATAATCAATTTGAGCCTAATATAAGGTAATAGAATTCTGGGGCAATGACGCAACAGTATAAAAATTTGCATATGCACGCGTATGACCTTGAAACAACAAAAAAAAAATATTTGGTTAATTGTTTAACCATAGGAATAAGACTTCTCATGGACGAAAAGGGTTAGTTGACAATAGCAAGAGTAAACAAATAATAGAAAAATATTTTTGGGGCAGAGGTGCCTATAGTGATCGTAATAATCTGAGAGGATGTGTAAAGATACTAACTGCACGCCATACCGGGAAAATCCTGTACCACTACAAGAGTTCCATTCCAACCGGATTTTCCGTGCAAATGATAAACGCTCGAGGCTATGGAAGAACAGCTGGTGACTTTAAAAAGAAATATCTGAGCAGGTTCTTAAAAACGGAAAGCGATGTAGCCTCCATTATTTGCGCAGTTAAGTCATTAAAAAGAATGGCACCAGAATTTCTTAACGTATTTTTTCCTGACGTTAACTTAGGCTTTCGTAAGAGTGTATCGTATATGGTTCAGGTAAGGATCTGTTTTACTCCTCTGTTATTAGAGGGAATGCAGTGAGCTCACTGGCCGATGTAGTATAACATTACCTGTAGCAGAATCTGCACAATTTCTTTAAATCCATTTAAGGCAGCCAAATGTAAGGCTGTGTTTCCATCGTTATCAGGCCTGTCAATATCTGGGAACACCTCGAGTATGGTAAGGAGGGCGCTGTCAAAACAGTAAGAAAAAGAACTAAATTATTAAACATCGAATTTCTTTAACCAATAAATAGTGGTAGCAATGTAAATCCAAAGCAGTGGCAACGATTATGTGTTAGCACACGGTAGGGTAATAATTAGCGTTTTGGACTTCCGATTACGAGTTGTGGGATAGGAAACCGGGTAACACCACTGTGTTGATTTCTTAAGGAATGAACTGAACTCTACGCTGTCTTTCGTTTGCCATGTGTATAAACTGCTAACGATGAAATAATGCTGAATGTTCTCCTGCGATAGACTGCCGCGCCATGCAGTGAGAACGAACGCCACAGAAAGCCAAGTAAGTCCGGGCCAGTTTCCTGGGTCTCTCGTGCGCCTGTATGTAATTATGTGCTATTGACCAGGAGCGAGGTCAAGATGGATGCATATTGGCCAAGTACGTTTTCGAATAGTTTTTATTGACCGACGAGTAGAGGCCAATTCAATATCCAGTAATCTTGACCTAACAAGCTTGGACAAAGAGGGATTTATTACATGGTCATTTTGTTTCGGAGGAAAAGGTGGGCAATCCCGATCAGGCAACATAGATCCATATTTTTCACTCGGGTAGCCAATCAGAACTCAGAATCCGTTCCATATTGCTCACTTGCGTAAACAGCACTAGAATAATTATCACTAGTAATTACCAACTCAGCTACCTTGGCATTTTAACCAATCTGGTTAGCTCTCCACCTCGGAATATTCAACATGTTATATACCTAGACTTTCACTCAACAAAACGAGCACTGTGATTTTCGGTCACGCGCAGTTGTTGACCGAGCGCAAGTTGAACCGTCTTTGTCTGTTTGTTTTTGCTAGGGGAAAGTCTAAATATATAACAAAGCACTTAATGTATGGTCCCTCGGGAAACTAGTTAGTTTACGTTCCCTCAAGTCCTGATGTTTCCCTCGACTTCCTCTCGGGAAACTGTTTCCCGAGGGACCATACATTAAGGGTATACTATCCACCTTCTAGGAAGTAAATAAAGCCTGTGCTTCTGGGTAATCCTTGTGTAAGTGATTTTTGGTAAGAGAAATCAAAATCGCGTCGAAGTAAAAAGAAATTGTTGCCGGAGTCATTCTCGGGTTATAGCTGTCTCCGAGTGGTGTCACTAGGAAAGTTAGACAAAACACCACGACAACAAAGAGGTCGACCAGGAAGACAACAAACGATAGCGCTAATGAAGAACACAGTGAAACTGCACAAGCAACATAAAGTCAGGTAAGTCTCTATGCCATCTGTCCTACGCAAAACATTAACGTGGAATGAAAATATTTCACCTTTTCTACAGGACGTTAATATTGAACGACAAAATTTTCTTCCAAAAATCTGGATGAAATTCGAAGAGTAACAAGTGAAATATTTTACCATTTAAAAGGTAAAAGGAAACAAAATCATCATCAAACTGTCCAGTCGCCAGCTCCACAATAGGTAATCTATTTAATTTTTTAACATGGTTGTGTTGTCCTTGGCTTCATCGTGGTGTTTGCTTAAGGGGACCGTCTAGTCAGATTTTTTGTTGCGCGCGTCAGAAATATTCATATTCCATGAGTATGGGGCAGAGCCCCATACTCATGGAATATGGTCAACCTCTTTTCGTTTGGTTGTCACGTGACTGACCGAGCGTACGTACGTACGTACGTACGTACGCGTCTACAGATTGTACGGGTAGGGTAGGGAAGACTATCAAATGGAAGGGAGTTGTACCTCAGGCGAGTCTTGGCAAATCCACATACATCTTTTATATTGGACATTCACAATATGGTCAATTGACAGCTGTCAAAACGGGATAGCCACTGACTAGCATCACATGACCATATTGTGGGCTCATGTGTCAACTCATCAAGGTGACGTGATTTATTTGGAAGCTGGCCGCTGAGCAGTAATTGATTTACTAGATCGTGGGCTCAAGTCTCGAGTTTTGGTAGCCCGCGTATTTTTGGCGGGAAATTGCGTCGACGACTGAAAAATAAATTTTCAGTTCATTGCTTTTTTGAGACACAATATTATTACTCTACACTATTAAAGTTTTACTAAAGGACTAGAAATACGACTCCCGCAAAAACCTCGCGAAGCTAGTTTTTGAAGAAGTCACAATGCTTTTATATTTTATTATTTATTTTTTTTATATTTTGTATTTTACTTTTATATCAGCGTAATCCCCATTATTTTATTTCTTATGCTGTGTTTGGTACACAATTAGTGACACCTGGTGCAAATTACATGATCAGTATACCGCTCAACACAGTGCTTAAAAAATTGACCTTCACTGTCACTGAGATTGCACCAGAGGGAATAGAAGTAAAATTATTTATTATCTTGACAGGGAATACAGAGTCGATGAAGTATCACAATAATATTCACTTAACACAAATTGTAAATGATTGTAAATCTTTTGCAGGTGAAATCTTGAAGAGTTGATATGAATGCTTGTGTTTACCACGGTGTAAAAACCTGTGTTTTTTCTTTAGTTTTATTTTTTTAGTCTCTACTGCTTTGTCTTCTTTGTTGTACATTACTTTTAAACACAATATGTTCTTACACTGAGGATGATGTTGAATGCTCCAATTATTTTTTGTTTATGTTTTTTGGTTATAATTGCATGAGATTCATTGTAAGAAGAATCTTCTGATTAGATATTTTATTGTCTACTGCAGTCATTATTTCATTCCCGGGTAACCACAATTGAGAGCATTATGAATAGTGCATGTTTTAATTTGTGTACTCTTTTCAGTTGCAATGGTACCCCCAGAGGTAGATAGAAACATTCCTCTTCCCTCAAAAGAGATGCCATATCAACAGAAGTGTGAGATACAATGTCATTACATAAAAAAAATTGGGGGTAAAACAATTGGATTCTACAAAAACTTTGAATAAAGGTTTGGTAATAGTGAGTGCCGACTGTATAGTATGTGGTTGTGCTATTTTTAGGTCATATCATAAAAACAATACATGTAAGAAAGAGTTATTGAAATCTTAATATGTTCAAAAAGATTGCTGCACTACGTACTCCTGTAAAAAAATGTGAAATCAACATCAATCAGTCAAAAGTATATACCACATGAAAGTTTAATTGTGCTGTTACAGAAACAGGCAAAATATCCATACCCAACCACAGAAGATTATATTATTTTGAACATATGAAAATTTCTATTATAAAAACTGCAGAAGAAAGATTTAATATAAGGATGGTATTTCATCGAAAAAGTCATGGCAGCTCCAGGTATTCAATGACATATAGTAACGAAAATATTTATCATTATATTATTATTATTATCATTACTATTATTATTACTGGTATTGATATTATTATTATTATTATTATTATTATTATTATTATTATTGTTATATTTTTCAAGTTAAACATAATATATTTTTATGGGGTGGGATGCATGTCCTAATCTTGGTAAAGGTATTGTTACTCTACTACTACAAGCAATACAAAAATCTTCTTAATAGGCTTTCCATCAGAGGTGGTAGTAATCAAAACAGCTCCAAACAATACCATTTCTTCTTTAAGGCTTAGAATCTAGTGCAGTCATTTGTCTATAAAGTTTGTGTGGAAAATCATTATTGAAAGCATAGGGCATTTAGGAAACTTGAAACACTTGTTACTACATACAGCACACTTGCAATGAATATATGAGAAAGATCATAAACATTATGGCATTAAAAAATTTATTTTCTTCTTTATAAAGTTTTTCCAGTGTAAAAGGTTAATTGCATGTTGTGGTTGTTATGAAATATTGATATTTGACATCATAAAAATAAAGTAAACAGCAGAAAGTAACAAAGTTAATATGTTATCTCTAACTTTTCAAATTAAGGCTTGAATTAACATTTCATTTGTGGAATAAGGGCAGGGGTTCTAGATAGCAATATTATCAGTGGGGGGGGGGGGGGGGTCATTGAACTCTAAGGTAAAACTGACCCTTTGTGAAAAGGCTATGAAACTTGTTTTCTCTACGCAATATTATTGAAGCCTTTCAATCAGAGAATACATACATATATATATGGCAAAGAGAAATACTACTCAGAATTCAGTAATCACATTTGCTTTATTTTGAAATGATCTTATTGATCACTGATAATATTGCAGAACCAGTACTTTATAGTGACACAGGGTATATATTCTGTTGAAAATGTTTAACATAACTGCTACATCAAGAAAATTTACAATATTTTCACTGTTGCAATGATATCAGATCACATCGTTGTAAATGATTGTTATAACAACTGCAACTCTCTGTGTTGGGAATTTCTTCAAAATGGAAACGCTATCGTTTTATTATGAAAAATACCTACTTACATTCTCTTGTAATCTGTTGGTCGTCTTCCGATTCCGTTTTTAGACTAATAGAATTATTTTCCAGAGACATCTCCAATCGTTGAAGTTCGTTCTACTCGGTTTCCCTTCTAAGCCGTTTTGCTAAATTTAGTACGCTAATATATTTCGTTATGTAATCGTTCACTCATGTTCTGTATTTCTATCAATAACACATTCAAATTCCAAACTAACTTGGTTGAATTCCTGGTCCTTTTCCCTGCTGTTTCGTTTGCCTTTTTCTAGAGCGAGCAGTTTTTGTCTTTGCTGCGATGACGGATGTCTGTCGTTATTCTCCCCGCTGTCGTTTCTCTATCCCTGCTTTGAGTCGTGCTTTCCTTGTGTTGATTTTCACGGTATTCGAACTTACTCGGCGACGATCTCGAGCTAATCTTTCTTGAATATCTCGGAGATCATCTTGCTGGGATGTACTTCCAGGACGAGTGAAATCGGTTTCCACAAAATTTACGTTTCTTTCAAAAAGGCATCACGGAATTCGAAATGGCGGTTCAGCAGTTCTCAAGTGCGCTACTATTGCCAGGTAACCTGGCCTGCGAACGGACACCTTTAAAATATAGATATATATATATATATACATATATAAAAACTCTCGGCTCGATTTACTCGGGCTTGCGAGCCACGTGGTCTGACCGAAAGCGACACGATTAGTAACCTCGCTACGCTCGGCCTTCGGCCTCGCTTCGCGAGGAAATAAACGAAACAATTTCTATTGCTATGTCAACAAACAATAGCAGAGAAAATATAATTTGCATAACACAGGGTTCAGGTGAAGAGCAACGGGAAAGAGAGCGGAAGAGAGCAAGAATTAACTGGGGAAGAATGAGCGAAGATCGCCAAAGAAGGCGCGCTTGGGAAAGAGAAAGGAGACGAAATTATAGCGAGGAACGCCAACAAGCAGAAAGAGTCCGGGCTCGAGAAAACAGACAAAATGTTAATGAAGAACGCCAAGAAGCGGAAAGACTCCGTGCTGTGGAAAACAGACAAAATTGTAGCGAAGAATGCCGAGAAGTGGAAAGACTCCGTGCTGTGGAAAACAGACAAAATTTTAGCGAAGAACATTTTACCATACCTTGGTGAAACATTTATTTTACCGAGGTGTTCGTTTTAACACGAAAATGACAAGAGTTGTGTCCTGCATTTCCCAGTAGCGTGTACAAATCTTTTAAATAGCTTTACGCAAATAGAATGGTTAATTTCATCAGGAATAGAATACAGTACATTGACAATTTGTGTTTTTTTTGTAGAATATACTCCATGACTTTGTAGGTAGAAAGACCGTACTAATGGCAGACGAAAGTTTAGACAATATCATAGCGAGTTAACCGACCTCGACACTAAACTATAGTTAAAAACGTTTGTGAATTCCTTCGCAATATTTTAGAATGCTTTTACAGTCTAAAGTGAAATGAAAGTACTAAACAGGAGCCCCGCTTTTAGGTTTGGCTAAATCTATATATTAGTTTAACCTATCTTCTTTAAGGTTTCGAAGTCTTTTTCACATAAATTGGCCTGTGAAAGCTGATAAAAGCGATTTTCGTGATGTAACCCGCCAATGGTGATCGGTTGCCATGGAAACGGTCAAGGCATAATTTAAATTTGTGCCAACTTTAAGAGCATTTTTCTCAAATTTGCTCTTTTCCAGAAGTAGGCATCTGGCCCTAACTATTTTTGTCTTAAGTATATGACCAATTGCCGTGAAATTTGGCACAGACTGCCTTTAGGATGTAAACTATGATCCTATGGAGCGAAATTGGATTAAGTTAAATACTTGAGGAGATATTTGTTCTTCACCCATATTTAGAAGTATTTGGTTGCCATGGGAACACTAATGGCTTTACCCCGAACCCGCTCCATAGGATCATAGTTCAATCCATGTTAGTTATGGATAGAAAGTGAAATTCATTTTCAATGAATTCTGCACATAAAAAATATGTGGGGCAGACAGCAACCCTCAGCTGATAAGGTCAAATTCAGGAGTTAATTATTAACTATCTTTTGACTACTTCATCTCAAGTTACACCTTCCTGTGTAGGTCATCCTGAGGGGATGCTCTGGTGAAAATTTCATTGTTTTCTTTAAAATCGTTACAGAGCTCTGCTATTTTAAAGATGCTTAGAACATTTCTCAGAAATTTGACTAGACTGCCCCCTTAAGCTCCCTACTGAGGTTGCTTCATTGCCATCTACTTAAATAATGATAGGCTATTGACCCGTGGTCCATTGAGGGCGAAGGGTCTAACTGTTTTAGTATCACCCAACTAGTCGGACAGAAAAGGCAATAATAAAGTAAGCGAATGCCAGTTGAAAAAAAAATTTATTTGGGAATAAAACGAAAGAAAGAGTCACGAATTTCGCTACTCGAGGACTATTACTAACAGTCCTCTAGTAGCGTAGCCAATCAGATTGCGGCATTTGCATAAGTCCACTAGTTGGGTGATACTCATTAGACAATTATTTTCTTCAATCTCGGTGAAAAGTGACTTTAGACATATTTACTTCAATGCTTCGCAACTCCGTAAAATATATATATATATGTGTGTGTATATGAAGAAACCACTAACCCTATACACCCCAAATAATCATATTAATTAGAGTAAATGTTTGAAAGAAAATTTGCCCTGAATGGGATCCCATTCATATAGGGCATATCCCCTGATGAGTGGACAACCACGAAACAGGCTTGTAGGGATAAACCTGTAGTTTGTTTGTGTGTTTTTTCTCCCGCAACAACGACTTCGCTCTACGTTCACGTATTGAGCACTGTTTTACGATTAATCAACTTTTACACTTTATATATATATATATATATATATATATATATTTTATATATATATATATATATATATATATTTTGCCACAATTCACCTCGATTTCTGAGAATAATTGTTAATTCTAAAATGTAACAGATATAACGCATGTTCATGTTAGTCAAGCTAAATCATTAAAACATGCAGCCTATGACAAACGTGCATTATAGTGAAATACATTCTCACAGATTACATCACACACCTTGTCTGTGCTAGAACGACACTGTCTCTTTTTTTTGCTGGCCGTAAACATTTTTCAATTTTGTTGATAGACGAAAACGTTTATTCTATGTGGTTTTCGATTGTTTTACATACATTCAGTACTACCCTTACAAAACTAGAATTTTTAGTGAACATTTTACAACGGGAAAAAACCTTGCTCCCAGTATTAGTGTTCTCAGTAGTATACACCTTTTCAGCAACCTTCGCATTTTTGACTAATCTGATTGGCTCATTATTTTCGGTATATTTAACAACTATTCCATGAAATCAAGTCGTACATTAGCTATTATTATATCTACAACCCCTGGATATGAGCAAACGCGCGATCTGATTGGTTCCCTACTCACAGGCTATCATTTCTTGAATTAGACTGACTAGACTGGGAGAAATTCAAGTCTTGCTGAGGCAGAGGAAGTCGAAAACAATTCGGAAATTGCCAGAATATACGGCTAATCGAATCCATGTCAAAATGAGATAAGGGTATGTTATAGCCACACATATGCGCACTGAGGCGACAGTGGTAGAAGGAATAAAACCCTGTTGTTATCAAGAAAAAAGATGAAAAAGTTGAGCTCAAAAGCTATCAGCCATGGACAGCTGTTTCGGCCTTGTTAGGCCTCATCAGCATGGCACAGCTAGCAGATGAGCTCTGGGTTTTTCATTTTTCATCTTTTACAAATAAATAAATACATGAATAAATAGCCAAATAAATCCGATTGTACCATAACGAGGCTACAAAATCCGTGTAAGCCAAACAAAACAAATTCCTAAATAATTATTTCTTTACTAAGTAACAGTGCGCAATAGTTCATCCCAATACCTACCTTTCGTTCCCCCTGAACGCTGAGAGGTGAAGAGCATTGTACCCATTCTGGTTGGTGAGGAATGGTTTGCAGCCAGGTAATTTGGCAATCAACTCTACTAGCTTTTGCTTTTCTTGGTCAATGGCGCAATGGAGAGGGGAATCGCCATGGATATCCTGTTTGTGGTCATATAAATAGCACCAATTAGTAATGGTAATAGGACTGAGTGGAGTCCAGTCCGGTCTGTAATCATTCGAGTGATTGACAAAATTGAACGACCGCGTCGCGGGAATCCGATTTGCTGAATCGCGAGTATGATTGCAGACAGAATTGGACGACACGAAGTTTTATTACCAATTATTCATAACTTTAACTAAATGTGTGATATATAAACTTCCTTTTTTTAAATTCAAAACACATGAAATTCCAAGATATTTTTTGCCAGCAGTGAAAAAAAAATTTAAGAGTGAGCGAAATGGCACGTATTGTTCCATTACTCAGGCATGACGCGAACTGTCCTATTTAACTGTCCTATTAAGGCTGAAATCAGGGCAGTTAATGGATTAATGTGCAATAACACAGCAGAACCTGTCCCTGAACTTCTACGAGACTGAAAAAATAGTTTGAGAAAGCAGGGCTGGGACCCGTATCTGAAATGACCCGTTCACTTGCAGGGTGTTCATTAGACATCGGACATCGGAGAATTCTCGGCTACTGCGAAGAATTCTCCGGCTACTACGAAGAATTCTCCGGCTACTACGAAGAATTCTCCGGCTACTACGAAGAATTCTCCGGCTACTACGAAGAATTCTCCGGCTACTACAAAGAATTCTCCGGCTACTACGAAGAATTCTCCGGCTACTGCGAAGAATTCTCCGGCTACTACGAAGAATTCTCAGGCTACTACGAAGAATTCTCCAGCTACTGCGAAGAATTCTCCGGCTACTGCGAAGAATTCTCCGGCTACTACGAAGAATTCTCCAGCTACTGCGACGAATTCTACGGTCAAATTTAGAAGGCCTGAGCTAGTTTTAAATTCAGACATGGAGCGCCTTCAGAATATTCTCCCGTTACTTTACACAATTCTCCTGCTACTACAATTCTTATTGAAAACCCTGCAGGTTCAACTACAATTTTGGGGGGTTTAAAGTTAAAGCATCAAATTTCTAGGTTGGCTTGTATGTTGGGCATCACATATCAAATGCTGCAAGGAAAATCGGAGATAAGACTGGCATTATAGTATTTTTGACAAAGTTTGATGAGCTTGAGATGCGATGAAACACATGCATCGAATGTTTGATAAAGTTTCTCGAACGAGGTTATTTAGAGGGGAAAATTTACGATGCAAATATAAGCAGTGTTTCATCATATATACACGCCAAGCTGGCTGATTTCCTGTCTTTCCGTTCTAAATTATCGATGAATTTGAGAAATATCATACAACATTATATTAGAACCTAACTTCTGCCGATCTGAGTTCGTTAATTTCTTCAATAATCTTTGTAAAGCCTGTGAAAAACGTCGCATTTCACACGCACATGAGCCTAATTTTCAGTGAAAAGTGCATGTGAAATGCGACGTTTATCACTTTTGGATTGTTTGAATAAAATGCAGCTTCAGTCGAATAATTGACTAGGACAGTCAAATATTCAATTGAAACGTGGCAGTGGTGATAAATATAGCGTTTCACATGCACTCGAATCTGATGCATAAATTATTTTACCATACATTTGAGTCTGAATTCAGTGTTTAAGGCAGAGGATCAAAAACCAGGTTGGGGGGCCGACAGAAGAGGGATCAATATCAGTTTCTGGGCAACCGTGCACCTACCCCTCCCCTAAACCAACATTAACGCTAACTTTTTAACTCATTATAACTTGTTGGATTAGGGGAGGGGTAGGTGCACAGTTGCCCAGAAACTGATATTGATCCCAGAAGAGTACCTGTAGACTCATGTTGAGAGGGCAAAGACCGCGCTGATGTGAAGTCTTTTTTTGTGCCATATTAACTTTACATTCGAGAGTTTGCGGGGAGTCGACTCAATTAGAAGCAAGTGAAATGCGCCGTTTATCACGACCAAAAGTCGCCTTCAATTTTAAAATGCAACGCTTTTCACGAATGGAACCACTTTTTCAATTTTAGTCAAGGACCTCACCTTAAGATTGACGTCACAACCCTGGTTTTCTGTAAGCACTTTCGCCGCAGCAAAGTTGTTGCGACAGACAGCTAAATGAAGAGGGGTTCTTTTAAGGTTGTCAAATCCCCGCTCGTTTGGCATAGCACCTCTTTTAAGAAGAAGTTTTGTAGCACGTCCAGTTCTCTCCCTGTGAATAAGATCATGAAAGAGGAGCTATAATAAAAATAATAATAATAATAATAATAATAATAATTATATTATTATTATTATTATTATTAATAATAAAATCAAATCACATTATTTCAAAACTAATGTTGCTATTTGTGAAGAAGGTAAAACTGGAGTATTCGGACAAAAACCTCGGAGCAGACTAGAGAACCGACAAACTCAGCCGATATATGACGCCAGGCCGGGAATCGAACCCCGGCCACATCGGTGGAAGGCGAGCGCTCTCACCACTGTGCCAACCCTGTAGCTATGGCAACTTGCACTAAACCTTATGACCAAGACAACTGAATTTTCGCATCAGGGTGAATTTCTTAAAGAGGATTGAGCAGAGAACGCCAAGTTGTCACGTATTTTCCCTGTAACAGTACGAACCTACATGACAGAGCTGTGAAGAGGCCCAGAAAGCTGAACATTTAACTAACCGTCTCTTACACAGTAGAGTGTTGCTTGATTATGTGACCTCACTCCTCCTCCCCCCCCCCCCCGACAAGTTGTGGTTTCATAAGTTTGTCTGCGTGAGTCAAATTTGTATTACCACGTATGAGCAGAAGATGAATATCAAGTAGAGGAATACTGTGTCTGTCGATTTTCCTAATATTACCAATAAAAATGTCACAATGCCATATCAAAATAGTGCGCTATATTGCAAATAAAGACCTCTGGTATTGGGTATCGGCTTTTTCATGTCTACAACCCCTCAATATTACCAAACGGGCGCTCTGATTGGTTCCCTTTTTATCGGCTATCGGCTTATATACCATGCGTACAGAAAACGGCCAAGTGAACCATCAGGGCCGAAAGATTTGTTAAATTAGACAAAGAAGGAAATTGAAGTCTTTGTTGAAAGAAAATTCCAAAAGAATGCAACCAAAGGAAATAAACATTTGCCTTAAGTAAGCAAATTATATTAGGAAAACTGGCCTAATGTTTCAATGGTGTATTAGAAACCAAAATGAAACTTGGAAAATTAATACGTGAAAATTTCATATATATGAACTGCGTATGAAAGAGCTAATTAGTGAAAGATTGTCACAGTTATTTTGGCAACGTAAGCAGTTGCTTGAATTATATTGCGATATCCGTGTAATGTTCTACACAAATGAGCTATCAAGCCAACTGGGAAGTAGCCATTTGTGAGTTTGTAATATAACTGAGTAGGTTAAAGATATGAATGTGAGCATATAAAAATTTCATATGAGAGCTGCGGCCGCGACAAAAGCATCAGTACAGGCAGAAAAAGAACACAATGTTTTTGATACTTTTCTGCCTATGCTTAAGCCTATGTCGCGGCCATCCTCACTGGATTAAGCTTCTTATGTTTATGATCATGCTTATGCTTGTGTAGGAGTTGAGGACCGGACGTCATGGGTAGATTGATTGGTACAATACGATACTCGCTATACACAGTGGGAGAGAGCTTACTTTGCTGCAGCGACATGTAACGGTGTACAGAGTCGATTGTCCTGTAGAGGGCGAAACAGATAAAAATTAATATGTAATAACATTAATTGATCATCGCAGTTATGTACACAACTTAAGCAGCTGTGAATTTGAAGCCTGAAAAAAACACAGGTTTGAACGGGATTCGAACCCATGACCTCTGCGATACCGGAGCAGTGCTCTACCAACTGAGCTATCAAGCCAACTGGGAGCTGGTCATATTGTGAGTTCGTTATATACCCGTAGATGAAGAAGAATGATGCAAATGAATATATGAAAGACCATATATTTGAACTGCGGATTAATATGTAATAACATTAATTGATCATCGCAGTTATGTACACAACTTAAGCAGCTGTGAATTTGAAAAAAAAAACTCAGGCTTGAACGTGTTGGCTGAGTATTTTGACAAGTTCTGCTGTACCAACAACGAGTTAACACATTCAACGACAAAACAGTCCAACAGGGGTTGACCGCCGACTGGTTAGCTCAGTTTGTTTAGCTCAGTTTGTTGGGCACAGGACTATCGTGCGGGAGGTCGTGGGTTCGAATCTCGGCCGGACCATCACTCAGGGTCTTACAATTACTGAGAAAGAAAGTGCTGCCTTCGCAATGACATCTGTAAATAGTTAGACTTTCTAGTCTTCTCGGATAAGAACGATAAATCGTAGGTCCCGTATCACAACCCTTGTTCGTATAACTTTGTGGGACGTTAAAGAACCCACGCACTGTTCGCAAAGATATGTGATATGGCCTTTGTGAACGTAATTTAACACTCGTACGTATTATGAACGAACTTGTACAGCTCCTAGGCGTTACATGTATAAATAAAGTATTGATTGATTGATTAATAATTCAACTCATTCACTGTTTGGAAAAGTGAGACTTTGTTTGCGTGATGTGCTCGCCGATGACTTGCGATTTGCTGTAGTTGAACCGTTGTAACAAGTTTCATATCCTGGCATTTCTTTCCAGGAAATCCTCAAGGAACAGGGGGGAGGGGTAAGTTGCCTTGAGCATTGGACTAGCTTGCTTTTACGTCACGAAATACACAATCATTCGATACACTCCCACTTAGAAATTTTAGAAATTTAAATCAGTGTTATTTTACCAACATATCATTTCCAAAATACTGTGCCAATAACTCTTTTTACATACAAACTTTTCAACGTTATCGTAGTAATGATAATGAATAATGCAAGTGAATATATATGAAAGACCATATATTTGAACTGCGGAGTAATATGTAATGACATTGATTCATCATCACAGTTATGTACACAACTTAAGCAGCTGTGAAATTAAAGCCTAAGAAAACATTCAGGCCTGAACGGGATTCGAACCCATGACCTCTGCGATACCGGTGCAGTGCTCTACCAACTGAGCTATCAAGCCAACTGGGAGCTGGTCATATTGTGAGTTCGTAATATACCCAGAGATGGAGAAGAATGCAAGTGAATATATATGAAAGACCATATACTTGAACTGCGGAGTAATATGTAATGCCATTGGTTGATCATCAAGTTATGTACACAACTTAAGCAGCTGTGAAATTAAAGTTTGAAAAAAAAAATCAGGCCTGAACGAGATTCGAACCCGGAGCGGGGAGCTGGTCCCAATTGGCTTGATAGCTCAGTTGGTAGAGCACTGGACCGGTATTGCAGAGGTCATGGGTTCGAATCCCGTTCAGGCCTGAATTGTTTTTTTTTCAGGCTTTAATTTCCCAGCTGCTTAAATTGTGTGCATAACTGTGATGATCAATCAATGTCATTAGATAATGAATAATGATAATAATAATGATAATGAATTTGAATAGCGCTCTTTTTCCCATGGATATGTTCAAAGGCGCTATACATCAATTATCCTATCACTTAATTAATTACAATCAAACTTTTATCAAAGGTGGACCACAGCACCGGGGTCTACGTCCCCTACTCTTTTTGAAGCGTGTTCTGGGATCTTTAACGTCCCACAAGATCAGTGCTGTGAGACGGGGCCTACAGTTTTTCATCTTTATCCGAGAAAACTAGAATGTCTAACCGTTGGCAGATGTCATAACAAAGGCAGCACATTCTCCTTAGTTATTTTACGACCTTGAGTGTTGGTCCGACAGGCCGGCGCTCTACCAACTGAGCTAACCGGGCAACAGCTTTTGTTCTTGAAGAAATACCCAAAAGTACAAATGTAGTTACCAAAGTGTCCCAAAATTGTCAGTTTTGTTAAAGAGGCATTTCAGCATTTCATGCCTTCATTTCTAATGCCCGTTGCATCATATCTTTTGGCTTTATAGAACACATTCAGGGTTTTAAATAAGAGTTGTAGCAGCAGGAGAATTGTGTAAAGTAACAGGAGACTATTCTGAAAGCGTTCCATGTCTGAATTTAAAACTAGCTCAGGCCATCTAAATTTGACCGGACAATTCTTCGTAATAGCCAGAAAATTCTCCGATGCCTAATGAACACCCTGACTTTAATTCTAACCTGGGCATTAGCATCCGCCTCATTATCAAGCAGCTCTTCCATTATCGGGATGGCGCCATTTCGTGCCGCGATGTGTAACAGGGTGGTGCCTCTCAGTTTGATTTTTCCCTGTTACAAGTCAAGAGAGAAAATAAACAAATTAATTACCTATGGAGCCCATTGTCCAGCACGAAAAAATCCCTAAATTCTTTTACGACTGAGCACTTTCATGGACCTCATCACTTTTAGTTTCGTTTCGTCCGGTGGTAGTTATATCTCTGTCCGACGTTGTGATCGGTCGTTTGAGCTCTGATGTTATTGGCTGTTTGCGGTACTGTATTGTTTGTTTGTCTGCTGTACTGTATTTAAGAAAACATATGCAATGCTTGAATGACGCATGAGTTCTTCACCTGACACATAAGTTAATTCTTCACCTGGGTACCCCAGTGGAAATAGATTCTCTCAGGTACCTCTCCCCCACCCCGTAGTAACACCCGTGTTATATGCGGAAAATTTCCGATCAGTCATGAAATCGTCGGCGTGGTCTCGGCAAAATTCACAACACGTCACTTAAAACAAAAAAATCGCAAGTCACTTAAAATAGGGCTACTGTTTAAATTTTAATGGGCGAATTTAGACAGGAACAACTTATCATTTCTTGATACGTAAATGCCATAATGCTATTAGCTTTGAATACTCAGTCTTCCTAAGTGCTTTAGAGGCCGCTAGAACTTGTCAATTGTTTTTATCGTTTGTTTGAGAACACAAGGCAGTTATTTTGTACGAATTCAATTTCCTCACGAATCGAGATTGATTATTTCGTTTTCGTTAAGAGCAAGTGGCTTGTAAGCACGAGTAAACCGAGCCGATGGTTTTTATAGATATAAATTTAGTATATACCAACTCAGCAACCTTGGCATTTCGAGCAACCTGATTGGCTCTACACCTTGCGATATTCAACACTATCCACCTCCTAGGAGATGAATAATGAAGGGGCTTCTGGGTAATCCTTGTGAAAGAAAGTTTCGGTCAAAAAACTAAAAATGGCGTCGAAAGAACAAAATAGTTGCTGGCTTCAGTTCTCGCTTTACAGATGTTTCCGAGAGGTGTCACTGGGGAGGTTAAGCAAAACACCACGACAAAGAAATTGATCAGGAAGGAAACAAACAATAGCGCTAATGATCAACAAAATGAAACTGCACGAGCAAAGTACAGTCGGTTAGACTGTAGTTTGCTCGTGCAGTTTCATTCGGGTAAGTTTATTTGCCGTACGTCCTTTAAAACAAACTCGAAGTGAGAATACTTCTAGATTTTTCCAGGAGGCCAGTGTTGCATGCCAAAATTTACTTACAAACGTTAGGATGAAATTCGAACAGTAACAACTGTAATGTTTTATCATTTGAAAGCGAAAAGGAACAAAATCATCGAGCAACGAGCCCGCCGCCAGTTGCACAATATGTAAGCAATTCATTTATTTCTTTTTTACCGACTGTGTTGTCCTTGGCGTCGTCGTCGTGTTTTCTTAAGCTCCCTACTAAGGTTGTTTCAATGGCATACACTAAAAACAATCATTCTCTTCAATCTCAGTGAATAGTGGCTTTAAGAGTATTTTCCTTTCTGCTTCGCAGCTCGGTAAATTCGTGGTCCCGTGTTTTCTGTTTGCTTACAGCCTGGTTACCTAGCAACTGGTGTGCACGTGAATTTCCGCTATTACAAATTCGGTGTATGCTCTCGTGAAAATAACGTTAATTTTATGGACACCGAATTCCCTTGTCCTGGAAATACATCCCAGCACGAAGACTGCCGAGATAAACTACAACAAGCAACAAGAGATAGTCGCAGAGCAAATTTGCATGCCAGAAAAATCAGCACACGGCAAAGGCCACTTGAAGCAAAGATAGAGAAGCAACGGCAGAGATGATAATATCAGACATAACAGCAAAGACAACAACTGCTCGATCAAAGAAGGCAAAGGAAACAGCAGAGAAAAGGACCAGGAATATAACAAAATGAGATTTAAAAATGGATATGTTACTGATAGAAACAAGAAATGCGACTCCTGCAAAACCTCGTGAAGCTAGATTTTTTAAGAACTCGTAATGGAGTTTCCTATCAGAGCCAAGACTCCATTAATGTACTTCTTTTTATATTCTGTATGTTTGGTATACAATTAGAGACACTTAATGCAAGTTGTACTGCCGTGTTTAAAACTTGTCGTCAGTTCGCTGTTTAGCTGGATCTGAGAGTGCTTGAGACTAAATAAAACTTAAAATATCCTTAAAGAAACTCTTGCTTTACCTAGACAAGACGGATCAATATCAGTTTCTGGGCAACCGTGCACCTACCCCTCCCCTAAACCAACATTAACGCTAACTTTTTAACTCATTATAACTTGTTGGATTAGGGGAGGGGTAGGTGCACAGTTGCCCAAAAACTGATATTGATCTGACAAGACATGGCTCAATGATTACATGACGAAACTGGTGAAAAAACTCCGCACACTGAGTTGATGGCTGTTGATTTTTGACTCAGCATACTGACTTAGAACACTGATACTGAGCACGAGCGACTTCAATTATTGAAGAGATTTCTGAAAAAGTATCACCAGACTACAAACGGAATCGGAAGACGAACGACAACCCAGATTGCGAATTCTTCGGGAAAATAGTGACAACAGAATACACTGTCAGATATAATCAGAATACAAAAAACAAAACAGATTGAGAATCCTTTGGGAAGCCTTGTGCCTACAGCATACAAACAGAATCAGAAAACAAACGGGAAAACAGATTAATAATTCATCTTTAAAATAGTGCCTGGAGAAGGGAAACAGACACCAAGCCCGGAGACCTAAAAGATTACTGTCACGCAGTACTTATCATGCAAAGAGTATGCAAGTAGATCTTTTTCGAAATAAGAAGATAGCCTTTCCATTTTGAAGAAATTCCCAATACAGCTTTTGAGGTTACGAAAGCAACCATGTATACCAGATCTGATTCCACTGTCGATTTTATAAGTAGTCATGTTCAGCATTGTCAGTAGAAAATATACCAAGCACTGAGCACTGGCTCTGCAATATTGTCAGCGATCAATCATTTAACAGTAAAGCATTTGTTATTGCTGACTTCTGAGTAGTGATCAATTATCTATTGTGGATTTGAAGAGGCAGTATACATACCACATCTTTATGCATCTTTATCTCTCTCTTAAGTTTCGATAAATGAGAAGTGCAGACGGCTTGGATGAGTTCGCTGTGCCACTGGTAATCACCTTTGATTTTTCGCTCTAATTGGCCTAAAGAAAAGTCAGTAAACTTAGCACTTTAGTCTTGAAAACCACATCTTAGTTATTGGAGGTCTCTTCTTAAAATATTTATTATTATTATTACTATTATTATTACTATTATTATCATTATTACAATTCTTTCCAGTTTTTTTGTTTTTCTGGGGTTTCTTAATCGTGTCAGCAACTCCTCGCAGCTTAGAGACAACACCTTCCGCAACAGGACGGCAGTTCTGAGGATGGCCGACAACTGTAAACTTCCAAGGATGTCAGGTAGATCTAGCTTCCCACACCAGGCCTTTGCGTTTTTCGAGATGTAATATTATTATCATCATCATCAATATTATAGAAAAATACTGTCAACAGTCTCAAAAGTAAATTAAAATCCCATTTGAGGCAGATTTGTGCCACATCTTTCGCTATCCGCAGGACTTAGGGTGGTTTCCAATAAGCTGTTATTTCGCGATTGTTCTTGTTTTACACTGCTACGATAGGTGATTGGTTAGCGACAATCGAGCCACTTTCAAAACCAATCAGAAGTAGACAATTGTGAATGGCTGTCCTACGCCTGCTGAAATCGTGTAATTACTCTAATTTCCGATTGGTTCATTGAGCTTTATTAATCTGTTATGACTGCCGATTGGTTTAACAACAGTCGCTTGAGGATATTACCGTTTTTGAAGAAGTCAACTTGTAGACTCGTAAAAGCGCCTTACGTACTGGTCTTTTATTTCTGGGATTTCTTTTTGGGATAACGATTTTGTGATTGTTAAATACGTGGAGTCATTTTGCCTGTTATTAAAAAAGGTCTTGTTCAATTTCTAGTCAACCATAATAGTTTTCCTATTTGACTACAAACGTCCACAATTCAATGCAAAAAAGTAAATAAGCAGAACAATAATAATAATAATAATAATAATAATAATAATAAAAGAAAATTCAAAGCACAGAGCCCTTAAAACTGAAGCTAAGTGCAATTGTGTAAAGTTGTCGCCTGCAATAAAAATAACATGTTACTTGCCTTAATTGTAAGCGTGAGAGTAGGCAAGCAAAAAAACAGCACAGCAAAAGCAGCACAGGTTAAATGAGAGGCCAGATCTATTTTCCCCTGATGCTTGTAGTTTTAGAGCTATTTATGTACGCTCCACAATCCGAAGTTTTCGCAACAACGCCAGCAATCCAAAAAAAAAACAATATGCTTGAACCAAAATTGCCTGATTATAATTATGTACATAATTAAATATGATATTCCTTACCCATAAGATCAGGCTTTGGTCTCTGATCTATCAAATGACAAAGTATAAACAAATTGCAGAATAGTTAGTACAAAGAAATGAATGGACAGCGATTCACCAGGGAACTAGACTCTTAAATCCTCCTTGTTTACTTCAGTCCAAACAGTTAGTGACAAAATGGAGGCTCAAGACAGCCTAGCTGAGAGGCAGGAGCTCATTACCAGGAGTGTTCCTCCAGCCTGTTCCGCTTTTACCTCTGCACAGTAGCAGATAGTGCTGCTTGTAACATGACAAAAGTCCTATTAGACACTGACCTACCAAACTGCGCCACATAACATCCTTAGTAGGTGTAATTATTGTTGCTTGGTTAGTTTCAGCGAACATTTTCGTTTCCCCAGAGGACTCCGAGTCTTCTTGTCTAAATACGAGTTTCGAGGGAAATATGAGATTTAAAAATAGCCTTGTTCGCTACTGTGCTGCGGACGCCGCTCAGTACACAGGAAGGCCTCTTTTATGTTTAGATAGTTCCCGCTTACAATTGCAACAACAGCGATGCAGCAGGGTGTTTACCATAATGCGCATTAAATACATTACATTTGTACCTGTCATGCGAGGAGAAACGGCAAAAGACCTTGGCGGGTCAACAGGTATCACGGCCCACGGGCTGAGGTTCAAGGTTAGTTCAAGGCCCTCAATCATCAGCTCAACGTCGCCATCATCACCAATTGTTTGGACGAAGCCACATTTTCCTGCTAACTGTTTGAAATTAAGAGTGCATCAAAGAAATGTGGCAGGTACAAGTATCTAACAGGCTACTTCAGGGACAACATCTAATTTAAAACAAGTGGTGTCGATGGCAGAGGTTGCGTTGCATATGAACAATTTAAAGGAGTCGCTATTAACTAACCACAACATCAAGTAAATTTCGGACACACAAGCCACTAGCAACCAAACGCAAACACTAGATGGAAACCTCCAACGCGGTGTGCTAATTTTCAAAATCCAAATGCACACATGCACGCATTGCAGTATTTTTGAAAGAAGGGTGCGCGGCACATAATAGCGAAGCTCCACAGCAGCTCGAAGAGCCGCAGAGCGGAGCCCCATAACTACCGTACGAAGATAGAAATTGAGAAAACCATGCGTTTGAGTTTTCATGGTCATCGTGGCTAGCGGCATGGCTCGCGGGCGCGTGCGCCTAGCGACGACGACGACGACGACGACGTTGCCCCAACATGGCGGCCATAGTCATCCGGGATATTTAGAAGGTCTTAAACCGAAACGAGGCTTTGTTTTTCGCGCGCTTTTCGCGGCTTGCCGCGGCTACACAACCTACAGCCAGCAGTCTACAGCAGTCTACAATGTTTTGCTGAAGAAAAAGATTATTCATAGCGGTTTTGGAGGAAAAGTTTTCTTCCTACAAGTTTTCAAGCGTTTTTGGAGGAACATAAGCATAAAGCTGAGTTCTTTCTACAAGTTTTCAAGCATTTTTGGAGAGACTGTGTGAGGAGCTCCGCTTTTAGGCTTGCCTAATATTATATTAGGGAGTTTAAGATCTCCGAAGGCGACGGTAGACGAAAACTTCATCTCAAAATATAACTTTGGTTCTATCATAAGTCTTTCACGATAATTCAGTCTCGTTCACGTCCTAAAAGTAAATTGGTACTAGCGGTTTCTGAGTAAAACTAGAGAATGAAAGATGCTCTGTTACATTCTTACGTTGTCATCAGAACCTCAAAGTTGGCGATTTCACGTCGTCGTTATGCAGAGGACCGCTAATATGCTTGCCAAAATTCGTGCTGCACGTGCAACACGATTATTTATACTTTTTTGACCAATAATATTATTGTTTTGTGGGGTTGACGTAGTCGTAGTTGTTTCTTAAACTCCCTTATTAGAAGTGTTTACAACATATAGCGTTGCTTGGGAAACCCTCAATCTGAGAAAAATATTATGATGGGACACTTAGTCGATAAGTATCCGGCTCTCAGAGTCGAGATTTTACAAATTCGGTGATTGCCCCTGGACAACTGAAACTTTAAATACTAATAATAATACTAATAATAATAATAATAATAATAATGAACTTTATTTGAGTGTCAACTGTATCTAGCACTGTCGTACTAATTGGGTACTAATTGGCTGTAAAGCACAAATCAAATCAAATCAAATGTTGGTTTTTGTAGAGAGGGAAAACCGGAATACCCGGAGAAAAACCTCTCGGAGCAGAGCAGAGCAGAGAACCAACAAACTCAGTCCACATATGACGCTGGGGCCGGGAATCGAACCCGGGACACATTGGTGGAAGGCGAGCGATCTCACCACTGCGTCAACCCTGCTCCCAACACAAACAAACAACACAAACAATAGGAATTGAATCTATGACAGTCCGATCACCAATTTTAAAATAATGAAGATCGTTTACATTGAGCCTAGCGGTTCAGTGAAAAGATGTAGTCTTAGCATGTCTCAGGAAAACGTGGCAAAAAAGTTCCGAGTTCTCTCAATATGAGTTGAGAATGTGGAACCTGCGATACGCGTTCGAACGCTCTAAGACTGACCTATAACATTCTCTTGCAAGGAGGCCATGGGACGAAAATCCTGCACACTGCTAGGATTTGAATGCCAATGCGAATGAGTTGTGACATAAAGACGAAAATTGATCATTATTTTGTTGCAAATTAGAGTAATTCAAATATTTTCAAAAACGGATTCTGAAAACTTGTGAGATCCTTACTATAAAAAAAAAAATAAAAAAGAGGGGCGCATTTGCATAACATAAAAACAAACAAAGGCGGGGGCTTGACAAAGCTGTTAGGAAGCGTTTTCTCTCTCATTAAAAGCACCAAAACTGGCCTCTCTCTGGTCAGGATGGACATTTCACAAAGTAGGCACGCATTAATTTTTCTGAGTGTATGCTTCAGCATGAATTAGTAACCCTGTGATTCTAGATCTTGCAATGAAAATCTGCTCTGCTACTGATACTAAATGTACATTGTAAAGTACTCAAATATGTTTTCTGTCCTTAATACCTGCTGGACATTCATCCCTGGATGAAGAGACGAAAGAACTTCACTGTTGGAATGCACCTTTACTACGTCATCAACGCAAAACGCAGGCGGCCCAATCACTGCATGACCACTCTCTGCCTCCTGCAAAGTTACAAGTATAAATTAATTAAGAGGTTGTGCCCCACTAGCCCAAGGGGAAAGGAAGGGTGCAGAACACTTACAGTCGACATTGGTTGTAGTTTAAACAAAGGCGCACAGGAGTCAGAACAGGCCCACATGACCGGAGCTCACTCCCATTTCTGTAGCATCAAGCCCGAAGGTGCATGGTTACTCCCCAGATGGATGGGATGATAGACCATAACAGGGTAAGCCTCAGCATTAAATCACCAGTACACATATCTGAATACATCTAGATAGAGAGGGAATGCCTAATATCATGTCCGTTTTTGAAATTCTGGACAGTGGTTTCTCAAGCTTACGACGCTCAACACTACACCAACACATTTCACTTGCAACTTTTATTAGACTTATGCTTACCAAAGGTGCAGCTCCTTGCTTTCGACGTGGTTCATACATTTTCATGAAAAGAGCAATAACAGCATCGTTCTTTGCTTTTGCACTTACAGCAACTCCAAGAGGTGTGCGACCAAGGTTGTTCCGAATACGAAAGTCACATCCCTGACAAGGAAAACCAAAACAAAAGAAGTGAGATTTCCAAATTTCTTGGGCTAACAATCACACTGCTTTATTTTGCCTCGATCACCTACCAGTCACTGCAAGGGTACAAACTACTACTCTAAACCCGCTTAATTAACAACTTTGTCCCTTGTCTCACAGCGCCCTTGCTTTTGTTAAGGGTTGTTTAGAGGTAGCTAACGTTCTAAACCTGTACCCTCGCGAAAGACGTCCGTGATCAACTGAGGAGCGGAAATTGCACCTAGCCCTTAAAGGATAATGTGGGTTCAAATCAGTGAGGCCCTAAACGCACCTGTTAAGAGAGCAGGCTATGCCACTCGTCATTGTAAAAAATATGGTATGTGTTGAGAATGGGCCTTCAATTCAGGGTTACATAGTGAGACTTTCAACTTGAATATTGCAGCTTTGACGAGGAATGCATCAGCAACGAAACCTGTACAAGGGACCGGAATCTACCTAACTAAGGGCGCTTACCATTTCTCAGAACTGACCGGCCTGAGCAAACTGATTCTCACTGATCTAAATGGTAAGGCAAAGGGCAAAGGTTGATGTAAACTAAACGACGGACTTGATGCTGATAATTCCCAACATTTCGACAAACTTTTTTACTGACTTTCTTTCCGCTGAAGAGGAAGAGGTTCTTTAATGAGACAGTGGGGAGGATAACGATTTTGTTTTCGACTGCGAGAATTTTTTCGCGACGGACTCTGGCAAGAATTTCACAATATTTAAATTCCTTTAAATTTCTCTTAAATATGGGTAGGCTATCACTTTCTGTTATTTTGCGTGCAAGAGAATACCAGAAAATCGTTGCTCGGTATAAAAATGTGCGTTGCCCAGAAGCTGACTTATACGCTAGCATGTTCAAGTTACTCTCATATCTGGTATTGCGGTCATGAACACAAGCACGTATCTTGAATCTATAATAAGAAACATGCCCGAACACGCCAAACAATAGAACGAGCCTTTGGGTTGCTGACAGGTGCGTGGAGAAGATTAAAGTATGTTGTGATGGAGAATTTATAAGAAGTTTTATCAGTGGTTTCTGCAGCTTGCGTCTTGCACAATTTTTGCCTCATTGCTGACAAAGGAACAACAATTGAAGATTTTTTTGGCTACTGCGTATGAAATAATGCAGGAGCCAATATGCCAAAGGAAACACGACTGATTGAGTGAGTGAAGGAGCCAATCAGCGCGTGCCTAAAATTTAGCCAATCACAAAGCACAATACAATTCGCTTTTATATCGATTTATTTTTAAACTCAGAACAGAATGTGTAGAAGTAATGAAATCGAGGAAAGGCGATAGGTATGGCAAAAAGGTCCGAATAAACTTAATAAATGCAGTAGCCACATACATACACGAAATGGATTGCTCAATTTTGGGGACCAAACCCAAGAAAGAATGCAAAGAGATATCATAGTCAACAAGCAAAAAACTATTTGTTTGACTTTCTTTAGTTGCCGTAAGAAGTGAAAACCCTATTGAGGTATACCACACTGTTTGAAACTTGAAATGCAGTAGACTAAATGTAACTGGGGAATGGGTAATCTAATGGGGAATTTCAGAAGGGCTCCTTTATAACTACTACATTAACCACTGTTGCTCCGCCGTGTTTGTAATTTTACTTCTGGCTCGTTGCTCGGATGACGGTTTAGACTACAGAAAGTCATGTCAACTGCCTGGAGCACAGCCCTGAGCATCAAGTCAATCGATAACATCGCGAACTCTCGAGAAAGTTCAGGATTTTATATCTGGTCTGCGTCGACTTGGTCTTTTGGAGGTTTGAATATTTCTGCGACAAACAATTGGTGCGATTTCGAGAAAAATGAGCTATTGTCTCCAAAATACACGAACAATTGGTGGGACTTCAACGATAATGAGCTATTATCATCTTGGCATATCTGGGAAGACGCAATTGGGTATCCAGACACCTGTCACTTGTCCTATTGTGGCCTGGAATGTGTAGCAAGTTCGTTCTGCAAGATCAAACGAAGTAAACGCCCGTGCTCTTATTATTCTAACTCTTCAGCTACATTCCATTGCTTATTAGAAGGCGATTTGGTGTTTAAATTGAATCCCGGCCCCACGGACTGTGACGATATTTCGAATTTTCAGTCTCATCATTCCAGTTCGCGCCATGTTCCTCTGTCTTCCCAGTCAAGAAATCCGTCAAACCTCATCACTGTCAATCGATTGCCTTTCATTAAGTACTCAAACGAGCTGTTGTCTCTGTGTTTACTTAACTCGCGATCCGTCAGAAACAAGTCTGCGGCTATCTTTGATTACATTTGCGAGTGCAAAGCTGATCTAATTGCTGTTACAGAGACTTGGCTTAATAGTCATGATGACGCAGTTCGAGCAGAACTTTGCCCTGATGGATATAAGCTATTGGATCAAGCTCGCACTTGTCGTCAAGGAGGTGGTACCGCTCTATTGTTCAGGGACTCGTTGGCTGTTAAAAAAGTGGATGGGGGAACAAAAGTGTCGTTTGAGTTTTCAGAATGGACCGTCCAGGTTGCCTCTTCTCATGATCTTCGGGTGGTTATAATATATCGACCACAGTCGGACTCTGATGATCGAAGGATTCTTATGACTACGTTTTTTACTGAGTTCAGTGACTATCTAGAAACCATAGTTCTATGCAAGGAACAACTGGTGGTTGTTGGTGACTTCAATATCCATGTGGACGTGCCAGATGATAGTGATTCTACAAAATTTTTAGAATTGTTGGAGTCTTTTAGTCTTCAACAGCATGTGATGGGCTCCACCCATATTCATGGTCACACCTTGGACTTGGTGATCACCCGCCAGTCTGATCAGATTGTTCGATCTACACCTCGAATTGATCGCTATTTTTCTGATCACGCCTCGGTGTTGTGTCATCTTCATTCTATCAAGCCTTCTTTCTCCACCAGGACACTTTCGTTCAGGAAACTAAAATCAGTTAACGTTGAAACCCTGAATGATGACCTGGCTAAGTCTGATTTATGCAAAAATCCACCAGATGATATTGACGAGCTTGTCCTTTTTTATAATAAAACCCTAACCGCTGTTTTGGACAAGCATGCTCCTGTAAAGACCCGAACCATCGTTGTGAGGCCGCGAGTTCCATGGTACACTGATGAAATTAGACATGCTAAAAGAGAGCGTCGGAAGGCTGAGAGAAGATGGAGGTTGTCGAAACTTAATTCCGACTTGGTCGCCTTCAAAATCAAGCGCAATGCTGTTAACAATCTTTTGAACAAAGCACGGCAGGCGTTTTATACTAACTTTATTGAGGAAAACAGCTTTGATCAACGTAAGTTATTCCGTGCTAGTAAGCGCTTGTTTAATCAGTCTCAGGACGACGGGCTACCTCCAAACTTGCATGCCCTGACTTTTGCTAACGATCTGGGAAAATATTTTGTGACAAAGATTGATACCATCCGGAGACAAATTGATGCTGATATCGCAGATTTAACGGTCCCCGTGGCGTCCAATACTGTTAATAGTAATGCTATGGCAATTCCAACGTTATCTGCCTTCAAGACTTTGTCTGACAAAGATGTTAAATCACTAATTCTGAACTCGGCGTTGAAAACCTGCCCACTTGATCCCATGCCCTCCCGCTTGGTCAGCAAATGTGACGCTCTACTTCCGGTCATCACTTCAATCGTAAATAAATCATTAGAAGCTGGACACTTTCCTGAGAGTTGGAAGGAAGCGCTAGTTTGCCCATTACTCAAGAAGCCTGGTCTCGATATTATATTTAAGAACTTCAGACCAGTTAGCAATTTGGCTTTCCTATCGAAGCTTACGGAGAAGGCAGTCTTTCATCAGATTCATGAACATATGGTTGACATGGGCTTATACCCAATTGCGCAATCGGCTTACAGGGAGAACCACAGCACTGAAACTGCACTCCTGAAAGTCAAAAACGACATCCTCTTAAACATGAATAAGCAGCATGTGACTCTACTGGTGCTATTAGATCTTAGCGCTGCTTTCGACACAGTTGACCACGATATCTTGCTGACGGCACTCAACAAGCGGAAACTTGGAGGCAGGGCGTTTGAGTGGTTCCGATCGTATCTATCAGGTCGCTGTCAGCGGATATCGGTTCGTGGGTGTCAGTCTGAGAGTTTCAGTTTGAACTGTGGTGTTCCTCAAGGCTCCTGTCTTGGACCGCTCTTGTTTACCATCTATACGAGCTCGCTACTAGATGCCATTCAAGATTATCTTCCATCTGTCCATTGCTACGCAGATGACACCCAACTTTACATCTCCTTTAGCCCTGCAGATGAAACGGGTCACTCAGATGCTATTGCTGCCATCGAGTTTTGTATTCAGGTCATCAGGAATTGGATGCATGATAATAAACTACTACTGAATGAGGATAAGACTGAGTTTCTTCTGATTGGCACAAAACAGCAGCTTGCCAAAGTAAACATCTCACACGTTACAGTCGGTAAAGCGAATATAGCTCCGCAATCTCCTGTTAAGAATCTTGGAGTATGGCTTGACTCAAACTTATCTATGGTGGATCATATCACTAAGACCAGTTCCGCAGCGTTTTATCATCTCTACAACATTAGAAGAATTAGAAGGTTTTTAACCAAAGATTGCACAGAAACACTGATACATGCTTTTATATCAAGCCGCCTTGACTATTGTAACAGTCTCCTATTTGGAGTTCCGGAACGACAACTTCAGAAATTACAGAGAGTTCAAAATACAGCCGCGCGATTGATTTTTCAGGAAAGCAGATATTGCCACATCACACCTCTGCTCAAGTCATTGCACTGGCTGCCTGTTAGATATCGTATAGTTTTTAAAATTTTGTTGATTACTTTTAAAGCCGTACATGGTCTTGCTCCAGCCTACATAAGTGAACTTATTTCCGTTAGAGAATCTGCTGGAAGATATTACCTGCGTTCCAACAATGGTTTACGCCTTAATTATAGCTCATGTAAATCGCTCGCTACGCTTGGGGATCGCTCTTTTCATGTGGCCGCCCCTAAATTATGGAACGATCTTCCAAGTGAAATAAGAAGCAAGACATCAGTGCAAAGCTTCAAGAAAGCCATCAAGACCTTTTTATTTTCAAAAGCTTTCTAATTGTACATTGTTTTTATAGTTATATATATTTTATGCCTAACTTTTTTTTAGCTTGTGAATTTTTTAAATTATATTGTAATGCGCAATTGAAAATTTTTAAATTGATAATTGCGCAATATAAGTTAAATATTTATTATTATTATTATTATTATTTAACTTCGGTATCTTTCTCGACCACTAAAAAGTATTCTTAGTATAGTGCTTTTTTGCCCAGATCAACAGTCTACGGGACAAAGACATTTCTTTTGAATTGTAAGTACGAGGGGCAGTTTGCATAATTGATCATAACACTGATACTAAATTTTATTGGAGTAGACAGTGGGGAATAAAATGAAAAGATATCTATAAAGTTAAATTTTTAGTTAAAGTTAAAAGTGAAAAAAAGACCAATTTATAGTCATTACTTGGGCTACCTGTGGTAGCACGAGTCTAGGTTTCGGTTTTCTATAAGTCTACCGTCGACGTCGAGAATGAGAAAGCCTACGCTGCTCGCGGTCTGCGGTGCCCCTGAAGGCATGAAATCGAGGCGCCTTATTTCAAAATCATCCATGGTTCTTTTCTAATGCAAAAGCAAGTTTTTTTTTTCTGCGTGGTCGTGTGGAAAGAGATTAGCGGGAACAGGGCCAATAAGGCTAAATCGGAAGAAAATTAAGTATATCCGGCGATTGAGGAGTAATATTGTTGTTTTTCCCACATATCGCTTCTTCGCCTTCGATAACTTGGAATCAGATGAATGGCATCAAGTTTCACGACTGTTTTTTACCGTGGGAATCAAGAAAGCTGATTGGTCAACATTAACTCGATTAGTAAACAAACCCAACTATCACTGAAATTTCTGTAAAACCTTAGAAAACTTTCTGATAAAATCGCTCAGCTTAAACACGACGTCGACAAGAATTACGGTGCGATATACAGTCTGGTAGGTTTTTGCGGTCGTGGAACCAACCATATAGTATACAATATATAAAAACTTAGGCGTAAACACACATTCACGTTCGTTCGAAGCCGTATTATCAAGTGTAGCCCGAGTGAACGCTCCCGAGAGCGTCTAGTTGGACAATTATACTGGGCTCTTCTTGTTTCCTTTATCGATCGCACACGATGAATGAGAAGTATCATCAATGCAATTTTGATTGAAGGCTCGTCGTTGATGACTTTGTCATAAGGAAGAGCTCAAAAATGCACAACTGCATTGTATCAAGAAATGATATTTCCCCGGAGGGTCAGTACTTACCTGACGGGGAGATGTGGTTCTCCGAACCCCTCGTAGACTGATATGAGCAATACTGGTGCATATGTCGCGCGGCCGCGGCCTGGGTACCACAATATAAAGAAATCGAAGCGCATGTGCTCTTCCTCGTAGTAGTGGCGAGTGAGGCCGAACCGATTGGCAGTACCAGGGTGGGGAAGGAAGATAGCTGCAATGGCTTGGGGACCAGTATTGCTCATATCAGTCTACGAGGGGTTCGGAGAACCACATCTCCCCGTCAGGTAAGTACTGACCCTCCGGGGAAATATCATTTCTCCTTCACCCCTCTCCGACTGATAGTCGCAATACTGGTGCAGAATTCCAAAGCAATACTGCCAAGCGGAGCAACAACATAAGATAGCATAACCAAACCTTTAATAAGAAAGTTCTAAGAGGCATGCTGGACAATAATTGAAGTTCAAACAACGGTAACAACAAAGAAGTTCTGAAATACAAACAAAATCAGAAATCAGTTTAGCTGTTCAACACTGCCCTGGAAAAGGAACCACTAGAGTGTTCCCTGTGATAAAAGCGTTCAAAGGTCTGTGCGGAAGCCCAATCTGCTGCTTCCAGGATGAGCTCAACAGACAGTCCTGCTGCAGCGGCAGCAGAGGTAGATGCTCCTCTAGTGGAGTGACCGGTATATCCTAATTCAATTCCAGCCAGCCGTAAGGCCTTTGATAACCATCGAGAAACAGACTGGCTTGAAATAGCTTTATAAGGGGAAATATAAGACACAAATAGCTTTGAGGAGGTACGCAACTTCTTCGTCTTCTCCACGTAGGCTGTAAGGCTGCGCACAACACAAATCTTGAGATTCCCTGGAAAGGATGGAAGGAAAATCTTGCGGGCTGGGTGACCAGGCCTGGAGGTCTTAGTGCGTGTGGGGAAAGTAAATTCCCATGAACCTTCCTTTTTAAGGGAGTAGGTCAAGTCCAATGAAGATAGTTCATGAGCTCGTGCTGCTGATGTGAGTGCCAACAATAGAACTGTCTTGTAAGAATGCTGCTTCAATGTCAGATCCCCCAAGAGCTCAAGGGACTCTAAGAATGATAAGGCCGTTTGGACATTCCATGTACAAGCATATTAAGGCTTGGGAGGTTTACTCTTAAACACACCTTTCATAAACCGCGAAACAATAGGCAGGCGTCCTAACTCTGTAGAGCCAACTGGGTCATGAGTCTGAGAAATAGCCGACTTATAGAGGGCTACTGTCCTGTACGCCAAATTCCCCCGTGTAACTAGTGATGCCAGAAAAGCAAGGACTTCTGCTACAGGAGCTGAAATGGGACAGATACTCCGTTGAGAACCCCAGCGAACCCATGCCTTCCACGGGCCTGCATACCGCTTCTGGGTGGCTGCTTCTCCTGATGCCAGCAGGATGTCAACAACTTCCTTTGAAAGGCCTGTTGTTTCGTAACGATTCCTGATAAGGGCCAAACTGCTAGATGCAGTGACTGCCACAGAGGGTGGTGCACGGTGGGCTGAAATGGAAGGAACAGCAGAGATGGAGACTGGGGTAGGAGTAGAGGTTGATCCACCAGCATTTGAAGCAGTTCTGGGAACCATGGTTGCCCAGACCAGTTGGGTGCAATCAGGAGAGCTGTTGCCTGATCCTCTCTTATCTTCCTGAGCATTCGAGGGAGAAGGACCACTGAATGGTGGATTAGACAGGTCCATTTGCTCCAGTCCTGGAGAAATGCGTCCACGGCTACAGCTCCTGGATCCGGGTACCTCGAGACATACTTTGGCACTTGATGAGTTAGGCGAGATGCAAAGAGGTCCACGTCCGGTGTGTAGAACCTCTGACAAACTGATTGGAAGATTTCTTTGTCCAGAGTCCACTCTGTTCTGCTTTCGATCTGTCTGGAGGCAGTGTCTGCTTCTCCATTCTGAATCCCTGGAATATGCTGAGCTGTCAGGGACACTCCTGCTTCCAGGGCTACTGCCCAAAGTTCCAGTGCCTGAGTGGTCAGGGCAGGGGAGTGTGGACCCCCCCGCTTGTTGATGTACGCCACCGCTGTCGTGTTGTCTAACCGCAAGTGGACATCTTTGGGCAGAGGCTGTTGAACCCACAAAAGGGCTCTTAAGGCAAAGGTTGCTGCTCGTAATTCCAGGACAATGATGTGCGCTGTTGCCTCATCCACGCACCAGTGACCGCCAGTAGATCTCCACTGGTATGCTGCACCCCAACCCTTCTTGGACGCATCGGTCCAGATGGTAGCATCGATAGGGGGCAGCTGAATTGGACAGCCATTCAGGTGTTGGCTCTCCGAGACCCACCACTCCAGGTCGGCCAGGGCTTGCGTGGTCAAGCGGATTTACACTCTGCTCCCATGGCCATACTGAGTCACGGCTTGCAGGTGCAAGCGCTGGAGAGCTCTGTAGTGAAGAGGGGCAAGCATGATCCCGGTTTGAGAGGCATGGCTCAAACGTCCAATCAGTGTGGCCAGAGTCCTTACCGGGACACAACTCTGTTCTAGGAGGAATCGACAATCCCCCAATATACTGTTTAGCTTTAGCTGAGGGAGAGAAAGTGTCCCTCGTTGTCGAGTCCAACTGGGCCCCTAGAAAGACAAGACACTGGGATGGAGCAACTGAGCATTTCTTCATCTTGACCTGGAAGCCCAGATTTTCCAGGAAGGCTACCAGCTGCGCAAACAGGCTCTGCAACACCTGGCTCTTTTGATGAAGTAGTAGCATGTCGTCGATGTAAATTACAATCCGAATTCCTAGTGAACGGAGCACTGCTACCATTGGTTTCAGAGTTTTTGTGAAGGCTCGGGGAGCAGAGGAGAGGCCAAATGGGAGGCACTGAAACTCGTAGACTCTGTCCTGATACACAAACCGCAGGTATTTCCTGTGAGATGAGTGAATGGGGATTGCATAATATGCATCCTTCAGGTCCAGTTTCATCATAAAGTCTCCTTTCTGTAGTAGGGACCTCACAACCTGTAGTCCTTCCATTGAAGGACTCCTTTCCTAGGAATCGATTTAGCGCCCGAAGATTGATAACTGGGCGAGCCTCGCCATTTTCTTTTTGTACCAGAAACAGGGTTGAAGTGAACTGGTCGTCCTGTGATTGCACTTCCCGCACTGCTCCTTTTGCTAACAGATTTGCAATTGCCAAGTCCATTTGTTGGGCCTCCGCATGGCTTTTGGTAGGGGTGACCCTCGTACGCCACTGCCTGGGGCGACTGAAGAAGGGGATCTTGTATCCCTGAATTGTCTGTAATGTCCATGAGTCCTGGGTTATTTTCCTCCAATTTGGAACAAAAAACTTTAAACGACCGGCTGATTTGTGATTGGGTTGGCTGAGTGTGTCTAGAACTGGCAGTTGATAGTCATCTGTTACCGGCTTTGAAACCAGGAGGGTGGGAGGAGATGTCTGTTTTAGCACGCTTGGTGGATAGGTGGTTAGAATTGGAGCCAAATCCCCATTTCCGTTTCCCGCCAAATCTGTTGTTGTCACTGGAGCGCTGATCTGCACGAAAGGACTAATCCCTTCTGTAGGGCAGTTTGAACTGGCGCTTTGCCGGTGGCGCACTGATGAGTTTGCTGTTGGTTGAGATGTGGTCATGCTCGCTCCTTATCTTGGCATGAAATTTATCCGGAAAGAGGTGGTTATCGGCAGGGATACTTTCTCTCAGGGTACGCTTGCCAACTTCCGTAAGAAACTCGGAAAAACGTTTTTGCCTCCATGCATTTAGCCTGAAATTAGCGCTACCAAGTAGGACCAGAGCATCCTCCAGAAAATCCTTTATGGAATCGGGGTCCACATCCTCAGCCTCCTCCTCCCCACCTACAGCGTCCAGGGCTGACAAGGCTGCTAGAATGGGTCTTGCTACTACTATAAATGCATTCTGGCGTTCAGCAAGCCCATCATCAAAGGCAAGGAGCTCCTTAGTTTCGTGTAACCGTGTCGTTTCTTAATATCATCTTTCATTCCAGGCTCCATGGTGGGAGAAACAAGCAGAGCCTCCGTATCCTTAATTGGAGGGTATGTAGAAGTCAGCTCTTTCCAATTTTCTTTGGTCAGGGCCCGGGAGAACGCTTTCGTGGTGAAATCCAGCAGGTCTTGAGACAGTTTGGTCTCCTGCTCGCTGCTGTAAAAGCGATCGCTTCGAGAACTCGACGGAAGCGGTTCGGCGGTTTTATCCACCGAACCCGTAGGGCTTGACTGGCCCGGCAAGGTTGGCGAAGTGAAGAGGCTTTTTAGGACAGCTGGCATAGACTTTGCTACAGCCTCGGCAACCATCTTGTCAAGATTTGGAAGATCTGGTGTTGCACTCCCGCTTCCCGCCAAATGGATCGGGACAGACGGTGTTTTGTCGGTCTAAAGACAACAGAAGGCGGTCAATGACTCGTAACTTCAATCGTAAACATAACCTACAATAATGTCTTAAGACTCGAATAAACTCACAAAGGCAAACATACTTACGTTATTTGAGAGTTTTTCAGTCATTTCCAACAGGTAAGCTGCACGAAGGTAGAGAAATAATGCTAAATGAGCGGAGAAAAGCAAAACGTGGTCGGCCGAAACGAGCCACAAAACGAAGAGGAAGAGCACATGCGCTTCGATTTCCTTATATTGTGGTACCCAGGCCGCGGCCGCGCGACATATGCACCAGTATTGCGACTATCAGTCGGAGAGGGGTGAAGGAGAATGGCCCTTGATTTGAGGCCCGTGATTAATTAACAATTAGATTATGAGCTCGAGATTTCTATGGGATGAGAGATGGCGAGGCCTACGGTTTTCGTCGGTATCACTGACCATTAATCGATTTGTTAACAAACTTCTTTTAGATTATGGGTTAGTGTCGCAAGCGCAGTAGACACAAAAATCATAAACGTAAATATCATAAAAATCATAAAAAGTAAAAATCATAATAAACGAATCATGTGTCGGTTAAAAAAAATACCAAATCTTCCCTCGAGACTTCGCTCAAGCGCGAATACGTCACAATTTTGAAAGCGACCTTCAACCAAGTGCAGTCTAATGGCTGATAGTCTGCAGTAGCTCAGCCAAACAGATTGCAGCATTTGCATTCGTATACTAGTAGATTCTTACTAAAACGTGATAGACAGTCGATAAAATTTCCGCTCCTCTGAAAATGAAACAGGAGAACCAAGAGGTAAACGTGTAGGCGAAATTTTAACAATATTATACAAGACTAACTGTAGATTGTAGAGGAAAGCAAAATAGATAATGAATCAACCATTAAAGAAAAGTTCACGCACCGTAAGCACAGGTAGTGCTTGGCTCGAAACAACAAACAGCTTTATAAACATTAAATTATCTCTTTTTACATCAGGTAAGCCAAAGCTTACTCTTAACGCAAATATTTAGTTAAAGCTCACCTAGCTCGGGAAAAATACGATGTTTACTCTACAAAAGTTTTGAATCCGCTTTCACCTTGCGGTGCATTAATTCACTATACGTATCCATTTTGAAACCAAAAGATGAAGGTCGAGACGCTTGATAATTAGAAAATTTCAAGTATTAACTATGTACAGTATAAAAACTTCCTAAAGGTGGTAAATAATTTTTATTGTTCACAGAACCTTTACAAAAAAATGAAACCCGCAGTTATTTCAAATGGATGGTTGCTTTTTTGATTGACATCATTGACAGTTCATTACAATTAAACTTGCCACTGGCGACAAAGATTAAAAACATAAAGAAGTTGTCAAGTTAAGGTTACTTCCCACCTTCAGAGGCAAGAAAAATCGTTTTTTCTTTTATTTGACAAAATTTAAGTTAGTCATTTTATGTAGGGTTTAAAAATAAAATGTTATTTGCATATTTTTTATTTACATCACGTACTTGACAAATCCCATCGACAAAATTCCCTTGTGGAAGCACTTCACGCTAACTCTGATGGAAAAATCAAAAGCAGAAAAAAAGTCCTGAGCGTTCGAATACCCTTGGAGCCAGTAGCTTAAAAATCAAAGTCAACGCCAGTGCAGGTTGCGAACAAGATTCTTCGTCGAAATCTGGCGAAAGCGATGATGAAAAATAAGAATGCGACACTAACGGCCCCAACCACTGGGGCATTGTCGATAGAGATGAGCTCAATCAACAGCTTGTTGGCCTAGTCAATTGCAACTTTTGTCTCTTCGTACTCCGTTCCACGCTAGCATCCAGGTTTCGTTCAAAGAAGTCGCCGTCAAACCTAAATTTGTCATACATAAGGTTAAAACGAGGTTTCCTTTCATTATGCATTTTCTCGCCTTGATACAAAAACATAACCAATCACCTCGAAGCGTAATTTTCAAATCATGAAATCATGAAACCTATCCAAGGGAACTCATTTCAGCAGTAAGGGTATTTCTTAGGCTGTCCATCGATTCGTTGACGTGTTGTTTTTCAATGGCACGTTTTCCGACTTTAACCTTTTTGGCGCGGGTTTTGCCTTTGCCTTTGGCGTCTTTGCCCATTATATTGCGTCGTCGTCCTGAATTGAACTCCACTGAACGAGATAAAAAATGTGTTCCAATGCGGTGCTTTTCCCGGGGAAATGTTGATCTATTGTCATAAACGGTAGGAGGTCCCGCTGTTCCATTGGTTTGCGGTTTTATCAGGCGAGATAATCTCATGGCGTGCTGTCAGTAGTTTACGAACCTTTACGGGCTAAAATATGGCATTTGATTTTGGGGCGAATACATCCACTTTGAGCGAATTTATAGGGTATGTAGATTTGACGGATTGCCGTGAAATTTCGCCAGAACATTCCAGAGATAATGACAAACCAAAGTGTTTCACGTCGTTTCACGCCTTACCTCCTTCAGACACTTCTTAAAAGAAAACATTGCTAAAATGGTATTTTTATCGAAAACTACATTTATGAAGCTTTCTTATGATATATGGTTTGTTAGGGATTTATTGAAACTGGCGCGCGTGCGATTTTTTTTCCCGAAGGGCACCCGCGAAGGTGGGAAGTAACCTTAACACAGTTCTGACTTTTCTTTCTTTGACAAACTGTCAAGGAAACAAGCCATCATGCTAATTGTTTTTCATCATGCATTTTTAGTGCAAGTGAAATTTTAACTTGTTCTCGGTGCTTTCCTTCTCTGCACTCCGTGAAAACGTCGATCATTTCCGAAGAGGACGCCTTTGAGCGACATTTTTTCTTTCTTGGTGGCTCCCTACAGCGTCTGATATGATAAGGGACAAAATCTACTTTTAGCCCGGAATCTATTTATATCTCGCTCCATGGCTGCGCGGTTTCCACATGGCGCATTGAAATTACAACCACGTGATGAGGACATCAGCCATTGGTCAGTTAAAATAGTTTCCGGATCTAGAAATAGATTCTGTCCCTTTATCATAGTAAGAGAACCCAGTATGGAAGATGCGTTCTCTTACTTCATTTTCTCTTGTCGGAGCTTATTCCAGGTTCTGTACTATAAAAAACTAAGAGTATTACAGCCCCCCTTATATGAAATGCCATAGTCGTGGCAGAAGTCATTGCGAGAAAGGGCATACTTTAATACGTTGACTGATATACCTCCCACTTGCCACCTGTTCATTGCTGACCTCATCTTTGCAACCTTTCAGCAATATTCTAGGTGTCTCAGACATTATTGCACAAGGGGTGAGAGGAAGTGACAGAGATTCACATGGAATCCGAATCAAAGTAGGACTATGGTGAACTCGTGGATACGTTTACAAAATAGAGAAGTTAGATGAGAGAAAAAAGAAATAGTTTTAAAATAACGAAGTGTTTTTTCATAGTTTTGATTGAATCAACTTTGAAGATAATTTTAATAATCTATAATCACAACATAAAAGTGACCAGGGAGCTGAGTAGCTTTTCGAAATAAACATACAGTGAGTACATGACGCCAATCATTTGACTACATTAGGCATCAGTTATAAGGCAGGTGGCAAGCAAACAGTTGTTAAAAAATTTGATAACTTAACATAAGGGTACAGGATTAAATGGAGCCGAAACCAAATGTAGTTCTGGTATCCTGCTGCTCACTGTCTGTGTGCTCACATGTAACAGGGTCCTTCTGAATAAGGTCTGACTTTTGTTGCCATGACATTGTCAATTTTATCATCATTATAGTTTTTGTTGTTTACAAGTCCATTTAATGTTTTCAACAGAAACATCCACCTTGATTCTGCGGCTGATAGTGAACACAACCATGTAGGATTGCCCAGCTGACGAATCATACCAAACAAGTCTTTCTTGCATTTTTGCATTGTAAGGTTAGTGATGATCTTAAAATCCTCAAGACTCTCAATCCTTCATTTCTTCATGAAGTTGAATTAATTTATTTACATTATCATCTGATTTAAGGTCATCAGTGGTATATTTCTTCCCTTTGGTATTACAATTTCTTAAAGAAATACTTGCAGTCTTATGAATTTGCCGAATTTGCAATTCTTTTTAATTTGTACAAGATGACTGGGGAACTCTTCCATCTTTGATAGCCATTTGCATACTGTACTGTAATGCACAGATGTTGTTCTTTCTTGGTTATCGGCTCGGGTTTGTCAACAGTAAACTGTAGGAAATGATATGCATTCAGATTCTTTGTCCATAAATACCACTAAAGGTCTGTTTCCTTCACCTGGAGCAAAACTAATGACCTTTTCAACATTTTCAGTGACATCTGGTTCTTATAACAAAAAATATCTAAGGCACTTGAAATGCACTCCTCGACCTCACACTATCCATCATCAATATCATCTTTCTTAGAATCAGTAATAATAGCTTCAATTGCTCAGTTTTGTTGGCATGTTCTTCGATAGATTCCTTGGAATAAGGTGCATCTATTTGTTTAGTCCTGGAGTTTAGAAACTCTTCCCAATCATTGTGTTCATTTATAGCTGCGCTATTTACATATTATTCAGCCACTTCTCCTTGACTTATTAGTATATGCTCATTTTCCAAGAGTTCACTGCTTTCAACACTTTCTTGGTCTAACACTTTGAAACTTATAATGGTGCTTGTGACTTAATTTTCTTTTCAATTTGATAGGAATCGCTTCTAATTCATTTGTAGGTGTAGGTAGATAGATAGATAGATAGATAGAAACTTTATTAATGTGTCAAATACAACCATCTAGCTAGATGACAGGCATCCTACTAATTAGGGGACACAAACTAAAAAGAAAAAAAAAGGACAATATATATATATATATATATATATATATATATAAATAATCGTGAGAAGTTGTAGAAAACACTGCTGAATAGTGCTCAATACACATTTGTGTAGAGCGGTATATAGAATTGGGTTACTAAATGAAAACACACATGATTCCCTGCAACTCTGAGTTTCGTGCTTACGCACTCATCAGGCAGATTTAATCTTTTAAATCTGCCTGATGAGTGCGTAAGCACGAAACTCAGAGTTGCAGGGAATCATGTGTGTTTTCATTTAGTAACCCAATTCTAGATATATATAAATATGTATAAAAATATAAATGTCTATTAAAATATCTTAAAAATATATTACTTAGGTGCTATAATAAAAAGATCACTACTAAAATTACTCTCGACATAGATTGCATTTACAGTTATCAGTCTCATTAAAAGTCAATGCACGTATTTTTTCTTAAAAATCCCGAGGCTACAAGAATTCCTGACCTCAACTGGCAGGTTTGCCCATAGTTTAGGGCCCAGGTATCTGATGGCAACCAGAAGTCGTTTTGTCTAAGATTATAATGAGAACTATAAGTACTAAAAATATCTGATATATTGCTAGGGCATAGGCCATTCTTTACTTTGTACATTAGTATGCAAATATCCTGTAAGCGTCTATTTTGTAGGGTTTGAAGCTTTCCCCTTTTTAAGAGTTCCCGGTAATTAGATTTCTTGTCTTTGAATATGGCCCTGAGGGCCCTTTCCTGGATTCGTTCTAGTTTCCTTGCATCGCTAGTTTTGCAAAAGTGCCAATCTTGGGGGCGATCGACGTCGGAAGAGCGAATGGTTATCTTTTCGTCACGTTTAGCACCTGGCCGACTCAAAGGCTCATGAAATTCAGTCTCCAAGTTTGCCATTGTCCTAACTGGAGATATTCAAACTCCTTTTGATTTTAGTAAGACCGCTAATCGTCTTGTTAAGCTACAGAATCACCACAAACTCTGGCACCGGTACGATACACTTTCATCAGTAGATTTCGGTGACGAACATTGTCGTCTTCATATCGATGCTCACGAGTTCTATCCGACTAATTACGAACAGTGTCTACACCGGAGTGAGTGAGTGAGTGAGTAACAATTTGCATATCGGAGTCTCCACAAAAACTCGCAAATACGCTTCGCGTATCCACGAGTTAAAAAGTGTTCAGAGTAGTCGTTGAACATCTCATTTTACACCTCTGCTTAGCTCCAGTTATAAAACACACTATAAAATGAATAATCAGGAAAAGCAAAAAAGGCTCTGCGGCCTCAAATTGATAAATATCTTTCGCCAATAAAAAAAAAACAGTTTGTACGCTTAGGGTTCCTCACCTTTTGAAGCAAAACTCTGACGACGCCGGCGTGTCCCTCATGACAAGCAAGATGGAGCGGAGTCATACCATTGCTGTCATGTGTCTTGGAATTAATCAGAGCGCCTGATCCCCGACCCACGATCATCTCCACCACCCTGTGTAACAGTAAAAATACACTTAGTGTGAGATTCAGTTGACAATAACGATCTCCGCAAACGCCTGGTTGCGGATCGTAATTATAATGTATAGCTAAGCAATATTTTGTATCATTTGTGACTTCTAAATGCCTATTTAAGTTTTATTGTATTGCCTGCGCATGCCAAAAAAAATCCTTGACTTGCAGTTGTTTAGTGCGGCTGCGAGATCCCTTCTTTCATGTCCAGCATCAACAGCGTGCACGTATTGTGTTATCACCCTATACCCTTGGGAGGAAGCCATGTTTTCCATTTGACTTCACATTAATCTGAACTCTCAAAATTTTGGTGAGATTTTAGTGACGAAGTAACTAATTGATAGCATTCCAGAGATGTAAGTCAATCCTTGCACTACCTCCGCCTACAATGACGTGTGGTATGGTACATGAAAAATATATCACATAGTGATATTTATTTAGAGGACGTAGTTCCCGGTGTGGTGGTCTATCTCTACGTCTGGTTTCATCTGGGTTGGGTGGGTGTGTGAGATCATGTATGGACTGATAGCGGCAGCCAGAGGCGCCTTTACATGCTGACGTCCGATCTCAGCCAATAGAAGTGTAAAGCGCCTTTGAACATATTCATATGAAAAAGTGCGCTATATAAATTCATTATCATTATCATTATTGTTCATGTTACCTCATTTGTATTTCAACTCGTGTCTCACATTCTTAAATTGGAAAACAGGGACCCGTTGGATAACATTTAATTGAACTAAGTCATCCAGTGTGTACTAGGTTATCTATTACCCGTATTGCCGGCAAATAAGCGTTCAGCCATGGGCAGCCCAAGAACATTTTATAGTAATTTGTTAACTGGCGTATTGCTTATTTATTCAATTTTTTTTGTAAGAGTTCAGTAATTTGATACTTCGTATCAGATGAAGAGCCATTGTGTGGAGAAGTTTACAATAAGCCGCCTAGTTTCTTACTTACTTCTTACTTACTATTCAGAATACAAGATACAGCATAAATCATTTTATGAAGACCCATAAAAATGCTAATTGTTCGTTCTATGAATATGAAGGATGGCGGAGACAATAACGCTTTAAATCGTTTTAGGTAACTTGGTAAGATGGATCATTTTTTTTGGAATCGTGCACTTTACTATACTCTTTGTCAACGCCAAGTAGCATAAGTCCGCTGACCAACTGCTATCTCTAGACAGGCTCTTACTTTTCATTCCCCTGAAAAGCTGCCATGTGCAGAACGTTAAATCCTTGATCATTAGGGATTTTGAGGTCGCAGTTTCCTGCATTCAACATCATTTTCACCATTTTCTCTCTTCCATAGTGAACTGCCCTACTGAGCGCCGTACCGCCTTGATTGTCCTGGAAGTAAAGCCTTGTCAATATTATCACAAGGTCGGTTCCGCGAAAGGGGATGAAGCAAATGCTAGAATTCTGATTGGCTGCTGGGGCAGTAAAGATGGGTGTATTTTGCCTGCTCGGGATTTCCAACTTAATCCCACGAAACGAAACAAAACAAAATGGCCGTAAATCCTTTATTGACTAAGCTTGTTCGGCTTATTGATGGCTGGATATTGGCCTTGTTCTTTTTTTCTCCAAGCCTCATGGGTCCACAACCTAGCTGTCTTCAAAGGAAATCTTCTTTCAACAAAAATCCATCTAACGAGAACGTATCACCTATGCTGACGTGTTGAAAGTGCATCATAATGGCATAACTAGGTATTCCCAAAAATGTTAGAAGGTGGGTATGTTGTGGTTCAATATTATACTTGGATTAAATTTTATTTTCCTTTTATTCTTGGTGTGGTAATGCATGATAATGGCTTTGAAAGAGATACAACTTATTAACCGAGGGCGAGGTCATTACAGGGAAATCTCGGACTGAACCCTTTGCTTTATTGACCTAGCTATCGATCGGTCAAGACAGTCAAGGCCGAGGTCTGAGACTTCCTTGTAATGACCGAACAGACGAGGTTAATAAGGTATTTATTATATGGCCTTTTTAGCCCTGGAAAAAAAATGAAAAGGTTTTTCATTATCCCGGCGTTACGTGAGCAAGAGGTCATTCAAGGTCATGTTCACTGAACCAAAACACAGCAAGCCATGCGATCAAAAGCAGAACTGACAGGAGAAACAGTTTCTTTTAAAATGAGAAAACTTTTGTCTATATTAAAGAAAAACAAAATTTGGAAAAAAAATTAATAATGCCCGGTCGTTACATGAAAATCTTGCCTACTCAGCAGCCAATCAGAGCGCGCGTATTATTGTAGCCATAAAATAAAGGAAAATAAAATTGAAGCCAAGGTTAAAATTGAGCCACAACATGTATAAATATAATTCTCTTCGCGTGACACGAGGTTAAAATCTCGCAAATTTGTGACGAACGTATGGGCTTGTTAGAGTTAGCCAATTTAAGAATTGTTGGGTTTTTCTTTAGCTCTTATTAACCGAGCAGGAGGTCTGTATGGGACAATCTTGACCGAGGTAGTGAGTTCAGACCGAACGCAATGAGGTCTGTACACACGACCGAGGTCAAGATTCTCCCATACAGAACGACTAAGATGTTTATTATATGACAAACCAAGAACAATTTAATTCGTTTAATGTAACTGGTTTGCACCAGCTAATATTTTCCTTGTAAACGGCGATGAGCCGAACTTAATTCTGTCAAGGCTTGCCCGTCCTCTATATTTTTTTTCGTCAGGCGTTTTGGCACTTCCTTAAATAAATATCGTCAGACGAAAGGTCAATATTCTTAAATTTTAGTTTGCAACTTTTCGCCGCCAAATGTAACGATCTAGATGCCGGTCCAGATGGGAAAAATCTAAACCGCTTTTCATATCGGTTTCAGCCAATCAAATTCGTGAATTTGGTGGTTCTCAGTCCTTTTGAGACACAGCCATATAATAAAAGCCAATACCCCCCCCCCCACAAGTAACATGTATATTCCGCTTATTACATTTTTCTGCAATCAGCTGATGTATTCAGCAGATGTTTACCGGAGTACAAGTGAACATTGCGGTTGTGCAGTCTGTTCAGTTCCTTTACCTTTAGCGTCAAATCGCACCTAGGACCACAGAGCTCTATTATCGTTGAAGCAACAGCATCATTGCCGTAGGCAGCGGCCAAATGCATTGGCGTGGCAAGGAGGAAATTCAAATTTTCATTAACATTCGCCCCATCCTTAATCAAAAGGCCTGCCACCTCCCCTGTGTTGTCCCTAGAAAAGAAAATCCTTGTTAGTTCCATGTTCTCAGGACGGTTTTAACTTTGAAAAGAAACTATTCGATTCCTTTGATTTTGCATTGCTGCTGCGGTAGGCTATTGGTAACAGTATCTCCTTTCACTTCTTCAATTGCCCTGGAATAAAACACAAACCCTGCCGAGTCTGGACGTGTTTCACTATCCTTCCTACTGACATTATGTGTTTAATAACTTTACGTTCCGTTTGGCTCATGGGAGATGAACATCTATTATTCTGATCCTAACCTAGAAAATTAATTATTCAAGAGACAATGCTGAGCACAACAAATATTCAACTCAAAAATACATTCAAAAACAGTCCTAAGAAAATACGCGCGCTGATTGGTTAGAATTCATGTTTCCATTAAACAATTAGATTATGACCTCGAGATTTCACGCATAGAAATCGAGAGCGAATAAGCTAATTGTTTTAGTATAAATCTGCTAATCGATCAAAACTTTGTCTTTTCTGGAACAGCCTCGACCAGTAAGCTGTCTAAATCGTCTTCACGGACACTTCGAAAACGTGAAGAAGCGGCCGCCATTTTGTTAGCAAGGGCACACTGCTACGACACTATCTATCACAGAATAGATAGTGGGTAGCGTAGCCACTCAGAGCGCGGCATTTGTGACAGAACGCTAGTAGATTTATACTAATACTTGATAGAAACACGGTACATGTTTTTTTTATTCCTTAATCGTAAACAACTTGAATTGAACCCTTTCAAAAGTGTTTCCTACGCTTGATAATGTAAAAATTTTATATTGATTTAGAATTTTTAACTTTTAATAGCTGTAACATAAGATTTGTAATTTTTTTCTTTTGAATGAAAAAAGACTATTTACGCGGGATGACGTAGTCAGCCAGCGTATAAATTCGGTAGCACATTCCTTTCGTCGTCTTAGGAGTCAAAAAATACCTTGTTTTTGTAACTTTCCCGTATCCCGAGCCCGTCCCGAAAAAAATGTGTGATTTTTATTGGTTGCAACTCCGAATCACGTGCAAGTCAGGTTGGATTGCACCATGGATATCCATGATCGCACAATCAGCAAAAAAACATACTACGTCAGAAATTTTAAGCCAAGACATCTTGCGTAAATGCCTTCAGGCGTCTTCTTGTTATTCTATTTATTAGAGTTGGGAACTTGACAATGCGGAAAAAATGCGAGCTAAAAAGTAGCGGCTACAATGCCTTAATTTGGATCTATAAGGCCTTGCGCTATTACTTTTGTTTAATGATGACTGCTCGAATTTAGATAGCTTTAAGAAAATGACATAGGAAATATTAAATCACACTAAACACGATCAGAAAAGTGGCGTTAATGTGTCAAGTTCCAAACAATCTTAATCTACTTTCGCTGGTACGACGCAACCTCAAAAATAGGTTTGCTAAATATATTTATTTATTTATTTATTTTCCATTTACATAAAAGTTAATTTTGATACACCTAAGTTAGTGGCAAGGAGAGCTCAGGAAACCACAAGGCTTATAGGAGAGGCCACCTCGAGGGATAATATAAGAGTATATAATTTGGTGCTGTGTGAGTGCGGCATAACTAGTTCAGGATTGTTTAAATAAAAATTCTAACATTTTTTTTCTTGAAGGTAAGAAAACTCGCTGAACAGGTAGTTGAAGTAGGGAGAGAATTCCAAATCACTAATTACTAAGTACTAAGAGGACAATTAACCTACCCAACAGCAGCACAGTGCAATGGCGTGTATTGGCCAGAATGCTCCTGAAACAATGATAACGATATATTCCAAGTAAAGTTAGCTATTTTTTAAGTGAGAATGCCATTAAGCTATAAGCTACTTTGCAGAAAGCCCAATATTAAAATAACATTAACATTCACAAAGTAAAAATAAGATTCGAATTAAATTTAACTGAATACACAGATTGAAACGTTGACCATAATCATTCACAACGAAAGCTGTAACAGAGAAAATGAATATTAGTAATGATTATTGTTTTGTTTCATACTAATTCATACATTGTATCTAACATGCTTTCTAGTGTTGACTCTAGTATTTAAGCAATCTATCGCTTATTCCGTGCGTTCGCAATTTAAGAGTTCCTATGCTTCCACCAAAAAAAATTACTTATTTCCTGTATTAACTCTACACATATCACAACTAATGCAAATGCCGCAATCTGATTGGCTGAACTACTGCACACTTCTGATCAGCCATTAGAGTGCAGCACTTGGTTGAAGATCATTTTCAAAATGGCGACGTCTTCGCACTCTAGTGAAGTTTCGCAGAGGTAGTAGCGACACATTATTTGTTTAATATATAGATTTAGCCAAGCCTAAAAGCGGGGCTCCCGTTAGTACTTTCATTTCACTTTAAACTGTAAAAGCATTCTAAAATATTGCGAAGGAATTCACAAACGTTTTTAACTATAGTTAAGTATCGAGGTCGGTTAACTTGCTATGATTTTTGTCTAAACTTTCGTCTGCCATAAGTACGGTCTTTCTACCTACAAAGTCATGGAGTATATTCTACAAAAAACACAAATTATCAATGTACTGTATTCTATTCCTGATGAAATTAACCATTCTATTTTCTAAATGTATTTAAAAGATTTGTACACGCTACTGGGAAATGCAGGACACAACTCTTGTCATTTTTGTGTTAAAACGAACACCTCGGTAAAATAAATGTTTACTCCAAGCAGGGTGCAAAGAAAATTAATTTTACAGATTGCCCTTCGGGCAAGCTGTAACCAACATCTACCAGCCCGAAAAACATTTTTCACGAGAATGAAAAAATAATTATTAATTATTCTTTTCTTAATTACATTGTAAGTTTAAAAAATTACTGCCTTCATTTATTCACTACAATCAGCTGTAGTTACTTAAACAAAAGAAATAAATAACCGTAAAAGTGTGAACTATAAGTAGACCTGGTCCAACGCAACACGTGAATGACTAACATACATTTGAGACATTTTACAATTTAGAAGAACATTTTTTACGAAAACAACGGCGTTGAAACCAAAGTTATCAATCGACACACTAAATGACAACGTCGACAACGCGAAAAGCTGCCAGTGAAAGCGCTACATTCTGCAATTTGCCGCCAAGAGAAAATTCCCGCGGGAGTATTTCTTAGCCGTCGACAGGGGAGATGTTTATATGATTAAAGGACATAAAAATTTGAAATCTTTCATCAGTTTGCTTCTCATTCAAAAGTAGTGCATTCAGAAGATCATTTTTCTGAAGAAGGTTTGTTTAGAAGTCGGTTTTCCAAGTCAAGTGTCAAGTTTAAGGGAAAGTGGAAAGTGCGAGTGCTGAGTCACGCATCAGTGAGCAAATATTATGCAGACAAAACTTATGCAAATTTGCCGGGTCCATAGCACGGAGTCTTTCCACTTCTCGGCTTTCTTCGCTACAATTTTGTCTGTTTTCCACAGCACGAAGTCTTTCCGCTTCTCGGCACTCTTCGCTACAATTTTGTCTGTTTTCCACAGCACGAAGTCTTTCCACTTCTCGGCTTTCTTCGCTAAAATTTTGTCTGTTTTCCACAGCACGAAGTCTTTCCGCTTCTCGGCACTCTTCGCTACAATTTTGTCTGTTTTCCACAGCACGGAATCTTTCCGCTTCTCGGCGTTCTTCGTTAACATTTTGTCTATTTTCTCGAGCCCGGACTCTTTCTGCTTGCCGGCGTTCTTCGCTATGATTTCGTCTCCTTTCTCTTTCCCGAGCGCGCCTTCTTTGGCGATCTACAGTACTTCGCTCATTCTTCCTCAGTTAATTCTTGCTCTCTTTCCCGTTGCTCTTCACCTGAACCCTGTGTTCTGCAAATTATATTTTCTCTGCTATTGTTTGTTGACATAGCAATAGAAATTGTTTCGTTTATCCTTTAGTAAAACTTCAACAGTGTAGAGTAGTAATATTGTGTCTCAAAAAGACAATGAACTGAAAATTTCTTTTTCAGTCGTCAACGCAATTTCCCGCCAAAAATATGCGGGCAACCAGAACAGCTTCCAAATAAATCACGTCACCTCGATGAGTTGACACATGAGCCCACAATTTGGTCATGTGATGCTGGTCAGTGGCTATCCCGTTTTGACAGCTGTCAATTGACCATATTGTGAATGTCCAATATAAAAGATGTGGATTTGCCAAGACAAGCCTGAGATACCCTTCCCTTCCTTTTGATAGTCTCCCCTACCCTACCCGTACAATCTGTAGACGCGTACGTACGGACGTACGGACGTACGTACGCTCGGTCAGTCACGTGACAACCAAACGAAAAGAGGTTGACCATATTCCATGAGTATGGGGCTCTGCTCCGCGCGCGCTTCGCGCGCGGGAGCCCCGCTATAAATAGCTCTTATTAACCGAGCTGGAGGTCTGTATGGGAGAATCTTGACCGAGGTCGTAAGTACAGACCGAACGCAGTGAGGTCTGTACTCACGACCGAGGTCAAGATTCTCCCATACAGACCGACTTAGCTCGGTTAATAAGACGTTTATTTTATGGCAAAGAAGGAAACTTTAATTCGTTTAATCATTAAACGTAATGATTGAATGTAACTGGGTTGCTGACATTTTGCTTGCGAATGGCGATGAGCTTAACTTAAACCTGCCGAAATTTGCTCGTCTTCTTTACTTTTTTTTGCCATCAGGCTTTTTGGCACTTCCATAAATGATTGAAACGAAAATAAAAGAAAATGGTGAACATTTTTGTATTTTAGTTTGCTACTTTTTCAAAGCAGAATAAAACCGCTCTACAGATGCCGGTCTAGATGGGAAAATCTAGACCGCGGTCAATATCGATTTCAGCCGATCAAGTTCGTGAATTCGGTAGTTCCCAGTCCTTCTGAGACACAGCCATATAATAATGATTTTTACTAAAGCAATTATAAGAAAATTTAGTGGTGGACAATTAAGGCAACAGAGCGTTTATGCCTCTAAACTATCGGTCTGATTGTTGCCCCTTGGAAATTTGATGTTCTTAAAGGGGCAGTGTCACGGTTGGGCATGCGCATTAGGACGGTTACTTTCTGAGACATTTTTCAGCTGTCCCCCATCTTGCATTTTTCAAGTTTCTTCGATCTCTAGCCAAATACGCGCTTATAGGTATTCGAATACTTTTCTTCTTCTGACTGGCTGGTTCCCACATTATACGTTTCTGGTCTTGCTTAGTTTTCCAAGAATGGATAAAGAAACTCGAAGAGATTCCGCGCCGGTTAGTTCACTTCATTCGAATTCCTTCCGTAGATGATAGATTTTATTTGACATTTGTTGTTGGAAAAGTATAAAGTATTGAAATGTCCATTATTTCTTACTTTATATTTGGTTTACTTGTAGGAAAATCGTGTCTCTTGCACTTGTACGAACACATGCTTGACAAAACGGGCAGCAGGCAATCCCTATCCCAATCGAGGATGTCCTTGTAGAACCGAAGGCTTACACTTTGGAGCATTGCGCAAGTGTGGATCTGCAGCGAAGCCTTGTAAAAATAAAGTAAGATCGCAGTGTGATTTATACATTACCTGTTTTTTCTCTATAAGCTTAGCCAGTGGAAGGTGTTCTTGCTGGTTAGGTCTTTGTTGCATGTTGGTGTTGTGTTACACTTGCAAGCTGTAAGCTTACTTGTTGCCAAATACGATTTTTATCTGTAATATAACTATTTTTATTTGTAAATTTTCTTTTCCTCGTATTACAACATTTGTGAAACGCTACTGAACAATTTTTTGTTGGAAATCGTGCTACATAAATGCATAAATTACTTTCATTATTATTTCAGTATTTGGTACCTAGAACATTTCCATAGCTTTCAAATCACCTATTTCTTTTTCCATTCCAATTGGCAGTCACATTTTGTTCAGTATGGATGTGATGCCTTTGACTCAATTTTTACCTTCCATTTTCATCTAGCCTAGTGAAAGTATTTCCCACCTCCGCCAGCCAGAGACCAAGCCAACCATATAGCAATGCCAATGATAGGCACAGCGAAGATGAAGAGCAGGTGAATGAGAACAAGGATGTGAATGTCAGTGAGCCAAAGATCTTTAAACAATAAATATTTATATGTGGGTGACCCAATTCCAGTCCACCAGAAACATAAGTATTGTATTTATATGAATACGAACCTGTGCCCTGTATATCAATAGTTCATCTTTGACATTAGATTTCATTTCCTGTCACATTTCTTAGTTTTGCATTGTTATCTCTGGGATACTAGGGCAAAGTTTTTTGTTTCTTATTTGGTAATTCTCTGGATATCTAATTATTGTGTATCATCCTTTTAGGAATTCATCCAAACATTGGATGAACCAATGATTAAAAAAATTGTTTATTAGGAGTTTAGGGAGAGGTACAGTAGCATGGATTACATCCACTCTCTATAAATAATTGAGGATGACCTGGATGAAGGTGCAGAGGTTTCAGCTTATCACATGGCTGCACAAGCATCCCTTGAAGGATCTGAACCTGGCACATTGTCTGTGTCAACACTGCCTTGGTGCAAGAGTGGGGTCAGGGGTTGTTGCCACAGGGAATTGAGAATAAATGCTGTGGGCAAAGGCGCTTTGTCACAAGGCACACAAGGTTTCAAAAGCTGTGCCTAGACCCCGATGTCCTCCAGCTGGCTGTCAGGAATTTTGGCGACATCCGTAACGACAGGGAAGACATCAACACTAGGTCCATTCGAAAGGCTAGTTACGGGCAGTATGTTCTCAATAGGTATGAACATCTGGGAAAGGGGAACATTGAAAGTGTGCCCCTCGTGTGCGGTTAAAGTGGTTTGTCAGCATTACCCATCTCGGACAGAAGTTTATATGGGATTCCATCTTGAATCAAGATAGTACTTTCATGAACACTTATAAATAAAGTCAAATTCTCAGGAACATAAAATTGAGTTTTAACTGTGGAGTGCTTTTGGCAGTGATGGCATAGTGAATTTTGTAGTTTTGTGTAAATTCCACTGTTGGCATTGCCTAAATGATAGTATAAATATTGTAATAGAAATGAAAAGTAATTTAAACCTTTTTTGTCATTGAACAGTTCATTTTTTTTAAATAAAAGTATACTTTTCATCTTTGGCAAGACTTAATAATAATAATTTTATATTCTTGTAATTGCAAGATACATTTTTGTGAACTGCAGCAAAAGGGCACATTTGTTTTTATTTCAATCCTTGCAATGTTCATATTTGTAATAAGAATCTAATAGCCACTCACAAGAACTGTTCTCTTTTTAGCTCTTTTATGGCAAATGCGTGCTGATCTAACTCACAAAATGGACAGATTGGCTCTGACAGACACATCTGTTTTGCACATTGATGCAAGGCCTACAAACGAAAAAGCAACCAATGACCATAACCAACCACATGCAGAAATGTGATTGAAACATACCGGTATTGTGATTTCTTTGGTCGAGCCTTAGAATTCCCAGGAAAATCAACCCTGTTAAAACCACAGATGCAAAGACCCTTCTAAATATACAGCCAAACCTCTTCTTATGGAAACCATGAAACTCCTAACAGAAACCTATGGAAGACAGTTGGCTTGATTCTTGATTATAGGCTATAAATGGGCTGTACAAAATAGCATTATTATAATTAATACATTCTTCTCCATTGTTGCACATCTGAGGACTCAGTTGTTTTGGACATTTTAAACCTAGTTATTCTTGATTGGAAAAGTTCTTTTGATGGTGGAGGTGGTTTTGCAGCTATAGTTGGAACCACCAATGCTGGATCACTCTTGTTAAGCAGTACAGCCTCCAGCAACCTGGTAGGTGCTATCATTGACAGAAAATTCTGTAATCCCAGTCACATCAACATTGCTGTAGAAATAAATGAGGAAGCAATATTACAACGAGAGAAAAAAATCCAGAACAACACAATCTGAACTATCTTTTCTTTGGTTTCCTTCATGTACCTCACAGTATCAGAAATATATATCTGGGTGCTTCATTCTGACATACAATGCAAGTACATGTGCCAACTTCGCTGGCTGTGTATTCCAGAGGTTACATGATTGCATAACAACAACAAAAGATAGGAGAACAAAAATTAGTTTTTATTAAAAATTTTTATTGCAAGCCAGCCTGCAACAGTAAACATGAAAAGCGCAAATACCAAATTACAACTTCTATCAAACATATTGTAACAGCTAGCAGAAACTGAAAGCTACATGACATGCAATCCAAATACTTTTCTGGATCAACAGGGTACATGACTTTGTTGCTACTACAGAGTGCATACAATGTTTACTCAAAACTAATAAAAAAACTCAATTGACCTTGTGCAACCAATACTTTCCAGTGTCAAATTAGGCGATGCTACTGAAACAAGCACTGGTTTCACAGGGTTAGAGGTCAGTGGAGGACCTACATAACCAGGAATATTTCAAGAAATAAAGATATTGTGATCGAGGATCATGTTGTTTATTGGATTTGTTACGTATCTTTTCAGAGACAACAAAGAATTTGGCTTTTTTATAACCTACAGCCTGTATGTATAACGATAAAACCGCATGTAAAAGATAAACTTTGTAATAAATTGCAAGTCGAATGTACATCTCACCTTCAAGATGGCGTTTAGCAGGAGGAGCCTCAACCTTCTCTGATCGTCACTTCCTAAGAAAGGAAGTACGGTTTTCTAATATGTATACTGAATTAAAATGTTCTGCAATAACAGGTAACCAACACATTCTCTAATCGACACTGACCTTCGCCATACCGGAGAAAGAAGACGACCAGCAACTTGTGAGTCCGTGGTGTACCCACATATGATCTTCGCGGACATCCAAGAAGAGCACAATAAACCGCCTAATGAAATCCGTCAATGACCCCTTTGCCAGACTTGACTACACTGCGTTTGCGAAGTGTAGATTCGTTTGACGGCCACCATGGCCCGACATAACAGCATACGAACAAATCGCTTCTAAATGCCCCAAGCAGCAAAGGTGTTACCAAAAATTATAACGGAAGCAAAGAATGGACGTTCCTCTGACTAAATGACGATATTGTTACACGCGATGAACAAAGGTGGCTTCGATTCAACAAGATAAAAATCGCTATTCTGGCCACTCGGCGATTTTGAAAAACTTGGCCAATTTTATCAAAATTTTAGGTGCGCTGATGCGCATACGTCACCCGTGACACTGCCCCTTTAAAACTAGCATATTTGCCCTCCAGATTTCGCTTTGCGGGGCAACTATCAGCCGCTAGTTCCTTGAAAGAAACACTCTATTGTTTAAATGGAAATCTCGAGCTCATAATCCAATTGTTATTTTACAATGAAGCATTTGGTTCAAGATCGTTCTCAAAATGGCGACGTTTTCGTGCTTTAGGGAAGTTCCGCAGAAAGATTGAGCATTTTGGCATTTTTTTCGTTATCGATTTCTTTGAGGTGAAATTAGATTTGGCAATCGGCCTCATCAACATCACCCCATAGAAATATCGAGCTCATAATCTAACTGTTCATTCTGAGGAGGCAACCCATAAATGTTGCAGTGGTAAAGCTCCCTTTATCAACTGGTTTGAAAAAGAATCATTTTTTTTTTGTCTGTTTAACTAAATCCAATTAAAATTACATCCAAACCTGGTGATGCAAACACAAGGCTAACTAACTTAACTTAACTTAATCATAAAATATTACTTCACCTTTTCACTGATGTTAGCTCCATTCTTAAGCAACACCTCAACAACCTCAAGGTCACCGTTTATGCAGGCCATGTGAAGAGGGGGAGGAACATTTTCAAGAGGAACCAGCTGCTTGGGGAAGTAATTGAAATTTGTGAGTGTTTTCGTTTCAGACCCTGTATCTTATTGAATCAGCGGCCAACCTCGAGTAAGCGTGCACTCTCAAGGTCTAAAATTGTAATTAGCGCCAAGCGCACTCATTTGATTAGTAAGCACGCGCGTTTTTGAGACGCGGACGGCAACCGGAAGAGAACATTTCACGTACCAGGACAGTGGTGTCTCCCAGATTTTTATAGTGATCATCTCTAATGGAGAAAAGATACTAATCAATGTAAATGTAGTTGTGTGAAGACAAGATAAAATGGGAAACAGCTCACTTGCGGTTGCCGTCCGCGTCTCAAAACGCGCCTGCTTAAGTTCCCTAATAACTACGGTAGAAGGGGATATTCCAATGGGCGCTTTTCGCCGAGATTGAAGAGGATAATCGTTAAAACTAGAAATTTCAATGTGAAAGTGAGTGCTGGCGAGGGGTAGTGGTTTGGAATAGAGGAGGGGTAAGCAGAAAATTACGTTAGTTCAAGATCCTCTGGATATTTCCCTAGTAAAAAGATGGTGGTATTTGGAAGGAGATATGGTGGCAACTGTTTATTTAGGCTCTAACGCTTGGTATGTTTTCAAAGCGTGTTTTAGGAGTTCTAAGTTCAACTTCAAGAGAGGTGTATGTAGTATGAAGGGTGTGAAATACTGTTAGGACACAATTGAAACTGCAACATCAGTATTAGAAAAAAATAAACAAGCGAATTAATACATTCATGATGACATTTAAGCGTAACTGTAAGATCTTGGTATAAACAATTCTCAGATATTTAAGGTAAAAGATTGAAGAGGATAATCGTTAAAATTATATACCAATGAAGCCATCTCAGTAGGGAGCTTAAGCAAACACGACGACGATGCTGAGAACGTCACCGGTGAAAAAATTAAATTGCTTACCTACATATTGCAAAGCTGGCAGAAGCCTCGATTCATTTTTTTCCCCTTCCCTTTTGAATGGTGAAATATTTCAATGGCTACTGTTCGAAGTTTAGCCAGATCAAAATTTTGCAAGGAAATTTTGCCGTTCAACACCCGCGTTCAATAGAAAACTTGCAATTGTCTTATTTCCCGTAGTTGCTTTGAATAAGACGACAAAGAAACTTACCAGACTGCATTTTGTACTTGCAGTTTCATCCTGTCGTTCATTAGCACTAGGGAGCTTAAGCATGCGCGTTTTTGAGACGCGGACGGCAACCGTAAGAGAGCTGTTTTCCCTTTTAACTTGTTCTCACACAACCACATTTACATTGACTAGTGTCTTTTCTCCATTAGAGATGATCACAATAAAAATCTGGGAGACACCACTGTCCTGGCACGCGGATGTTCTTTTCCGGTTGGCGTTCGCGCCTCAAAAACGCCCGTGCTTAAGTTCCCTATTACGACCATGGGAAAAATTGGAAAAGATAATAATTGAGTGATCCAAAAACTTGCCCGAGGTAGGTATACCGGTACTCAATTTATGGGTTAGCTAGCTACGTGCCGCCCTATAGCATATGCGATTTGATCCTCTCCACCCTTAAATAGGATGTCAGTTTTGCCCCTGTTAGCACTGTTTTCTCAGTGTGATCCTTAGATAGCGTCCTAAATCGTATCAGCTTAAATTCAAGTGCTTTAATGCCCAGCTACAGTGGAACCTCGTTTTATCGAAGTCGCTGCGTTCTGGGTAAATTTGTTCGTTAAATCGAGGGTTCGCTATATCCAAAACCTCGATATAACAAATTTGAGGGGAAACGAGCAAAATTTTCGTTTTATCGAGGTATAGTTAATAATTGATTTGTAAAGGCCGTTTACACAGGCGACTTTTGTCACACAATTCAATGTAATTTTCGTCTCCCGGGCGAGATTTTATCAAGATTTAAGAGCGACGGTCAGGAAATATCGACCAAAATCTTAATTTCGTGGCAAGAGTTGAAAAATCGATTTCTTTTATTTTTTGTCCACAGATAGCTTTTAGGTAGATAAGATACCTGATGTGGATTGTTCCCGCCAAAAGCTTTTTATTTTTTAGAAAAATTAGGACATCGGTTTTTGTGGTCGAAGTCACAAAATTGGCTAATTATTTACGTGAAATTTGCATACATCAACTTGCCTCTCGTTCGCAAACAAAGTCGCACGGAGAAATTTGGACACTTTCTTTCAACAGAACCACTGTTCTTCTTTTACTAGAAGATTCTTTTAGAGCAAAAGCGAAACTCACCGAGCAGAAATAATTCAAAAATGAGGAATAGGTTTTATGGATAACAAAAATTCCGTTTTGTTATTGATTTTCGACGGCAATATTGCACATGTGGTATAACTCCAAATTGACTTCATTCTAGTTAAATCCCACATTTAGACATACATCTAAAACATACCTGGGAATTAGCTTGGGTTATTGAAGGAAGTCTCTATAAGGCGGTATCGAAGTTCAGGAATTTTCATGGTGGGTCGGCGGTAATTGTGTAAACACTTCCAGTTTCGAAATCCATGAAAGTGGATATTCGATCTCCAGATACTCATTTTTCTTAATCCTTGTAGGTTTTATAGTTGCAAAGTTGCGTTTCTACTTAAAGAGTGAAATAGAAAAGCCAAACTGGGTGAATTTTAGCCATTTTGAAACGCTAAACTCTATCGACCGGAGACTCCGCGTGACGAATTGTTTCGTGACTAAACGTGATATTGGGGAGTCGATCAGTCACGGAATCACAATATAACAATGCATTTCTTGACGGCGAATGAGAACCGTGTTTTGAGGAAGAAAAAATCGATCGTCCTAGACAAGTAAAGAGAAAGGTAAAAGATTCAAACCAGAAGGGGCTCCTGATTCAAGCTTATGTCTTGACATCTGTTGTGAAGGCGAATATGGAAAACATTCGAATTAAGGAGGCATTTGCGGGATTTTTCACGTTTGAAAATAGAGCACTTTCCTGCGCGTTGTTTGCTATTTATGAACAACAATAAAGATAAGTCATATAGTTTCTGTGAAAGTACGGCACTCACTCTATCAAAATTCGGTGTTATGATCCTTTGAATCGTTTTTCCTTGAAGACCAAAAGTCAGTTTAAAATATCAATTTCACACTTGCTTGCGGGACCTTTCGGGATCGTCGCGGGTCAAATTCGTTTTTCTCAGTTTTCTCAGAATTAAAGCGCTCCGGAAGAAAAAGAAATACATTAAATTTCTTCTATAGAGTCCTAAAGCGATTACGTCACGTTGCCATGGCGCTGAAAAACTCAGTTCTAAACAAAGTCACATTTCAATCAAAATGGCCACGCTATCTATCGCATCGCTGCTTTCTTTCTTCTCGGACGAAAAGAAATCGATAAAAAAAGGAGAAAACCACTTTAATTCTGATCATGTGGAAGCTTTTAGTTACCAGCAAGGAGTTTTACGAGGAGAAGTACACGCAAGTATGAAAAAGAAGGTTTATAAAGTCACGGTGAGTTAACTTTACGATTTATCAACTTAGGAAGCATAAGCTGTGAAGCATACTGTGTCGTTTTGATCTAAAAATGTCGTTGTATTTAGTTCAAATGGTCTAAGCAAGAAGTTCCCGATGTTCTGAAACAAAACAACGTTCATAGATCGAAAATTAAGCATATAATTTAGCGTATCTTTTGTTTTTTTTTAGCCAATTCAAACATCTTTCTGCTTATACGCCAGTGGAGAAAAAGGAAGTCCACGACTACGCTGTCAAATCAAACGGTTTCAGAGCTATTTCCTCCACCCAAAAGGTACTGTGCTTTGTCGAGGAACCCGACGCAAGCCGATCGTTTCGCGTTGTATGAAGACCTAAAGGAATATGGAAAGTTTACTGGTCTCTGCTGGCTGCTTAGTCCTGAGCCACCTGTTGCTAACAAACTGCCCATGCCTTCCATCGAGGAAATTATTTTCTCTGACGAATTTCTTCAAGCTAGAGGGAGTCAAGGACAGCTGGATTGCTTGGTTCGCCGTTCAAAACTAGATGAGCATAAGATCGCAAGAATTAGCCAGTTAACTGTGGGCCAAAGAGACAATCCTGCTTGGCATTTAGCAAGAAGAGGTCGACTTACCACCAGTAACTTTGGCTCTGTCCTCAAAGCCAAAAGAGTCACTCCTTCATTGTAAAGCGTCTCCTTGGGGAGTATATGATTTGTCACGAGTCAAAGCAGTCCAATGGGGAGTTAACAATGAAAAAGAATCCATTAAAGCATTCACCTTAAAAACAGGGAAAATTGTTAAGGATACTGGTATCTGGTTTCATTCTTCTGGAATTCTTGGTGCTTCACCTGATGGCATTGTAGATGATGAAACTGTTTTGGAGTCAAAGTGCCCATACACTGAACGAAACCTAACAATAGAAGAGGCTTTGAAGTCAACATCATTCTGCCTTAAAAAAACTGAAAGTGGGCAGGGTTACACCTTGAGGAAAGACCATGTGTACTGGGATCAAGTCCAAGGACAAATGTATTTGTCTCGTAGAAAGTTTTGTTTTTTTGTTGTTTGGACTACAAAAGATGTAGCTGTTTTGAAAATAGAAAGGGATGACACATGGGCTGCAAACATCCCACGCTTAATTAAGTTTTATTATGATTATATTTTCCCAAAAATTGTGGAAGGAGAATTGTAAATTATTTTATTTTTAACCTTCCATGAGACTGTACTTAAGAAATGGTAAATGTGCAGTAAACATGATTTACTTTTGTTTTGTTATAAATTGTAATTGGTTAATCATAAAAAAACTCTTTGTCATAGCTTGATAGCTCATCCCCCTTCTCTAGTTTGTCAAAGAAGGTGGGCTGAGGAGGGGCAAGGGGTGCTCCTGCATATTTTGATTTCTGATTTTTTACCATTTATAATTCTTTCATAGGTTGTCACGGAAAGGATTGTCATAGTTTGTGAATTACGCTGTTATATTGTGGTAACTTAAAAAGTATTTTAATGAAGGCCATCATTATTCTGTTCTTTGACAGCAATCCTGCTTCAAAAATAACTACAGCTAGAAGACAAAGGAAATTGAGAATCAATCTAGGTTAAATTCTTTTACCTGATTTTATTTTAACCTTAAACATACATGTAATGTCACTCAATAATATACTAGGAAAAAAACTATTCAAAAGTCATATCCTCACACCCCTCTTTGATTAGAGGAAACTGCAAATTTACGAGTGCTGCAACCAGCTGAAACAATACATCGGCATAACAACGTAAATAAGAGGGGATGAAACTTAATATTCTAAAGTCTTTAAGTCTAGCATTGGCCCTTTCCACATGGATCCGACATCTGGCTATAGCCTTTGTTGCCTTTGTCTCACTCTCAGTAAAAGTTCCATTGTTCAGGAATGGTGGGATGTTAACAGAAACCCCTCGTGGCACAATATCCTGGATAAGAAATCCCTTATCTGCAATTATCATGTCCCCAGGAGTTAAGTGGTTGAGAAGGCCTGACTCTTGGACAATGGCTTTGTCTGAGATAGACCCCGGGTAGAGCTTGCTTACATATGTGATGACTGCATTTGGTGCAACACCAACAAGGACTTTAAATGAATTCATTCCACGATAAGATGAATATGTTGCATTTTGTTGACTCATTAGTCCAGGTGCTGCAACCTCAATATCAGTGCAGTCTATAACAATCCGGCATGAACCATATTGATGAAAAGAGGATGGTGCAGATAGTTTGTTTTTGTCTCGGGAAGGAATAGATGTCATAATGTCATTAAATAAAATAGCGTGTAACACATGAATAAATGTTGAAATAATGTTTGCAATTGTAGCAACACTGCAATTAAATAGCTGAGCCAAGTGCAGGTTGGTGTAGTTCTGTTTTACTTTCATTAAAGTAATGAAAATCTGGTCTTCAAAACTGATAGATTTAACCGTCCAGCCAGCAAAATAATTGATTGAATCTTTAAACCTTAAGGCATATCTCACAACAATTTCAAATACTTCCTTTGTAGGAAGCCCAGTTTCCATTCTGATAACATCTCCTGACAGTTCTCCCACAGTGTAACACTTGGTTTTGTACTGGACGTGTTCCTTTAGACTCTTAAGATCGCTCTTCACTAGGTCCAATTCTGCCTCCAGGATAACCTCCCGTGTTGTTTTCTGGTTTTGTTCTTTACTCTCCTGAGTGGATGGTGACTCATTTTTTCGAGCGTCTTCGATCATCTCAGTAAGAGTCTTTTCCCTGAAGGCAGCCTTAGTCTTCTTTTTCTTCGGAGGGGACCCTCTTTGTTCAGGAAATAATTTGTCCCTGTTTCGCTCAAAAATCTCTGGACCATTCGACTTTTTACCATCTCTAAAATGGCAGCTACACACCCTCGAGTATTTGTTGGGTATTTTATCTTCTCTTCTGTGGAAGGAGCAAATAGAAACCACCTTATCAGATGTAACGATATTCATATTAAAATAATAAACTTGTTAGACTTGACGGCCAAGAATGTTCAGCCAACACATTGTGTTGTAAGAGAAATCAATCTTAGTAACAGGTTCACAAACTAAGGTGAAGCGAAGGCAATTAACTGGGGAATCATTAAGGCAATGATAGGTTTCGAGAGGTAAATAACACTGAGTTCGATTGTTTCGCATCGGCACAACTTCGTCCCAGTGAAACCCGAGTGAAGCGAATCATTCGGTAAACCTTACGCTCAGAATCGACATATTGAAGTTGTATTCTTAGTAAAAAACACGATCATGAATATTTTTACCAACCTTATCAGACGAATCCATCGTTTGTGTTCGTTTGTTGCCTTTTGAGGACTTGGAAATGCGAAGAACCGGCAAGTATGGCTCTCTGACGCATGGTTACACGTTGGAGCAAAGCAGTAGACCATTTATGACCGTTTGGACCTTTCTTTTTAGACAAAAGCGTCAATTGTGACAGCGCAATTGACTGTTCCACCCGCAGATCTTCCTCTTGAGTGATTTTTTAAAACAATTACAGGATTTTTAAGTGCTTTGACTTTTCAACAAAGAAAACGTGACCTACGCGCTCTTGATCATCTGCATTGTTTAGAACTGAGTTTTTTAGCGCCATGGCAACGTGACGTCACACTTTAGGACTCTATTCTTAGTAGCTTTTTATAGTCAGAAAATAAGCGAAATTCATTTTTCAACTCTTGCCACTCAATGGTCGATATTTCCTGACCGTCGCTCTTAAGAGCATTTTATTGCCGTGTTTTTGAGATGCAATGCATGACGCACGATGACTTAACTGCGTTGCAATTTCATTCTCGAGCAGACTCATAGCTTCTGTCTAGGCGTACAGTAACATTTCGTACTAAGAAAGGGCACTTAAATACCGTAGTCCTCCAGGAGTCCCTCATGCATGTAGTGATTTTAAAAAGAATTTCTATCGCTATGGGTCTGTTCAGTGTTCATCGCAGTTGTCGCGTGTTGCCATTAATTCGTTATAATGACGTAGATTTTACGTTTCGGCTTGCAGATTAGGACTTCGTTATATCGAGGTTCTGTTCCATGTATATACATTTTACTGTAACTTTGGCCCGGCTGACGGCCATCGTTTAATCAAGGACCTTGTTAAATAGAGGCTCGTTAAGTCGATGTTCCACGGTACATGAGAAATAAATCGTCTGTCAAAACTATCCCCTAAGAGTATTGGGAGGGAGACTAAATGAAGCTTTGTGTGTTGCAACACAGGTGCCCCAAGGTCCTTTGGGAACCGTCAACATGACATTGCGTAACAGCGTTATTATGAGTTTGTATGGGAATATAACGATTGTACAAAATAGTTCAAAATAAGGGAAAATATAAAATCGACTTACCTTTCCTTGTTGTTTTTATGGCTTTTGGAGGCGTTTCAGAACGATTCTAGCGAGTTTTAGCGTCTCTGTATTCCTCTCCATATATAATTCCTCAAGGTAGGGCACTACTTGGACTACTTGAGTGCCCTACCATGAGTAATTAAATATGTTGACGGTTCCCAAAGGAAATTGGGGTACCTGTGGTTGCAGTGCACCGTTAGCAGTTATTCGGATAGTCACGCAATGCTATTGTTTCCGACTGCAGCCTCAAAAAGGGGCAGGGTATAAGATGCTGGGCACCACACACCTATCCAAAATTACTGGTGTACCCCTGGTGTGTGCCGTGTACCCCTCTTTGCCCTCCTCCATCCACCACTTGTTCGTCTGAGCATGCGTTACTGTAGCATCGCACACATGTTAGCCTTAGACAACCTATTCTTTTGTTTCGCTGTACATATTTGATGTCAACATTTTTGGAGGACCTGCTGCATAAGTTAAAAAATGATTACTATTATGTTTCCTACCGCTTCGCGGCAGTGTGTTGCTATTCTTTCAACCTTTGTAGAGCAGCCCATAGCAACAGCGACGTACATACATGCTTTTTTCATCCGTAAGTCCCTCATCCAATGTTCTGGCGTTGAGCCATCAAATGAAACCAGTAAATCTGTTGGAAAATAAAATAAAAATAAATCAAAAGAAAAGAAAAAAATAATAAAAATTAGCAAATGTTAGGTAAGGCTGGGCAAATCGTGTTATTTGATATTGGCCATTAGTATAAATACTTAGGTGATTATACAAAATCGCGCACTCTGATTGGTTCGCTATCTCGGATTATCAGTCGATAATCACCTCGACGAACAAAATGGCTGCCAGTCGTTCACACGCTTTTGATGAATTTTTTCATGTTGTACAATGCTTTTTCTTTTCTTTATTTGAAATAATCACCTGTGTATTTGCCTTCGACGAATAATTGTTAAATATTTCTCACAAAAAAGAGCTTTGCAATTAAGAAAAAAAAAACAGAAATCGTATGTTGGGCCATCGCGGTCAATCTTACTTTCGAGCACTTTGTTTACGAAAAAATCCCGCATCAATGGGCCACCAACAGTTTCACTTCCTGTTGAATTGCAAAAGATTTGGTATCAGTAACTGAAAAAGCAACAACCAAACAATATGTAGCCAACGGCAATGACTTATAGTGTAGGTGTTATGTTGCATTCAGACCGCTGTCAATTTCAATTAATAATAATAATATACACTTAATGTATGGTCCCGAGGGAAACAGTTAGTTTTTTTTTAGTCAGAGCTCGAGGTAAAACAAACTAACTAGTGTCCCGAGGGACTATACGTTAAGTGCTTTGTTATCTATCTAGACTTTCCCTTAAACAAAATACAGCAAAAACAAACAAACAAAGACGACACAACTGGCGCGCGGGCAACAACTGCGCAATTGTATCCGGGTTGGGGTTCATTTAAATTTGATCGGGAGCACGTGTCCAAGAATCACCCAATCACAGTGCTCGTTTTGTTGAGTGAAGTGAAAGTCTAGGTATATAACAATGGTCATATCCTATGTTACATGAATACCATAATAATAAATAAGTAAAAATAAGTAAATAAAATAAAATAAATAAAATAAGTAAACAAATCAAAGCCTCAATAACTATCCTATACTAAGTTTGTATTTAAATATTAATCTATTTATAAATGCAGACATAAAACGTTCAGTATAAATTTTAGGACTGGCACATTGTTTTTTTTTACAGAGAGTATTAGAACAGCCTTTCTTTGAAGGAAAATTTGGAACTAGCAGGTGATTATTTCTAGAGGTTAGATTTCTTAAAAATTTTACTCTCTTGCTTCTTTAAAACAGTAGAATCCCGGTAATTCAAACTCTGAAGGGAGACGAAAAACTGTCCGGGTTAGCGGGGTTTCAAGTTATCGGGGTCGATTAGAATATTCAATTTTCCAGGTTAATAATTAATAGCTTATTGATTTTGAGCAGCTGGGGGCACAATACAGTGCAAATTACATTTATTTCACGGGAAACTAATACATTTTGTAACAACTGTAACTATTATGCACTATTACGACACTGCAATACTAAGAATGTGACTTGTAGTTTATTTAATACACTCAATTTATGTTCCCTTTTGCGTCGGGGTCGTTCTGTTATCCGTAAAGTTCTTATTGCTTAGGCACAAAAAATGAATGCAGCGTCTGCTGTCGCAGGGAGTCCTGAATATTCTTTCTGCTAATGCCTCTATTTGCTGTACATTCCCTCTGGCAACAGAATTTCCTGTTAGTTAATTAACAATTATTCGCCGAAGGCGAAGTGATTATAGGTGAATAGTCACCGGGACGAAGTCGAGGTGAATATTCACCGATAATCACTGTGCCTGAGGGGAACAATTTTTTTAGTATAAAAACACAGGTGATTATTTCAAAAAAAAAAAAAGAAATGTATAACACGAAAGAATTTTATTTCATCAAAAGCACGCGAACGACTGGCAGCCAGTTTGTTCGTCGATGTGATTACCGGGCGGATAATCCGAGGTAGTGAACCAATCAGAGCGTGCGATTTTGTGTAATCACCCGAGTATTTATACTAATAAATATTATTATGTTTGTGTTGTAGTTCAATTTTTCCGTGGTTTTAAATTTTATTTTCCTGTGTTTTTTGGGGATATGGTAATTTATGATAATGAGTTTGAAACAAAGGAAAATAAAATTAAAAATTGAACTACAACATTTCCTTTAGGTTCTGATTGTTCCATTACACTAAGTGCATTTGTTAAGGTTTGTACAAGCGCTAGAAGTTTTGAATTGTCTGTTGTAAAACGAGACATAGTGTAAGTCCACGATTGACAATAATTACTTTATCTATTTATATATTATCCTTTACAGCCACCCCTCAAATAAGGATTATTGGTCGGGGGTCAGAGATAAATGTTTACAGCATGTCAGAAATATTGCGCTTAAATTTAATTACATCTACAGAGCCAGATAAGAATAGGCTTTCTGGGAGTGAGTTCCACTGGATGATTGCTCGAGGAAAAAAAGGGGAGTTTGTGAGCTTCATTTCGGCAGGTTATCTGATTTTAAAAAAGTATGATGTTTAGTTTGCCTGCTCCTCCTGGCTGGTTTTGTCAAATTTGCTTTGGCAGAATCAACACAGGATTAGACTACTTAGCATCCTTGTGCCATGTTATGAATCGAAGTTGTGTCCTGACATTTGAAGTTACTCCATTTTCCCATGAATTATACAGTATTCAGAAAAGACAGACACCGTTTTGGTGGTGGTGTCTCTCACGCTATTAAATCAGATTTAGTTTGTGTTGAGGAACTTGATTTTGCTGTAGAAAACTGCAAGACTTTATATTTGTCATCTTACTACAGACCGCCAAACTCATCTTCTGATTCCCTCGATTATCTGAATGAATCTATACGACGAGTTTTTGCTCAAGTGCAAAATTATCCAAACATCATAATTGGTGGTGCTTTTAACCTTGGAGATACTGATTGGAATACATCTTTTCCAGCCCTAACCACTATAAATACGGCTACTCAACATCAGAAATTTCTCTAGATCACTGATGATTACTCTCTTTCACAGCATGTGAAAGTTCCTACCAGACCTATATCTAGGAAGGTCCTGGATCTGCTATTAACTGCCTATCCAAATTCTATTGATGACCTATCAACTGTAACTGGATTTACTGATCATCTTGTTGTCATCTTTAACGTCAACCTAAAGTCTACTAGATCAGTCAAGCCTCCTCAAAAGGTGTATTTATATGACAAAGCTAATTTTCCTGGTCTAGGAAAATTCATGTCAGAGTCATCTTCACTTTTTGCATCCAAACCAGAAGAAAGGTCAGTCGAAGAAAACTGCGATATGTTTAAAACCTCCTTAAAAGCTGGGAGGTCCCAATTTATTCCGCAAAAAACATCCCGATCTAAATATAAAGTTCCTTGGATTAATGTCGATATCAAAAGAGAGATGCGTAAAAAAGATCGTTTGCATAAAAGAGCCGTTCGCTCTAAGACACAACCTCATGGAAGCCTTCAAACACCAACGAAATCTGGTTTCTAAACTAATTAAAGAATCTCACAATGATTATCTTAATGAAGTTATTGGCAGTAGTCTAACAGAAAACCTAAAGAAATTCTGGTCCTATGTAAGAAACAGTAAATCAGAAAATATTGGCATTCCTCCTTTGCAGAATAACAACTCATTAATATCTGTAACAGACAAGGATAAAGCTGAATCTCTTAATTCTTTCTTTTTTTACGCAAGAGCAGTTACCGACTTCTAACATTGGTACATCAGCTTTTTTATCGATTCCAGATTTAAAGATTTCAGCGAATGGTGTTTACAAACAGTTATCCCAACTGAGTCCTAAGAAGGCGCGTGGGCCTGACAAAATTCCTGCCAAGGTGTTGAAGGAAATCTCGCAATCAGTATCTCATTAGCTATCATTTATCTTCAGCAATCATATGAATGCAACATGATTCTATCAGATTGGTCTAATGCCTTAGTTACAGCAATTTTCAAGAAGGTAATAAGTTCAATCCAGCCAACTACCTCCCTATATCATTGGTCTGTATCTACTGTAAAATAATGGAACACATTATTCTTAGTCATATGGCAAAGCACCTCCCCTCCAATAACATCCTCATCGACCAACAACACGGTTTTAGAGAGAAATTTTCTTGTGAGACGCAGCTCATTTCTGCAATACATGATTGGGCAAAAGGTATCAACTTCCGTAGTCAGACTGATGTCATACTTCTGGACTTCTCCAAAGCATTTGACCATGTACCCCATGAGAGATTACTTGATAAAATTGATTATTATGGAATTAGGGGTAGGATGCTAAACTGGATAAGAGCCTTTAACAAATCGTAAGCAAAACGTTTCAGTCAATGGAGTTCTCTCGTCGTCAAGGCCTGGTATATGTGGTGTACCCCAGGATTCTGTTTTGGGTCCAGTGCTATTTCTTTTGCTTATCAATGATATCTCCAATTCAATCCAGTCCAATCTACGTCTATTTGCAGACGGTTGGGTCCTGTACAGAGAAGTAACTGCCCAGCAGGATTGTCAAACTCTCCAACACGACCTTAACGTTCTATCTCATTGGTCAAAGACTTGGCAGCTTACCTTTAATGTATCTAAATGCTATCATCTTGGGATTACCCGTAAGAAAATCCCTGTTGCATTCAACCATTCTTTGGGTGACAAGCTTATTACAAGAGTTTCTTCTACAACTTATCTGGGCATATCTATCACTGACAACTTATCCTGGAACGAACATTGCGATAACATCTGCAAGAAGGCGAATTTTACCCTTGGCCTTCTAAGACGTATCTTATCTGGTTGTACTCCCATAGTAAAGAACACTGCTTACTGCACCCTTGTGCGTCCCAAACTGGAGTATACCAGTAGTGTATGGAATCCATATACGCAGTGTAATATTGACAAGATAGAGATAGTCCAGCGGCGTGCGGCGAGATTTGTCTTCAATGATTATTCACGTTAGAGTCATAGTTGTGTCTACAATGATCAACGCACTGGGATGGGAGTCCTTGGAACACCGAAGATTGGTCAGCCAAGTGTGTATGTTTTACAAAATCTACAGACGGCTTGTTGGTATTAGTTTACCGCCTGAAATAAGTCCCATTACAAGAGCCTCAAGGCACCCCAACTATGTACCTTTTCAACAGCTTATATCTTTAAATGATACATATATTCTTTCTATCCTAGAACTATACGAACTTGGAACAATATACCATTATCACTAATTCCAAAATCATTTGATAAATTTAAGGTCGCTGTCTTCAAAATGTAAGAATGTGACGACGTTTATTTATAGATATATATATATGTATGTGTATATATGTGTATGTACGTATTTATGTGTGTTTGTGTGTGTATGTTTACACATATATATGTATATAAAGCAATTTGCGAATTATTTTTCTTAAATATTATTTTTATATATTCATTTTTTTTGCAATATCTTAGCCTTTTAATATGGATTAATTCATATTTATTTACGTCGTTGAACTCCTAGTATAGTTTTTACTGATTTAGAACTATACCGATTAAAGATTAAAAATGAATCAAAATATGAGGTAAATTGCATAGGTAGAGCGCTTTACTGCGTCTCAGATTATGCCTTCAAGACGAGGTATTTCATGTACGTATACGCGATGCGCCTCCAGTGGACTTCAATGCACTCCACTGGAATCTAGTGAAAATAAGTGGACATTCATTAAAAAAAAGGATCAAAAATACTATTTGCCAAATAAGAAAGCTCTTGCTTTTATGCTTACCTCCCCAAGAAGAAGCACTGTCTGTGGTGTAATAGCTCAATAAGGAACAGCCACTTTCTTGACTGATTTCACCAGCTGGGTCCAGACACCGAGGGTTAAATACCAGAGGAGCGGCGCCAATCGGAACTTGAACAACCACTCGAACGTTACCATTTTCAAGCACTTCATCTATATAGCCATATTTATTAAGTACCTTGAGAAAAAAAAAGTATAAGTACGAGCAATGTAAGTTGAAAAGTAATGAAAAGTAACATCATGAATTAAACTATGGGGTTTCGCTTTGTTTTGTTGTTGTTGTTGTAACTAAATTTTGTCTTCAGACATTTTTGGATGCAATGAAATGTATGTATTGGGGTTGCATTGCCGTTAGCCCGGTCTTCCTCTACAGTAAATCGATTTAAATTGTGAACATGTTCCATGCTACATCTCATCCCAGTGAATCTTGCATGCACATTTGGGTCACGCATGCGCATGGTATGGTGCTCAAAGGAGTCACGGCAACAGCGGCTCTAATGGAAAAGCATCATAAGCTCAGGGAAAAACACACAGCATGTCACGGTCTTAGTAAGGCTCAAGTCTACCGGGTACCATTGCATTGTATTTAACAATTAGACCCATAAAACGCAAGGGCTACTGGTCAATAGCCGATGAAGCGCAGCCGAATGGGCTACTGACCCATGGCCCTTGAGGGCGAAGGGTCTAATTGTATCATCCAACTAGTCGGACAGTAAAGGCAATGATAAAGTTGGCAAATGCTAGTTGAAGAAATATTTCCGCCGACAGGTTAGCTCAGTTGGTAGAGCATCGGACTACCGTGCGGGAGGTTGCGGGTTCAAACCCCGGCCGGACCAACACTCAGGTGCTTAAAAATAACTGAGGAGAAAGTACTGCCTTTGTAATGGCTTCTGTAAATGGTTAGACTTTCTAGTCTTCTCGGATAAGGACGATAAACCGTAGGACCCGTCTCACAACACTTGTTCCTAATAATCTGTGGGACGTTAAAGAACCCTCACACTGTTCGAAAAGAGTAGGGGACGTAGTTCTCGGTGTGGTGGTCTATCTCTACGTCTGGTTTCATCTGACCATTCATGCATGGGTAGGGTGGGTGTGTGAGAACATATATGGACTGATAGCGGCAGCCAGAGGCGCCTTTACATTCTGACGTCCGATCTCACCCAATAGAAGTGTAAACCGCCTTTGAACATGTTCATATGAAAAAGTGCGCTATATTAATTCATTATCATTAAAACCTGATCATGAGCTCAGGCCAAATGTTTTGCCCACATTTAATTTGTACCAAACACAACGAGGTTTTCACTTAAGGGTCAAATAAGATGAACCGACACATCGAAATCAAATGGCAAAGTTGTTTTTTGTTTCTCTCAAGTCCGTACAATAGTGGAAATTCCTCAAGCGATTTGATTGATCCTCTTGTAGCAGTGTACTTCGGATTAATTGCCACGAGGCGACCATAGCGCGCGAAGGGCGCCATCATCAGGGTTTATAGAAAAAAACCTGAGCAAAATTTTGAATCGATCACCTTTGGTGGCTTTTTTTTTATTTATTGCACACTAACTTTACAATAGTGAAAAAAATCCCAAATTTGCCGGATGTAAGATCGGATGCATGCGCAGCTGGTTGTTGTTTTTATTATTATTATTAGTATTATCCGTCGTATCCTAGTAACTTTCTTTTCAAGACGCCTCCATATGTATTATTTTTACATACATTCCTGTAATATCTGCATTCGAATAAAGCATGTGTGTCCGTTCATCTTATTGGAAAGCAAATTAGCGTTTTCCCAATGAGAATGTGGATTCCAAGTGACAAGTAAATCACCAGTTATGATCAAAACTGTCAACTATTAAAACCACAAAAGTAAAAGTTATCAAGGTATTGTGGCACACCTTGATCCGAAAAGAATTTGTGGTTATAAACGTAATTAAGAGTTTAACTTATAATTGTGCGGTAAAAGATTATTTTTTCCGTTTTAATTTTCAGGTTGTGTGCGATAACGAGACTAAAGGAATTGGATTAAAGGTATCTTTATTCGACTTTACTGCAAACAATTTCTCTACCCAGTTCAAGTCTTGCTATGCAGCTAACACTTTCGTGAAGTGCTACGAGGAAATAGTATGTGGTAGAAGCGCAGAATCGATTATTCAGGAGAACAGTTCGCCAATAGCAAACCTGGAAAAGCCGCCGAATAAGAGAGCACATACTTCAACGACTGATGAAGTTAGTGCGAATCAGCTTGTTCCAAACGAGGTAGCCGTCACCATTGCGAGTCACTCCAAAAGTAAAAGTGACGACAAGGACACAAATTCAGTAAGGAAAGAACAAGACTTGGTAAAGCGGCCGAATAAGAGAGTACGTTATTCTCCGACTGATGAAAAAAGTGAGAGTCCTCCTGTTCCAAAGAGAGCAGTTACTGGTACAAGTCATGACTCAAAAAGTAAACATGACGAGGAGGACACAAGTTCATCGGAGGGCACATTTCTGAGTGAGATTAGCAAGTATGCGGTTCCCGGTAAGCTATAAGACATCATTCTTTGTGGTTTGAACAAAAAAGTATTTCGAATTGGAGTGCAGATAGTCTATATTTGGTTCAAAATTGAATGGGATATTGCGGTGACAAATCGCGCTCGAATCCCACCGAGGAAAAACCTCCACTTTATATTCTTCATTACCAGGTTTAGCCCACAAACTCTATGTTTTTATTTTTTACTGCTACGTTATAATCCCGCGCATGCAGTATTTTGTTGTTATTGTTATTGTTGTTGTCAGCTGAAGCTCGCTATGAAATGATTGCAAAAATTCAATCCAGTGTAAGCTTTTGTTTCAGCGCTTAAGGATTCCGAGGGCTCCGAAGTATATATCTTTTATTATAGTTTTCATACCCAAGACTTGCGAGATTTAGGGATACTCCATGCCGTCGCAAACGTAATCTGATCGTTCTCTTAAGAACCCTGAACGTGAAAAAATAGAAAAACGAAAAAAAAGAAAAGAAAAACTGAGGAGAGAAACAGTGAAAAATATCAGCTGCCGGTGTAGTTAAATTTCATCACTTGACTACTTTGCATTGCCTTCTTACCTTCTTACCATTTTTTCTTGAGGTTTGAATTGCTCAACCTGATGAAGTCCACGCAATTGTTTGAAACATGAGGTGGCTTATGAGTAATGTGTTATTTGTTGTAGGAATACATAGAGTACTGGCAACATCTCTTATTTCGCCTCGACCACAATACAGATTACGAGAATTAGACCCTGCCCATGTAGAAGCTTTGAAGCAGGAGCTATTATCCCGCCCGATGTCGTCTTGTAAAACCATGCTTGTTGTCGCACAAGGTCTTAAAGACGTGAAGGATTTTGAAGAAAACGAAGTAGATAGCTATGCACTGGAAGTTATCGGCGGTAACCATAGAAGGGAGGTCATCTTACAAATTCTCGCCGACGACAACATTCAATCTAAAGATTGCTTTAAGTTTGTGTATGTGCAGATCTATGCAGGTATGAAAAGCTCAGTTCGATACATCTATTCAGAAGTGTTGAAAGAAAACGAAAGGTGCAGATTTAGCGAGGGAAACACCAGTTTTAATGTTCACCTCACTGCTATCATTTGATTTTCTTTGAGAACAAGCAGTTTTTGTGTGGTAACAGAACAAACAACTTAGCTTTTTGAAATGCAACGAAAACTTATTTCTCTTCTTCACCGCTGCAACTGTCATCCAAACCGGATGTTATCGACGTTATAATGTGTTAAAACGTTTCAATCTTTTCTAAAATTTATCTTAAGAGGACTTTATATTTTGGAATACGAACCGAACAGAGTTGATATGCCTATTAATCATAACTGCATTCATTTATCCGTACCTAAGAAAAGTCATGTATATTTATTATTTTCTCTTAGTACCTGTTTAGAAGGTTCTTGGACACGTTTTTCACAAAATGCTTTCTCGAAGCTATAATCGTAAGTTCTCAATAAAATTTTACGCCACAGAGTGATGCTGAAATTAATTTGAGGGGAAAATGTATCGGGTAGTTTTTAGCTTCGTCTATATTGTAGAATTAGATAATCCGGGGTTGCTTATATCTGAATTCCTTACTACTAAATTTGTCATGTCTTTTTCAAATAACGACTATTATATTACTCTAACCGAAATTCAGCCCCAACTAATGCCCCATTCCGTAACCCTCTTTTACACAGAAATGGAAACTATGACAGTACTGCGTTTAGCGCACCTTCATAACCAAACGGACAGGGTATATCATGAAATGAACACCAGAGAAAAGGTAAATAAGTTGGTACATTTACTCCTTGAGTCTTTTTTTACATTGCTTAGCCAATAAACTGGACTGAATATTCAAAGTTGCTCTAAAGGTTTCCTTTATTTGAGAATAGTTTCTTGATAATATTGATTCATTGTCTCTTTTAAAGGTAATTCTTTGCAACCAGCTATTGCAAAAAAGTTTTAGTGGAAAGAAAACCGCACAATGGAGGAGAACCTGTTCAACTATAGTTGGTAAAGACGTGAGTATGTCAGTTTGATCGCCATTACTTTGAACCTTATTATGATTGCCACACCCCCTTCCCATCCCCTTTCCCCTTCCCCTCCTCTCTCGGCTGACAATTGAAGAAATTTATGATGGAAATATGAGTAGAAAATTCTTTTTTTCACTAAAATAGAAATTAACAGTCGCGGATATTACTTCTTTGTTTATCCGATTCAAGAAAAGATTCACAGAGCAGGAAATGGAAATGTTCCCAAAAAGCTGTCTTTTACAATTAATACTCAGTTCGGCACAAACATTTCTATTTTTAAGGTCCGAAACATGGAGACGGTGTTCTTTCTCAGTTCACTTCAGGAAGACATATACTCTAAAGTATTAAAAGTTATGGAAAGTTATGGGTGACTGGAACTAAAGGGCCAAAGAGCTACCATTAAACAGCTGAAAGAAGGACGTCAAGAAAAAACGGTGGACTGCCCCTGCTATAATTTTAAATGCCTTCGCGGAGATCTCACAGAGTCAGAGATATGCGAGCTTCTTACCGATCTCGAGAAAGGAAATATGTCATTTGCAGAAATGAAACAAGAGGCAAAACGCATCTAAGACTTCAAAGATGTGCAGCGGTACTTCATCAAAGAAACAGGTAGCAAGAACTGGGAAGAAGTAGAGAAGAGGTGAGCAAAGCAGAAGTAAAGTTTTCTGAACCATACCTTTACATCCAAACGATTTTTTTTTCTAAATATTAAGGGGGAAAATAATAAGATGTCCTGTATTAGCCGTAGATTGAGACTATTAGATATAGAAGAGTATGTGATAGGGACGCCACAGTTTTGGCGATCTTAGCTGTTGTAAACAATCACCTGAAGATCAACAGTAGGACGTATTAGATTATACACTTAGATAGACAAAATCGAATCATATTGAGTCCAAGTTGTACCAATAAAACAACGATATTTCTCGTCAAATGGGAGAAAATGTCTACCAAGCCACCAATTGTCCTTATCTATTGTTAGAATCTACGCATTGCTTAAACATCGATTCCATGGTTTTGAAATTAATGAGAGAAAACAGAAAGGGCCAAAAGAGGTGAAAATAAAAAGAAATTACAGCAACGAGGGTTTAAGAAAGGGGTTTTACGAGAAAGATATTTTCAGCAAATGCACGAGCAGAAATGTTTTATAAGCCAGTGTTTGAGCCACAGACTCAGACTGCATTTGACACCACAAAGCTGTGATGCGATTTAAAAATGTTTTAAACAAACCATACTTTGGGGAAAGGAAACTTCGTTTATAACACTTTTCAATATAACACACTTGTTGAAACTATTTACATTTGGTACTGCCAAAGGTTTGGTTCATGGGTAGAGGAGCAAAATCTTCAAGCTTTCCGGGCCCAGGTCAATAACCCAGGTTTGAAGGATTATATCTCCCAGGCCCTGAAGTGGGAGGAGGTAGATAGCAAGGATGGTCAGTCTGGAGTTAACGCTAACGAGTTTAGAGTGGCTGGACCAGCAGGAATTACCTTCTCTGTAGTATTTACCTCAATTGATGTGCGAAAAATGAACTGCATCACCCTGGCCGCTAAGGTGCATAGCTTCACGGGGTCACCTCTGGTCTTCTTGGACGTTCCAAAGGTAAACAAGAAAAAATATAGTTACAGAAGCACTACAATGGAAAGTGAGAGGAGAAGACCCAAAATGACTTGCTTGTTCCTTTACCCCTCTCTAAGGCTTCTCACCACTTTGGTTGTAGCTAGCATCTGCTTTTTTGCTTTTTGCGTTGCAAAATAATAATAATAGTAATAATAATAATAATAATAATAATGCAGTCGAACCCCCGCTAACGCACACCTCCCGTAGGCGGACACTTAGTCGTGTTATCAGCTACAAACAAACACTTCATTTTTTAACCACCTATAAGCGGACATCTCTCTTAAGCGGACAAATTTACTGGCCCCAAGAGTGTCCGTTCATGGGAGGCTCAACTGCAACTCATTTTCTCCCCTTCTTAAAACCGTGGGTACCCCGCTTCCTGCTCTCTTCTCACGCTTGCAGATTTCTGGGTTGCCTTATTTACACTGATATGGGAAGCCATCCTCTTTCAACCTCTTTCAACCACGAGAAAACTCTTGTAATAGTTTAATTAATGATCCTTTGGCATTATCCCTAGATAATGGTACCCAACAAAATATTTATTGTAACCAACATCGAGAAATCAGTAAAGTCCACGCAATTAACGAGGAAACGAGGTTGCGGATAAAAAGAATTGTTTAACAAAGTTTTCGATGGTGCTCAAACTTAGAAGTATTTACCGCAGAAAAATATTTTGCGGTCCCCTTTTCCCGTACAAAGGGTTTGTGTGCGCTCAACTGAATGGAGAAACATCTCGCTTAAAACGTTTCCGGGGTCTAGTGAAGTAAATAACGGTAGGGATTGGGGACGATAAACTTAATGTTTAATCATATCAATTTTCTGGAATCTTCTCTCGAAGCAGCCTTGAAAAACAATAAGAATTGCTCGAGACTCAATAAGCCTCACTCAATGCTATTTTGCAGGACTGGGATGAGCAAGCGATTGACAAGTTCCTCCGTAATTTAAAATCAATCAACGGAAGACACAACGTTGAATTGTTCCACTTAATAGCCTTCCCACACCAGGAAAAGATCTTGTACTATTTGGAGTTTGTTCCTAGGCTGCTTAAAGAAATTGGTTACGACGTAGAGCTGGGATACCTCCAAGCGACAAAAGCAACACAAAGACGCCACGGTACGTTCCGAAAAAAAAACTCTGTTGTTGTCGATAATGTTATTCACTCAGGCCTCAAAGTAGAGTTAATTTTGTTATAGGCGTTTTTGAATCCAACTGTCATTGTGCCATTGAAAGTTTTTTTATCATGAGTTAATCAAGATGATTCATAACCTCGTTCGATAATTATTCTCTCCAAACGACGAAAGCAAGGTTAGCTCACTAAACTGATTATTGAAAATCAGGTATGATGCAATTTCATCTAATCGTGTACCCTGTTTTTGAATTATAGAAAACAATAGACTTCACCAGGATGTAATTCCTTTCTTTGTTTGTCACTGGGGAAAATGCATCCATTCCAACAAAAAATGTAACTTGTTTCAGTTGGATACGCACCGGAAAGAAAAACCAGTGGCGCTTTATAAGGAATTTCTTGAGTTATATGGCTGCCCGCACACTTGGGTGCTTGATCTTTGTAGCAGTACAGGTAAAAGAAATACTGTATATCATTTTCTACCATACTTACGTTGCAGAGTTAAATGAGTGAGGGCGTGTTTCATTTTCTTTCCTTGGGCAGGGAAGGAGTGGGGGAGATGCAACGACTCAGGAAAACTTAAACGTAATCCTATATTTTCAGGAGGGGCAGGAAATATCAGGATCATAAAGTAAAAGTGTAACACTTGTTGTCATTTATTTCCTACCATTTACTAGCTCAGCAAGCCACAAAATGTCTCAAACTGTAGAAACCCGCCACAGGAAATTTAACGTTCTTAGCCTCGAAATATACTCGTGAAGAAAGAAACATAAATTGTATAAGTTACTGAAACTAGTGAAGGTTCCTGAGTTATTGCAATACAGTAATTTATGTTCTGAATTTGTGACAAAAAATTGACCTGAGAATTTTTGCTCTTCTTTCCAGGATCTGCAGCAGCTGCTTGTGCGGAAGTTGGCAAGTTTAATTGTATCGTTGCTGAGACCGATGAGTGCAAGTTGAGGTCAATCAGACGGAGAATTGTAGAAACACAGAGCAATTCCTGACTGAAAATAATTGCAGCGGGCTTGCAATGCTTTAACATATTTACACCGTTATTCATAAGAGGAGACAAAAAACGAAACAAAAGAAACACAAGTTGACACCATTGAAACAATTGTAATTACACGGCAGACGACTCACAGCTTTAATCCATGCCTATTACCGAAATCCCTCGATTAAGCGCCCGGAGAGCATATTTCAAATTTAGGGTTTGTCTTAAATCATAGTACATTAAGGGCTGAAAACTGTTTACAGAGACTATTAGAAGACATCTTAAAATCGTTTCTTTCAGTATTCTCAGGTATCTACTAGTTTTTACCTTTTAGTTTCCGTAAATAAAGGATATGTCATTGTTGTAAGGTAAATTTCCGTCCAAGAAACATCGGAAGCGCTACCTCGAAGGACGCTTATTCTAGGATGTAGATTAATTGATATTCAACTCAGCTGGTTTAATAAGAAGTTGTTATATGTAGCAAAGTGTAATCAAATATTACTAAATTTCAAAGAAACGTGCCTTCCACTGTTTATTTGATTATATAAATACATCTTTTTATACATGTATGAAACATCTCGCTTTATATTTTGTGGCCTTGAGGAACGAGGAAGTTTCCGTGTACCTTTGCATTCTAGAATCGTAAAGGAAAAGGGAAATTTCCATGTAACTTTGCATTCTAGAATCGTAGGGGTACATGGAAATTTCCATGTACCTTTGCATTCTAGAGCCGTACAGGAACACGGAAATTTCCATGTACCTTTGCATTCTAGAGCCGTAAAGGTACATGGAAATTTCCATGTACCTTTGCATTGTAGAACCGTAAAGGAACACGGAAATTTCCATGTACCTTTGCATTGTAGAACCGTAAAGGAAGACGGAAATTTTCATGTACCTTTGCATTGTAGAACCGTAAAGGAACACGGAAATTTCCATGTACCTTTGCATTATAGAATCGTAAAGGTACATGGAAATTTTCATGTACCTTTAACTATAAAACCCCCCACTTACTGTATAACCTGGAATAGAACGGGCGAAAAGTTAAGTATTTTGAAACAAATTTCGTTTTACTGTATTAAACTGGAAGGAAAGGGATAAAATGAGCTAATGGTTACCGGATGAAGTAAAACATGGCAAAATAATAAACTTTTTTGTTAAATATTGCCACCTTTAAAACTCTTTGGTGAGAAAATGGCACGAAAATGACTAAAATAGCTTAGTATTACCAGAAAATCGCCGTTTTAGAATATCCCCGATGGTTTTAGAACGTGTTCATATTCATATGAAAAAGTGCGCTATATTAATTCATTATCATTATTATCATTATCATTTGAGAATTAGACGAAAGAAAGCATCACAAATTTCGCTACTACAGGACTATTACTAATAGCCCTCTAGTAGCGTGCCCAATCAGATTGCGGCATTTCCATTAGTCCAGTAGTTGGGTGATACTAATCCATAATAGGTCTTGGTGCAAATAGGGCAGAATCTCTCAAAAGAGTGGAGGTTGAGTTCTTCAATTTATCTGCTTTTACCTCTTGAGAGACTGAGTATAAAGCAATTCCGTCGTCCCTATAGAAGAGACACCACATTGCACCTTAAAAGGTCAAATTAAGATATACATTTACATGTATGACTAGAATTAATGAATCATTAAAAGTGCATTCGACATGAATTTATGGGTGTTGATTCTTTTACACTTTCACACCCAACATCGATGTAGTAATTTTCCTTTGTGAGTGTTGTATCCTTTCCTACATGTTACTTTGGAGAATTTGGTAGCAGATCAATTCAAGATCCTCAGGTTGATAATTTTCTTGATTCTCGTCACCTGTTTGCTTAACAATGTATTGGTATTGTGAGGGGAAGTTACATATTGACAGACCAAATGTCAACTCAGGTGTTTCCTCTTAGGAATCCTAAGTAATAAATAAATAAATGAATAAATAAATAAAAAAGTAATAAATGACAATGAAAAAAGTACTCGTACCAACTCCATGTCACTGACCCATCCTCCATGCCCAATCTGAAATGCTTTAACGAGTGCTTTATTACCGCGTATTTGAACTCTATCTCCAACTTTAAAATCGTGATCAATATTCTGGAAATGAAGTTATATGTTTGATAGAATAAGCAGTATATAATACTATAAAATCATTTGCGTTTCCTTTATGACATGCAAACGTCTCAACAGACTTACAGGGGAATAAAACTGGTTTCTACATATTCTTTTCGTAAGCATTCATGGGAGGCTTCGTGACGAAGTTTGTGTCCTTCCATGACATTGTCAAAGTAGTTACGAGTTTTGTAAAGTTCGACACGTCGAAGAAGGCGCCTTTTACAGCATTGCGATCTTTTTTGAAACAACAATATTGTAAAATTATAGAAAACAAAGCAAGTTAACTGAGATATGTCAGAAATTAACTGCTACTGAGATATTGACTTAAATTCTAAGTAATGGCTGAGAAATCCACGAACATTTAAGGGGGTAACTGCTTGGAGATTCCAGAAACCCCAACAAGATCCTCTCTGGAGTACTGATTAGAATAAGAGAACATAAAGTACCGAGAGGAACACGCAGCATGTCAACTGGGATACGAAAACTTCAAAAAGGTTATTTATAGAAACTGAAGTAGGTTTTCCGAGAGGTCCACAGGTCTCCACTGCAGCCCAATCCTTCTAGCCATCTGTATTTTATGGCCGCTCACGGCTCTTGAATATGTATAGCTCCTCTAACTATGGATTACTCAGACGGAATTTGCAAACAAGAGTACTTCTGGGTACGTCATGTGGCCCCATGAGCTACACATTGAAGCATGGGGACCTCTTGGAAAACAGACTCCCATCTCCAAAAATAACCTTTTTGAAATTTTCATATCTTAAGGGCTGGACTGGGATTATCCATCGCTGTCCCTTACATTCTCTTGTTAGCATACAAGTAAATGTATTTACTAGTATAGGTGATAACTGAGTCTCTATAAATTCAATTAAAGTCAATGAATAATGATTGTACTTACGATATTGCTTTGGCTTAGCAATGCTATGATAAGTGCACATCGCATTTTGGTCACACGCGTTAGAGTAGATCAGGAACAAAATCAATAGAACACATAGCGTTCACTTTTCTTTTCTTCGGTCACATCATGAAAATTAATTCTAGTCTACTTTTAATGTTAACCCAACAAAAACACACACCGTTCTCTTTGGCTCGTCCTGATAGACTATTTCGTTAATTGTAGCGACTACCGCATGATAAACATCAGAACCAGTTTCAGAAGAAGCATCAGCATTGACTTTCGTTGTTAACAATGTCAGCACGTCCGTACTCCCTGCGTCCTGTGCTAGCATTATAGGCTTCATTCCATCACTATTTTTGAGGTCAAAATCGCATTTTCCCTAAGTAGGAAAAATAAGAAAGCACCATAGTTTTTCGTCACGGGAATAGCCGACTGGCAGGGTGGCCTATGAACGCATAAGTGTTTCTGGTAATCGATTCTCTTCCAGGCGGAGTGAAACAAGTGCTGGACAAAACTATGCATCTGCTAGCTATTAACATGTCTGCCAAAAAAAGGAGGCCATAAAAGGAAAAATATTTAAAAGATTAAAGGTACCTCGTCGTCACAACAAATACACGAGGGCTTTGTTTCTAAAGAAACAGGAGTTGCGCCGGTGGGACGTTTAAACACATAAAAATGGGCTCACTAAACAGTCTGATTAGGTATGAAATTGCGTCAATAACAAAATGCTCGAATATGATTGGTTGTTAACAGCCCTTATTTATGGGTTAATTGGCTGTTTCAGATCAAAACTGTCCGATTTGACCTGTCCAATTACAGACATTAGAAATCGGAAAGGCCAAGTCAGAGAGTTAAGCAGCCAATAAAAATTAAGCACTTCATGCTATTAGCTAATAAACTTTAACTACCTAGCCCATCATAGCGAATCAAAATCAAGGAAAATTTCTCAAGTGAGCAAGTTGACAGGTACAGATTGAAAGAAAAAAACATGGACGATATTAACTGGTCCAATAACTTTTATTCAGATAGGTTTTCTTAGATTTTGACAGCCTTTTTTGAACCATCGACAGTTTTTTTTCCAGAAATTATGTACAATACTTTTATAATTTAGAAAGTTGACCTTTAGCTGATTATGTATTGGTAAGAAGCGTATGTGCCCTTGTATTTAACCAATACTAATTCCCGAATTTCTCGCATTTTGTAGTTGACACCATTAATTGATAATCGGAGTCCGTGTCGTAAAATTCAGGGATAATCTTGCCCGTAAATGCAAACCAGCCTAGTAGTATAGTCGGTATGAAAAATTTACCATTTTGAAATATACGCTCTTATTTTACAAAGTAGCACCGAAACGGGAGAATTTACAATAGAAGCCGTTTTTCAGGGTGGCAAAGAGTAAAGTTAGATTTTCCGAAGAAATTAATTAATTATTTTCAATTAGACAAATATGCATACTAGATATCGACCAAAATTATTTCCATTCGAGCGACGTGGCAACACAAAAAGTATTTCTATTTAGAGAGTGGCGCACCAAAGGTATTTCCATTCGATAGACTAGTGGCGACACAAAAAGTATTTCCATTCGAGAGAAGTGGCGACACAAAAAGTATTTCCATTTAGAGAGTGGCGCATCAAAGGTATTTCCATTCGAGAGAAGAAAATTAATATCGCTGTTATATAGTCATGCCCACCGTCAAAGAGTTACGCTCCTTAGCACGAAGCTACTGGGTGCCTGGGACCTCGGAGATGGAAAAAGCTGGCCTCCTACGAGCTATCGTGGAGGCTCGCGCCGCGGAGTGGAGCAAACGACTCCGACGAGCGCTACAGACGGGGAGATACCCTGCTATTGCCAGAGGGGATATAGAGAACCCCCACAAGAAGTGGCAGCGAGGGCGTGAAATCCGTCAACTCGCGAGAGAGGTCGACACCGCTCTTCTCGCGGAGGGTGTCCGAAAGAGGACTACTCGTAAGCAGAGGGCAGAAGCTCGCCGACGGGTTGAAAACCGGCGAGAGCCCTTAGCGCGATCTATCGTGCGAGAAGGCGCGCGTATACTCGAAGAAATGGATGGAGAAAGAGAAGGTATGAAGGAGGTCGGCGCTTCTGGAAATGGACTTTCTATCGAGGTGTGGATGGCCCTCTTGTGGTTCGGATAATGGATAAGCTCCGCGAGCGGGTCGAGACCAGTTTCTATCTGCGATACAGCTACACGTATCGACTTAAGAACCTCGAAACGGGTGACATCATCCTGTTTCGCAAAACCGCAAAAGGCAGCCCTTGGTTCCAGCATCTCGAGACACAAGCCAGAGACTGGTTGGTGGAGGAAGACGAGAAGCGCTTGAGCGTTAACCAAATCGATCGCCCGAGCACCAAGTGGACCTTCATTCGATTCACCTCTGTGGAAGTCAAGGTCGTAGTAGATCGTCAGGCGCCTCTATTGGGTACAGGGCCGCTACCAGACTGGTTGAGAAGAAGGCAGGGGTTGTACCCCTTGGACACGTACGGAGATAAGCTCTGTCTCTTCCGGTGTATTGCCGTACATAGGGGGGCGCGCGTGGATCGTTGCACCCTACAAGCCCGAGTTCTCGCTAGAGAGTTATACAAAACACCCGAGAATTGTCCAGGGGTATCTCAGGATGGGCTGCGGAAAGTAGAGGTGCACTTCCGACTCGGGATCAGAGTTTATGAACCGACAGAGGCTGGCGATTGGCTGCTTAGGAGGCAACCCGCTCACTATGAAAAAGTAGGCACTCCACCAATGACGATCGGCGTCTACGAGGGACACGCGTTTCTCATTCGTGACATCCAGAAACTCGCGAAGGAGTTCATGTGCGGGGAGTGCAATGCGCGGTTCACACAGTCCAACAGCCTCCATCGCCACGCCGACCGTTGCACCCAAGGCGAGACCAAAGTTGTCTGCCGTGGAGAGAAAGTGGAAGCTCCACAATCGGCCTACGAGTCTGCCTTCTATCCACAAAAACTGGATAGCATCCAAGCAGTACAGTGGCTAGAGCATGATGCCCACACTAGGGGCATCCATATCCATCATCAGCTATGTGGTCATGGAGACGAGCAAATGATAGAAGGTATCGCCGTAGACGGGTATGATCCCATCTCAAAGATTGTCTTCGAATACAATGGGTGTCTTTGGCATGGGTACAAAATCTGTTTCCCATCACCGGAGCAACGACTGGAGCAACTTCGGAATCTCTCAAAGAAAAAGGGCAGCCCTGTCACACGAGAAATGGCATACAAAAAGACGCTCGAGCGGGAAGAGAAGATTCGTGCTGCTGGGTATCGCCTTGTGGTTAGGTGGCAACACCAACCTAAACCTTGGAGCAAAGATCACATCCCCGAGCCTAAGACGGTGACCTACCCCCACGCGATCGTGTAAGACTTCGAGAGTTACCTCGACAAGACCCGCGCTCGTCACCCAACAGAATATCTGACAATAGAGGGAGAACCACGTTCCTATCTCAGTTTCCATCAGCGACACCCTGGATCCGACTCCCGAACACCTATGCGAACGAGAGTCTTTGACGCCCGGAGGGCCCCCGAAGTTGCTCATCGAGGAGTTTATGCGTGCGCTAGAACGACGGGCCACCCGGATCCGAGAAGATGTTCGCGCGAGGTTCCTGCCCGACACCAACGAGCTCTTACCCAAGAAATATCGGGTAGCGATCGAAGAGTGGTGCGACCAAGTCCCTGTGCTTGGGTTCAATTCGGGGAAGTATGATCTCAACTTGATAAAAAAGTACTTTGTCGAGGAACTCTGTTCGTCGCCCGACCAGTCCATCAAAGTGGGGTGTAAGGTTAATCAGATCATGTTCCTCACGACTCCGGACTTCAAATTCCTGGACATCTTGAACTACATCAGCCCTGGCAAAACCTACGATGCTTGGGTAAAAGCATACGGGTGTGCCCACACGAAGTCCTGGTTTCCGTACGAATGGTTCGACTCACCCGACAAGCTCGACTTCTCTGGCCTACCGGACTATCCCGCTAGGTATTCGAAACTTAAAGGCAAATATCTCCTTTCCCTTTCGGAATATCGAGCTTGCAAGCGGGCATTCAAGGAGAAGGAGATGAAGACCTTCGCGGACTGGCTCCGCTATTATAACAATCTTGACGTCGGACCGTTTGCCGAAGCGCTAGTTAAAATGCGCGACTTCTACACAGACTATGGCATCGATATCTTCAAAGATGCGGTAAGTCTACCTGGAGTCTCGATGAGGTTTGTCTTGCGAGGGACACTTAAAGGCCCCGGAGCGCCCGAGATGTACGCCCCCAACAAAGAAGCGTACGACATGCTAAAAGCTAGTGTCACAGGTGGCCCCTCGATCGTGTTTACGAGGTACCACGAAGCGGGAGTCTCGAGGATCCGCTCCCATCAGTACCACAACCAGGCCCGTCCCTGTCAACGCATCCTCGGCTACGACGCGAACGCGCTCTATCTCTCTACCATGGCAGCCTCGATGCCCTGCGGGGAGGGAACGGTGAGCCGCTGGGAGGGCGTCGACGAATTCATGGCAGCTCTCCGCGAAGGAAGGTGGTTCGGATTCGCCGAGGTTGACATCGAGGTCCCCGAACACCTCTGGCCAAAGTTCGAAGAAATGGCCCCGCTCTTCTACAGCAAGGAGGTCTCCGTGTTAGCTGTCATCCAAGAGATGCTTGACAATCTCGAGCGAACAGGACGAACCCGCGCAAAAGATGCGAAGCTTGAAGGGGCGCTTTCCGCGAAGAAGATTCTGTTGTACGCCCCTCTGCTCCGCTGGTACCTCGCCCACGGACTTGTCTTGACCGCGGTCTACCGAACGATCGACTACAAACCCCAAAAGATCTTCGGCTGGTTTGTCGATCGAGTTACAGAAGCCCGCCGGCAGGGGGATGCAGAAAAAGACCAAGCACTATTCGCCGACCTCTTTAAACTGCTCGGTAATAGTTGCTATGGCAAATTCATTGAAGCGCTGGAGCGCCAGACGCTGGTGAACTACACGACAGACGAAGCGGTGGTCGATCGTGCTCTCCGCTCTTCCTGATTCGAGGACCTAAACGAAATCGGCCCGGCCTACGAGATCCAAAGGAGGAAGCAGAAGATCGAGATCGCCCGCCCGTTCCAAATCGGGATCATGGTCTACCAGCTGGCGAAACTCCGGATGCTCGAGTTCTATTACGACTTCCTGGACCATTTCGTCGATAGAAGATCCTTCGAGCTGATCCAGATGGATACCGATAGCCTGTACATGGGCATCGCCGGCTTCTGCTTGGACGACGTTGTCCGCCCCGAGCTCCGCGAAGAGTTCGAGGGCTGCAAAAAGCAATGGCTGGCTTGGGATAAATGGAGCGGCCGGACGCCAGGCCTGTTCAAGCTCGAGTTCGAGGGCACCCGGGCGATAGCTCTCTGCAGCAAGGCGTACTACGTGGATGACTATTCTAAAAGTAAACACTCAGCCAAGGGGATGTCCAATAAATACAACGACTTGACCTGGGGTCGCTACAAAGCAACCCTGGATGGAGCGCTCGACCGGGCAGAAAAACGGGGCTTCCGAATGGTGGACGGGAAGATGACAACGTACCACCAGGAGAAACTAGGGCTCAGCGCGTACTACGACAAGAGACGGGTGCTACCCGACGGGATTCACACCGAACCCCTTGATTACACCTTCAGGGGGTAATTTGGTATTCCATGGAACCACCTGCAGCTCCTCACGAACGAAGCCTCGTTTGGGCCCGTCTCTGAGATAGTAGACCACAGGCTCGCCAGGCCGAACAATCGCGCGCTCTTGCTCGAAAACCTCGAGATCCCAAACTGGGTCTGTTGCGCGCCTTCGCCCGCCCTCTTGTTCAACCGGCTGGTATAAATATCGAACGTCGGCGTCAGAGGCAAGTCTCTCCTCCTCCAAACCAACCGCCCACCCCAGGCCAACAACAGAGGACATGCTTTGCACCACCGATTTGTCCTCGATGGCATCCTGCGGTTTTTTGCCAATCAACCGCATCGGTTCGTTGTTCAAAGCCGCGACAACCGCAGGCACCCGAACTACCCATTCAACTGATCTTTCTCCTTCGGGCAGAAGCATCTCCTGGGCGTACTGGTACCCGACCAACCACTCGGCTAGAGTCCTGTTGAACCTCTCAACGATCGCTTGGTCTCGGTGGATATCCACGCAGCCGAGGCGGACTTCGGTTTTGTGGCGAGCTAGTAGCGGCAAGATAGCGCCCATGAACTCTTTTCCTGGGTCTACCTGAAGAAGCTTGGGCCAGGTCAAAGGGCTTCGCTTGTAGATACGCTCGAACGCCCCCGCGACTTCTCTCGTTTCCTTGGAAGCCAAAGGCTCAGCCTCCTTGTAGCGAGAGGCAACATCGACAACAGTGAGCGCGTACTTGTAAAGCTTCCGCCCTCGCCCGGGTCGGTCGTTGGGAAGAAATAGAAGATCGGCCTGATGGACCTCGTTTGGTGTTGAGACATTAAACCTCGGTCTTGGTATATGCTGTGGAGGCGGGAGGTAGATCTGCCACATCGCCTGCTTTTCTAGCCACGCCCGGGCGGTATCTTCAGAGGCGCCAGCCGCGACCGCCAACTTCTTCGACGCGGCGTGCCCCTTCCAATAGCCCTGGGGGCTGTAGTAGATATCGGAGAGCTTCTTTTCCATTGGTCTATAGCTAAACCGCCGAAAAAAGTCCCAGTTTTTGCCTCGGTCTCACAACCATCGGCTAGCAGTATACCCAATGGCGAGAATCCCACCACCTACATAGGCTGGTTCACCCGTTCGCTGGGAACTCGAAGGATGGTAATAATCGCTCAATTGTGGGGCGGCCCGGTCATCGGTCCCCGTGGGGCGAGGATGGGTTTGGGCGTACAGGTCTAGGGCGCGGTTCGTTGCGGCTGTGTCTTGGTCAGCTCGATTGCGCAGGCCTTCCTGCTCCGCTTCCCAATCTGCCAGCTTCTCGCGGCGTTTCTGCCAGGCAGCCCAGTTGGCCTGGTACTTTTCCAAGGCTTTGTCGTGGCGCTTCCGCTCAGCCGCCATTGCATCGGGTCCTTTCCCAGAAATCGCCAGCGCGAGATACGACCCACCAACGAAGGCCGTAGCGTTTAAGATAGCCCCACCCAGCATAACTGCTATGGTTGCCATCTCTACTCAGCTGGGATTATCTTTTTCTCGACTAAGTATTGTCTAGCGGCGACGGCTCCCGTCAAAACTGCAACCCACTTCGCGTAGTTTTCAATTGACGCGGCAGGGTCCGAGGTCATAGGCGTTTTGAGAACTTTTTTCCCCACCCAACCAATACCTGCAGCAATGCCTGTCAGAGTTGCCGCTTCGACAACAGTGGCGAGGACTTTCTTGTCCATCGAGTCTATACCTAGCTCGAATCTATTCCATAATTACACGAGGGGGCGTAGGCTCGGGTGGCAGGTGAGTACGCTTCGGCTGCTGCGGTTCCCTGTGCTTGAGATGCACTATATAGACTATACAGACTGGCCAAGAGGCTCCCTGCGGCAATCAGGAGCCCCCAATTGACAGAGCTAACCACTCCTGGTATTTCGTCGCGCTCGCTCTCGCGGGCCCGCTCTCGTGCCAGGGCTTGTCGAGCTTCTTTGTTCCTAGCAGCGAGGGCCCGGCCAGCCGCGACCTTCTTAGGATCCTTCTGCTTAGTCCTGGGAGCGTTCAGCTCGGCTGGCACTGTAATACGATCTTCTTCTTCCATCACTTGATCAGACAGGGCCCTATATACTATACACACCAACAAAAATTTCTAGCGAGTCCCTAGCGATCCACAAACTCGTCCACAGGCGCGCTCGCGTCTTCTGTGTGGCTACCTACATGCGCCAGAGCAGCCACTAATGCCACCAAGCGGCCTCCGTTGACCGCGATCCAGCCAGCCCCATAGCTCAACTGACGCCTGATAAGGGCATCCTGCTGGAGGTCTGCTAACAGCGCCTGCTCGGAATCCAGCTGCTTACCTACGGCTCCCAACACGTGTGTCACCACCTTGCACGCGACTTTTAAGAAGCCGCCAGAGAGACTGCGCTCGACCTGCTTTCCGAGGGTCGTCTGGTAACGAAAATGGAGCGAAGCAACCTCCTTCCTCGAGAGCTTGTGGACATCGCCCAGCGACAGCTCCTTACCCAAGTACTCCTTGGTATTACCGGCGGCCGCCAGAATAGCCAGTGCCTCCCGTTCTTCCCGGTCGTCTACGGCATGCGACCAAAGGAATCGTACGAGGTGGGTGCGACCAGTTCCTCGCGGAAAATCTCATCCAGCACCGTTTTGCCTTCTGTGTCATCCATTTTCTATATATCTGCCGAAACAATTTGGCTGGGGGCTGGGATTTCCAACACGATATCAAACGGGTGACAAAGACGGAAGCAAAGTCTGGCGTACGGATGCACCTTGAGCGCGGACAGCATTTGTTGCCACTCCTCCTCCACCCCGTAGTTTTCCCAAAGTATTTTCCCATCGAGCTCGCTCGGGCTGTAAAACGTCAACGTCGCGGCTACATTCTCCCGGAAGGCTTTTGCCACGCTCGTGTACTGTTGGGTCAGGAGCCATACTGAAAAATTCTTATGCCTGCCTGAGAAAGCCAGCTCGATCAAAGCGCTGCGTTGTCTTTTTAAGTCTACACTGGCGGCGCAGTCGTCCAGAATAAGCAACACCTGGCCACGCCCTTCGAAGACCGCGGTGCAAGGCCGAAGACACTTCTCAATTTCACCTCCCGAGTTCCCTGGTGCCAGGGCTACGAAGCCGGGGTCTTTGTGGGCAAATTCCCGATATGTTTTGTTGTGGACGAGGTGGTCTCGTGCCGTGCGGAGATCGATGAAGATCCCGTATTTGTTATGGAAAAACCCCGTAGGCTGGACCACCGGGTTGTGAGCTGGAGGGTGCACCAACCATTCCGCCCGGCTCGCACGGTCTCCCAAATGTCTGCGGGGAGCATGCCGCTAGGGTACAACGTGTTGGGGACTCCGTTTAAGTCAAATTCAACCTTGGTCACACCCGGATTCGGAAAGGCTTCGCTGTGTCGTGCTCCTGAGGCGTACAGACCGACGAACAGGAACAGGACACCCAGAAAGCTTTTGAGTTGCACGGGGATGTTGTCCGCGAGAATGGACTCGGTGGCCTTTGCAAAGGATAGCACTTTTTGGTGCGAGATGTGGTTGTAAAGAACCACGCTCGGGACGTGCTGCGCCACGATGGGCGACTCAATCACACTATACACCATTTCGATGTTTTTGAGCTCGTAGGTGCCAATCTTGTTCAGATCCGAGCTTTGGATGACATCTTCTGGAGCGGGGAGTGTGAGCTCCAACCTAATCGGTGGAAGACTCGCCGTATGGAGAGCGCCGTGGGTGCGAAGGAGCTCGAGATCGAGTGTGAGCCGATACTTTGGGAAGGCCACGGCAATCGCCAGGTCCCCCACCACATCGCCTTTGTCTCCAGCCCCTGAGCGGCTTTTGTTGACCTCGGTTGTCTGGATCCCTTGCTCGATACGTTTAGCACGCTCTTCGGTGGGCAGCCATAGGTCGGAGAACGCTCCAACTAGGTCGGCTCGCTCCAGGTCCTCTAGGGTTTTATCGCCCATCTTGACGACCCTTCTCCGAATCAAGCAGCACCCTAGGTTGTCGACAACGCGATTGTTGGCGTGCTTCGACGCTCCGCCTAACTCCACCTCGGCCACAAGCGCTAGGGTGTCTGGGACTAGGACGGTGTCGTCTGGAAGCCTGGGGATGTCGACGTAAAGGGTCTCTTTGGGGTTCGCCGAGCTCGGGTTAAAGGTCAAGCGGTGGCAGACGCGCTTTCCTTTTGCGGCCATGAGAGTGCGGGGCTCCTCCGCGGGTCAAGCTTCTTGGAGATGTACGCCATTTTACCGTCTTGTATGTATAGGGCATAAACAAAAAATGGATATCAACCCTGATGAGATGACCCCTTTGATACCTCCTGATGAAGGGGAAGAGACTAGTAGCCCATTCCCCACGATGCTAGATGGGGATGAAGATAGAGAAGAGCAAATCGGGATGTATGCCTTAAGGTCGCGAGGCCCACCACGAGGTACCCCAGTAGCAGAAACGTCGTTTTCGTCCGACCCTGTTACTGGAGAGCCAACCGATACAAGGTTGTTGCAGCGGGCACGACCAAAAACGAAGATGGTGACCAACCCTTTTACTGGGAGGCCAATCGGCGAAAGAGTGCTGAAAGATGCGAAGATGGAATTGGAGAGCGAATATCCCCTCGCTAACGGATTCGAGCTCGGTATAGGCGATGAGGGACGTATTATGATTCGTAAGTGGGAGGGGGAAAGCAAGACGTGGCGACCACTGAAAAACTTGGATGGTAGTTTAACGAAGAACTTCGCTAAAGAATTGAACAAAGTTCTAGGCCTATCCGCGGAAGAGATAATTGAAGCGAATAACATCAACATACAGGAGCTCGAACGACAAAACCAACGGGACGAGGAGATAGGAGACGCTCCCGATACTAGCCCGGAAGATAGACGTGCCGCGGAGGCCCGGATTGCAACGCGCGAGGAAGAGATTCAAGAACTCAAGCGGCAAAGCGAAGCCGTTGAAGAGCGAATGTCTCTGCAGGCCCGCGTTCGGGCCATTTTCAAGAAATACGGTATCGGGGTCCTGGGGGTTCTCGTAGCGGCTGGGACGGTCATTGGGGTTATCTTGGCGGCTTTACAGCGAGGGCTCGCCGGTGTAGCGCAGGCGGTAGGGCGGGGACTGAAGGCCATCGGAAAAAAGATCGGGGACCTCCTCCCTGGGGCCATAGGCGCCATTGTCTCGTTCCTCTTCCGCACGGCTGGAGAAGTTGTTGGTTTCTTAGCCAAAAACGCCTGGCTCTTGATCGTGGCCGTGGTCGTGTTTCTCGTTGAGCGCTACAAGAAGAGGTCTACCTAAACAACCACCAAGCCGCTCGCCCCCACGATAGTTGAACGGGTCTTGACTTGCGAGCCAAGAACGCAATATACTAAAGCCTTGATACTTCGATTGAGACGACCCATGCCCGCCTCCGTCAATCCTTCACCCTTTTTTAGTCCAAACCAGCTGTATTGCGCTCCGCCGTGGGCATCGTTACGAAAGAAGGCCAACAGATTACCTTGATTCTTTTTCCCACCCTCATCTGAGAAGAGATTCAGGCTATCGGGCCATGTGTTTGCTTCGGTGTCGTAGCGGCGGATGACGTACTCGTTCTTTGGTCCCTCACTTGGGTAATCCACGAACACGTCTCCAAGACCTTGGTTTCGACCACCCTTCCAACGAAAGTCCGGGGCTCTAGGCAGCCCGAATTTGATGCAGAGGCTTTCAAAGGCGGACTTGCGGTATGGGTTGTTTGTTTTTTGGAACGCCTTGTCACCCCGCAGTTGCGCACCATGTGGCGAAGTTCAGCTGTTGTGGCCAATATTCGTACGTTGGGGAAGCGATCCATTGGTGCGCCTCCTTTGCCGAGCGATGTGTAATGGTCGTTTCCTTCCAGATGTCTCGGACTCCTGCTTTGAAACAAATTTTTGGGTCAACAAAGATCTGGAGCTCTCGAAGCAGCGGCGCGATATCCGAGCCCGTTTCAGAGAACGGAAAGGGAGGGACGGGGTAGGTTGCTCCGGTGCGGAGAAGGAGGGCTTGAGGAAAATTGCTCTTTTCGGAAACCTTATTTTTTTGTATGGCTTTGACGACTTCTGCGGCCTTTTTTGGAAACACTGCTTTGACGACACCCCAAAGATCTATTTCGTGAGATTGATGCATGGTGAATATATACACGGGTAAATAAAATGTCCCTCAGCATAGCAGCAAGTGAGGGTGTGAATGAACTTCACCCTCCGGTCAGTGGCGAGCTCTCGAGTGTCGCGGCTCGAACCGTGAAGATCCCAGAAGTCACGATCACAGTACTTAAAACGTTGGATATATATTACTTCGCTCTCCACTCATTGGAACTGTCCCGCATTCGCGAAGGAAACGCCGATTTGGCCATGATCAGGAAAGCGCAAGGAGCCGTTCTGGTCTCCATTCCAAAAGGTGAGTACAACCTCCACTGTCTCCAGCAGGCTTTCGTCTCTGGGCATGGAAAGGAAATCCCCGCTGGAACTTGTGAACTTCGGATAACCCGCTACTGGGGTGTATTTCTTCTCGAAAATACAGGTTATCCTAAACAGAAAGCTAGCCGAATTGTTGGGGATATCCGAAGTCCCACGCAGTACGATTCCCGTTCCTGTACAATGGGGGCCGCCCTCTGTTTCAATCTACTGCGATTTGGTGGACCCCAACAAGTCGTATGAGGGGGCAAGCCCTCCTATCTGCTGACGCGGGTTGAGCCTTTGAAGCTTCAAGGCCCTTCGGTGTGGCATTTGTGGGCCTTATATCACCCCCTCGACCCTACAAAAAGAAATCTCTTTCGAGTTTGGACGGTGCCGACGACCAAGGTAGAAGTTTTATTGGAGCTCTGTATATAGGTCATGGAATCTGATTGTTTATACCCAAAAGTTCCAACCGTCCCCAACGATGAGGGGCATTTGTTTCGGCTCCAAAAGATTTGCGACATTCAGACCACCCTAAAAAACAGTATCGCCCACTATGAAAGGGTTCGGAAAAAATATACCCGCTCTCGGGCAATTCTAAACGGGGTAGCTTTGACGACTGGAAGCCTGAGCGTTATACTTTTGGCTTCAGGCCTAGCCACCTCTTTCACCGGCATTGGGATTGTCGTTGCGGTTCCGTTGGGTGCTATTGGCGGCATCTTCGGAATCGTTTCAGCCTCTATGGTCAAGGTCAGTAAACGTATCGCCGTACAGATCTCCAAGCATGAGCGAACCGTCGCGATTGGTGAGACGAAGTTGAGTACCATCAATGACTTGGTCTTGAAAGCCTTGTAGGATAACCAAATCAGCGCTACCGAGTTTCAACTTATTCTAGCCGAGGTTGAAAAATATGAAACTCTCAAGCGCGAGATTAAACAAAAAGCTTTGACAAAAAACGAGGACCTTGATATGGCAAAGCTGCGGACTGAGATTCGCGGGGAACTGGTCGCAGAGATGCGAGAAAAACTCGCTTGAATCTAGGGTTTTATTTCCACGTTGAACGATGACTGCATGTCCGTCTGTGTTGCCCGCGAAGTTTTTCGGGTTTGAAGTTTTAGACATTCCTTCAGCTTGGGCCATAGATCCTCGTATTTTCGAAGAGTCGTCTGGCGAATGTTTGAGATGTCGCACATGGCTGCTCTTTCGGGGTCCTCTCGGAGTTCGAAGATTACTTTCAACAGCCATATCAGCTTGGGAAGCCAGCGGCAGTCTGAGACAAAACCCAAGTTGTCCTCAATACGATTCAGGAGGTTTACTATCGATTTTCTTTCGAGTAAATCAAGACCGAACTCTTGCAATAGCAATTTGCTCAACGCAGGCCTTCTAGTTTTTGATATTGGTATTGGTTTATACCGCTCAGGTTGCCTCTCGGTTGAGAGTTTCCATGTAAGATGGTCAAACTCACCCGAGACTACACGCTGGCAAAGATGGGGGCTGGCTAAAAGATACGCCTCGATGCTTTTTGGGTTGGTTTCTGGAGGGTCTTCTAAGAAAGAGGCTGCTAAGTGTTTTAACTGCGAGAGGTAAGTAGATGAATATTTTTCCTTTTTCAAGCTTTCAACAACCATTACATCCATGTTTGCGGTCTATAGCGTACCAATCTCTAATTGGAAGATGTCTTTGACGGCGTTCATCGAAACGGAAAAAGAGGGGGCACAATAGCTGCCTACTTGGTCGGAGAATACCCTCGAATAATATTCAAATAACTCTCAATCGCGAGTTCGAGTTTATCCATAAACAACTCAGCGAAGTCGTCGGGTGGTAGACAATCATAGTCGTTCTTAATTATCCAACGTCGGTAAGCGCATACACAGTGTATATAAACGAGCTTAGCTAGCGGGTCCGAGATTAGAAGCGGCTTATCTATACGCATCATAGCCACCTCAAAGTCTTTACCGGCTCGAATAATTTTCAAATCACGCTCAAGCACGAGTTGGAGTTTATCCATAAACACCTCAGCGAAGTGGTCGGGTGGTAGACAATCATAGTCGTTCTTAATTATCCAACGACGGTGGGTGCATACACAGTGTTTATAAACGAGCTTAGCTATTGGATCTGGGATTAGATACGGCTTATCTATACGCATCACTGCCGCCTCAAAGCCTTTCACGTGTAGAATAACCTTAAAATCACGTTCAATCGCGAGTTTGAGTTTATCCATAAACACTTCAGCGAAGTCGTTCTTAAGACTGGCAGGGTATATTCCCGTCTGTTGGGCAACCCACTCCGCGGCGCGAGCCTCCACGATCGCACGGTAGAGCTCGTAGCTTCGTGCTAAAGACCTTAAATCTTTAATGGTAAGCATGTTTATATATAATATCGAAATAATATTCTTCTCTAAATGGAAATAATTTTGGTCGATATCTAGTATGCATATTTGTCTAATTGAAAATAATTAATTAATTTCTTCGGAAAATCTAACTTTACTCTTTGCCACCCAGAAAAACGGCTTCTATTGTAAATTCTCCCGTTTCGGTGCTACTTTGTGAAATAAGAGCGTATATTTCAAAATGGTAAATTTTTCATACCGACTATACTACTAGCCTCAAGCTAGGCGCTCGGTTGATTTGAAATCCCTCGCCCGATTACTCCATGAATTGTACTCCACTCAGTCCAACAACCATCACTTGCACCACTATTAAAGAAAGTCAAGAAGCTGACGTTTTGAACGGTAGGTCTTCGATCATGCAAAAGGCTAACACTTGAAACCTCAACTTCAATTGTATCTAGTGATGGTCAAACTGTAATCATCTCATTTGACAAACGTGTCTTTTCAATAATCACAGTAATGTAAATCAGTTATCGAAGGAACACCTGGCAAAAACAAACTTGGTCTTATCCGTTACATGTATGTGTTGTGGTTCATTCATCCTTGGTTAAAAATTTTATTTTCCTTTGTTCAAACTCATCATCATACATAACCATAACAAAAAACAAAGGAAAATAAAATTTAAACCAAGGAAAGAGTTGAACCACAACAAATGTCTCTCAGTTAAAGGTCTTCTTCAGCTGTATTGTGACAAAAAGAAGCCAAAAGAAACCACGATGGAAACTTGGACTTTCCCCTCCAATAGGCCTTTGGTAGTGTTTTTCTAACTTTCAAAGTATTATTCATAAAACCTCTGGAAAAGCCAAGCCGTTTCCAAGAGAACTCGATGGTTGAAATCTCATAAATATTCAAGAAACCTCAGCGAAATGCGACGGTATGTTTCCATATCGTTATCCATGTATGTTTGTAAGTTTGTATGTTTGTGGTTTGTAGCGGAGCTCCACAGCGGCTCGAAGAGCCGCAGAGCGGAGCCCCATAACTACCGTGCGAGGATAGAAATTGAGAAAACCATGCGTTTGAGTTTTCATGGTCATTGTGACTAGCGGCATGGCTCGCGGGCGCGTGCGCCTAGCGACGACGACGACGACGAACGACGTTGCCCCAACATGGCGGCCATAGTCATCCGGTATATTTAGAAGGTCTTAAACCGAAAGGAGGCTTTGTTTTTCGCGCGCTTTTCGCGGCTTGCCGCGGCTACACAACCTACAGCCAGCAGTCTACAGCAGTCTACAATGTTTTGTTGAAGAAACGGATTTTATTCCATAGGTACTGAGATTTACTCCTTATAAATCTGTGTGAGAAAAATAGTCTGTAAAAAACTAGAAGCAATTTGATTGGTTGGACCATTTTCTTCACTAGCGAAAAAAAGTGGTCCGACCAATTCACTGTTCATAGAGGTGGGATCAGTTTTGGCGTCATCAACTCGGCAAAACGTGAGCAATAACGGCTTCTTCCTCAGCTTCGTCTTTGAAAAATTCTAGGTTTGCAGATACAGCTTCAGTCGAGGACTTCATACAAGATCAAGAAAATAAAAATACGAATAACAAATCCGAACAGCCCGTCGCTTCACTGAAAGAATTCTTGACGTTGAAAGGCGAATCAAGGTCCGTAGAAGAAATTCCTTCAAACGAGCTCAATTCAGTTCATGAGTGAATTTGTCCGGTAGCAGTGGGAAAGAAGGAAAACAAAGATTATGAGCCAAGTTCGCTGCGTTCTCTCTTTCGCAACGGTTATTTGAATAAAAAAGCTACGGATTCAGCATCTCAAAAGAAGTGGTGTTTGAAAAAGCAAGAGCCGCATTAAACTGATCAAAACAAAAAGGTAATTTTACATTGTATTTCCCGTACACAAGACATTCCTAAGTCATTCATGAGTCGTTTTAAAACGTTTTTAACTGTCTTTGGTTCTTATACTTCTAGCGACATTTCCAACAGTGTTTAAAGTAGAATTTTCTAGTTCGTGCAATGTTTGTATCATTTTCGAGAAGTAAATTTTCAACGCATTTTTAACTTGACTGTCATGTTTATTCGGTATGCTCCAAAATAAAGCCTGCCAAGTGCGTTTTGCACCTTGTTGTGGTATCTTGATTTTTCTAGCCCAGCGTGATTCATGATCAGTTAGTAGTATTTTGTAAGGAGTAAATCTCAGTACCTAAAAAATAAGCAAATTACTTCATGGTTAGTTCGCCCGTACCATTTTTCTTCACTCGTTGTGAAGAAAAGTAAACTCACTCGTTGGCTGCGCTCACTCGTTCGTTTTCTATTCTTCACAACTCGTGAAGAAAAATCGTCCGCCCTCACTATAAACCATGAAGTAATCTCTATATTCATAGCGGTTTTGGAGGGAAAATTTTCTTCCTACAAGTTTTCAAGCGTTTTTGGAGGGACATAAGCATAAAGCTGAGTGTCTATTTTTCCTTTGTTAAAGAGCTGCCTAGCTGCTTTTGGTGTTGCTTTAAAACTATTATAATTTTGCTGACCAGGTAATGGTTCTTCCGTTGAGTCGCGAGCTAGATGTTTTTTTTTTTGACGATTTATTTGAGCTATCGAATCTTCTTTAAGTAGTTGCGTACATCAGGCGTATTTAATAACTTTAGTGACAACATTTTCAATGTGTGAGGGTCTGTGTGAGGAGCTCCGCTTTTAGGCTGGCCTAAATCTATTTAATATTTTTTATTCCTTATATTTGTATTTTGAGGGACTCTCGGGAGAACAAAACTAATTGTTTCCCTCGGGACCATACGTTAAATGTATAATGCTAAATTTATTGAAGCAATAAACGGTAGTTTCTATGGGTTTATCGGCGTAATAAAACACGGTATGTTGGGAGAGCATGAGAAGAGCTTGTCAATCAAAAGTCCCATGTGAGTGACTTACAAGCCCTTCGAGTGTATAAACACGGGCACAAGACGTATTATGTCTCTAGACGAACTACCCTCCGTAATACGTCTTCAACGATGCATTACTTCAGGTTGTTCGTCTGGACATATGATGGATGTGTCTTGTGTACGTTCGCCCAAGGTCATCCAGACGGATGGTGCTTCCATTAGTATTAAAATGAACACTGGTCTATCAAACGAGTAAATTTAAGGGGCGTTGACAGTTTGAGTGTTAGCCCTTCGTCATTGACTCTGAAGAACGCTAGGATTACTGAACGCTCCGGCTAGGGATATCAATTTTGTTTGCTCATTATGTGTAATCGAGGGAAAAAGGATAGACTATTGAGAAATAGAGATTACTTCATGGAAAACGCGCGCGTGCGATTTTTATTCACCAGTTGAGAAGTATATTCGTTTTCTGATACGAAACAAAAAGTGAATAAAAATCGTACAAAGCATTTTCCATGCTGTAATGTGTTTATTTTATAAGTGCTGAGATTTATTTCAAACAATAATGACAATTAACGGCGACAAGACAATGAAATGAGTTTTATTTACTTATACGCTCTTTAAAAATTCAACATCTTTTCAAAATTTCTAGACAATGAAATGAGTTTTATTTACTCGAAAGCGTAAAAACTTCAACATTTTCTCTACAAAATTTCAGCAAAGGGAAAAGATGAAATTATAAAGCTAGTGATATATCTATAACAACACATTCACACATTATAGCAATGTTTATACTCATCGTCACTGTCCTCCAAAGGCCTTAGTCTCTTCCATCGTGGTCGCAACGCTTCTGGTGGGCTAGATTCCTCCAGTGTGAGTTTTGGTGACTGATTAACTGTGTTTATGTTCATTAAAAAATTGTCCCCTTGAATGACAGCCCTGCTGAACAAAGCCATAGATTGCTGTGATTCAGAAGTAGATGGAGAAATCGCTGGATTTGCCTTTGCGTACGTGGACGTCTTGGTTGCAGTACAAGATACAACACTGCTAAGAACTTGAGACATTTTCATCTGCTGTTTTGTCGAGACCTTGCTGTAATTTTCGATACTTTTCAGATTTTTATGTCCTGACAACTGAGCGATATGAGTCGGTGGAATATCATTTTCGCTGTGTTTGTATCATAGTTTTTGTACCACTGTGATTACGGAGACGTTCAGGATTTCGTGTACCGAGGAGGCCTTTTTCGTAGAGCTTATTCAATTCATCACTGGCTAAAGCTATCGAAGCGTTTGGCCTGTTTCCTTTTCCTTTTTTCGTTAACTCTTTCTGTTTGGACAGGAGAACTTTTCTTGTTTTCTCAAATAGGACATTCATGATACTGGCAGAGTAGTTGTTTATTTTTAGATGTCGTTCAAAACTTGCAAATAGACTTCGGAGCGAGGAAGGCTCATAGTCTTTCCAATCTTTGGTTCTGACCGAAATGATAAACTCCCAGATGTATTCGTTTAACTGCATTGCTGGAATTTCTTCAACTTTTCTAAGTTCATTCCTGGTTTCTAAAAAGGTTTGCAAAAGTTTTACATCTAGTTGTGTTTTTTGTAATGTGGCTTTGTTTTCTTGTTCTGCAATAAAATTGTCAACTGAACCGACGTCCACAAACCTTCCCGATATCTCGAAAATAAAAAGGCGGCATGCCAGTTTTTGCGCCAAGGATGACGTGGCTTGCCGTATGATCACTCTTCACTAGTGAAAACATCGTTCATCTAATCAGACGCGGCGAATGATGATTTTGCACTAGTGAAATTTCATGGTTCGTGTCGCTTATTGGCTGCGATTAAAAATAGAACGATTTTTTCATCACTGTCATCTCTGTCGATAAATCTCAGTACTTATAAAATAATAATGATTCTTTGTACCCTTCTACTCGTTCTGCACTCAATTGTACTTTGATATTGCACCCAGAACGCAGCACTTTTGCAACTTGCATTTCTTTAGATTAACTATACTATAGCATAAAAAAATTGTTTCCTATTGTTAAGGTTACCTTTTCCAAGAGAAACTTAGCGAGTTCGGCGTTATTATAGAGGGCAGCGAAGTGCAGCGGTGTCATATCTTCTTCTAGTTTTTCAGACGCGATTTCGGGGTACCTTCCAATTATTTCCTTCACGGTTGCGCTAGAAATAAAAACAATGCAAAATCAAGAGAAATAAACAGCATGAACTTTTCAATAACAATATTCAATAATAATAATAATAATAATAGACGTAATTTAGCGCACATGATCCTTAAGTTACAAGGCGCTGTACATCATGTTTACTGAAATCCACACTAAATGAAAAAGCAATTTAAATACTAGAAATAAAAAAAAAAATTAAAATCAAGTCCACATCTTGAAGCAAGAGATGATAAAAAGGCTAATAAAAAGATTCACGAAGTGTTAAGATCATGCTTAAAGGAACAGAAGTCAGCTGCAAGTCTAAAATGATCGGGTAGGATATTTTAAAGTGTTGGTGCACAGATGGGAAATGGTCTGTCGCCATGCTTAGAATTGGACCGAGGAAACTTCAGAAGACCCCTAAATGAAGATCGTAGTGGCCGCGGTGGTACAATAATGCATGCAAGTTCTTGTAGACATTTTGAGCTAGCATACATTTGTACAAGAAGAGTTCCTTGGTAACAAACTTGTCAACGAACTATTAATACTTCTTTCATTTGAAAATGAAACAAGGCAAATTCAAAAGTCTCTACATACAAAAAAAGCCTTCATGGCAACACAGCCACGGGTAATTAGACACAAAAAGGCGTGTTCTTCGGTGCTGTATATAGAGAAACGTAGAGGCACTATGCAGCACGAATGTGGACTTCCCACCTTGTGCATGTCCTTACACATGCGACTTATAGCCTAGAGGGCGACTTGTGATCGATAACAACAAACGATCCGGAATTTTAAACTCACGTCGCTTCCCACCCAGCTTATATGTCATAATTAGCTGTACTCCATTGTTGGTGTTCTAATGACTTGGATTTACTGGGACTCTATTTTCATACTTTCATGCAACAGATTTATAAATTGCCAACACCCGAAGAACCAATTCAAAGGGATTTGGCTACGGAAGGTACATGGCCAGAAATCCGTGACAGTCAGCAGCATGCATCGAGGACTCGCAAAGACTAGAAACATCGTAGTGATCATGCGCAAAGGCATCAGATTTCCCAACGTTCTCTTAGTAAAATGGCGGACGGTGTGCGATCGTCCAGTAAAAGAATTCGTGGTTTGTATGTGCAGATGCACAATGCTTCCTCATCAGATCTTGTTTGGGGAGGAAAAAACAACAAAAGGCGAACAAAAAAATCTAATTTTTTTCCCGTCGAACGGGTCGTATCAAAGAGGACCGCAGGCGGCACGGTGAGTGTTTCAGGTTTAAATTTCTTTGGTTGTCACTTGTGTCTCCCTTGATTTAGCTCTTTGAACTGAAGCATATCCTTTGCAATTTTCAGACTCAGTATCTGATAAAGTGGTCTGGGTACAGTGCATTTTATAATAGCTGGGAGGACGAGGAATACCTCACTGTTGATCTTATCAGGTGAGCTTACTTTTTCCTCTTAATTTAAGTGGTGATGTATAGTTTAATTGCAGCTAGCAGAACTTTTCATTGTCAGATGATTGAACAACGTATTTTGTAGTTACTTGAACCTTACTGAAGGATATGTTAAAGTTGTTATTACTAGAGTGATGGATTGAAGCTTCCTTGGTATTTTCTTTAATTCAGTCGAATGTGTTTATCTTTAATTTCTTTGACAGTACTTGTATTATACATGTATATTATTAGAGTTTTTCTCTTCTTTGTCTAGTAACATTCTACATTTGCTTTAATGTTTTGATTTAAATTGTGTAACAATGTACTAAATGATATTTTGTGGATTGTAGTTTAGTTTAAAACATTTCCTGTCCAGAGTGCAAAATTTTGTTACTAATTATATTTTATACTTTCCTTCAATTGCAGAAATTATGACAAGCCCCCAGTTCCGAGGGAAAGGGTGATCAAAGCAGTTGACACCTTGCGGGTATCAGTACTCGCAAAACTTAAAGGCAGATCACGAAGCAATGTGGTTATTGATTTTGAGCATGATTGCTTCAGAATGCTTTTCTATGGGAAGGGGAGGGAGGCTAGACAGAAGGGCTACATCCTGCTTGAAAAAAGTGACTTTGAAAGGTGTCAGCTTGTGGAAAACTGGGATGTAGCTTGTGACAGTAATGGGGATGGGGTGAGGGTTAAGTACCCTTTCAAGGTTCATTTATTTTTAGCTAAGTCTCCCAAAACATTTACTGTAGTCCAAGGAGAGCTTCAAGAAGATCAGCGAATGCTAATTGAGAAGCTTTCCCTGGACTTTGGTCGGCAACCTTTTACCCTCAGGCCTTAGATTAATGTATTTTGAATTTAATCTTTTTACTCCCACTGACAAACCTTTATTTTTTGTACATAGAAAGAAGTTTTTCAGCAGCAATAACTTATTTGCTTTAGTGCTATTTCACAATCAATTTTTACCTCATGGTATGTACTTCATACCATGAGGTATAGTGATTGATGGATTTGTCACTCCATTCCCGTTAGACAATTAATTTTGCATTAAATCTGCATTAAATGTGAATTAAACAGGTTCTCCCCTGTCTCCCCTACTAGGTTTGGTTTTGTCCACAAAGTCATGCTATTGTTTTATGTTCACATATGTGGGGGGAGGGGGTGAGACAAAGCGGCAAAACATGTTTACAAAATGGCGTCAGTTGTGTCGAGCCCGACGTAAAGATTGTCAAGGGGTGTTTTCGTTCCTTTTGCTCCATCGTTGATCAAAATACACTAACAGGAAATGTGTTCAAGAATGCTCGAGGGGAAAGAAATGGGTTTTAAAGTCTTAAACGTGACGATGTCTCCAATTTGGACGACGAGTAATCAATCAGTCGTAGCAAGAGGGCACAAAACGAATTCGGAATGAACGCTTTATTGTCTGGGGAAAGGACAGCACTTCATGAAATAATTACCACAGACCATGAGGTAGCTCAAAGGAGCCTTTGATTTTTTAACTATTGTTAAGGGTTGATTTTGGTTACTTTTGGGAGTGAAAGGCTTAGAGTAATGGTTGATAACTTTTAATTATGTATAGTCTAGTTTTCAAATTGTTTCCTTTTTTGGGATTAAATATTTTCTTATTTACAAATTTCCTGCAGTTGTTTGATAAGTTCAGTTTTGTTTTTGTTGCTAAATCCTTTGGCATTTCTCGTTTTTAATTCCTCTTTCAATTGCTTCACTGTCATATGAGAAAAGTCATTGTCAGTGCTGGTGGACATAGAAGGGGGGTGTTCATTTTGAGCTTCACTTGATTGCTGGCGTGGATCTTGACTGAAGTGTTCCCTTGCTTTCTTTCGGTTTCCTTTAATTTCAACATCCCAGTAGCTTTCCTTGCGCTTTGTATAACTGCGTACTTCCCTTTCATGTTCTTTAAGCTCCCACTGACGTTGCTCTTGTCGCAGAACATCCCCAGCTGAATCCCACTTGTTGGACTTTCGCAGAATTATTGCACGAGCTACATCATTGTTCTTTTCAACCCCTTGCCCTGTAAATATTTTGACTGACTTGTGGAGCTCAAAGAACTTGGGAATGTGTGCAACCATGATGTGCATGTATGGGGTAACTCTGGCTTTCTCATACCCTTCTCTTTGGCCATTTAGACTTACAAAAAGAGAAATCCACTCTTTTGCCTTAGTGAAAAATTCTGTGGGTTGTTTCTTAGGGTTCCAGCCATTGACAACTTTGTAAATTTCAGCAAACTCTGTCCAGACTTCAACCACAGTTGATGCTGTTTCTGGGCGGAGAATGCTGTTTAACTTGCTGGGGAGATCAGCCAAAAGGATCTTCTTGTCTTTTCCCAAGAGGCTTGTCCAGTCGTGTTTGCCACTAGCTTTCCCATCAGCATTTCGTTGTTCCCACACGTCAAATGAAACACCACAAGATCTGATTGCCCTAATCAGGCTTTTTAGATGTAACCCTGTTACTGCCCCCTTTTTACTATCCAAGTCATCATCTTTGTCCCAGTCTAGGCACTCATGTACTATATTTTCAAGCAAGATATCTGTGACACGCAGCATTAAGTGAAGCTCATCTACCACTATATGATCAAGTGGGATATTCAACAAAGGTTGTTTGTCACAACAGTAGTTTTCTTTGGATTTTTGTGACATTTCCCAAATCTCTTCCAGTGTCCTTCCCAAGGGTGGAGTGTTGTAACTGTTGTAGTCATTATTGATTTTCCAGCGATCAGTCTTGTGTATTTTACACCAGGCACAAGCATAGTTGGATGTTGCCCCCTTGAGTCCAAGCATGAGCAAGATAAATTTGTAATCACCACCAAGATAGAATTCAGTTTTAACCTCCTGGCCATCCACAGTAATTTTGCCTGTGGCAATTAAGTCATTTACTTCCCTGAATAAACTCTGAAATGACTCTTTTATTGTCTGATAACTCTCAGATCCATTGACTATACCAAGAGTTCTATTTCCTTTAGCTGACATAACTGACTCCTCTGTTTGCAAAATAGAAAATGAAAGTAAAATAAAATTTGAATTTCTGGTCATTCTTGCACCGTCACCATTGATTTTGATTTTGATTTTATCAGTGATAGGGTCAAAGTCACTGTTTTGCTTGAGAAAAGCAGAGATATGCTCTTTGAACACAGTTTCAACTGAACTTACTTTGGCCCCTTCAAACTTGGCATGTAATGGATCAATTTGGCACATTTTTTTTAGCTCATCACGGCATTGCCTTACCAAATAGGAGCGTGGAAGACCATCTGTAATCATAGAAATTTCATGATAGAATGCATCTCCCACACAAAATTTGTCCAACAGGAAGAGGATTTTTTCCACACACTCTTTTCCTTCTTCAGGCAAGGAGCTGTACTTTCTTTCCCCTTCCTCCTGAGTGGCTGAATACTGGCAGTTTGCTTGACTTGTGATATGGTGAACCACATTAGAGTCTGATTCTTTTACAGTTAAACTTAGTAGTTCAACACCAAAGGAAGAGCAAAACCAAAGAGCAGCTTCGGCTCGTGAAAGAAAAGTTTTCAAGGTCCTGAACTTATTTTTCACAGTTGAAAGAGGCTTTCCCTGATATGAACTAATTCCTACTGATTTTTCCAATGATCCAATGTAATCTTCAAGTTCTTTGTTTGTTTTCTGCAAAACTTGTGTTTTATTTTCCCTTTGTTTCACTGCCAGCACCATTTCCTCATAGATTCTTTCCTTCTCTACTTCTAAATTCTTATAGTTTGATTTCCATTCCTGTAGTTCATTTTCTATGTTTCTAATTTCTTGGTAGAGTTCCTGAACAGATTTTGCTTGACCCTCCATAACATGAAACTTTCGGACTCGATTATCAAGCTCTTTTCTTGCCCTGCCTTTAGTTTTTTTGTAATCTAATGAAATTTTATAGGCAATATTTAACAAAGCTGCATCAATTTCACTTCCTACATTTTCATCGTCGCTAAAGGCAAAGCATTGCCCGAATGTGCACTTTTCCACCAAATCTATGTAGCTGAACCTTTTTACCCCGACTGGGTTTTCAGCTGCGCTTGTAGAAGGAGAATTTGCCTCTCTCTCTTCACTTCCGATTGAGGAATCTTCACCGGAAGTGCTAGTCGAAAGCACGTTTTGTTCTTGAACAACTTTATGCCATTCTCTCAAAAGGGGATAGGGAATTTCTAAAGTAAAAAGCACTCTTTTCACTCCTTCCCTCGCCTCGTATCTTAATTCCGGTTGAGTGAATCTGATTGCATCTTTGAAACGCGAGCAACATTGACTAAATTCGACGCTCATTTTACTTGTAAATTTTCGGCGATGTTATGTTTCAGTTGCATAATTTATGACGGCAAGGTTACCAAGTTAGAGTGAAGCAGTTTGGCATTCAAGATGGAGAATAGAATTGGGTAGAGACAACGGTTTACGACGGGCGAAAAACATGGTATTTTTCTGTACCTTTCTCGGACTTTAAAAATGGCGTCGCTTTGAGGATTCTTCAGTAGTATTTGGGCTGTTTTTCGACCAAGTTCGGAACCGATTTAGGGGCTTTAATGGTACCTAATTTTGGATTGTAAATGAAGTTTAACATGTAAACAAAACAGTACGATCTGGAAGAACGCTCATGCAAACCTGCCAAGTGGCCTAATTTTGGGAATTTTATGCTCACTTTGGACTGTTATTAAGAAAATGTATGGCGGAGTGCAAGGATTTATGCGTCCAACAGAAATCGCTTCGGGAACTACTTAAACACACGTAAAAGGACATAGAGCATGCAGCGAAAGCTTGTACAAATAGTCCACTTTATTTTGCGATCTGGAAGAAACTGTCACCCTCGGCGGTTGTATCGTAGGAGCAATTATTAAAAGAAGGTTAGTGTAAATTGCACTGTTTTCCTTGTAATGGTTTTTGCGACGCGTTTGTAACCTAAGACCCAGTTCGTTATCGATGCGCGTGCGTGGCGGCCATGCTGTCACGGATTTCTGGCCATGACAATTTTATACTTACGGGCAATCCTTTTGTGTAATAGCCGAGTAAAACGGTCTGCAGGTGGCTAAATCATGGACCAAATCACCTCTTTTTAAGAGGGATCGCAACACGTCAACGTTTCCGAAGCGAAAGGTCAAGGCCAGGGCTGTAGATCCATCTATCTCCTAATCCGAAAAAAGCATCGTAAGATAATAATTATTTTTGTACAACCAAACAAATTTTTTTGTAGTGTGAAAATTAGAAATTTGTTTCCAACACTACTGCTACTACAATGCCAATTCCATTGCTAATGCCACTGCCAATACCAATGCAAGTACCAAAACTAATTCTGACCCTAATGCTAATGATGCTGGTAATGCTGATGCTAGTGCTGGTTATGCTGATGACGCTGATACCGATACTGATGCTGATGCTATTGCTAGTACTAAAACTATTGCAATTGCTTAAGCTCGGGGTTGCGAGTTTCTGTCGCTTATTTCCTCCAAAGTCTAAATCAAAGCCTGCTGTGAGGCAACTCGTGAATGGTGAGGTAGAGAAGCCGTGGTTAAGATTGTGGATGTAGGTGAAGATAAGTTTAGGGGTTTTCAATTGGTAGGGCTTATAGTTGAAGAATGAGAAGATAAGACATGCACACAGGTTTTTAAGCGATCCAAGGCAGTGTTTTGCAATATGTAGAGAGCAGTTTCAATATAGATTGTCAGGATTGAGAATGAATGTCAAAGTGCATGCAACAATCCTGAAAAGGTGTTGTGGGTTGTCTGCCTTCCGTTTTCTGAATGATTTTTTGGCAATTTCCCTTATGTGTTCTGGCTTCTCTACTTTGCGTTTTCTCTTACTTTGCTAATGAATTTTTTGTCGTCAGGTCTAGATTTTCAGCATTCCGTTTTCTAAAAGACTGTTTGTCAATTTCCCTTACATGTTATGGGTTGGCCTTTTTTCTTTTTCTGGCAGCCCTATTCATTTTCTCTCGAGAATTGTTGCTGCTCTTGTGTCTTCTTAACAACAGAGCTTCGTTCTCTATTTTCTTAAATTCTGGATCAGCTCTTCTCTTTTTCATGCATTCTTTCATGTAAGCTCTGTGTTTTTCATTTTTGTCAATTGCTTTGTCTCTAACAAAACGTTGGATGCATTTCGTACCAGCAAATACTGCTGAAGAACTTTGTTTTTTTACTGTAGAAGCATAATGAGTTTCACCTATGTGTACTCATCATATTCACTGCTTGAACAATAGTAATGGGAGAAAACGTTTCACTTGATTTTGCAAATTGTATTAATAAATTAAAGGAATTGGCCACTACTTGAATTATGATTGCATCAGCCCATGTTCTCTGACATGACATATTATTTAATAAATATCCCTGCTAAGAGTAGTCAGTGTTGCTTTTTATGAACTGTTCAGGGTCATGTAGCAAAAAATGAACACCATAGCTGCGCACATGTAATCGATTATGGGGATTGCCATAGAGTCGATGTCATACAGCTCGAGAAAAGCAAGCACCACCTCCTCCTACATCAAGTACAGTTCTGCGTAATTCCCACAACCTGGTTTCCAGTAATGAAACTGAACTGGTATCTGCACTGCAATGATCTGATGACCCAGGGTTCTCTTCCACATCACCAACTAGTCTACAAGATACATCATAGGTTTTAAGCCTACAGTGTTTTAATTGCTTTAACAATTTTCCACTACATACATGCAAACCAACGGTGAATTCTTATGCTTGAACGTTCTCAGTCGCAAAGACGAATGCGATTTCTGTGTGAAGTAATGTTTTGAGAAAACAACCTTTCGTCTTCCGCACCTGCTTTCCATGAAATGCAAGCGATTGTACTCGAGCTGCATAAACGTAAGCTTCAATGAATTTGGAACACACTTTGTCAGATATGATTTGGCAGCATCTCGAATTATTTTTGTCTTTCAAAATAGTTTGATTATTTTCATGTAGGGAATTCTGGAAGGTTCTCTTTAACGTCCTTCTCTGGATTGCAAGGCAGAAACATACCTTACCCGTGATCTGCCACACTTCATTTCATTTCAATGCAACTCATCGGCGCTTGTTAAGAGGCTGTCCGCGTAAGAACGGAAAAGGCAATTTTCGGACCTTTTCCGATTTGGCTGATTTTTTCAGTGAAAGTCAGCCATTATGTCCCATGTACAAATATCACATTTGTTTGGATCAATTCGATTTATTTCATTTTTTTGCGAGGCTGTTTCTGAGACAACCTCAGTGTTGCCCGATTTGCCTTCCGACACTCTCAGATTTAGCCCTATACTTAGGGAGCTGTCTAACTAGAACTTTTTCACGAAACAGGCTGAACTTTTCACATATTCAAGTTTAATCTCTCCTTAATACTTGACATATAGTACAGAAAAACTTGGAACAAGTTTGACCGAACAAAAAGGCTTTGAAGATAACCTCTGTCACAATACAAAATAAGCGAAACATGACATACCTTCAGTTGAGTAGTATTTTCTCCAATGCGGCACCTAAGTTAAGGTAAACTGAATCATGACACGAAAGTACTAGGGCCAGACTAGTGATTTACAGAATAAAATCTGTGGGCACTCTACGCCCTGCGTTGTAGGAAATTGCGCTAAATTACCAAATCTGCGCCATTTTGCTGTACGCTTACATTTCGGCGGTACGACCGATAAACTAATTGTCCACCTAAAAACGCTTTGGAACTTAAGTTAACATCAACAGTCCGCCTCATTAGTTGCAAATAAACATTTTTGGTTGTTTTTGTCGTTGTTTAAAACAGATGCAAATGTCCGTAACAGTGCTATGAAACCAAGGACTGATATCCGATCCGCATCACAAATATGCAAATTAGACTAAATGCCCGGCAGCCGAAAAATTGTACGGAATTTCCACTGTAAGGTTCTTTTAAACTTCTTGAGAGTATTAGAGGTGTTCTTAGAATTGTTGAGCGATTCCAAAAACCATGTTGATTTTCTAGTCGACGAAATATCTGAACTTGGGCATACCGTAAAATCGCTGTGTTGTCGACACATCGAAAATTTTGGCTCAGCCCGGCAGAGAGGGGGAAAACTGCGGTTTTGAGACACAGGAATTTTGACAGGGATTTTTTAGCTTATAAGCTAAATTCGTTTTCAAATTTAATCAGGAATTTAATCAGGAATTTTTAGCTTGCAACCTAATTTTGCGAGCCCGTTAATGTTAACACACACCAGCAGAATACTAAGCAGCAATAAAAGAATATTTCCAAGACACAGGAATTTTGACAAGGATTTTTTAGCTTATAAGCGAAATTCGTTTTCAAACTTAACCAGGGATTTAATCAGAGATTTATTGGGTAATATTTCTCGGACAGGAAGATTAAAAATTTGAAAATGGTTTAAAGATTTGATATTATTTACAAAAGTAATTATGGATCAGTTAAGAGAATTATATATTTATGAACTAAAAATAATAGCGAAAGATCTAGAAATTAAAGGAAGATCAAAAATGAGTAAGCAAGAACTAATTGATGAAATTACAAATTTTAAAGATGAGGAAATTACTGATTTAATTGAAAAAGTTATCTTAATTAGCAGAATTATTTGTGATCATGAGAAAATAAAAAAATTTTGTAGTGAATGTAATGGGTATAATTGTATGCATAATAAATATAAATATCGATGTAAGGAATGTGGAGGATCACAAATATGCGAACACAATAAACAAAAACAACATTGTAAGGAATGTGGAGGATCACAAATATGCAAACATAACAAACAAAAACAACAATGTAAAGAATGTCGTATGAATAAGAAAAAAATGGTAAGAATAGTAAAAAAAATACGTAAGTATAATATAGGTTTTACCTTGGAATATTTTAATGTTAAAAAAATAGCAAATATGGATTTTTTGAGATTAATAAAAAAAGATTGTTTATATAATTTATCAAAAGCACTTTCTATTAAATATGAAGATATTGACAAAAACGAATTGGTTGAATTTCAAATTGATTATACACAAGATAATGGAAATAAGCATTATTATGGTTTTTCTTTTACCGCAAAATGTGATATGTCAGGAATATTTCCCTCAAATGAAATTTCTACTGATTTTTTAAGTGATCGTCCAGAGGCAACAAAATTTAGAAATGCATTGATTAATCAAAAAGTTATCATTGACACATTTTGGGTAAGTGTATATACAAATCCATATAAAGTATTACATAAAAACAAATTCTACAAAAGTCTGCATGATGAAATAGTTGCTGCAGTCTGGCAGCCAAGCAGATATTTAGATTTTCAAGAATTGAGAGATTTGGAAGAAAGATGGTCATAATTATGTTATATAACCTAATTACTGGTTACATAACAAAAATTTATCTAAATCTTAAACTAAAAGTTATGGGAGAGCCCTTCAAATCAAGTTTTTTCCATTCATTGTCTAAGATAGTTAAATCGAAGTGGTTTATGGGACTCTCATATTTTTGAACCGGAATTGTCGGATAATCCTTTGAGGGTATGTTTGCAAGTAGGTTTGATGGTGCGAGTTTCACAAGTTCTCCATATTTAGTGTTATTCATATATGATGACTTATTATCCACTATACTACACATAAGTCTCAACGGCTCCCTAATCTGAATATTTATAGGGTATAATTTACCAGGATTTATAACTTCAGGAACTCCTAAACCAACCGCCAATCCTCTAGAAAGTCCAATTTTGAAGTTCTTATTTGAATAAAGATAGTCAACAGTATCACTCTCAATTATTGTTATCTTTTCCACATCAGGATCATTAAGAAAGACTGATTGAATATTACGAAGAGAATATGTACCAGATTGAATTTTTATGAAGAATTTATTCTTATCATTGAATAATGTCTGGTGGTCCTTGAAATTAATAAACTTTTTGGTCTTTAAATTACAATCCAGGAGCTGTATCTCACGAAGATTTTTCAGCGGAGGATCTAAATAAATTCTTGTTTCAGAATCACACATTGTAATACTTAGCATTTTGTTTTGATTACATCGCGTTCATCTTTAGATTTATATAATCAAAACATTAACGAAATAAAAACCAGGATAATAATCCTCCGGCAAGCATTAAAACAATAAGATTATTTTGATGAGAAGATGTTTCTATATTACTAACTTCTTCCTCATTGTTTGATTCATCGTTATTGTTTAGTTTAGGTTTTCTTGGTTGTGGGTTGGTATTTAATAAAACTTTTGATGTTCCTAAACTGCGGGGTATTCCAACAGTTTTTGTCTCAACATTTATTGAATTATTTACCCCAAAGGTCATATCTTCTGTTACCTTTTTCAAAGCATTATTGTACCCAATAATGCTTTCTGTATTTATTATTAAATTACTTGGCATTAACCAAACACCTGGAGCTATAGCCAAATCAAGACGGGATTTTGATTCTTGAACCGCTGTTTGGTATCTTTGAATTGATTTGGATATGTCATTTTCAATCACAGAACTTTCAAATAAAGATATAAAGTTTTCTTGGGTTTCAAAGCCGCCACCTCCCTCACTAACAATTGAAGTTCTAGTATTAACTTGTGAGCCCAAAATACAATAAACAAAAGCTTCAATCGATCTATTTATTCTTCCCAATCCCGCCTTTGTTAGCCCAAACCCAGATTCTGGTATAAACCACGCATATTGGTAATCAACAAAATGGTCATTTCGTAGCATTGATATTAAATTTCCGTCATCTTTTCTTCCCCCATCGTCATGAAATCTATTTGCTCTGCTTGGCCAAATATTAGCATCAGGATCGTAATTTCTTATAATCCTAACATTTTGGTTACTACCACCTTTTGCTTGCGAATCAAAGCTGCCCGGGATGCTTTCTTTGTCTACGTATCCTTTTCCATAATCAATAAATACATCTCCGACACCATTATTTGCGCCCCCTTTCCATCTAAAATCAGCCAACGGTTTATTCAACCCCTTGTAATCTTGATTATTACTTAAACCAAATTCCCCACATAAACGATTATAAACATTTTTGTTGTATGGATTATTTTTTGCAGAAAAAGTTTGTTCGCCGGGTAATGGCACGTTTAATTCATATAATATTCTTCTGATGGTAAAGTATACGTGAAATACAAAAAAACTTTTAATAACTTTTGGGTAACTTAAAATATCGCCAAATCCTACACCGCATCCAGATGTGGCACACCAAACCGCCATGTTTAATTGTTGAGGCCAGTGATTAATATTTGGTTTACTCAACCAAGCTCTAGCTTCTTTTCCACTAGTAAGCCCCACAGTTTGATTTTTAAAAACATTTTTCATTGCCGCAGTGAAACTATCTTTTTCTGAAACAAAAATATCTAAAATTATTAACATTTTTGTTGTATCATTTGCAAATTCATCGAATTTAACCCCAGGTATTGGGTATTTTTTGTTTGTAAATGATAAACTTTTTGGAAATGAACCTAGCTTAACTTTATTTTCTAATCCCAAATCTTTCCATAATAATGTTTTCAAATCATTAGAAAGATTTTCAGTCCAAGTTTTACCGGAAGGATCATCATCGGACATAATTGTTGTCCCATTAACTTTCCATTTAATATATCCGCCAAATGGGTCATTCACAAATGTAAATTTTTCAAGGTTCGCGTTTGGGTATCGAGTTTTGAAATCATCCAATAACATCTTATTCTTTGTGTTACAAATAATGTGATCTTTAGATCTTTTAAGAATAAGATGTGCCCGCAAAACAATTAAAACCAACATCAGTTTTCTCATATACAAGTTTTAATGTCCTTTCCCTCCGGCAAGTTCTTTTAATATATCTTCGCGGACTTCCCTCCTTAACGCAGGCATGTCCAAGTTTTTTTCTGTATCTTTTCTAAATTTTTGTCGTATTTCTTGTTTTAGTTTTTGAAACTTTTCCAACTCCGCTAAAATTATAGAGAATTCTTGGCCGGATATAGCATTATCTTTCAAAGCTTTTGAAACCAAATCGTTAATGGTGTTTAATTTTGATTTTGCAATTGCAACGGTTTGTTCGTGTTTACTAACTTTGTAGGAAAGTCTTTTTGATGCATAACCGAATCCAACCGATAATCCACCAAAAACACCGCCAACAACGCCTAAAGGTACACCAATAATAGCACCAAAACCAGTAAGAGAAGTTCCGAGACCGCTTGCTGATAGAATAACTGAAATCACCCCACCAAAAACACTAATTTTTGTGCATATTCCTCTTGCTCTATTATATTTTTTCCTCACTTCTTCGTAATGTTTAATTTCCTTCTCGAGATTTTGTAATACCTCGCTTGATTTTTGTAGTCTGAAGTTAATTGCACTTTCTCCGCTTTGTGTTTGAAAATTATTATTAGGTAATTGAGGATAAATTCCATTGTATTCGCCCATATTGTATTTTACTGAACGTTATGATATCTTTAAATTTGTTACTTCCTCTTCTTTTTTATACTTTCCACAAAATATAGAACTACAGCCATTATCAAAAGCCAAGCATTCTCACCTAAAAATCCAATAACCCGGCCCGCGGTTTTGAATAGAAAGCTAACTATTGCTCCAACCATTCCCGGCAATATTTCACCCAGTTTTTTCCCAAGAGTTTTCAAACCATTTCCAACACCCCGGCCTAAAGTAGATAAACCCTTTGAAAGATTGGAAACTATAACTCCAATTACTGTACCCACAGCAATGATAACAGCAGTTACTGTAAAACCATGCTTTTTGAATATATTCTTAATTCGCTCTCGCAATGACATTTTTTCGCGTATTTGCTCAGACTCGCGATCCCGGCTTGCCATTTCATTTTCATTCTCTTCAATTTCTCTATCTAATGTCTCTATTCGTGTTCTCTCCTCTGGTGTTTTCAATGGCTTTTCCTCAAGAAATTTTTTCTCCGCCTTCTTTTTGTTTTGTAATTCTTTTGTCTTTTCATTCTCGCGATCATTTTCTTCTAAAATTTCTTCTGCTCTAGGTCCTAAAGCATTTTTTAATTGTCTATTAGTTAGTTTGGCCCCAGTTTTAAAATTTCTAAATTCACTCCCTCTAAGAACATATTCAGCTGCATTTTTCCTACCTGGTAATTTAATGGCGGGTAATTTTATTCCTTGCCCTATATCTTTGAGATATTTTAAAAATTCTTGAAATTTTGCGCGATTATATACCACTTTTATCTCCTCTTCGGCTTCTTTTTGTTCATTAGTTTTGCCCAACAATTTCGTTTTCTCATCTATACCGCCCAATGAAGTTTCTTCCTCCTCTTCATAATTATTATTTTGTTGGCTTGTTGAAGAATATGTTTGAAGTTCCATATTTGTATTATCTACATTATCATCCCAATCATCATCTTTTGGTTCATTTAGTTCAGTTGGATCTAAATCTCCTCCCTCCGCCATGATTTTTTACTCATCAGTAAGAAATCTTTAGATTACCTAGAGTCGGAAATAAAATCAAAATTGATTTAAAAAATAAGAACATAAAAGAAAAAAAATAAAATGATGAACGAAACTACAAATTTAATAGATGTTAATAATTACAATCCAAAAGAAAGTATGATTTTTTCTAAACCAATTATTGGCCAAATTCCTGGAAGTAAACCCAAGGTTGAATTCAAAAGAATTAAAATCTTTACAAAAAATGATGATGGAACAGAAGGAGAACTTGTAATTAAAACCGGAAATTTATATTCTTTTGGCGTTTCCACAAATACAAGCCAAGAAACGGGTGCAATTACAGGATATACATTTCCCTTATGCTTATGGAGTGGGAGCAGCCCAACACCAGAAGAAGAAAAATGGATTGATTTATTCGATGATATAGTTGACAATTGCATTGATCATTTGCTTATTAATAGAGACAAAATTGACAAATTTGAGTTGGAAAGAAATGAGCTTGAAAAACAAAAAGGAGGGTTAAATCCTCTATATTGGAAGATGGAAAAATCTTCAATGGCTAGAGTTCCAGATAGAGGCCCCACCTTGTATGCAAAATTAATTTGGAATAAAAAACAAGACAAAATTTCAACCAAGTTTTATAACTCTAAAAATGATAAGACAATTGATCCATTAAAATTATTAAATAGGGGTTGCCGAGTCGAAGAAGCCGTCGTAAAAATTGAATCAATATTTATTGGTAATTGTATTGCGCTTCAAGTAAAACTTTATGAAGCAGTTATAGAACCAAACAGAGAAATGAAAAGATTAACTAAACCTAGATGCTCGGATAGTAAATCTGCAGCCGAAGAAATGGAAAAATCTGAATATGAATATGAAGAAGAAGATTCTGATTTTGGGAGTTTCATGTAAACAATAATAAATATACTTATGTTATATAACCAAATTACTGGTTACATAACAAAATAATTTATAATATTTTACTGACTGCGTAACCTAAACCTAACATTCCAGCCCCGACATATGCCATTTCTCCTGTCTTTTGACTATCGCTTGGTTTGTAATAATCTGAAAATTTTGGTTCTTGCATTTGACCATACAATTCAAAAGCCTGATTTGTGGCCGAAATATTTTTTGATGCTTGATATTTTTCATCTTTTTTCTTCATTTTCCAATCAAGCATTTTTTGTCTTTTTTCCTGATATTCGGCGTAATCTCTTTGATATTTTTCCATTGCTTTGTCATGTCTTATTCTTTCTGTATCTACCTTTCTTCCAGTTAAATATTTTGCAAGAATATTTCCTCCAGTAAATGCCGTTGCATTCAATATAGCCCCACCAATCATCATCGCTATTGCTGCCATTTTATTTTGGTAAAATCTTTTGATCCTCTAAATATGTTTTTAGATACATACTTCCAGACAAAACAGCCACCCATTTTGCATAATTTGTAATACTTGAGGATGGATCGCTCAAAAATGATTCCTTCATCATTTTTTTAGCCACATACCCAACTCCAGCTCCTAATCCGATAAGTACCGCGGAATCAGTTACAGTTTTCACAAGTTTGTTTTCGGTCGACATAATTTTTTACTACATCATTATGAAACTTTTAAATAACTTTATGTTATTCCATTCCTAAAGATTTTGGAGTTACAGAAAATGGAATCTTTTTTGGTTGCGGTAATTGTGGAACTTGCGATAAATCAGCTATCCTATTGGAATATTCATCTCTAGCTTTTTCCTTATATCTCATAAACAGATCAAATGCTGTAAACCCCAATCCAACAACAGATAAAACAGTAGTAAAAGATAACTCTGGAAGCCAGGATTTCGCTTCACTATATGTATTTTCATTTTGCTCCTCTTCCTGTTTCATTTTTTCTTCGCGTTTCATCTCCCGGGCTAATGCATCTTTTGCTTTTTTATTATATTCGGCTAATTTCTTTCCAGCCGCAACCTTTTTAGGAAGTAGGGGTAAAATACCGATTCTGGCCCAAAAATACAATTCTTGCCAACAGGCGGAGCGAGCGGAGCGAGCGGAGGGCGCGCCGGGTAAGTCTTGCCAAAGTTTCGGTGAAGTAACCGAGCCGCCACCAAGCCGATACCAAGCCCCTCGCCAAGCCCCCCGTCAAGTCCCCGATCAAGCCCCCCGTCAAGTCCCCGGTCAAGTCCCCCCAAAGCACCCACCAAGCAGTTACTAAGCCTCCACCAAGTTCTTGCTGACAGGCGGAGCGAGCGGAGGCTAAGTCACTGCAAAGTCTTTTTTGTAGAAATCGGTGGAGATTCTGGCACATTTTCATTAAAACAGCAAAGTTTCTGCAAAGTTTTACCTAAGCCCCCCATCGTCAAGAGGGGCCGGCAGGCGGAGCGAGCGAAGCGAGCGGAGGGCGGCTCCATCTTTGAGGTGAAGTTTGTGCAAAGTCTTATGTAGAAATTGGAGGAGATTCTGGCCCCGAAATAAAAATAAATTATGGTTTAAAGAATTGAAGATGCATCACTAAATTAATTATGGAACAAAAATTGCAAAAATTATATTTACCGCAATTGAAAAAAATTGCAGCGGAGTTAAAAATTAAAAGATTATATGGAATGAATAAAGCAGAATTGATTGAAGAGATAGAGAAATTTCCAGAAGAAGAGATTAATGAGATAAAACAAAAAGTTATCATTAATAATAATTATGTTTGTACTCATGGAATTTGTAAATATTTCTGCAAAGAATGCGGTGGGTCACAAATTTGTATTCATAATAAAAATAAGCACCAGTGTAAAGAATGCGCAGGATCACAAATATGTTCGCACATAAAATATAAGTATCAGTGTAAAGAATGCGGTGGATCGCGAATATGTAAACATGGCAAACAAAAACAACAATGTAAAGAATGCGACGGATCACAAATATGCGAACATAATAAACAAAAGCATCATTGCAATGATTGTTTAATATTACGTTATGAAGCTCGCATTTTGGACGAAAAAAAATTATGATTTAAAAGGAAGAAAAAGAATTATCAATCAAAAAATGGAAGGTTTGGCAAGTCAAGAATATATGGAAAATAGAATTATTACTATTGTGTATTCTAATGAAAAAGAGCTGGAAATCAGCGATTTCATTGATTCAATGAACAAGGATTTGTTAAAAGTAATATCAAAAAATTATGGGTTTTTGGATCAAGATAGTAAGCCCGATATTGAATTTACATATTCCGGAAAGAATGACGGGGAAATTTTCGAATTTTATTGCGGCGAAGATGACGAAATAGATTTTGATGAGGGTTTCGTATTAACTGTTGATGAAATTTCTGAGATATTAGTGGAAAATGCGAATGACATTTATTATAATAATTATCAAAAACAAAAATATATTATGCGAGTTTATAATGATTTATATGAAGATCAATATGAATATGTAGAATCAGACGAAGAAGATGAAGATGAAGATTATTCAAATAACATGAATGATTTTATTATTAATTCAATTAAAATCACATTATACAAAGACGCGCATAAGGTATTACACAAAAAGAAATTTTTTAATGATTTGCGTAATGATTTGATGGCCGCAGCATTGGATCCAATTAGAGTTTTGGATTGGTGCGTCGATCTTGAAGATCTGAGGGGTTTGAAAAAAAGATGGAGAATAGATTAGTTTAAAAATAATTATGTTATATAACCTAATTACTGGTTACATAACAAAAATTTATCTAAATCTTAAACTAAAAGTTATTGGCAATCCTCTTAAATTAAGTTTTTTCCAATCATTGTCTAAGATAGTTAAATCGAAGTGGTTTATGAGACTCTCATATTTTCGAATAGGAATTGCTGGATAATCCTTTGAGGGTATGTTTGCTAGTAAATTAGATGGCATGAGTTTCACAGGTTCTCCATATTTGGTGTTATTCATATATGATGACCTATTATCCACTAAACTACACATAAGTCTCAACGGATCCTTAATTTGAATATTTATGGGGTATAATTTACCAGGATTTATAACTTCAGGCACTCCTAAACCAAACGCCAACCCACTAGAAAGGCCAATTTTGAAGTTCTTATTTGAATAAAGATAGTCAACAGTATCAGTCTCGATTATTGTTATTTTTTCCACTTCAGGATCATTAAGAAAGACTGATTGAAAATTACGAAGAGAATATGTACCGGATTGAATTTTTATGAAGAATTTATTCTTATCATTGAATAATGTCTGGTGGTCCTTGAAATTAATCAATCTTTTGGTTTTTAAATTGCAATCCAGGAGCTGTATCTCTCGAAGATTTTTCAGTGGGGGATCTAAATAAACGCGAGTTTCTGAATCGAACATTGTAATGCTGAACATATTTTTGATAAAATTATATTAGTTTTTAGATAAGGAAAATGGAAAATAAAATAATTCAAAAGAGAATATATCTCAAACCAAAATATCTTGATAAAAATATTATGAGTCATCTATTGAGAACAATTGAAAAGAAATTAGCCAACAAAGTTGATAAGGAATATGGGCATATTATTTCTGTGGAGCAAATAATAAAAATTTTACATAATGAAGATACTACTTTTCTTTTAGAAATTGAGGTGAAAACTTACAAGCCAAAAGAAAATCAAAAAGTTCGCGGAACAGTGTGCATGGTTTGTGATAATGGTATTTTTGTTAATGTTTTTGACAAAGTAAAAACTTTAATCCCGCATATTTATATAAAAGATTATACTTTTGATTCCTTTTCCAATACATTTGAAAATAATAATAACAGAATTGGAATGGGCGATAAAATAAAAGTAGAAATAAAAGTAGTTAGATTTAATGAAGGAGATTTTGAATGTATTGGTACATTATGTTTTGATTGATCTCAGGATTATGTAATCAAAACACTAACGAAATAAAAACCAAGATAATGCTCCACCTAAAATCATAAGCAAAACAAGATTGGTTTGATGAGAATCCATGTAATTATTTTCTTTATATGTTTCCGGCTCAGTTTTAGTTTCTGTTTTAGTTTTTTCAAGATTCGTACTTTGAAGAAAAACCTTTGAAGTTCCCAAACTATGAGGTATTCCAACAGTTTTTGTTTCAATATTTATTAAATTATTTTCCCCAAAAGTCATATCTTCTGTTGCCCTTTTCAAATCATTATTATAACCAATGATACTTTCGGTATTTATTATTAAATTGCTTGGCATTAACCAAACCCCAGGAGCAACAGCTAAATCAAGACGAGATTTTGATTCTTGAACCGCGGTTTGATACCTTTGAATTGATTTGGATATGTCATTTTCAATCACAGAACTTTCAAATAAAGTTATAAAGTTTTGTTGAGTTTCAAAACCACCTCCTCCTTTACTAACAATTGAAGTTCTGGTATTAACTTGTGACCCTAAAATGCAATAGACAAAAGCTTCAATCGATCTATTTATTCTTCCCAATCCCGCCTTTGTTAATCCATATCCAGATTCTGGTATAAACCATGAATATTGAAAATCAACGAAATGATCATTTCGTAACATAGATATTAAAGTCCCACCAAATTTTTTACCGCCATAATCCGCAAATTTATTTATTTCACTGGGCCAAATATTTACATCAGGATCATTAGGATGAATAATTCTTACGTTTTGATTTCCTCCTCCTACTGATTGTGAACTACCGCCTCCAGGAGGGATGTATCCTTTTCCGTAATCAATGAAAACATCTCCCACCCCATGATTTGCTCCGCCTTTCCATCTAAAATCCGCTAAAGGTTTATTCAATCCCTTAAAATCTTGATTGTTGCTCAATTTAAATTCAGCGCATAAACGATTATAAGAATTTTTGTTGTAAATATTATTTTTTACGGAAAAAGTATCTTCGTCCGGCAGAGGAACTTTTAGCTCATATATTATTCTTCTTATCGTAAAGTAGATGTGAAATATAAAAAAGCTTTTGATGACTTTGGGATAATTCAAAATATCTCCCAAACCTATTCCGCATCCAGCTGTTGCGCACCAAACCGCCATGTTTAATTGCTGCGGCCAGTGATTAATATTTGGTTTACTTAACCAAGCTCTAGCTTCTTTTCCGCTAGTGAGCTCCACAGTTTGATTTTTAAAAACATTTTTCATTGATGCAGTGAAATGATCTTTTTCTGAAACATATATATCTAAAAGTATTAACATTTTTGTTACATCGTTTGCAAATTCATCGAATCTAACTCCGGGTATTGGATATGTTTGTTTTGTAAATGTTAAACTTTTTGGAAATGAACTTACCTTTACTTTATTTTCTTTACCTAAATCTTTCCATAATAATGCTTTCAAATCATTAGAAAGATTTGCAGTCCAAGTTTTTCCAGAAGGATCATCATCAGACATAATCGTTGTTCCGTTAACTTTCCATTCAATGTATCCCCCGAATGAGTCATTCACAAATGTAAATTTATTTAGGTTCGCGTTTGGGTAACGATTTTTGAAATCATCCAATAACATCTTATTCTTTGTTTTTCAAATAATGTGATCTTTAGATCTTTTAAGAATAAGATGTAAAACAATTGCAACCAACTTCGGTTTTCTCATATACAAGTTTTAATGTCCTTTCCCTCCGGTAAGTTCTTTCAATAGATCTTCGCGAACTTCCCGCCTTATCAAACTCATGTCTAAGTTTTTTTCTGTTTCTTTTCTTAATTTTTGACGAACTTCTTGTTTTAGTTTTTGGAACTTTTCCAACTCTGACAAAATTATGGAAAATTCTTGGTCGGATAAAACATTATCTTTCAGAGCTTTTGAAACCAAATCGTTTATGGTGTTTAATTTTGATTTTGCAATTGCGGCGGTTTGTTCGTGTTTACTAACTTTAACGGAAAGTCTTTTTGCTGCATAGCCAAATCCAATCGACAAACCACCAAAAACCCCACCGACAACACCTAAAGGCACGCCAACAATAGCCCCAAAACCAGTAAGAGAGGTTCCGAGGCCGCTTGCTGATAGAATAACTGAAATCATTCCTCCACCAACACTAATTTTTGCGCATATTCCTCTCGCCCTATTATATTTTTTTCGTACTTCTTCGTAATGTTTGATTTCTTTCTCAAGATTTTGTAATACTTCGCTTGATTTTTGCAGCCTGAAATTAGTAGGATCTGTATTATTTGGTAATACGGGGTAAATTCCATTGTATTGATCCATATTGTATTTTACTGATCGCCGTGATATCTTTAAATTTGTTACTTATTCTTCTTCCCGCCTTTAATTTGTTCTACAAAATATAGAACCACAGCCATTATTAGTAACCAAGCATTCTTTCCTAAAAATCCAATAGCCTCACCAGCCGTTTTGAAAAGAAAGCTAACTATTGCGCCAACCATTCCGGGTAATATTTCGCCTAGTTTTTTGCCAAGAGTTTTTAATCCATTTCCAACTCCCCTCCCCAAAGTAGATAATCCCTTTGAAAGATTAGAAACTATAACTCCAATGATGGCGCCTACCGCACTTAGAACAGCAAAAACTGTAAAACCATACTTTTTGAAAATATACTTTAGCCGATCGCGTAATGGCATATTTTTTAGTATTTCTTCGTTTCTTCTCCCGATATCTTCCATTTCATTTTCGTTTAATATTAACTGCTTTCTTGCTTGTTCATCGTAAGTTTCAACCCTTTTTGCCAACCTATCTCGACTTTGTTCAATATTTTTCAATCTAGCCAAATCTTTCTTACCCTTTTCATTCTCGGTTTTGAGTTCTTTCAAATCATTAAGTAAAGTTTCTGCATATTGTTTTGCAACAACCTTCTGTCTAACTGCGGCTTCTAAATAACTATCTTTTTCATCGATTGTGGTTTGATTTCGTTCAATAATACCCCGCAATTCTCTTTCAATTGAAACATATCTATCTATTTCGAATTGGCTTGTTTCCGCGACTGCTCTTAAACCATCTAATGCATTACGTAAATCCCTAATTTCTTCGTTTTTTTCATTCAATTGTGATAAAAGATCATCACCAGCCTGAACAACTTCTCCTGCTTTTTTACCTAAAGCATTAGATATGGTGGCGGGGAGTTTTTTATTAATATCACCATTTTTATCGAATAAATCATGCCAAACAACTTTGTCAGGATGATTTCGGCGGATTGCAACTATGATTTTACCCCACTCATTATATTTAAAAGAAAAATTAGGTTTTGCTTCTGGAAATTCATTTAAAATATCTCTCCAAACTGGATCTTTTTCATTTTCCATACTACTAATATCTATTTCTTTGCTTGGTAATTGTGTTTTTGGTCTTGCCCCCTCATTCTCATAATTCCTTTCACCTCTGGTTGTGGATGTTACTCGAGCAGGTGTTTCTGATGGTTTTCTACCAAGCAGCAGACTATCATCATCATAATCATCAGGATCTTCTTCTTCCCCCAATCCAATAGGATCATCGTCCGGTATTTCTGGTAATTCTGCCATGATTTTTTACTCATCAGTATGAAATCTTTAGATGAAGAAAATGATTTAAAATAAAAAAATATAAAGAAAAAAGAAATAAAATGATGAACGAAAATACGCAATTAATTGATATTAATACTTATAATCCAAAAACAAGCATGATCTTTTCTAAACCATTTTTAGGCGAAGTTCCAGGTAGCAAGCCAAAGGTTGAATTTAGAAGGATAAAAATTTTTACAAAAAATAAAGATGGAACAAAAGGAGAACTAGTTATTCCAACCAACCGGTTGTATTCATTTGGAGTTTCCGAAAGTTTTTCTACTTATTCTTTTCCTTTATGTTTGTGGAGTGGAAATAAACCCACCGACGAAGAGGAAAAGTGGATAGAAAAATTTAATGAAATAGTAGATTGCTGCATTGATCATATTGTAGAAAATAAAGAAGAAATTGATAGATTTGAGTTGAAAAGATTTGATCTTACTAAATCAAAGGGGGGTCTTAATCCTATCTATTGGAAAATGGAAAAAATTGAGGATGGAAAAAACAAGCCTTATATGCAAAGAGTTCTTGATAGAGGGCCGACATTATATCCTAAGTTAATTTCGTACAAAAAGGGAGAATTTCTTACAAAATTTTATGATATTAGAAGTGAGGATTGTAATGGAACAATAAATCCTGAAGATTTAATCAATAAAGGTTGCCACGCAGAGTGCTCAATCAAAATTGAATCAATATTTATTGGCGCGCGTATTTCATTGCAAGTAAAACTTTATGACGCTCTCGTTGAAACGAAAAAGGAAATTAAAAGATTAGCCCCTCGCAAAAAATATAATCCAGAAGTAATTATTTCTGACGGCGAATCTGCTTCTTCCTATATTGGTTATGATGAGGATTCTGATGATGGCAGTCTAACATAATCAATAATAAATATACTTTTTTGTTATATAACCCAATTATTGGTTACATAACATTATAATATTTTACTAACCACATAACCTAAACCCAACATTCCTGCGCCAACATATATCATTTCCCCGGTCTTTTGTTCTTCGCTTGGTTTGTAATAATCAGAGAATTTTGGTTCATTCATTTGAGCGTACAATTCAAAAGCCTGATTTGTTGTTGAAATATTTTTTGATGCTTGATATTTTTCATCTTTTTTCTTATTTTCCCAATCAATCCTTTTTTGTCTTTTTTCCTGATATTCAGAATAATCTCTTTCATATTTTTCCATTGCTTTATCGTGCCGTATTTTTTCTGTATCTGCTTTTTTCCCGAATATAAATCTTGTAAGAATATTTCCTCCGGTAAATGCTCCCGCATTCACTATTGCGCCAAATATCGTCATTCCAATTGCTGCTGCCATAATTTTATTTTGGTAAAATCTTTTGATCCTCTAAATATGTTTTAAGGTACATGCTTCCGGATAATACAGCTACCCACTTTGCATAATTTGTAATACTTGAGGATGGATCGCTCAAAAATGATTCTTTCATCATCTTTTTAGCAACATAGCCAACTCCAGCCCCCAATCCAATAAGTACCGCTGAATCAGTTACAGTTTTCACAAGTTTGTTTTCAGTTGACATAATTTTTACTGTATCATTGAGAAACTTTTAAATGACTTTTGAGATTATTCCATTCCTAAAGATTTTGGAGTTACAGAAAATGGAATCTTTTTTGGTTGAGGTAATTGCGGAACTTGGGATAAATCTGCTATCCTATTAGAATATTCAACCCTTGCTTTTTCCTTATACCTTATAAAAAGATCAAATGCTGTAAAACCCAATCCAACAATAGATAAAACAGTAGTAAAAGATAACTCTGGAAGCCACGATTTCGCTTCATCATTTGCTACGCGCCCCGCAGGGACTGGATCATCATCTTCCTGTTCGCGTTTCATCTCCCTAGCTAATGCTTCTTTTGCTTTTTTATTATATTCTGCTAATTTCTTACCAGCCGCAACTTTTTTAGGATCTTTCTCCCTCTTTTTTATATCTTTATTTTCAGGTTTGGAATCCGCTGTAATTTGTTCAACACCTCCTGTTATTTCTTCTGACATTGTTATTTAGATGCAACAAATAAGTTTTTAGATCTGTTTAATATACTGTATCAACACCTTCAGTTGATTGCTTAGTATTATACTCAATTGTGCTATCATTAACTGGTTCTTCTCTTAGAAATTGTTGATTTTTGTTGAATTTTATGTGTTTAGCAACCTGGAATAGTCCGCTAGCAAGTGCTGCCAGTCTTCCTGCTTTCAATGCTAAGAGACCCACAATATTTGTTAGTTCGCGATTAACCAAATCGTCATTCTTCAAATCAGAACAAAGAGATTCTATATCATCAACTGGAACTAAATAAGAAATAAGTTTAGAAACTAATTGCAGGGATGAATCTACTAATCCTCCATTAATTTTCTTACCCATTACCGCTTGATACCGATTGAAATATTTTTCAACATCTTTTGCGGATAATTTCTTTATATCACCCAGACTCATTTCAACACCCAAATATTCCTTTGTTGTTCCTAAGGCTGCGAGAATGGAAAGTGATTCTTGTTTTATTTCAAGATCCTCATTATCATTTCCCGTTCCTCCCTGTGGTCGGTCGGCTTTTTCTGTTGGTTGATTAATATAATCTTCTACGTTTGCCATCTTTGTTAAATCACTTCCGGAATCTCTAAATAGCAATTAAATGGATATCGCAAACTCAAACACAACCTAGAATATTTTTTGGATTTTAAGAGTTGTACAAACTTTTTACCCAATTCATAATCCAAATCACCTCCGTAATCTTCGAAAAACATTTTCATACCTTTCTGCGAAGGATTATGGAAAGTAACAACGCAGGCTACATTTTCACGGAATGGTTTTGCTATTGAAGTTAATTGCTGAGTAAGAACCCAAACCGATAATCCGTGATGCCTTCCGGAGAATGCTAAATCTATAAATTTATTAGATCTTTTCTTAAGATCAGAGGATACCGCGCAATCATCTAAAATTATTAGAGTATTTGTTCCGGAGAATAAAGTTTGACAATCAGTTAATAACTCATTAATCTCATCAATGTTACTAGCATCTGGAGATAATACATAGAAATGTTTATCCCCAAAGGCAAAATTATGATAAGTTTTATTTTTAGAATAAGTCGGACAAATTAACACAATATATTCAAAAACTTTTCGGAATGGGCCTCGGAGCTGTTCAATTAAGTACTTTGTTTTTCCACAATTTGTGGGTCCTGTTATAATACAATGGAATGGGATTTTATCTCGTAAATCTTCCATGATTTTTGTATCATAACATTATGTTTTTAGATTCTTCCCTTTGGTCAGTACTTAATTGATCTCAAACTTGAATTCATAATCTCCATCATTGCATCCGCTACGACAAACATATGGCAAGTTATTGTTCCGGATCCGCTTTGTTTCCTTTTAATTTCTATTTTTACTCCGTCATGCGTATTATTTAGAGCTAGTCCTCCACCATGAATACCATTATCCGGATGGGTTCTAGTATCAACCCAAAGAGCAAACTTATCCGCGTAAAATTCTTTTTCTTTCAATGAAAATTGTCCTCCCGTTGGTCGGAATCTTTTCTTCACGGATTCCCAAAGATCGGATGGAATCATTCCTCTAGAGTATATTCTATTTGGAACGCCATCAACATCAATTTCAACGGAAGATATACCAGGATTATAAAAATTTTCAGAATCCCTTGCTCCTGCAGCTTGGGGTAATAAAAACAAAAACAATATTCCCGTCATTGATCTTCTCGGCAAATTAATATGCTGATTAATAACACCATCTCCGCCAATTGAAAAAGTAAAAGTTTTGTGCAAGGTAACATTTTCGTAAAAGAATCCTTTACCAACTTGATATGTTGCTTGAGCCTCGCGGGCTAAGTATTCACTTGAAATTAACGAATATTCTAACTCTAAGTTTTTGATTGAATATGATGGTGCTTTTGTTGTATCAGAAAAAATAACAATATTATTGATTGGCGCGAGAGTAATCTCAAATATTAGATGATTTTCCAACGCTTTTGGATAAAAAACGCCATGATCGTTTAAAATAGGATGATTTATTGGAATTCTATACTTTGGGCCGTGTACATTAGCAAGCGCTACTTCCTTTGCATCTTGTGTTTTTGCGTCCCCGGATTTTGTTCTAATTTTTCTAATATTTTGGGAAGAAATGCCTTGTTTTAATCTATCTTCGCGCTCTTCTTCGGTTAAAAATAAATCATGATACGTTTGAAATAAATCATATCTTTGCGTGTCTTGTAATGTTTCTCCGCCGAAAAGAACTTTTAACCTGGTTATAAGGTTGCGCCCCAAATTATTTACAACTGTATTATTCGCATGCCCCTCAACATCTAAGTCAAATAGAAGAGATACACTTCCGGGCACTATCACCAAATTCTCAGCGAGTTTTGGAATATTTATGTATAATGTTTCTCCTGGACTGGCTGAGGATGGATTCAGAGTAATTCTATTCAGGGTTGATTCTGCCTTCAAACCAAAGGGTTCCTTTGGAATTCTATTTGGGTTAATTTTTTCAGACGTCATTGTAATTTATAAGATACTTTGGTTAACCTTTAAATCGGTGTTGTCCTATTTTCTAACTCACCAATATGTTTTAATAAACATTCTCTTGCCTCAGGAATTAAAACCATAATATTAAAAATTTTCTCGCCATCTTCCATATATAGAATTTTTTTTCTGATAATTTTTTTCATGAGATTAATTTGGTTTTCAGTAAATTTTATTTCTTCTTCCTCGGCCACCATTTTAATTTATAAGATAATTGTTTATTTTTAAATGATGTCAAAAATATATTATTCAGCCGGGGGGTATTGGAAAGGATATGCCGCGATTCTTAAATTAGCTGAGAAAGCCAAAGTAAGTGAAAATGAGTCAAAACAATGGTTACAGAAACAGGCAATATGGCAAATCTATCTTCCTTCGCCTAAATATATACCTAGACCGCACTGGACTGTGGATAAACCTAATAAGATTCACCAAGCGGATTTATTATTTTTACCGCATGATAGTGTTGGAAGAAAAAAATATAAATACGCGTTAGTTGTGGTTGATATCGCCTCGAGATATAAAGATGCTGAGCCATTAACCTCAAAAGAAAGTCGAGAGATATCAGAAGCTTTTAAGAAAATATATTCTAGAAGATTAAAATTCCCAAAAACTTTAATGGTTGATCCTGGGAAAGAATTTATGGGGGAAGTTAGTAAACTCATGAATTACCATAATGTGAGGATGCAAAGAAGTGAAGCTGGTAATCATAGAGCACAAGCATTTGTGGAAAATGCGAACAGAATATTAGGAGAAAGATTATTTAGTCATCAATATGCGCAGGAAATGATTAGTGATGATCGATCGCGTGTATGGGTGAAAAGATTACCGGCTATTCTAAAAACTTTGAATAATACAAAAACGAGAATAACCGGTAAAGAGCCTGCTGAGGCTATAAAACTAAAAGAGGTTGATATTGAACCAAAAAATTACAAACGTGTGGTGGGGCTTGATGAGGATAGATTGCCTCCTATTGTTAAAGTTAGATATTTATTATCCGCAGGCGAACTCGAAGGTGGAGAAAAAAGACGAGCAACTGATCCTATTTGGAGTATTAAAGTTTATAATATTGCGCGTAGTGTCGTTTCGCCAAATCAACCTGTTTTATATTATTTATTGGATGGACCGAGGCGAGGGTTTGTAAGGGAAGAACTTCAAGTTATACCTTATGATACTAAGTTGCCGCCAGATTCTGTTTTGCAACGATAATGTCCGTAGGCAAAGGTATTTATTCCATCCTCGCAAATTATTCTCTTATCATCGTCATATGATAGTGCAACTTTGTTAATAGTTTCGGTATAAACATCATGCAAACGACTTCTAAAAACATTCATCTTTCTCATTTGCCGTTGTTTATTGAAAAGACAATTTTTGTAATCATCAAAGCTTATTGTCTTTTTTAATACTGACGTTTTTACCCCTTTACCCTTTTTTGTCTCTTCACCTTCATCCGTCCTGTATGAGTAAAGCTTAGCTCTTAATCCAACAAATTCCGTTATTTGTTTTCCGCCCGCCTCATCTTTGAACATGTTGATTACTTTTTTGTTTTTATCAGTCCAAATGCCAGATCGATGGTTTGTGGGGAAATTAGAAGTGTCAAACCTTTCCTCTACATCCGCAGCAATGTCCTGGTAGAAATCTTCCGTTTCTATCAAATATGCAAGACTATCCGTATCTGTAAAAAGCAATTTAGACTTTTCCCCATACTTTGGTTTGATATAATTATAATGAAAGTCGAACATTATTGTTTTGCTTAAATCTAGAATGCACATACCTAAGTAAACTGGTTTATTAAATACTAACTTTGTTTTCTTCATATGAATAGCCACAAGATTTTCACAAAAGATAGTACGATGCTGATAATTAGGTTTTGTTATTAATTTTTTTGCGTCTTTTTGATTTGTTACTAATTTAATATCAACCCTTTTTCTGATGTTTTCCATTGTTTTTCCAAACACTGAATTGTTCATTAGCTTGAAAAAATCTTTCTCAAAATCGTTCTTTCCTTTTGCTCTGAGGTCAGTATTCAATTTAATGTAAGGTTTTAACCATTCTGACTCTTCGAATGTGATCCCCCTATGGATTTTTGTAACTTTCATTCCTAAGGATTGGTAAAGTTTTAGTGTTTCGCGATGAACAACATATTTTTCCTTATTGTTTAGATTTGGGATTAATTTCTCCACTTTATTAACTACAAGCCTCTCCGGGGCTAGCGGATAATCATTATGCAAATCATGAAGGTGGGCTGGGTATTCTAAATCAACCTCTAGTATGCAGGGGATATTTTCCCAATTTTCGAATTCTTGATCTTTCATCCATCTAAATCCGTGGGTGGGTAAAGGCCTACTCATTCCCCCACCATACAAATTATTTGCATCTAGATATTGAATGAAAATTTTGGGTAGATTAGGATCATATTCTCTCATGTATGAGTTATTTGCTTTCCCATATCTGGTAGAGATCATAGAGACTCCGCCGCGGATGCCTTTCTCAATCATAAGCAGCATTTCGACATCGGTTAGTAACTCCAAATTCACTTTTGTATGCTTTAATGCAGCGTCCCAAGCTAGTCCCGGCGCCGTATAATAGTGAGCAGGGTCTAAACCATAATTCTTTTGACAAACATCCCTAAAGTTCTCAAATACATCCGCCAAAAGTAACACATCCGTCTTTAGATACAAATCGTGGTATTCCCTCATTGTTTTCATTTTGAAGGTTTTCCATACATTTTGCGCATGCAGGTAATCGCTTTCTTTTATTTCTTCGTCGTTTAGTTTAGAGTAGAATTTATCTTTGGTGGGAAGCTTGGTTTCAGCGAGTTTCGCAAATTCGTCAAAATATTCATATGGAAATACGCCCTTTCTCATCAATAACCGTAATTCTTCGCCTTTGAAAAACTTTTTGGTTTCGCGCATGCTTTCATCCGTGGGCGAAAGGCATTCACTTTCCGCTAATAAGCAATTCTTACATTTTTTGCAAACGCCCTCGCCCTTATACTGAACAATCTTTTCATTTTCTATGTATCTCTTTATACAATCCCCGGGTTTGCACGCCTCGCATTTCCCGCATTTTGTAAGGTTATCAACTAAATTACTAAGTCCTCTATCCATAAATCTAAATGAATCTATAAACCTAATATCTCTCTTCACCTCAATTTGTTCACCTTTTTTATTCGTAAATTTATCAACGACAATCTGTTTTGTAAAGGAAATATACTTTTCCTCATTATTTGGAATACAATTTATTTTACCTTCTTTTACTCCAAGGTTTTTAATAAAAAGATGAGCATCATAACCAGATAAGTTGTGAAATATTACGGGAAAGAACTTTGGAATCTTATAATTTATGTTGCATCCGTTATGTGCCGCTCCTCTGTACTTTCCTGTGAGATGACAGTGATCCATGACCTTATCTTTACCTAATTTTTTTTCGCAAATATGACAGTGAGTAGCATTTTCATATTCTTTTTTATCCATTTCTGTCATATTTGCCGCTTTTTTGTATTTTGTATTATTGTAAATTTTCTTAATATCCTGCTCTAAATTATCAACAAATACCTGTGAAATATCCTCATCTTCGGATTCGGCTGTGTATTGAACAAGCTTAGGCGAAAATAATTCCTCATCGAAAGGCTTTATTAGATAGCAGAAACCCGATGGTTTATGTTTCTGGTATTGATTAGTAAAACTCTCGCTTTCATTTGGTGAACAGGTATGTATTTTCCTTAAAAAGCTCTCAAGATCCGCGTATACAACAAATGGCGCTCTCATTTTTTTGCAATAATTAATGAAATTAATATACTTTGGATTGCCATCTTCATCTTTGGGCATATTTATCTTTACTTCTTCATTTTTTAAGCAATATTCGAGATGTTTTTCCAATGATTTTGCTGTTGGAAATGAATTATAACATCTTTTGCAAAATTTTAGTTCGTGTTGGTTATTATTTTTTTGCTTTGAAGTAAGCCTACTAAAATTCTTTATCAAACAGTAGTGACTATTTCCTTCTTCATTCGTTATTAGAAGCAAATCAATCAAAATACCGTTTTGTTTCTTGCTTATTCTCAGGGGATATACTTCTTTCGTATCTTTATCAAATCCGTGGACATTAATTGTATAATGAGGATTTTGTTTCTCAAACTTATTAATATCTTTCAGTTTAACGGGGAACTCAATTCCTTTGAAGTCAAAATTCTTGGAATCTTCCCTCATTTTTTTATCTAATCTTTGCGGATTTTTCTTTTTAGGGAATGCGGCGGAGGTTATTGCCCACTTGAAGCATTCATGATCATTCTCATTATTTACGTTTATAATTGCCTTCTTTAATTCCAATATTCGCGGCAATGGAATATAGGAGCTTCCAGATAAAGGTTCATAAGGATCTATGTAGATATCAAAGTATTCCACTTGGTCAAATTTCCATCCAGAACCTAAATTTTGAAACTCTTCAGCCTTTTCAAGCAAATAATTTGTCATTGTATCGTATAATTCTGAAAAATCAGTTGCTTCCGTTATTATTTCCATATTTTTTGAATGAAAATAGCCGCGGATTTCAATAAAAGAAACACGATCACCATCAGATACCCTTTTTATGAATATACAGGTAAAGACGAACTTTATTTTGATAGGCTTCTTCTGCTTATTAATAAGATCTAAAACTTTTGGTTTTATTTTGTTAGTAAATACCTTTGGACCATACCTATTCATCCCATCTATCCTATATGTTTTCAAGTATCCCCTCAATGCTGTTTTATTTTGTCTTGGAGTAAATCGGTTAACCCTTTCATTTAATTCATCTCTCACACTATCAGAAATATTTGCCTTTCTTTTTGGTTTTGTTGGATTGTTATTAGTAAGTTCGGATATGTTTCTATTGATTAGATCTTTAATTGATTCCTCATTCTTTATCTTGAATAGGTGGGCAACCTTTTTCTTCAAATCATCAACTCTTTTATTTACAGCCTTTTTGGTAGGTTCTGGGATAAAAGATAGTAACCAATCAGCAAACTTGTTAATCTCTTTATTTATCGGTTTGTAAACTTTTCTTGCTGGTTGGGATATAGGTTTAGAAGGTTTTAAAATTGGGATATTAATTTCTGGTATTGGCTCATTCATTATTCTTTGTGTTTTATTTGTGAAATTATCAAAAGCTGAGGCAATTTCCGGAGTTTTGCGTAAAAATTTTAATATTTTCTTTCCCGACATTTTTTTGCCTTTTTCTTCAATAATTTTTAGTTGTTTTACTATTAGTCCTTTCAGCCCTTTGCCGTTTTCTTTTACGGCTTTTCTTATAAATTCTAAGAGATTTTCTCTCTTCAATTGATCATCCATATTAATTGTTAATTCTGGCACATTTCTTTAAACCATAATTTATTTTTATTTCGGGGCCAGAATCTCCTCCAATTTCTACATAAGACTTTGCACAAACTTCACCTCAAAGATGGAGCCGCCCTCCGCTCGCTTCGCTCGCTCCGCCTGCCGGCCCCTCTTGACGATGGGGGGCTTAGGTAAAACTTTGCAGAAACTTTGCTGTTTTAATGAAAATGTGCCAGAATCTCCACCGATTTCTACAAAAAAGACTTTGCAGTGACTTAGCCTCCGCTCGCTCCGCCTGTCAGCAAGAACTTGGTGGAGGCTTAGTAACTGCTTGGTGGGTGCTTTGGGGGGACTTGACCGGGGACTTGACGGGGGGCTTGATCGGGGACTTGACGGGGGGCTTGGCGAGGGGCTTGGTATCGGCTTGGTGGCGGCTCGGTTACTTCACCGAAACTTTGGCAAGACTTACCCGGCGCGCCCTCCGCTCGCTCCGCTCGCTCCGCCTGTTGGCAAGAATTGTATTTTTGGGCCAGAATCGGTATTTTACCCCTACTTAGGATCTTTTTCCCTTTTTTTAATTTCTTTCGCCCATAGGGTTTCAGGTTTGGGATCAGCCGTAATTTGCTCCGCATCTACTCCACTTTGTTCAGTTTGTTCAGACATTGTTATTTAGATGCTAAAAATAAGTTTTTAGATCTGTTTAATATACTGTATCAACACCTTCAGTAGATTGCTTAGTTTCCTGATCAGTTGTGTTAGAATTTACTGAAAATTGTTGATTTTTGTTGAATTTAACGTGTTTAGCTACTTGAAATAGACCGCTAGCAAGTGCTGCCAATCTTCCTGCTTTCAATGCTAAGAGACCCACAATGTTTGTTAGTTCGCGATTAACCAAATCATCATTCTTCAAATCATTGCAAAGAGATTCTATATCATCAACTGGAACTAAATATGAAATAAGTTTAGAAACTAATTGAAGGGATGAATCTACTAATCCACCATTAATTTTCTTACCCATTACTGCTTGATAACGATTAAAATACTTTTCAACATCTTTTGCAGATAATTTCTTTATATCGCCCAAGCTCATTTCAACCCCCAAATATTCCTTTGTTGTTCCTAAGGCTGCGAGAATGGCAAGTGATTCTTGTTTTATTTCAAGTTCGTCATTATCATTTACCTCAGTCTTTACTTCAGCTTTTTCTGTTCCTCCCTGTGGTTGGCTAATGTAATCTTCAACGTTTGTCATCTTTGTTAAATCACTTCGGGTATCTCTAAATAGCAATTAAATGGGTATCGCAAACTCAAACATAACCTAGAATATTTTTCTGTTTTTAGGAGTTGAACAAACTTTTTACCCAATTCATAATCCAAATCACCACCATAATCTTCGAAAAACATCTTCATACCTTTCTGAGAGGGATTATGGAAAGTAACAACGCAGGCTACATTTTCTCGGAATGGTTTTGCTATTGATGTTAATTGTTGAGTTAGAACCCACATTGATAATCCATGATGCCTTCCGGAGAAAGCTAAATCTATAAACTTATTCGATCGTTTCTTCAGATCATTAGAAACGGCGCAATCATCTAAAATTATTAGTGTATTTGTTCCGGAGAATAAAGTTTGGCAATCATTCAACAATTCATTAATCTCATCTACATTACTTGCATCTGGCGATAATACATAGAAATTTTTATCTTTATTAGCAAAATTATGATAAGTTTTATTCTTAGAATAGGTTGGGCAAATTAACACAATATATTCAAAAATTTTTCGGAAAGGGCCTCGGAGCTGTTCAATTAAGTACTTTGTTTTTCCACAATTTGTGGGCCCTGTTATTATACAGTGGAATGGGATTTTATCTCGTAAATCTTCCATATTTTTTGTATCATAACATTATGTTTTTAGATTCTCAGTACTTAATTGATCTCAAACTTGAATTCATTATTTCCATCATTGCATCTGCTACAACAAACATATGACAAGTTACGGTTCCAGATCCGCTTTGTTTCCTTTTAATTTCTATTTTTACACCATCATGCGTATTATTTAGAGCAAGCCCGCCGCCATGAATACCATTATCTGGATGAGTTCTAGTATCAACCCAAAGAGCAAACTTATCCGCGTAAAATTCTTTTTCTTTCAATGAAATTTGTTCCCTATGAAATCGTTTCTTCACGGATTCCCAAAGATCAGATGGAATCATTCCTCTAGAGTATATTCTATTTGGCACACCATCAACATCAATTTCAACGGAAGATATACCTGGATTATAAAAATTTTCAGAATCCCTTGCTCCCGCCGCTTGAGGCGTTAAAAACAAAAACAATATTCCTGTCATTGATCTTCTCGGTAAATTAATATGCTGATTAATAACGCCGTCGCCGCCAATAGAAAATGTAAAAGTTTTGTGTAAAGTAACATTTTCATAAAAGAATCCTTTACCAACTTGATATGTTGATTGCGCCTCTCGAGCTAAGTATTCGCTTGAAATTGAGGAATATTCCAACTCTAAGTTTTTGATTGAATATGATGGTGCTTTTGTTGTATCAGAATAAATAAGAATATTAGTGACTGGGGCAAGTGTAAGCTCAAATATAAGATGATTTTCCAACGCTTTCGGATAAAAAACGCCATGATCGTTTAAAATTGGGTGGTTTATTGGTATTCTATACTTTGAACCATGAACATTAGCGAGAGCAACTTCTTTTACATCTTGAGTTTTTGCATCTCCAGCTTTTGTTCTAAGTTTTCTAATATTTAGAGAAGAAATGCCTTGTTTTAATCTATCTTCGCGCTCTTCTTCAGTTAAGAATAAATCACGATATGTTTGAAATAAATCATATCTTTGAGTATCTTGCAATGTTTCTCCTCCAAAAAGAACTTTTAGTCTGGTTACAAGATTACGCCCCAAATTATTTACAACTGTATTATTAGCATGTCCCTCAACATCTAAGTCAAATAGAAGAGATACACTTCCGGGCACAATCACCAAATTCTCGGCGAGTTTTGGAATATTTATGTATAATGTTTCTCCTGGACTGGCAGAGGATGGGTTTAGAGTAATTCTATTCAGGGTTGATTCTGCTTTCAAACCAAATGGTTCTTTTGGAATTCTGTTTGGATTAATTTTTTCAGACGTCATTGTAATTTATAAGATACTTTGGTTAACCTTTAAACCTTTTCTAACTTGGTAATATGTTTTAATAAACCTTCTCTTGCGTCGGGAATTAAAAGCATAATATTAAAAATTTTATCGCCATCTTCCATATATAGAATTTTTTTTCTAATAATTTTTTTCATGAGATTAATTTGGTATTCGCTAAATTTTGTTTCCTCCGACATTTTAATTTATAAGATAATTGTTTATTTTTAAATGATGTCAAAAATATATTATTCGGCTGAAGGGTATTGGAAAGGATATTCTGCAATTCCTAAATTAGCTGAGAAGGCTAAAGTAAGTGAAAATGAGGCAAAACAATGGCTAGCAAAACAAGCAATATGGCAAATCTATCTTCCGGCTCCCAAATATATACCTAGGCCACACTGGACTGTGGATAAACCCAATCAGATTCACCAAGCAGATTTATTATTTTTACCGCATGATAGATTTGGAAGAAAAACATATTAATATGCGCTGGTTGTGGTTGATATCGCCTCGAGATATAAAGATGCTGAGCCATTAACCTCAAAAGAAAGTCGAGAGATATCAAAAGCTTTTACAAAAATATATTCTAGAAGATTGAAATACCCTAAAACATTAATGGTTGATCCTGGAAAAGAATTTATGGGCGAAGTTAGTAAACTCATGAATTACCATAATGTAATAATGCAAAGAAGTGAAGCTGGTAATCATAGAGCTCAAGCATTTGTGGAAAGAGCAAACAGAATATTGGGTGAAAGATTATTTAGCCATCAATATGCGCAGGAAATGGTAAGTGATGATCGATCAAGGGTATGGGTTAAAAGATTACCGGCTATTCTAAAAACCTTGAATAATACACCGATGAGAATAACCGGTAAAGAGCCCGATGAGGCTATAAAACTGAAAAGGGTTGATATTGAAACTAAAAATTACCAACGCGCGGTGGGGCTTGATGAGATTAGATTACCGCCTATTGTTAAAGTTAGATATTTATTATCGCCGGGTGAACTTGAAGGTGGAGAAAGAAGGCGGGCTACTGATCCTATTTGGAGTATCAAAGTTTATTATATCTCTAGAAGTGTTATTTCGTCCAATCAACCGGTTTTATATTATTTAATTGATGGACCGCAGCGAGGATTTGTAAGGGAAGAATTACAAGTTATTCCTTATGATACTGAGTTGCCGCCCAATTCTGTTTTGACAAGATAATGGCCATATGGAAGAGTATGTATTCCATCTTTTTGAATGATTCTCTTATCGTCAAAAGCAGATAGCGCTTTTTTATTAACTGTTTTTGTGTAAATATCGTGTAGTTTTGAGCCAATTAAATTTTGCGATCTCATTTGCGGTTCTTTAGTATTCAAACAATTTTTAAAATCATTAAAACTTATTGTTCTCTTAACAACTAATTTCTTTGTTCCTTTATTCTTCTTTATCTCTTTGCCATTGTCCATTAATAAAGCATATTGTTTAGCGCCTAATCCTACAAATTCTGTAGGTATACTTCCGCCAAACTCATCTTTGAACTTGCCAATTACTTTTTTGTTTGCATCATCCCAAATACCAGATTTGTGGTTTTTTGGATAGTTGCTAGTGTCAAACTTTTCCCTAACATCAAGCCTTATATCTTCATAGAAATCCTCTGTTTCTATATTATATACAAGACTATCAGTATCAGTCATAAGTAATTCGGCTTTTTCTCCATATTTCTCTTTAATATAATTATAATGAAAGTCATACATTATTTGTTTACTAAGATCTAAAATGGAAAACCCCACATAAACCGGTTTATTAAATCTTATTTCTGTTTTCTTCATATTTATGGCGGCAAGATCCACAGAAAAGATAGTAAAATGATTAAAGTTCGGTTTTCTTATTAATTTTTTAGCCGATTCTATATTATTAACTAATCTAACGTCTATCCTTTTTCTCATATTTTCCATTGTTTTGCCAAATACCGAGTTATTCATTAGTTTGAAGAAATCTTTTTCAAAGTCGTTTTTCGCATGTTTTCTCAATTCAGTATTCCGATCGATGTAAGTTTGTAACCACTCAGACTCTTGAAATTTAATTCCCTTATGAATCTTTGTTATTTTTAATCCTTGTTTTTCATAAAATTTTAGAGTTTCATGATGAATTACATATCTTTTCTTATCAAATAGGTTTGGTATTAATTTCTTAACTTTATTAACGGCAAGTTTTTCTGGGGCTAAAGGTAGATCTTTATGGTTATCATGAAGATTTTTTGGGTATTCCAAATCAACCTCAACTATACAAGGTATATTCCTCCAATTTTCAAGCTCTTCATTTGGAATCCATTTAAATCCTCTTTTTGGTAATTTCTTGCTCATTGCTGCTCCATATAAGTTATTTGCGTCAAGATAAATAATATAACTTATAAGTTTATTTATTTCAAAATCTGTCATATAGGGGTTATTAGCTTTAGCATATCTTTTTGATACTTGGGATGTTCCGCCTCTAATCCCTTTCTCAATAAAAAGCAGCATATTAACGTCTGTAAACAATTCCAAACTAACTTTAGTTAATTTTAACATCGCATCCCAAGATAATCCCGGTGATGTAAAATAGTGAGCGGGATCTAAACTATAATTATTAATGCACACATCTCTAAAGTTCTCAAATACGTCGGCAAGCTGTAATACATCTATTTTTAGATATAAATCGTGATAATCTCTCATTGTTTTCATGTCAAATGTTTCCCACACATTTTTGGCATGTTCATAATCCGCATCTGAAATATCTTGATTATTAAGAATTGATTTAAATGCTTCCTTTGATGGAATTTCTGTTTCATTAAGTTTATCAATTCGATCAAAATAATCATAAGGGAACACTCCCTTTCTCAACAATAGTTTTAACTTTTCTCCTGTGAAATGTTTCTTAATTTCTGTCATATTTTTATCTATTGGAGAAAAACACATACTTCCTAATAACTTGCAATTCTTACATTGATCGCAATTACCAACACCATTAAAAGTAATAATCTTTCCATCTTTTATGTATCTTTTCAAACATTTTCCTGGTTTGCATGGCTCACATTTTCCGCATTTTGTAAGATTGTCGACCAATCCGCTAAGAGAGCATTGCATAAATTTATAAGAATCAATGAATCTTATTGTTCTAGTAATTGGCTTTTCGTTGTCATCTTCATCCTCATCGCAATCGCAATCGCAATCGCGATCACAATCATAATTAATTAAAATTTTCTTTGAGAAACTAATATACTTTTCGTCGGTGTTGGCTAAACAGCTCATTTCGCCCTTTGTTTTGCCAAGATTCTTAATGAATAGATGAGAATCGTACCCCGACAGATTATGAATTACTACTGGAATGAATTTGGGAATCACATATTTTAAGTTACAAATATTATGCGCCGCTCCCCTATATTTTCCAGTAAGATGGCAATGATCTATTACTTTTTTAAAATCTTCTTCACTTTCAGAAAATTTGCGCTCACATATATGACAATGAGTTGCATTTTCATAATCTTTTTTATACATTTCTGGCATATTCTTTTTATCATAAACTTTAAAAGTTTCCTTTTTTTCTTCTATTAGTCCAAAAATTTTCCTAACATCTCTTTCTAAATATTCTGTAAATATCTGCGCGACGTCCTCGTCATCTGATTTTGCAGTATAATTCACACAGATTTTAAAATCATTTGGTAATATACTTTCATCGAAACATTTAATATAATAGCAGAACCCCGATGCTTTATGCATTTGGTAATTTTTTGTAAAGCTTTTAATTTCGTTTGGTGAACAAGTATGTATTGGTATTAGTCGACCTTCAAAATCAACATAAATAACAAACGGGGATCGCATTTTATTTTTAAAATTTTTAAAGTAAATAAATTTTGGACTGCCATCTTCATTCTTTGGCATTTTTATTTTAACTTCCCCATGCGAATCGCAGTATTCTTTGTGTTCTTGTAAAATCCTTTCATCATAAAATGAGTTGAAACATCTAAAGCAGAAATGTTTTTTGTGTTTATTATTATCAATTTCAGATGATAAAAGTCTGCCAACATTATTTACTAAAATGTAGTGGGTTTTTTCACCATTATTTATTAAAAGTAATGTTATAAATTTACAATCACATAACTTGCATTCATAATTATTGCAATCACATTTCTTGCATCCGCATTCTTCGCATTCGTGTTTTGCGCAGTCTTTTTTCACACATTTCTGTTTTTTCTTACACTCTTTTTTCATACAGCCGCAATTCTTACATTTTTCTTCTTTCTTGCAATAACATTTATCGCTTAATCTTGCGGTATATATTTCATCAGCTTCTTCATCATATTTCAATACATTAACCGGATATGGGTTTTGTTTTTCAAACTTGGCAAAATCTTTTAATTTCATTGCGCCTTCTATACCAGAAAAGTTTAATTTTTTACAATTTTCCAACAATTCATTATTTACCCTCTCTCTATGATGTTTTCTTGGAAACACCGCCTCCGTTAATGAAAGTTGTCCACAATCTTCGCACTTATTTTGTATGTTAATAGTAGCTTTTTTTGCCGCTAATCTTTCTGGAGTTGGTATATATGAACTCCCAGAAGTAACTGTGTAAGGCGCTATCCCAAGATCAAATCTTATTACTGAATCAAATTCAAAAACGCCAGAATCTGTATTTTCTTGAAATCTTTCAACCTCAACAAGTATATTTTTAATTATATCGTCATATTCTTTTGATAAATCACTTGCTTCTGTAATTATTTTTGGCTTTGCGTGAAAGTATTTTTCAACCTGTTCTGCAATTTGGTTATTTGGAGCTTTTACAAACTTAGCTGATAGTATAACCTTAACCTTTTTTGGTTTCTTATCCTTATTAATAATATCAATAACCCTTAGTTTTATTTTTTTCATGAATTCTTCAATAGTATATCCTTTTTTCCCGTCTATAGTATGTTGCTTCAAATAGCCATTTTTGAATTTTCTTACATTTTCTTTGATAATTAATTCTTCTTCTTTCAACCTTTTTGTTTTTGGCCTTGCACCCTCCTTCGCGTAATCTCTTTTTGTTTTTGTTTGGTTTGGCTGATTTTTAGGTTGGTTTATTTCATTCGCTTTTTTATATCTATCTATAAAATTTTTAGCTAGTTCCTCTGCTTTATTTTTTACTTTTTCTGGAATATATGGTTTTACAAAATCCCAAAACTTGTTTAATACATTTCCCAAAAAGGGAGTTTGTTTGGTATTTTTAACCGATTCATTTTTTATTACTTGTTTTTTAGTTTTTGTCGGAATGGGAGGCGGCGGTCGTGTTGGTTTGGGTGGAGAAGGTCTTTTTGGTTTTGTTTTTGTTGGAATGGGGGGTGGCGGGCGCGTTGGTTTGGGTGGAGAAGGCCTTTTTGATTTAGTTTTATTAATATTTATTGTGGGTTGATTTGGTGGAGGCGTTCCTGGCGGTGTTTCTGGTATATATCTATCCGGTGAACCGGGCGGCGTGCCCGGAATTTGAATTGGTTGTGGAATATTTAGGGGCGGCAAATTTGGTCTGTTTCTTAGCCTTATTTGTGGTATTGGAAGAGGTGGCTGTGGCTGGTTTGCTCTTCTCCTCGGCATATTATCTATCGCTCTAAAAATTTCTCTTCTATTATCAACGATTTGTTGAATATTATTAATTACTTCGGGGATATTAATCAATGCTTGTATTTTTGCTTCTCTGGTAGTCATTGCTGATCTACCCCAAATTTTATAAAACGAAAGTAAAGAGCTTAATTGTTTTGTATTCAATTTCTCAAACTGATCCTCCATAGTTACTTTTGTAAATAATATCAAATCTTTAAGCTGTTTTTCAAATTTTTAATCTTCCTGTCCTAGAAATATTACCCAATAAATCTCTAGTTAAATCTCTGGTTAAGTTTGAAAACGAATTTAGCTTATAAGCTAAAAAATCCTTGTCAAAATTCCTGTGTCTTGGAAATATTCTTTTATTGCTGCTTAGTATTCTACTGGTGTGTGTTAACATTAACGGGCCCGCAAAATTAGGTTGCAAGCTAAAAATTCCTGATTAAATTCCTGATTAAATTTGAAAACGAATTTAGCTTATAAGCTAAAAAATCCCTGTCAAAATTCCTGTGTCCTGAAACCGCAGTTTTCCCCCTCTCTCCGGCATTCAGAAATAGTCACAAAATTCCGGCAGAAAGTCTCATTCAAACCCAACGAGAGTATTCGATGTTTGTAAAGATATGCCAAGCGATTGTAAAAATTATTTTAGGTGAGGTTTGAATGAGACTTTCTGCGGGAATTTGGTGAGTATTTCTGACTGCCGCGCATTTAGCGCATTCGAGACCGTGCCCGGCAGTCGGATCACAAATCTTTTAAGTGTGGAGAAACAAGCGATTTCACGGTATGCACAAGCTCGGAAAATTCTTCCACTACAAAACCAAAATAATTTTTACAATCGCTTGGCATATCTTAACAAACATCGAATACTCTCGTTAGGTTTGAATGAGACTTTCTACCGGAATTTGGTGACTATTTCAGTCTGAATGCCGTGTCTATCGGATATTTCGTCAACTAGAAAATCAACATGGTTTTTGGAATCGCTCAACAATTCTAAGAACACATCTAATGCTCTCGAGAAGTTTAAAAGAACCTTACAGTGGAAATTCCGTAAACTTTTTCGGCTGCCGGGCATTTAGTCTATTTAAGACCGTGCCCGGCTGCCGGGCATATAGCCACAGCGAATTTAATTACATGAAAACGACTTTGAAAAGTTCATTTTTGTCCGAATTGTCGTGATGCACACACCTGTGTTTTCATTACGGTAATGAAGAAATGCGAAAAATGAGTATTTCTCCTTCCACTTGTTCTTTACTTGAAATTTTACATACTCCAGGCGCGTCTAGTAGGGGCGAGGAGAGCCATGTTTTACTCTACGAGCGCAAATCAGATGTTTCCGCGCATCTTGCTAGCTGCCACTTGTCAAAATGTGATATTACTGAAACCGAACTTATCATCGCTATTGTTAGAATTTATGGTTAAAAAACAAATTTTCCAGTATGGCCAGGGTATTTGCATGACTTCTGTGCTCGCCAACATCTTCCCAATAGTTGTCTGTGCAGATGGTCATGTCGGCAAGCTGAGATGGCGAAAATCCTCGAATTCCAGCTCTTGCAACTGAGAGCTAGGTCTGCGCTTACGACAATTCGAAGAAAAATGAACTTTTCACAGTCGTTTTCATGTAATTAAATTACGGCCAAAGAAGCAGATTTGTACTCCCACTAAAAAGAGGTAGAAGAATTAATATCTCCTTTATTCCAAGAAAAGGTTTTTCATCGGGCACCAAATGGAGTTGTTTTAATGTGAGAAAAGACGATTATTAATTTAAAAGTAAGCAGTATGATTTATTTGAAGACCGAGTTGCGGCAATGTTGTAATTGAATTGGAATGCAAAATGAAATTGACAGGATTGAGCAGAAAAACAAAATGCAGTGCATTGGGCGAAAAGAGGAAAATTTTCAAAGAACGTTCATGTAGAGTCTTAAAGCAATTTTTCTGGTAAAAATTAATCCAATTTCTTGGAAATGAACCCTATAAAGATTTTTTCATGAGGAACAAACACACATCGGGTTTTCAGTCAATTTGCATATTTGTGACGCGGATCGGATATCGGTCGTTGGTTTCATAGCATTGTTACGGACATTTGCATCTGTTGTAAACAACGACAAAAACAACTGAAAATGTTTATTTTCAACTAATGAGGCGGACTGTTGATGTTAACTTAAGTTCCAAAGCGTTTTTAGGTGGACAATTAGTTTATCGGTCGCACCGCTGAAATGTAAGCGTACAGCAAAGTGGCGCGGATTTGGTAATTTAGCACAATTTCCTTCAACGCAGGGCGTAGAGTGCCCACAGATTTTATTCTGTAAATCACTTGTTTGGCCTTAGTACTTTCGTGTTATGATTCAGTTTACCTTAACTTAGGTGCCACATTGGAGAAAATACTACTCAACTGAAGGTATGTCACGTTTCGCTTATTTTGTATTGTGACAGAGGTTATCTTCAAAGCCTTTTTGTTCGGTCAAACTTGTTCCAAGTTTTTCTGTACTATATGTCAAGTATTAAGGAGAGATTAAACTTGAATATGTGAAAAATTCAGCTTGTTTCGTGAAAAAGTTCTAATTTTGCAGCTCCCTAAGTATAGGGCTAAATCTGAGAGTGTCGGAAGGCAAATCGGGCAACGCTGAGGTTGTCTCAGAAACAGCCTCGCAAAAAAATGAAATAAATCGAATTGATCCAAACAAATGTGATATTTGTACATGGGACATAATGGCTGACTTTCACTGAAAAAATCAGCCAAATCGGAAAAGGTCCGAAAATTGCCTTTTCCGTTCTTACACGGACAGCCTCTTAAATCATCAGTTGGTGTGTTACGTGGTGATCCCCGGTCGGTACATTCATTTCTGTTTGTTGCAAGCTGTTCATACACAGAATTGCTCTCACATGTCTGCTCGCGTTCGCCACAGATTTTTTTCCCGCTCACTGTAGATTTGTTTTGATTTGCCGAAGATTTGTATACCTTTGGGGTTCATTTGTTCTTCTTCAGAGTGGATTTGTCCATCTCGTTCGCATTTCTTTACACTTGGCGAATATTTGTTCATAATTGGAGTTACATTGGTCACGCCTGGAAACTCTTCGTATTCACACAGTATTAGGAATGCATTTGTTTGTACTTAGCGTAGATTTGTTCGCATTTCACGTGGATTTGTGAAGACTTTCTTACAAGACGAGATGGAAGTCCACTCGCCGAGCACTTTACGACGCCAAACCAGCGAGAGTACTTCCCAAGGTAAAAGAAATGCCGGACATTTAACAGATCCCTCCATAATAAAAACCATCGCCACAAAAAAGCCGTCGTTTCCGAAGTGATGCTCTACAACAACTTCGGTTACAAAACAACGTTTCTCCATCGTTACTCCATGTGAAATCGGTAATTCCGGAATTCTGCGAGTCTGCGGTCACATCTCCGATCAGCGGACTCCCAAAACCTTAACATCGATCGAGGGACCAAGTGACGAAAGTGGGATTTCTTCCTATTTTTTTATAACTCGTTCATTGGTTCGCATTCACGAGTTAAAAGTGGTTGCGGTCGCTTAAGAAATTTGAGTAGTGGCAGCGCGCCTACAAGAGAGTTTCTCAGAAACAGTATTTGACTGAGAAATAAAGTGATCATTTACAGCTTGGTTGCTTACGTGAAGTGGTCGCTATGAGAGAGTTAACGTTGACAATACAACTGCCAATCGTCTCTGCCTGTTGCTTTGCCACTTACCTATTGCCGCAGGTCATTTGCTCTGTTTTGAATCAGGGGAAGTGACAATCACAGAACACAACCTGTGCGTGAAGACTTTATAGTGAGAAGGCCGGCTGCACTTTCTAGACTAAAGAAGACCTTGATCTAGTGGCACGGAGGACTGGATTTCGGTAAGTTTACTATTTTGTTTCGGTTTTACGAAGGTTAGAGCAGTTCATTAGCCATTTAGGTAAATTGTGACTTACCGCAAGGTTGATGTCACAACCATTTTTGATGAGCACCTCTGCGGTCTTGGTGTTGCATTCCTTTAAAGCAAGGTGAAGAGGAGTGGTACTACAATCATTTGAGTTATCATCTTTGAAGCGACCTTTACGTATCAGTAAAGTGGCTGTTCTTCCTGTTCTATCACTGAAAAAAAAAAACAAGCAACAAAATTTGTCGCAACATTTTTACCACTGTGACGACGCGTACTCGTTGTTGATAAGAGTATAGACAATGCTAAACCACATTCGATTTGTTAAGTCGAGCCCTATACAACCGGCCCATAAATGTCTTAATTTGAGAGGTTGAGTGGGCTTCTTTAAAAACAAGATGACTCGAACGGGAAAAAGCACCAGAAACCGATGAAAATAACCACACAGTGAAAGTATCTCTGAAAACCACTTAGGAACATACAAATATCTAGAGGGTATCACCATTTTTTTTTTGTCATCTGAATGACAGAGAAGGAAATTCTAGATCTTCTCACCAGGTACTTGACAGATATAGTCTTATGAGGGAAGAACAAAGAACCCGAAAAAAAAAAAACGAAGAACAAGGAGACGACTAAGAACAAACGCACTCTACATGGGACCAACAGCAGCAATTACTGTTAGAAAACAGTCCTAAGAAAATACGCACGCTGATTGGTTAGAATTCATGTTTCTATAACTCGATAGAAACAAAGAACTAGCACGAGCTGTTGACGTAATAATGACGCGGGTAAAGAGAATTTACATTTGGTAGTCCAAGTTAACAAGTTGCTTTCCTTTTTTTCGTCGCGGTGTTTTCTGAAAGAAATAGGAAACATGTTCTCCGTGTTTCGATCGAGTTATAGAAAGTTTGGGAGAACTCTAAAAAGCTGTGGAAACAGCATTTCTCGTTCTCCCAAAATTCCACTCGTGTTTTTAAAACTGACAAGAAACACGGTAATGTTTTCTATTTCTTAATTGGTAATAATTTCGTTATTAGTAAGACTGGTGTAACGAGGTGACTAACCCATATGCAGCATGATGTAAGGTGGTGTAGCCTTGCAAGTCCTTTAAGAAAGAAAAAGGAATAAATCTTCAATTAGTCGCCTTACCACAGGTCAAAACGCAAATATTCGTCCCAAGAAGAAAGTATTTCCAATTAAGGCTTTTTGAAACAAAAGTACATTCCCTTATCAATATATATATTGTGGTGACAGTTGTATCTTTGTAAGGTTGTCGTACTTCTGAGGATTGAGGTCCAGGGTTCGAGTCCTGGTGATCAAACCATGCTGCTTCCCTAGAGAAGAAACTCTACAGTCTCTCTCCAATCAATTACACAAGTGTACAGTGCTGGGGGAACCATACAATGTATCAGCATCCCAACCAGTTGGGGAAGAGAAATTTCCACCAGATTAGATGGCCTAGAATATTGTGTGGTAAAACTTAAAAAAAAAAGGAAACAAACGTAAACTTCTTATCTTGTGTAACAAATAAAACCATACATATTTATATAATTTTATATTTTAGAGAAAGTAGAACTTTGGAAGGAGGCACTTGAGTCAGGACTACAGGAGTTAGAGAACAGAGTATGAGAAAGTGAAGATACTTCTGGAACAAAAGCAGCATGCCAAGGCACGCAGACAGAATAGTGCAACAATGTTTCGAATGGTAAATAACCCCATCTCAAGTAGAAAATATTGCAACTGGGCTATGTCTAAAAACAAGAATTACTACGAAATTTGATCGGAAACAAACTTTTTCCAATACTATGGTTCTTAAAGTAAAGGTCACCTCAAAAAGACTGTTAAATGTTCTGCAAACGACAATGTCAGGCCCGAGTTGCTGTTGTTGTTTTTTTTTAGGACTGAAGAAAGAGATGCACTGCGCTTTCATTTGACAAGGACCCATCAGCTGTCAAAGTCTTGAGGTTTATGGGAGCATTATTTGGTTTGGTTCAGTTGCCACTGCTATTGGCAACAACACTGAAGTTGCATCTGGAGAGCCTAAAGGAGACAATTCTGTTGGTGATTGGAGCGGCAAAGTTTACTATGCACAAGTAAATATCAGGTGGAGAGAAAATGATGCTGTCGAAGAGCAGCCAACCTTCGCAAAGCAGCAGTTGGAACAAGTCAGATGACTCTATTGCTGTGAGGAGCCTGTTAATGTGAAATGTTGATGTTACAAAAAGAGGGATCCTACAATTCTTAGCAGCTGTATACGATCCACTGCATATAGCATCACCTAAAACACTTAAAGGAAAGTTTCTGTATCGTGAACAATGAGATTTGCGTCTGCCATACTGTAGGATGAGAAGGTGTCAGAGAGAATTGCGCAAGAATTGTTTAAGTCGGTAAGAGTCTCCCAAGCATGGTTGAAGTGCCACGAAGCCCACCAAAGAACCAATCGAGGGAATCGAGCTACATGTCTTTGGTGACACAAGTGGTTCTGGGATATCAGCAGCCGCATATGCAGTGATAACACAAGCCTCAGGAGTGAGCCAGGGTTTAATTGCGCCAAAGTCATGATTGGCAAAGAACCTCACCACTCCGAGACTGGATTTTTTAGCAGCAAGTATCGCCACAAACCTTGTAGAGAATGTTTGAAATGTGTTATCTGATCATCCAATTAAGTCAGTTTTATGGCTAGAGTGACAGCAAAGTTGCCCTTCACTGGATCAAGGGGGGCGGGGTTCTTACAGGCACTTTGTAGCTGGTAGAGTTCAAAAGATCAATGCCAAGGGTTTCACTGAATAGAGGAATCTTGACACCAAGCGGAATCCAGCAGACATAGGAAGCAGAGGTTGCAAGGCAGATCATCGATCCAGTGGGTGGTTAACAGGCCCAGGGTGGTCAGAAGAGATAGTGACAAAGCCTAACAAAGAAGCCAAGGCAGAAGCTAAGGAGACCTTTGCTGTTGTAGTCGAACCAAGGGAGAAGCATGCCTTCTGGCGAACGCTCAGAGTTACCGCATGAGTCAGGCAGTTTTCTCAAAAATGCCACAGCAAGAAACTGCATCGAATTAGGTCACTTGATGACAGCTGAAGCTGATGAAGCAGTTAAATGGTGGATAAGACGTGAAAAAGGGAGATACAGTGGAAATGGAAAATAAGCTTTCTATCAAATACTTATTTACTGAAAAGAACTAGTCACACTTCCAAATATTTTCAAACCTGAAAAATGAGCAGAGGAGAGTACAAAAAATTATAAATAACCAGACAACAGAGATCCGACTTAGTAAACACAGATGCATTAAAGGTATTCGATTCCTTCTCTGTGTGTGGAAATCTCATTTCCAATCAGACAAAGTTACCAAACAATTTGCCAATTGATTTCGGTGTTACATATAAGACAACAATTGGTAAAATAATAGAAATACAGAACACTTAGACAGCTGAGGCTCAATGGAAGAAAGATGGAATTGTTGTCAAAGTTCATTATCTGTCGCTTTTAAGATTCCAAATATTGATTTTTCATGATTGGCTAATACGCGCGATCCATTTTGCTCATCGGTTGCTCGCTGACGTCAGATTGTGGAGTTGTGAAGTCTTATGTTATAAAGGAAATGGTAAACGCAGCAGCTGTATAACCATCGAGTTATGGACACACTTGGGAGGTTTGCTAGGTACTTTATAAGCTGGAAAAGCTTATGCTTCTTTCGTGCTTAGAAACCTCCCGCGTGTGTCCATAACTCGATGGTTGCACGCTGCGCGTTTAATAATTTCTTCAATTCTACTGTATCTACGCCTTTCCACTTCCCCTTGAAACCTACAAAAGATACGCGCAGAAGACTCTAGGCACAAAGACAGTACTTAACAGGGGAGGGATAGGAATGACCATAGTGCGCACCTTTTCCGATTCCAACGCCGGAATAAGAAAAAAAATAACAAAACAAAATAAAACACGTAGAAAGCTACCGATTTTTCAACTGGACTGCCATAGCAACCCAGTAAAAGAGAAATACTTGAATTATTCAAAACTTACTTAACCCTTCAAGTAAGCCCTAGTAGTGACCAGCAATTCATTTCCCCTGACAATACCACTGCCTTATCAAACATATAGGTCATGAGATTGAATCAAAACGATCACTAAAGATGAAATTCTGTGATTTTTAAGCAAATTCTCCCAAGCCGTACCATAATAAATATGGGAAGAACAGTGAAGAGAATAAGCATGGTGGTATCGGGTCTCAAAGGGTATCTTATTATGGTTTTAAGGCTCCACTGTAAAAAATGCCAAAGTTAATAATGTAACTAATTTAATAATTATTATAAACATGCATATAAATGTATCAAAAAAACCCTTTGTCGAGCCTAGGGCATTAAAGATAGCTTTATCTTTCGTTCAATTTCTTCTGCAATTGATTGATAACAGCGAATTCCCCTACAGTGTATTTCTTTGAATAATTGCTGCAAGTGTGAGGCGGTTTGTTGTTCCTCGCGAAGCGAGGTTACTAATCGTGTCGGTTCCGGTAGAACCACGTGGCTCGCAAGCCCGAGTAAATCGAGCGTTTTTATATATGTATATATATATATATATATATATATATATATAGATATAGGTATAGATATAGATATAGCTCTTTGGCTTTCATGCCCAAATTGAGCACTCTACTGGGATGAGTCATTGCCGCTAGCATTGCGCATGCTCGCTAGTTCTCTAGTTTGAGCACTCTGGCATGACTTAAATGATACCACAAGTGTGGTTTCGTTTGAGGTGGCTATATAGCCATACCTCCATCCTAGCATCAGCACTGCACTGATGAGGCCCAGAAGGCCGAAACAGTACTGTCTGCAGTTAGTTATATATATATTTATATATATATATATATCTATATTTTAAAGGTGTCCGTTCGCAGGCCAGGTTACCTGGCAATAGTAGCGCACTTGAGAACTGCTGACTTTCCGCCATTGAGAATTCGGTGATGCCTTTTTGAAAGTAATGCAAATTTTGTGGAAACCGATTTCACTCGTCCTGGAAGTACATCCCAGCAAGATGATCTCCGAGATATTCAAGAAAGATTAGCACGAGATCGTCGCCGAGTAAAAATTATTGAAAGAATGGTTTCTAAATTCGAATACCGTGAAAATCAACACAAGGAAAGCACGACCCAAAGCAGGGATAGAGATACGACGGCAGGGAGAATAACAACAGACATCCCAGCAAAGACAACAACTGCTCGCTCCAGAAAAAGGCAAACGAAACAGCAGGGAAAAGGACCAGGAATTCAACGAAGTTAATTTTGAAATTTAATGTGTTATTGATGGAAATACAGGACATGAGCGAACGATTACATAACGAAATATACTGGCGAACTAAATTTAGCAAAACGACTTAGAAGGGAAACCGAGTACGAACGACTTCAACGATTAGAGATGTCTCTGGAAAATAATTCTATTATTCTAAAAACGGAATCGGAAGACTACCAACAGATTACAAGAGAATGTATGAAGGTATTTTTCGTAATTAAACGATAGCCTTTCCATTTTGAAGAAATTCCCAACACAGAGAGTTGCAGTTGTGATAACAATCATTTATAACTATGTGATCTGATATCATTGCAACAGTGAAAATATTGTAAATCATCTTGATCTAGCAGTTATGTTAAGCATATTCAACAGAATAGATACCCAGTGTCACTAAGTACTGTATTCTCTGATTGAAAGGTTTCAGTAATAGTGCGTGGGGACAGACAAGTTTCATAGCCTTTTCACAATGGGTCAGTTTTACCTTAGAGTTCTATGAGCCCCTGATAAAATTGCTATCTAGGACCCCTGCCCTTATCGCACAAATGAAAAGTTAATTTAAGCCCTAATTTACAAAATTATACATAATATATTAACTTTGTTACTTACTGCTGTTCATTTTTATGATATCAAATATCAATATTTAATAACAACCACAACATACAGTTCACCTTTTACAATGGAAAAACTATAAAGAAGAAACTAAAGGATGTAATGCCAAAACTTTTATGATCTTTCTCGTATAGTCATTGCAAGTATAATGTATATAGTAACAATTGTTTCAAGTTTCATAAATGCCCAATGCTTTCAATCATGATTTTCCACACTAACTTTATGGACAAATGACTAGATTCTACCAGCCTTAAAGAAGAAATGACATTCTTTAGAGCTGTTTTGATTACCACCTCTTGTAATGGACTTTAAGGTTTAAATAACAAGGACGACAGCTTTGTAAAGGTTCTGTAATTCCTGGCTCAACAGGTCAACACAATTTAACTCGTGGTCGATTCTGACTAAAAGCGCTGGGCGACCAGGCCGTATTACATAATATCGTTACATCCTCCTCTTTCTTAAATACAACATGACACAAACTCCAAGTGGCAACAAATAAAACAATATCAGATTAAGTCTGTAAAATAAAGAATGAAAGATGTCCACAAGGGCAAATTTAAATGCCCTGCACAAAGTCCATCCTAACGTAGTTCAAATGGAAAAACACAACAAAGTTACAGTTCTGCTTGACTGCACCCCTCAGGGTGGGCAGTAGTCTTTGAAACGGATTGGGGTCCTAATTAAACGCCCTCTGGTGGATCTTCTTTCAGATGGCTGTGGGATCTCTGGCGGCCTTTGAGGGGTCCCTGGTTGTTTGTATATTGGAGGATTTTTTCCCGGATTTTCTATTTTCAGGAAATTATAAGAAAATTTACCAAGGATTTTTTGTTATGATTAAAAAAATTTATAAATTTATCAGAGATTTATCAGTAAATTATCAGAAAATTTACCAAGGATTTTTGTTATGATTAAAAAATTTATAAATTTTAAGAGATTTATTAGAGATTTTATTTCTTTAAATCAAATTTTCCGGATTTCTTTTTTGGGTGAGATTTGACAGAGATTTTAACAGAGATTTATAAATTTTGGAATTGAATAATGATTTAAAGAAATGTATGAATGTAAAAAAAAGTATGGATAGACTCAATGTAATACAATTGAAACAAATTGCTAAAGAAAATGGTATTGAAAAAGCTTATCTAATGATTAGACCACAACTTGTGGAAGTGTTGAATAATATACCAGGTCTCAGAATTAATGTCACAGAAATACTTACTGATATGCAATTAAAAAAAGCAGGAAAAGACTTTGGTATTATAGATTATTTAAAAATGAATAGAAAAGAACTCACCAAAGCTTTGGGTAATATACCAGAACTTATAATTAATATCCCCAAACAACCCCAACCCACACCCACCCCAGCCCCTAGAAAAAATATTACAAATAAACCAAAAAGACCAATTCCACTACCTAGAAAAAATACACCCAAACAGTCACAAAGACCAATCCCAGCCCCACGTACTAAATTTCCTCAACCACCACCTATCCCCACCCCTAGAAAAAATATTGTATCTAGTTTTATAGATAGCGGTAATCAGTTGGTGAACAACATACCTAAAACAAAAAACAAAAATTTTAATTGGATAAAGAATGAGACAGTGAAAGTGGTGGATCAGGTTAAGTCTTTTGATGAAGCGCTTAAGGATCTCATCAATAAAAATATTTCCGAACTTAATAATAACAGACCACCCCAACCTAGAAGACAGGTAAATATATCTGAGAGTGTGAGAGATGAATTGAAGGAAAAAGATAAACAAAACAAACGACACCGCACAACAACCCTTAGAATATTACCAATAAGACCACCTATAATCAGAAATAATCGTCAAAATGCGACCGAAACAGATGTAAATGTTACTGAAGTTAGGACAGATCTAAATAATAACTTATCAGAAAGGATTTTTAATGAACTGAAACCGCACATAGAAATGCGTTCAAGGATTGTTTTCAGTTTTAGCGCTGCAGTTTATAGAGGAGGTGGAGAAATAGGTTATCACCCCCATACATTTAGAGGAGAGGGGACTTTTACAAGTTTTTCTGGAATAAAAGATTATATTGAAAGGTGTGAAGCAAAAAGGTTAGATTTGGAGAATGTTGAAGCATGGAGTAGAGCATACCTACCAGCAACAGAGATCGTTGAAACCCCTGGTGTGTACCAAGGTAGAGTTGAGTTTATTGATGTAACAGTAAAAGTTATTCACAGCAACGAGCCTTTAATGGGGTGTGGACCATTACCAGATTGGTTACGTAACAAGAAATGTATTCACGCCCTCGATGATAAGAACGACAATCTATGTGTCTGGAGGTGTCTAGCTGTTTACATGAACTACAGTGATAATAAAAATAGACCTGCTGAGGACACCACCAGAAAAGCATTGAAAATGGCCCGAGATTTTTATGATAACCAAAAATTGAAACCTTCAGACGTTAGGGAGACGAAACTTGTTGATTTTGAGGGTATTGCTAAGATGTTTTCTATTAACATACGTTTATATGAACCAAAAGAAGAAAACCAAAATGTTTGGAAACTAGTGTACGGTAAAGATAACTTCAAAATTAATTTACCGTGTGTAAATATCGGACTCTATAATGGGCACTGTTTTTACATCAAGGATATAGAGATGCTAACTAAACTCTGGGAATGTTCTGGATGTGAACAAAGATTTACCAGACACGACAACTATAACAGGCACGTTACAGAAAAAACATGTTCAGGAGGAAAAACAGAATTAATATGTGATGGGAAAAAGTTCAAACACATCATGAACAGTTCAGAAAAGGTGTTTTATGGAGGTAATACACAATTTAGTTATACTGGGTGCCGATGGATAGAAGCACAGTCTAAGATTATAGGTAAACACATTCATCACGCTCTCTGTGGGCATGGTGGTGAGCGGTGGTGTGTGAAGAACAGTGAAAAGGAGATTTTGGTTGATGGATACGAGCCAGAGACTAAGACTGTTTTTCAATTCTATGGGTGTAAATGGCACGGCTGCCCCTGTTCAAGTGACGATAAAATTAAATATAATCAAACTATCCAAATGGAAAAGAGGATGAAAGACTTGGGATATAAGGTTGTCTCTGTTTGGGGGCATGAAAAACCTAAATTAAGTGATATGTGGCTTGAAAAGAAATTTATACCATACCCAGATTTTATTGTTTTCGATTTTGAAGCAAGACTACAAAAAGATTATCAACAGATGACTGATGATTTAACTTTCACTCATAAACATATTCCAGTTAGTGTTGCCATAACCGACAGTTTAACAAACGAACCTACCTTTCTTGTAAATTCAAACCCTGATGAACTTATAAAAGACTTTGTTACAAATTTAGAAAAACGAAGGAAAATGATTGTAGAAAAAGTTCAAAAAGAACACCCATTACCTGATCAAGATTCTATCCCAAAAACTGTTTTAGAGGAGCACAAAAAATGGTGTAATCAAGTTCCTGTTTTAGGATTCAATAGCGGAAAGTATGATATTAATATGATCAAAATACATTTTATAAAACACATGACCGATCAAACTAAAGAGATGTTTGTTGCAAAGAAAGAGAATAACTATATGTTTTTAACAACTCCCCATTTCAAATTCTTAGATGTAATGTCCTACTTGGCCCCTGGACTTTCTTTTGATAAGTGGTGTAAAGCAAATAACTGTGAAAACAAAAAACTTGTATTTCCTTACGAATGGTTGGATAGTTATTATAAGCTTTCTCACATAGGTCCTGTGAAATATGAAAAATTTTAGTCAAGCTTACATAATAAAATAACAATATCTCCTGAAGAATATGAAGAATTTAAGATTGAATTCAAAAAGAGGGGTTGTGTTACCATGGAGGATTGGTTGAGAGAGTATAACCTGGCTGATGTTATTCCTTTCAAAGAAGCTTTAGAAAAAACACGAGCGTTATATTATCCAGATAAAATCGATATATTAAAAGATGCTGTTTCTATCCCCGGTGTCTCAATGAAGTATGTTCTAAACAAATTCCAAAAAATGAAGAAGAGACACGAACCTTCCTTATATTCTCCTGGTAAACCTTGCTTTCATAAATGTGAGAGTATTTGTAGAAAAAAGTTTTGTAAAAAATGCCACAAGATAAAGAAAGAATGTACCACATGCCCCAAAAACAAGATTTATAAACTCTTGAAAACGGGTATGGTTGGAGGTCCTAGTATTGTGTTTATACGCTATGCAGAGATAGGTAAAACAAAGATTCGTCCTCATAAATATAAATTTTCAAAAAATTGTGTGCGTATCGTTGGTTATGATGCAAACGGGTTATATCTTTTCGCATTAGGTCAAGAAATGCCATGCGGTAAAGAAGAATATATTGAGGTTGAAAATCCAACGGATCCTGAATATGTTAAGAAGACTTGTGACGATATTCTCACCAACAAACTTTTTGGATTTTGCCAAGTTGATATCAATGTCCCTGAAAATCTCAAAGAAAAATTTGAAGAGTTCTCACCGCTATTTGTTGTAGACAGCGTTCCAGAAGATCTAGTCCCCGAACATATGAAAGAATATCAAAAAGCTACAGGAAGAAAAACTATAAAAGACTCTAAAAAATTGCTGGGGGTGACTAGGGCAAAGAATATCTTGTTATATACACCTCTATTGAAATGGTATCTTAATCATGGTTTGGAGGTGACAGCTGTACATAAGATTTTGAAATATGAATCAGGAAGACCTTTTAAATGGTTTCCAGAAGAAGTGAGTAATGCACGAAGAGATGGTGATATTGAGGTTATGGTTGAAAAGTTAAGTAAAGCTGTTAATGAAAACAAGAGAGATGATGTCGACACTATTATTAATGAATTAAAACAATTCCCTGATGTAGTAACATTTATTGAAGAGAACAAAGAACTTAATGTGTTGGTTGAAAAACTGAATTCAAAGTATAAAGGTTGCAAAGAACTGGGTGATACATACAAACTAAAAGGAAATTCATTCTATGGAAAAATGATAGAAGATCCAGAAAGATACATGAAAACAAGATATACGCAAGACGAAAAAGAGGTTGATAAAACCTTACGCAGTCCTTTCAATGAAGATGTGACACCAATAAATGAAACATATGAAATAGTGGAAAGAAAACGTGAGGTACACATAACTCGGCCTTATCAGTGTGGTATCGCGGTATATCAATTAGCTAAACTTCGGATGTTAGAATTTTACTATGATTTTCTTGATAAATATGTAGATAGAAAGGATTTTGAACTGATCCAAATGGACACGGATAGTTTTTACATGGCCCTTTCAGATGAAAACTTGGATAATATTATAAAACCTGAAATGCAAAAAGAATACTTTAATGGGGGAAAAGAAAAATTCCTTTCAACCTCAAAATATCACGACAAGACCCCAGGACTGTTCAAGAAAGAGTTTGAAGGAACAAGAATGATTGCTCTTTCACCAAAATGTTATTATGCCGAAGATGAGAACGGAAAAACAAAGTTTAGTTGCAAAGGAACCATCCAAAAACAAAACGATATGACATGGAATCGATACTATGAAGCTTTGAACGGATCGATGGATATGGCACAAAATACTGGTTTTAGAGTTAACAACAATCAAATTGTGACATATAACCAAATTAAAAAAGGATTGAACGCCTATTATGATAAGCGTATTGTTGCAGAAGATGGAATTCACACATACCCTTTATATTAGCTTATTTCATTATAGAATTAGGTGGCAACTCAGTATCATAAGGCACAATCTGTAGTTCTTCTCTTACAAAACCACGCCTAGGTCCATCTACTAAATAATATAAAATTGGCTGATTGGATGAAACCACACTCCTAGAAATATCATAAACCTGAATACTCCAAATGGGATCTGTAGCTCGTCTTCGTTCACCACCCTCAAGTTCACCAGGAGCAAGTAAGTATCTAACCCTAGCCTCAAGTGGTAACCTAACCTCATCAAGTCCAACAACTCGCTTATACTTTTTAGGCTCAATATCAACCTCTTTCAGTTTTATTGCTTTTACAGGTTCTTTACCAGTTATTCTCGTTGGTGTATTATTCAGAGTTTTCAAAATATCTGGCAATCGTTTTACCCATACTCTAGATCGGTCATTACTAATCATTTCTTGTGCATATTGATGACTAAATAATCGCTCACTTAATGTTCTATTTGCTCTTTCGACAAATGCTTGAGCTCTATGGTTTCCAGCTTCACTTCTCTGGATATTTACATTATGTATGTTCATAAGTTTTGTCACATCACCCATAAATTCTCTTCCAGGATCAACAATTAATGTTTTAGGATATTTTAACTTTCTGGAATATATTTTTGTAAAAGCTTTGGATATCTCATAACTTTCTTTTGATGTTAATGGTTCAGCATCTTTGTATCGACTAGCTATATCAATCACAACCAAAGCATATCGATATGTTTTTCTTCCAACTCTATCATGTGGTAAAAATAATAAATCTGCTTGGTGAATCTGATTCGGTTTATCCACAGTCCAGTGAGGCCTAGGAATATACTTTGGAGCTGGTAGATATATTTGCCATATTGCCTGTTTCTTAAGCCATTGTTTAGCCACATCTTCACTTACTTTTGCTTTTTCAGCTAATTTAGGAATTGCAGAATATCCTTTCCAATAACCATAAGTTGAATAATATATTTTTGATAAGTAACTCATTTAAAGATTAATCCAAGTATCTTATAAATTAAATATGACAACCGCATCTGAAAAAATTAACCCAAACAGGATTCCAAGAGAGCCATTTGGTTTGAAAGCAGAATCAACACTTAATCGAATTACTCTCAATCCATCTTCCGCTAATCCTGGAGAAACCTTATATATAAATATTCCAAAACTTTCTGAGAATTTAGTGATTGTACCTGGAAGTGTATCTCTACTATTTGACTTGGATGTTGATGGGCATGCTAATAACACACTCGTGAATAATGTAGGTAGTAATCTTGTATCTAGACTTAGGGTTCTTTTTGGTGGTGAAACATTACAGGATACTCAAAGATACGATCTATTTAAAACCTATCATGATTTATTTTTACCAGATGAAGATCGCGCGGATGGATTAAAACAAGGTATTTCTTCTGAAAACATGAGGAAGCTCAGGACAAATGCGGGTGATAAGAAAACACAAGATGTTAAGGAAGTGGCTCTTGCATCAGTACATAACACCAAGTATCATATTCCACTAAACCATCCTATTCTAAACGATCACGGAGTTTTCTATCCAAGGGGGTTAGATCATCAACTAATCTTTGAGATTACACTGGCTCCAGTTAATGATATTGTTATTTATTCTGACACGACTAAGACTCCTACATATTCAATCAAAAACCTTGAGTTGGAATATTCTTGTATTTCAAGCGAATACTTAGCTCGTGAGGCTCAGGCAGCTTATCAGGTTGGTAAAGGATTCTTTTATGAAAATGTCACTCTACACAAAACTTTTACCATATCCTTGGGCGGTGATAGTGTTATAAATCAGCATATTAATCTACCTAGAAGATCAATGACTGGGATATTATGTTTGTTTACATTACCCATCGCTGCAGGAGCACGTAACTCTGAGTTTTTTTACAATCCAGGTATCACCTCGATCAATATAGATGTTGATGGTGTACCAAATCGTTTATACTCTAAGGGAATGATACCATCAGACCTCTGGGAGTCGGTAAAGAAACGTTTCGGAAGAGAGAGTGTAAAGGAAAAGGATTTTTATGCTGATAAGTTTGCTCTGTGGATTGATATGAGAACTCACCCTGATAATGGTATTCATGGAGGAGGCCTAGCCTTAAATAATGCGCAAGATGGTGTAAAAATAGAAATTAAAAGAAAACAAAGTGGATCTGGTACTATAACCTGTTATATGTTCGTTGTAGCTGATGCAATGATGGAGATTATGAATTCAAACTTACATTCGATAAAGTACTAGTTTACATTAAATTTAACTTAAAACCTGATGTTATAATACAAAAAAATTATGGAGGAATTGAGAGATAAAGTTCCTTTTCATTGTATTATAACCGGTCCAACAAATTGTGGAAAGACAAAGTACCTCACGGATCAACTCCGAGGACCATTCCGGAAAGTTTTTGAATACATTGTTCTCATATGTCCGACTTTTTCTAAAAATAAAACCTATCATAATTTTGCTAATAAAGATAAACATTTCTATGTATTATCACCTGATGCTAGTAACATTGATGAGATTAACGAGTTATTAACTGATTGTCAAACTTTATTCTCTGGAACAAATACACTAATAATTTTAGACGATTGTGCTGTTTCGAATGATCTGAAGAAACGATCTAACAAGTTTATAGATTTAGCATTCTCTGGAAGACATCATGGTTTATCAGTTTGGGTTCTCACTCAGCAATTAACATCGATAGCAAAACCATTCCGTGAAAATGTAGCTTGTGTTGTTTCATTCCATAATCCATCACAAAAGGGTATGAAGATGCTTTTTGAAGATTATGTAGGTGATTTAGACTCTGAAACATGTAAAAAATTTGTAGAACTACTGAAAACTGAAAAATATTCTAGACTCTGTTTGTGTTTACGTTATCCATTCCAATGTTATTTGGAGATTCCTGCGGTGATTTAAAAGAATCTATGTTTTATTACAAAATTAAAATATGGCAGAAGTTGAAGATTATATAGAAGAAGAAAAAACCGGAGGAAAGACTGAGGTAAAAGATGAGCTAAAATATAATGATGATATTGAAATAAAACAAGAATCACTAGCTATTCTCGCATCTCTTGGAACTACAAAGGAATATTTAGGTGTTGATATGAGTCTAGGTGATATAAAGAAACTCACAGAAAAAGACATTGAAAAATATTATAATAGATATCAGGCAGTATTAGGTAAGAAAATTAGTGGTGGATTAGTAGATTCATCTCTTCAATTAGTTTCTCAAGTTATTTCTTACATGGTTCCTGTAGATGATATTGATGGGCTTTGTAAAGATTTGAAGAATGATGAGTTGGTTAATCGTGAACTGACAAACTTTGTAGGTCTCTTAGCATTAAAGGGTGGAAGATTGGTAGCACTTGCCAGCGGACTATTCCAGGTTGCTAAACACATTAAAATCAACAAAATACAAGAAGTTTCAAGTACTAATACAGAGGATTCCAACAAAACTGAGCAGGCTGCTGGTGGGTGTGATACTGTCTACTAAGCATGATATGATTTAAAGATTTCTTAATGATATGTAAAAAATCATGTCCGAAGAAGTTGTTGAACAAATTACAAAGGATCCACCAAAAGATAATGTTCCTAAAAAGAAAGAGAAAGATCCTAAAAAAGTCGCTGCTGGTAAGAAATTAGCTGAATATAATAAAAAAGCAAAAGAAGCGTTAGCTAGGGAAATGAAGCGTGACGAAGAAACTAAAAATGAAGAAGAAGAAAAGGAAAATAAAAATACAGAGAGTGAACCAAAGGCTTGGATTCCAGAGCTATCTTTTACTACTGTTTTATCCATTGTCGGAATAGGTTTCACCGCATTTGATATGTTTATGAGATATTATAAAAACAGAATACCAACTAATGTTTCACAAATGTCACAACCTACAAAGATTCCTGTACCACAACCACCACCCACACAGATTCCAAAAATAGGAATGTTATAAGGAAAGTAGTTTAAAGATTTCTTACTGTTTAGTAAAAAATTATGTCAACTGAAAACAAACTTGTGAAAACTGTTACTGATTCAGCCGTCATTATCGGATTAGCTGCTGGAGTTGGATATGTAGCTAAAAAAGCTCTGAAAGAATCATTTATGAACGATCCATCCTCAAGTATTACAAATTATGCTAAATGGGTAGCTGTATTGTCAGGTAGTATGTACCTAAAAACATATTTAGAGGATCAAAAGATTTTGCCAACTTAAAGATTTTACATATTGACTAACAAATGGCAACAATAGCAATGATGGTTGGAGGAGCTATTTTGAATGCGACTACATTCGTTGGCGGATCATATCTTGCAAAATATCTCTCAGGTGATAAAACAGATGCAGAACGAATACGACATGATAAGGCATTAGAAAAATATCAAAAAGATTATGCTACATATCAGGAAAAAAGACAGAATCTCATTGATTGGCACTCTCAACAGAAGGATGCTAAATATCAGGCTTCAAAAAATATTTCTAATACCGATGAAGCTTTGAAATTGTATAGTCAAATGCATGAACCAAAATTCTCTGATTATTATAGACCTAGTGACAATCAAAAGATGGGTGAAATGGCATATGTAGGTGGTGGTATGTTGGCATTGGGTTATATGGTTAGTAAATTATTTTAGATAAATGTGTGATTAGTTTAAAGATTTCTTACTGATGAGTAAAAAATCATGGCAGAAGGTGGAGAATTACCAGATTTAGACCCTCTCGGAGTGGGGGAAGAAGAAGATCCTAATGATTTTGATGAAAATGACGCACTACTTGGTAGAAAACCATCATCAAAAAAAGTCATAGTAAATACATCTGCAACCAGCGGTGATAGGAATTATGAGATGGAGGGTGCTAAACCTAAATATCTAGAAAAGATAGGAGAACGAGAAGAAGCAGAAAAAGAAATCAAAAAGATATATCCACGTGCGAACTTTTCAAAAATCACACCATATTATAAAGATAAAGACGGAATATTGCTACCAGCTGTTAAATTATCAAGATTTGGAGCAGCTGATTATGTTCTTTTAGGTGGTGAATTTAAATCATTAAAAACTGGGAGTAAAAAACTTCCACAAAAAATAGAAGAAGCTTTAGGTGATAGAGTGGAAAAAGTTGTTGAAGATATGGATATTGAAATCACTAAGAAAAAAGAAACACTAACCAAAAAGATTGAGAGGGAAAAATTCCTTGAGGATAAACAGATTAAGACTCAAGAAGAAAATATCGAACTTGAAAATCTACATAGAGAAATTCCTGAGGAAGAGAATGAGATATCTAACATGAAGAGTGAGACTGAGAGAATGGAGGATGGAATGTTATTACGCGATCGTGTGAAGGCTATCTTCAAAAAGTACGGTTTTACAGTCTTTGCTGTTGTGAGTGCTGTTGGTGTTGTCATTGGTGTTATCGTTTCTAATCTTTCTAAAGGTCTAACAAAATTAGGTAAAGGTGTTGGTAATGGGTTGAAAACTATTGGTAAGAAACTCGGTGAAATATTGCCTGGAATGGTTGGAGCTATAGTGAGCTTTCTTTTCAAAACAGCGGGTGAGGTTATTGGATTTTTAGGCAAGAACGCTTGGTTGTTGATAATGGCTGTGGTTCTATATTTTGTAGAACAATTTAAAAATAAGAGACGATAAGTAAAAAAACATGAAGAATGAGACAACGTTTCTATCTATCACTATGCTAACTCCTGAAACAAGAATATATCTAGATCCACCACTTAACCAAGTAAAAAAGATACAAATGCTTGATAGTCACATTCCCAAATCGTTATCTGATAAGTCATTTTACTTAATGTGTGATGTTATAGAGCCAAAGTCTTCGTATTCCAATCGGATCCCTAGAGGTGAAAGTGTAGAACTTAATCCCTCACAACTACTAGCTGTTATTCCTTCTCAAAAGTATCCTTGTTTAAGAATTTCACAAACCAAAAATCTCGTTAACTACTTTACTTTATTAATTTTAGATGAAAACGGAAGAAAGTTAAACTTTAGTAACAGCCGTATTCGTATCGATTTAAAGATTTCCTGTTGATCAGTAAAATACAATATGGATGACTACAATAGAATTTATCCACAATTACCAATGAATGGTGATCCAAATAATTTCAGACTACAAAAGTCATGTGAAGTACTACAAAATCTTGAGAAGGAAATTAAACATTACGAGGATGTTAGGAAAAAATACAATAGAGCGAGGGGCATATTTACAAAAATAAGTGTTGGTTGTGGGGTGTTTTCAGTTATACTATCTGCAAGTGGACTTGGAACCTCCCTTACTGGTTTTGGTGCTGCTGTTGGTATCCCATTAGGAGCGGTGGGAGGTATTTGTGGGGGAATATCGGTTGGATTCGGTGCGGCTTCTAAACGACTTTCCCATAAAGTTAGTAAACATGAACAGACAGTTTCTCTGGCAAAAGCAAAAGTAAATACTATTCACGACTTGGTTTCAAAGGCACTAAAAGATAATGTCATATCCGACCAAGAATTTTCGCTAATTTTATCAGAGGTGGACAAGTTTGAAAAACTAAAACTCGAAATCCGGCAAAAAAATAAGAAAGATACAGAAAAAAACTTAAATATGAATCAGATAAGAACAGAGGTTCGTGCGGAAATATTAAAGGAGTTAACAGCTCCCGTACGTTGAAAATGTCATTTGAGAGAACTCCTGTAGGATGGAATTGTTTTGCTGGTATTAGAAAAGAACGGTATTGATTTAAAAGCATTCTATTATCAACGTAAATAATAAGATGGGCTTACTTAATGATTTCAGAAATAAATATCCAAAGGCTGATAAAGGTCAATTCATAGTTGTAGCTGATCCGTATGGTGGTTACATTAAGTGGAAAGTTAATGGAATAACAATCATGTCTCATGATGACCCTACTGGAAAAACATGGACTGATGATCTATCACCTCGTTTGAAAAGACTTTTATGGAAAGATTTAGGATTGAATGATGATGAATTGAGTTCATTCCCAAAGAGTTTAACTATGACTAATCAATCTTATCCAATACCTGCAATTAATTTTGATGACTTTACAAGTGACACAACAAAAATGCTAACCTCACTGGATATATACGTGTCAAATAAGAAGAAATTCACAGCAAAGATGAGAAACATATTTACATCCCAAGTTGTTACTTTCAAATTTGGAAAGCAGAGTAGAAAATGGTTGAACGGACCAGATATGAATTATTGGCCTCAACAACTTAATTTTGCAGTATGGTGTGCTACATCTGGATGTGGAATAAGTCCTTTTGAGAGTTTAAATTATCCTAAAGTAGTGAGTAGCTTCATTAAGTTTCATGTATATTTCACAATAAGGCGGATATTATATGAATTAAGTCTTCCCTTACCTGATGAGCAACCTTTTGTAATAAATAATAACCCCTATAATAAAGTCACATATCAACGATTGTGTGCTGAATTTGGGGTTAGTAATAATTCTGATTTTAGATGGAAAGGTGGAAGAAATGGAGGTTTAGGAGATATATTCCTTGATTATGGTTCTGGATATAATGGAAAAGGTGGAGGATATCAAAATGTGCATATTGTAAGAAATTACGATCATGAAGCAGATCAATGGCCCGGTGAAGGTGGTAAATTCGCTGATGAAGGAGGTAAGAAGGAAAATGGTAATCTCATCTCATTCATCCGTAATGATGACTTTGCTGATTTCAAATATGCTTGGTTTATCCCAACAAGTGGTCATGGACTCACTAAAGCTGGACTCGGTAGATTGAATAGATCTGCTGAAGCTTTTGTTTACTGTATATTAGGAGCGCAAGTCAACACTAGAAATTCGATTTATGGTAATGGTGGTGGAGCGATTGAGACTCAACAAGAATTCTTAGCTTTATTTGAAAGTAGTGTTATTGAGAATGATATTTCCAGTTCTATCCAAAGATATCAATTAGCTGTACAGGAAGCGAAATTAAGGCTTGATTTAGCCATTGCTCCTGGTGTATGGTTAATGCCTAGTAATATGATAATCAACACTGAAAGCGTGACTGGTTTTAATAATAAACTTATGAAAGCGAGTAATGATATGAATTTTGGAGTTAATAATTCCCTAAACACTGAAGCAAAACAGGTTGGAATAAGTCATAACTTTGGATCTTCAAAGGTAAAGTTACCTCATAGAACTGAAACGAAACCAAAACCCTCAATGAAAACAGACTCAACGCAAACATACTCGACGAAACAGGAAAATAATATTGACTCAACGCAACATGAAGATAATATATTAGCATTTATAATTGTCTCTAGTGTATTTGCGTGGTATCTATTTCGGTAGTTCATGAGTATTTCACGTGATTATCATTGTTTGTAAATTAGTGTTCACGTGTAGAACAATAGATTGCATACTTTTACGACAAGCAACAACCAAAATGTAAAGTGGATTTGAAGTTGAAAAGTAGATTTTATGTTTACTTTAAAAAGGCTGGTTTCTAACGTCGCTCAGGAATGTGATTACGTCAATGCAAATTTTGTTATGTAACGCTTGCTTGAGTTATATAACATTATGCTTTCTCTTTTGTTTAACAACATTCTTTACAATATGCTTTCTGTTTTTTGTGTTTACATATTTGTGTTCCTCCGCATAACTTACAAAACCATCTTTGTTTTCCATGAATACATATCCCTTTACCTTTACAATCTTTACAAATATATCTATTACGTTTATGTTCACAAATACTACCACCGTTACATTCTTTACAACATGATTTTATTCGATTATGGTTGCATATTTGTGATCCGTGACACTCTTTACATTGATATTTAAAATTTCCATGAATACATTGATACTTTTTTGTTGTTGGCGTTATTTTTACAATAATTGCTTTTAATTTATCCAAATCCAAGTTAATATCATTTAACTCCTCGATTAGTTCATGTCTATTCATCCAATAATATTTTTTAATACCATGCTCTTTAGCCAACTCTCTCATGTGTTCTACATTTATTTTTTCAAAAACTGGGTTGATAGGTTTTTTGTGTGCTATATGGGTAAATTTTTGAAAAATATTAATACCTGGTGATTCTGCTTGTTCAATACATTCTACAAGTTCTGATTTGATCATTTGAGAATATCTTTTAATACCACGGTCTTTAGCCATGGTTTTCAATTGTTTTACTGTTAACTGTTCCATTTTTTACATTCATACATTTCTTTAAATCATTATTCAATTCCAAAATTTATAAATCTCTGTTAAAATCTCTGTCAAATCTCACCCAAAAAAGAAATCCGGAAAATTTGATTTAAAGAAATAAAATCTCTAATAAATCTCTTAAAATTTATAAATTTTTTAATCATAACAAAAATCCTTGGTAAATTTTCTGATAATTTACTGATAAATCTCTGATAAATTTATAAATTTTTTTAATCATAACAAAAAATCCTTGGTAAATTTTCTTATAATTTCCTGAAAATAGAAAATCCGGGAAAAAATCCTCCAATATACAACACTGGTTGCTCTGGAGTTGTGTGGGCAGGTAAAGGCGTGCCTGGCTGAACTGGGTCAATGACTCTCTGGGACTGGTCGTCCGACGGGAGTGGCTCATCTGGTTCCTCTACGTGGCTATCGATTGCAGGTCTCTCTTGTGTCGCTATCAAATCCTTTCTGTTTCTCCTGTATCTCTTCCCTTCGATGACTACTTCATAGGATCTTGGCGCAACTTCCTGGAGACATGTTGCTTTCTTCCACAGCTTTGATCGATCTTTTGGATCTGGCTTCATTCTTACTATATCTCCAGGTTTGAGCTCTTTTAGTAGTTTGGCCCCTCTGTTGTAGTAATGTGCTTGTTTCTGCCTTTTCTTTGTTATGAGTTTCGTGACAGGCTTTGGAAGTTTGGGTTTCAATAATCTTGCTGAAGTTGGGAGGAGAGTCCTGGTTCTCCTTCCCATCAGCCTCTGTACTGGGGAGGAATCGAGCCCTTCGGTTGGAGTGTTCCTCCAGTCGAGAAGAGCCAGGTAGGGATCTTTGTGGTCTAGCTTTGCTTTCTTGAGGATTCGTTTGGCCGTGTTAACTGCATTCTCGACTTTGCCGTTTGATCGAGCATGGTATGGAGAGGAAGTGATATGCTCAAAGTCCCATTCTCGAGAAAATGTTTTGAAATCTGATGAGGAGAATTGAGAACCATTATCACTTCTGACTGCGTTGGGGATGCCGTGCCTGGCAAACTGCGATTTCAGACTTGTAATTACTGACGAAGCTCTCGTATCGGACAGGGCTCGTAACTCAAAGAAGTTGGAGTAGTCATCCACTATAATGACATACTCTGTCTTATCCAGTGTAAAGAGATCCACCGCAACCTTTGACCAGGGCCTGTCGGGTACTTTCTGTGGCATGAGGGGCTCTTTGGGTTGTTCCATGCGAAGTGAATTGCATGTCCCGCAGGAAGAGACATAGTCCTTGATGGCTGAAGTCATTCCAGGCCAATACAGGATTTCCCTTGCTCGCCGAAGGCAGCCCTCAATGCCAATGTGGCTTGCGTGGATTTTCTTTAGCATCTCAGATCTCATAGCTGCTGGCACTACGACTCTGTTCCCTCTGAAGAGTATTTCATCTTGTACTGTCAGTTCATCTCGGTAAGAGTAATATGCACGGATTTCTGAAGGGACTGCTTCTCTTCTCTCTGGCCACCCCAGCTCAATAGTCTGCTTCAGCTGCTGCAGGACTGCATCATCCTTTGTTTTCTGTTGAAATTCTGCAAGACGCTCTCTGGTCACAGCCAGATGTTTGGTCATGTCGACTTCCTCTACAGATCGAATGAATTCTAGTTCATTTTGTGAGATATGGTTTGGTAAGGGTAGGTATGCCCTGCTCAAGGTGTCTGCGATGTACATCTCTTGGCCTTTTTTGTAGACAACTTTAAGCTGGTAGTTCTGCAAGTGCATCATCATTCGCTGGAGTCTCTTTGGGGCTGTGAGTAGTGGTTTTTTTAGTATAGTCTCCAGGGGCTTGTGGTCAGTCTCGACGGTGACCTCTCGGCCGAACAGGTACTGATCAAACCGCTCGCACGCGTGTACAATCGCGAGAAGTTCCTTCTCAATCTGAGCATAATTTCTCTCTGAGGTTGTTAGCGCCCTTGATGTGAAAGCTACTGGCTGGCCCTCCTGCAACAGAGCGGCCCCAAGACCTGATTGAGATGCGTCGCACTGCAGGGTGACCTCTTTTGACACATTATAGTACCGTAGCACGGGATGATTAGTGATGAGTTGCTTTACGTCTGTGAAGGCTCTTTCGTGGACTTCATTCCAGTGCCATTCAACATGTTTGTCTTCTAGTCGCCTCAATGGTTCCGTGACTGTGGACAAATGCGGCAAGAACTTTGAGAGGTAATTTGCCATTCCCAGGAACCTCTTTACTGACTTTACATCAGTGGGCTTTGGCATCATCAGGATTGCCTCTACTTTCTTTGGGTCTGGTTTCAGTCCATCGGCTGTGAGCAAATGGCCGATGTAAGGTACTTCAGTAAGTCTCAAGCGGACTTTGTCTTTGTTGAGGGTGAGATTTCTCTCTCTGGCTCTTTCAAAGACGATCCTTAGGTTCTTGTCATGATCTGAGGTGGCAGTCTCCATGTCGTCACCTTCTCCGTACACCAAAAGGTCATCAGCAATCACTGCAGTGCCTTTAATATCTCCAAAGGTATCATTCATCCTTTTCTGGAATTCCTCGGGTGCTGAGGAGATGCCAAAGGGCATGCGCAACCAGCGGTAGCGACCAAATGGGGTATTAAAGGTCGTAAGTCTGCTGGAAGCGTCATCTAGCGGCACCTGCCAGAACCCACTTTTGGCATCAAGTACAGAGAACACCTTTGCTTTGCTTAGACGGGTGGCAACTTCTTCAACAGTAGGGAGAGGGTAGTGAGGCCGCTTGATGGCTCTGTTTAGATCTTTAAGATCGATACATATTCTGAGCTTGTTGGGCTTGACCACTGTAACCATACTTGATACCCAATCTGTTGCTTCGCTCACTGGGGCCAGGATGTTCTCATTTACCATCCTTTCCAATTCCAGTCTTAATGGCTCTCTTAGGGTAACAGGTACCTTGCGGGGTGGGTGTATCACTGGTTGTGCTGTTGGGTCGATCTCTATGTGGTAAGGGTCTGCGAGGCATCCAAGGCCTTCAAAAACATCTGCATACTCTGTCAAGAGGTCGTCATCAATGACTGTCTTTAACGTTGATGGTGTAAACTGGCTGTCTTGAGTCACTGTATCCACATGATGGAAGGAGTCTTTCACCAGCACTTTTAAGAAATTCAACCTTTGGCATGTTTCTGCACTCAGAAGAGGTCTCACATCTCCGTCAACAACTTGGAACTCAAGGACATGGGACGAGCCATCTCTCGTGCACTTGAGCTTGCACTTCCCCACTGGGTACATAACGGCTCCGTTGTACATGGTTAACTTGGACTTGCTTTTCTCAATATAGAGGTCATCAGTCCTTCAGTGGTAGAAGGTTACAGGTTGCTCCACAGTCAAGCTGGAATTTGACATATGCATTGTCGTTTACCATCATCGTCACAAACAACTGACGTGCAACTTTATCATTACTCTCGGTGTGCAGTGCTCCGATTTTGTGAGTGACCATGTCAATAGTGAATTCGTCTTCAGTATCATCTTCTATTTCAACCAGGTGGAGTCGTTTGCCTGTTTTCGGTGGTCTTGTTTCCCTTGTTTTGCACTTTATTGCAAAATGGTTTGCTAGACCACACTTCTGGCACTTTGAACCATATGCAGGGCAAAGATTCTTGTTTCTTGAATGTCTTCTGCCACAAAATTTGCAATCAATCACAGGTAATTTACTAGGCTGTTTTTTAGGCGGTTTCTCAGTGTTAATGGCACTATTTGATTCATCGGTTGTTTTGTCTGCTGCCATTTGCTTCAGTTGGATTTGAGTGAGCTCGGCTGACCTGACTTTCTCGGTTGCACTTTCCAAGGTTAGCTTTGCATCTCTCAGGAGTCGTTCTCTTACTGAGGAGTCTCGTATTCCAAAAACGATCCGATCGCGGATAAGCGACTCTTTGAGTGCTCCAAATTCACAAGTGTCCGCTAAGTTCTTCAATACAGTCACGTAGTGGTCGATGGACTCACCATTGTCTTGATTTCTCGAGAAAAAAACATAGCGTTCATAGATAGTGTTCTTCCTCGGGTTGCAAAACAGCTCGAACTTCTCCAAGACTTTTTCAATTTTGAGCTCGTCGCCTTCTTCATCCCACGTGAGCGTGTTGTAAACATCGACAGCCTCTTCGCCGATTACGGTAAGTAGAGTCGCGACACGTGTTGGTTTATCTTTCTGTGCTACGCCGGTTGCTATTTCATAATTGCTCCATTTCTGTCTGAATTTCTTCCACTTCTGGGCTATGTTCCCTTGCTGGAGTTGTAGAGGCTCCGGTGGAGGCAAACCAAATGAAGCGGCGGCCATGTTGGTTTTCTAGGTAAGCTTGTTCGGTTTTGTTAGTTCGTGGCGTTCACGAGTTCACGCGAATCTTTGTGTGTAAATCCAAGGATCCCACTCTTCTGACACCATGTAATGGACTTTAAGGTTTAAATAACAAGGACGACAGCTTTGTAAAGGTTCTGTAATTCCTGGCTTAACAGGTCAACACAATTTAACTCGTGGTCGATTCTGACTAAAAGCGCTGGGCGACCAGGCCGTATTACATAATATCGTTACACCTCTGATGGAAAGCCTATCAAGAAGAGTTTTGTATTGCTTTTAGTAGTAGAGGAACAATACTTTTACCCAGATAAGGACATACATTCCATCCCATAACAATATACATTAAGAAAAACATAAAAACATATAACAATAATAATAAAAATATCAATACCAGTAATTAATAATAATAATAATATTGATAATAATATAATAATAGTGCTTCTCGTTACTATATGTCATTGGTTACAGTTCAATACCTCGAGCTGCTTTGAAATACCATACTATCAAATCTTTCTTCTGAAGTTGTTATAATTGACATTTTCATATATTCAAAATCATATACTATTCTTTAGTTGGGTATGGATATTTTGGCTGTTTCTGTAACAGCACAATTAAACTTTCATGTGGTATATACTAGTGACTGCGTGATGTTGATTTTGCATTAGTTTTTTTACAGGAGTATGTAGTGCAGCCATTTTTTTCAACACATGAAGATTTCAATAACTCTTTCTTACATTCTTTTTATGATTACCTAAAAAAAGCACAGTCACATACTATACAGTAGGCACTCTCTATTTCCAAACGTTTATTCAAAGGTTTCGTAGAATCCAATTATTTTACCCCCAATTTTTTTATGTAATGACATTGTATCTCTAACTTCTGTTGATATGGCATCTCTTTTGAGGGAAGAGGAATTTTTCTATCTACCACTGGGAGTACCATTCCAACTGAAGAGAGTAAACAAATTGAAACGTGCACTATTCATAATGCTCTCAATTGTGGTTACCTAGGAATGAAATAATGACTGCAGTAGACAATAAAATATCTAATCAGAAGATTCTTCTTACAATGAATCTCATGCAATGATAACAATAGAGCATAAACCAAAAAAAATTGGAGCATTCAACTCATCCTTGGTGTAAGAATATATTGCTTTTAAACGTGATGTACAACAAAGCAGACAAAGCAGTAAAGACTAAGAAAATAAAACTAAAGTAAAAAACAGGTTTTTGCGCTGTGGTAAACACAAGCACTAATATCAGTTCTTCAAGATTTCACTTGCAAAAGATTTACAATAATTTTCAATTTGTTTTAAGTGAATATTATTGTGATACTTCATAAACTCTGTATTCCATGTAAGGATAACAAATAATGTTTCTCAGTGGCAGTGAAAGAGCTAAATGAAGTTAACTTTTTAAGCACTGTACGTATGTGTTGAGCGGTATACTGATCCTGTCATTTGCACAAGGTGTCAATATTTGTGTACCAAACAAAGCATAACGAATATAGTAATGGGGATTAGGATAATAGCTTAAGGCATTGTGACTTCTTCAAAAACTAGCTTCGCGAGGTTTTTGCGGGAGTCGTATTTCTAGTCATATTATAATCTATTGTCATTTGAGTGCCCTTTGTTGACACCACCGCAGATCCTCCATCATGGTGGTACTTTCCATCAACTCCTTTCTTAAATTTACAGTTGCCTAGATAATTCCGGCCAGAAAATCGAGCGGGACAAACCATCTTTCTCGCTGTAGCTTGTTTGGAAATTACGCCATGAAGAAGGGTTGAAATATGCATGAACACCATCCAGGGGATAAAAATAACTACTGGAGTTGCAAAGGCAACTGCTTGTGTTTTAAGCCTTTGACTAATTCACGGAGATAACAATCAATTAGTGGCCCGGAAAGTTCCAACGTATTTCTGCAAACCTCCTCTTAAATGGATTCCCTTTCCCCGATGCCATAATTTGGCTTCTTTCTAGCTGCTCACAGGGTCCTGATCAATTACCTCTTGACAGAAAACTTAATTTTCAAAGTGCTAGTATTCAGGAATAATTCACTTCGCTCTGAACTAATGTTATCATCCTTCAAATCAAGGATTTTTCCCTTTGCTTCTTCTGATATTTATTTTCTTTTTTTCCGGAGCTTTAAACTTTGAATAGGTCTGCTGCACTCTTGGGCTCGTGGTTCCCACTCAACTTCCCAAGCAACTTCGACCAATGACCAAGGAGAATTTAAAAGCTACATGAGACTAACCTGTAAGTTGAAGTTTGAATGTAATTCTAGGAAGTTGTCGGTCTGGAGCTAAGGAGTTAGGCAACGACCACAATCTCTTATTGTTGTATTAAGCCTTAAGAAACACAGGGATCCTCAAGGTAGATCTAGTTTAATTTCTACATTTTCAGCATTGGCGAATCTGACATCTCCTAAAAGGAGTCAAAGCTATAACACTCCGATTTCCGTTAACATAGTTTGCCTGTGACATGCAAAGCTAAAAATTAAATACATCTCTCACCATATACCATGGTCATTACATTCTTACCTTTATTTTCATGTCCGCCCCACTTGAAAGCAAAAATTCTACCACCTCAAAGTGGCCTTGATGACAAGCACTGTGAAGGGCAGTGTGACCTCCATGATCTAAGTTATTAATCTGAAATGGTGCAAGAGTTACAACATTTTTTACTTTACCATGAATGTTACACAAATCGAATCCAGTAATTGTTTTATCACATCTCCCAGAATGCTGCATCACATTCAGGAATTATATGCATTGTTGGTGCGAGCATTCAAAGTCCACCGAGTACTAAATGTTAAGACAACAATGAAATGACTTTTGGGGGGGGGACTGTGGGGGAGGGAGGTTTGGAGGTATTCTATTTAAATTTGCATTAGTTAGCATATGGATCTCTAAGAAGAGGCACTGATATGTGAGAGAGCTTCTCTAAGGCCTTACTGTAAAATGAATTGGTTGCAGAGTTTGCTTCAGTTCGGCCAATCTTGAGGAATTTTACATAACAGCAACCTAAAGGCTAAATTTTCCCTTGCCATTGCACTTTCTCCCACATTTTGCATATGGCATTCTATTTAAATTTGCATTAGTTAGCATATGGATCTCTAAGAAGAGGCACTGATAAATGGAAGAGCTTCTCTAAGGCCTTACTGTAAAATGAGTTGGTTGCAGAGTTTGCTTCAGTTTGGCCAATCTTGAGGAAATTTACATAAAAGAAACCTAAAGGCTAAATTTTCCCCTGCTACTGCACTCTCTCAAACAGTTTGCATATAGCTTTTATCGTTTCTTTGTTCAAGAAAAATATATGCCATGTTTCATCTCAAAGTGAGAATTCAAAGCTCATGCTCTTGAGTAAGAATAAGCAAGCAACAACCCTTTGTTGCTTCCAAGTTTTCCTATTTCTTACCACTGAAGGATATTTCTCGACTACTGCTTTAACAACTGGTAGATCTCCCGCACTAGATGCCCCTCCTAAAAGCGCTGTTGCCTTTCTCAGGTTTTCTATCTCTTGAGGATCAGCATATGTAGGTGAATCTATGATTCAATACATACACATAAAACAGTGGCTTGCTTAGTGGATTGTTACATTATACAAAGGAGGGGCGGGTCCATTTAACTGTTTTTTTTTTACAGCTCAAGCTACCGTCCAAGACACAGTTTTTTGCACTGTTCTTATCGTGATGAACATTCACTAAGTGATATATCCATACAAAAAGAAATCGGACTGTACAATTGTCACAACATTTCCCTGAAGAAGCTAAATTTTTTGTTATATCTGAAATGCAAAAAAGCGGCAAATTTCTGGCAAAAACGTTGTTGTAAGCGTTAGAGAAATTTTACTTGTGAACGCGTCATACGAAAAATGACTGGGAAACCAGTGGTGTTTAAGTAGTCATTGTCTACGAGAGACGGTTAATAGCAACTGAACTGGTATCTTAGAGGCAGCTGTCCGTGACTTATTAATATTAATTAGAGGGTCTGAATGGGGTTACCTCGATAACACTAAACACTTTACTTTTTGGCTTTGTAACATGAAACAGTTAAATTTTAGGCATTTTAACACTAAACATTAAAAAATTCTATAAAAGCAGTATTTTTTTTCCAGAACAAAGCAAAAACAGCTCCAAAAAGGCCAATATTATTTTCCAATATTATCAAGGAGTTTTTGGCCATTTTACGATGATTCCGGACTATTCCAGAAGATTTCCGAAGGCTGCCGTACATTTCCGAAAACTGTCGAATATTTTCGAAGACTAAGGAAGAGGTCCGACCATTGCCGACGACGTCCGAAGAATCATCCAAACACTTAAAAGTATTTCTTCGGAAACAGTAAACATTAAAAAATTGGCCAATTAAACATCAAACACTAAAAATTATGGGAAAATAACACCAAACATTAAACCCCATTCAGACCCTCTAATTAGCTCCTCGCCTAATACAGGTATTAGTATGTGTGTTGAACCTACGATCGGATGGTTCAAGGTTCGAGTCTAGGTGATGGCACTGTGTTGTTACCTTAGAGAAGAGACTAATTCCACAATGCTCTTCTTTATCGAGACTTTAAAATCAATAAAACCAGCGATGTAACACTGAGGGTGACCCCGCAATGGACTATTTAACAATTAGATTATGAGCTCGAGATTACTATGGGGAGGCCGAATCAACTATTACCTCATAGAAATCGAGAGCGAATAATCTAATCGTTTTAGTAAAAATCATAATAAGCAAATCATGTGTCGGTGAAAAAAAAAATACTCAATCTTCCTGCGAAACTTCGCTAAAAGCCCCCATACTTCGCCACTTTGAAAACGATCTTCAACTAATGGCTGATAGTCTCCAGTAGCTCAGCCAATCAGATTGCGGCATTTGCATTAGTCTACAAGTAGGTTTTTACTAAATAAAAATAACTTGCCTAGATGCCTTGCAAAACAGACCGAATCTTGGACCGTGTGGCTCATGGGCGCATTAGACTTTCCTTACCTAGTGTGGATGAGTTAATGTCCCCGTTCCCGTCCTGTTTGATCAAACACAAAACAGCAGGATTGAAAATGATGACATTTTCATTTCCTGTTGGGCCTACAATGACTTCCACGTCCCCTTTTACATCAATGCCAAGAACTTTGCCTGTACCGCCAAGAACCTGTTAAACACGAAAAAGAATCAATCTTACAAATGCGGATTAAATAAACTAATTTCTCGACTAAACGAAACCCTAGATATGTTTCGAAGTGGTTTCGATAAACATAGATTAACTTTGCTACGTGCACCTAACGTAAGTAAGTTAATTAACCATGTTTAAGCTGCTCTTAGTGTGAAAGGCCTCCAAAGCTAAAAAAAAGAAACATGGGAGACCAAGAGAGACCTACTGCAGAACCGTGGAGAAGGAAAGGGCTGATTTGGAAATTAGTTCATGGAAAGAAGTGGTTGTGGTTGCCCATGACTGCGCGGCAGCGGTAGAGTGTCTGGCTCACTTCCCCCATAGGGAACCAGGAAATAAGTGAAGCAAGGACGTACGTGTGAATAGTGTTAAAGGCATATTGGCAACTCAAACTTTACAAAGAAAGTGTGGGTATCCTGTGAGTAGGTCTGCCTCTTCCTCACCTTTCTAACAGTGTCATCCCATGGACCATGAGACTGTTGAAGTTGCTTGACGACTTCCTCATCTTGCAAAATCTTCACCAAGTTCCCTTCTTTCAAAGACGTCTGCACATCATGCTTCCATTTGGGCCCCACAATTGTCTGGAAAATTCTGCCCTGCCTAAAGAAAGTAAGAGGACATGAGTACCGGTATATCTTCCAAGATAACAATATGCTTTAACTTTTATGTGTACTGTATTGTCTTGCAATTGTTTATTGTCAATCAAATAATAATGACAATACTATAATTGTCTTTGGAAAATGCTTCCCTGCCTAAAGAAAGTATGAGGACGAGTACCGGTATATTGTCCAAGATATATTTATAGATAGCTCAGTTGGTAGAGCACTGCACCGGTATCGCAGAGGTCATGGGTTCGAATCCCGTTCAGGCCTGGATTTTATTTTATTTTTTTTTAAGGCTTTAATTTGACAGCTGCTTAAGTTGTGTACAAAACTGCGATGATCAATCAATGTCATTACATGTTACTCCACAGTTGAAATGTATGGTCTTTCATATATGTTCACTTGCAGTGTTATTTGAAATTTATTCGCCTGTTGTTTTGCTTTAACTTTTAAGTGTACTCTATTGTCTTGCAATTGTTTATTGTCAATCAAATAATAATGACAATAATAATAGAAATAGTATTAACGACCTTAACATGTAAAATACAGTTGGGTGGGTTTCTTTTGTCCTCTGTGAAAAATTGGCCATTGTCAAGTTTTCTAGAACTGAATGTGAAACGGTGATTTGAAAATATAATCAAAGTAGGACTATGGTGACCTCGTGGACATGTTTACAAAACAGAGAAAAAAGAAATAATTTAGTGAGTACATGACGCCAACCATTTGACTACACTAGGCATCAGTTATAAGGCAGGTGGCAAGCATACAGTTGTTAAAAAATTTGATAACTTAACATAAGGGTACAGGATTAAATGGCACCGAAACCAAAAATAGTTCTGGTATCCTGCTTCTCACTGTCTGTGAGTTCAAAGTTTCTAACACATGTAACAGGGTCGTTCTGAATAAGGTCTGAATTTTGTTGCCATGACATTGTCAATTTTATCATCATTATAGTTTTTGTTGTCTACAAGTCTATTCAATGTTCTCAACAGAAATATCCACCTTGATTCTGCAACTGATAACATAGTTAATATTAACTATGCTGATAATGAACAAAACCACGTAAGATTGCCAAGCTGACGAATCATACCAAACAAGTCTTTCTTGCATTTTTGCAAAGTATGTTAGTGATGATCTTAAAATCCTTAAGACTCTCAATCCTTTATCAAGTTGAATTAGTTTATTACATTATCATCTCATTTTAGGTTATCAGTAGTATATATATTCAGGGTTGCACTTAAAAGGCTGAATCACACTTACCATCATTAATACAGCAATACATCTTTGTTTTTATCCTTATAACTTCTTATTTTTACAATGTAAATATGATGAGTCACACAACAGTAAGCAAAACAGGTAAGCCTATTTTTCCAACATGTCTACTTCAACACAATCTAGTTCACTTCAAGGTAAATTCGGAAATCAATACACAGAAAACTTTTCATTGTAACGGCTTGTGGTGTATTGTATATAATATAACGCTTAATACATTTTCTACATGACTTACTCTTTTCAAACCCTTTAACGACTTTCTTACATTGTAATCTTCATGGTTCTCCGTCACGGCATGCGCCTCCATATTTAATGGTAAACGTTGACATAATTCTTGACCGTCCCAATACTTCTCCAACTCCATTCCTGTTAGTACTAACACTTAAATCAGTAGAAAAGTCCTCCATGCGATGTTTCTTATCCTGGTTGGCCACAGACGTTCTTCGGTTTCACATCATGGATTCGTCAATTTATTCTGTTTTCAGTCAGAGTCGCTTCGTTTAATAACAAGTGCTCATTTCGCTCTATAAGTTCTCAGCAAAGCTTACTACATTAGCAAGAGATTTTCTCATCTTCAGATCACTTTCGAGCCAACTGAAATTCATATACTGCTTGTAATCTTGGGGGCGGTCAACGTCGGAAGAGCGAATAGTTATCATCTGGTCACGTTTAGCGCCAGGCCGAGTCAAAGGCTCATAAAATTCAGTCTCCAAGTTGGCCATTGTCCTAACTGGAAACATTTAAACTCCTTTTGATTTTAGTAAGACCGCTAATGAGGCCCTGTTAGTGAGGTTCTTTATGTCGCGCGTCTGAGTTTCAAACCTTTTCATGTCGCAACTTCCGATGGTCGAAGGTCGCTGTCGTAATTTTCCGTGAGCGGCTCGTCGTTCGTCGCCATTTCAGCTCCTTTATGTTGCCGTTTCAAGGCCATGTCGCTTGTCGAAATCTACCCCTAACAGGGCCTCGCTAATCGTCCTCTTAAGCTACAAAATCATTACAAACTCTGGCACCGGTACGATACGCTTTCAGCTGAACTTTGATCAGTAGACTTCGGTGACGACAATTGTCGTCTTCATATCGGTGCTCCCGGGTTCTTTCCGACTAATTACGAAGAGTGTCTACACTGGAGTGAGTGAGTGAGTGAGTGAGTGACAATTTGCATATCGGAGTCCCCACAAAAACTCGCAAATACGCTTCGCGTATCCACGAGTTAAAAAAGGTGAAACGCAGCCTGCTGTCAATAGTGCAGTGGGAAAATGGATTCATTCTTGGGCTGGTGCTGTTTTGGTCGTCGTAGTTGTGTTTCTTAGTTTCGTAGTTTTCTCACTTCTGAATAGCTTTGCGGCTAATACTAGAAGGCAATATAACTTTCTAGTCATATACATTCTTAAGATAGTATAAATAGTATAGTAGAAAAAAAATTACTGGCGCTTGAGGTGCAGCAAATTGATGTTAGACAATTCTTTTGTTGCTATTGCCTTAAACTGTTTAACTGAGGCAGAATACACCGCCTCAGGCGTGTTTGCATATGGTCACTTGTATTTTAAAACTGAGGACATTTGCAGCGAAGGTTCAACTGTACTCCATAACATATTATATATCATTTGCGTTGTACCACCCATGACCACGCAAATGATTCAGGTAGTCTTGAGGAGAATCCAAACGTTCTGATTGCTTCCTCTTTGGTCGAGATTTTGCTTCCAAAGGCTGACAAATTCAAAATTTGCGAATAACACAGGAAAAAAGAGAACATGTCAATACTTTCTTTATTCACAGACTGAGAGACCGTACTGCATGTTTTTTCATTTTGCAGAAGTGCATTCTAACAGAGGAGTAAGTATAAATGGCCCGTCTGCCATAGAATAAACAACTTACTAAACTAGCTTCCTCGCGACATACTGGAAAATATTGGCTCTCGGTCGTTTTTGGACGAACCTCTCTGCGCTTGGTCCGTACTGGCACGAACTCGGGCTAATAAATCCTATTATTACAAGGCAAGGTAGCCTTGAGGAAAAACCAAACATTCTCATTGGTTCTCCTTACGGACCGTTTCCTTGAAAATGGTCATATGCCATGTGTTGCTTGTTTACAAAAGCCGGCAAATTCAAAATTTGCAAATAACACAGAGCTTTTAAGTGTGACTTTTGCGTTTTGATTAATTCGGGAGTGTTTTCATAGAAAAACATGAATGGCCAAACTAGCTGCCACACTACTTATTAACCTCGCTTGTTCGAACATGATGTAAACAAGTGAAGTAACTTTCTATTAATAGTTATAACTAATATTTCGAATATTCTAGAAATATCTGTGAATGTGTTTAAACAGCGTTATCGCATAACCTTAGCACTTACGTACAGAAGCTCGGAGTAAGTCTTAAGTGGTAAAGAGATATTTGGAGGTCGTGCCGTTCGCCGTGGCTGAGGAAGCTATCCAAGGAGGAATTGAAGTTGTTTGTTACCAAGTGGATATCACAAAGGGGTTCGTGAGTTTAAAGTGTTATGTGGCGACTAAACTTATCTAATTTTTAAGTTAAAGGATAGCTTGATTAGCGCTTAGAGAATATTTAAGTTAGCGATCGCTCCCATTACTCGCATTATTTTAGTTGTCAGTTTCAAATAAATACTTAAGTTCGTACCGGAAGCACGTTTGTCATTCTTTTTCCGTACGGACAGAGAAAACAGGCTTATTTATTTATTTATTTATTTGTCTCGTAACGTAGTTAAAGCCTAATATACGCAATTTCTGTCTTCCTGCCTGTTCATTTTATTCCACGGACTGTTTTCACACGCTTAGTTTATTTTCCTATATATATCAGTATATGTATACCTACACGTACTTTCGTCACCAAGTCTGGATGGAATGTCCATTTCGTCTCGTCTGGGTACGCGAATGTTACACCACCATTGGTAGAAAAACTATGAAACGTCCCACTCTTGCCGAGGTACTAATAAGAAAAAAGAAAATAGGCCTCCATTTATGATTTTCTGACAAGCAATGTCTGGCCACACATTTAATTGCGTTGGAAATACTCAGCCCTATAGCACAAGGAAGTGTAATGGTTTCGATTACAACTGAAAATTATCTTCTATAGACCTACACAAAAAACAAGATTACCTACCTGATTATGGCCTAACCACCATATTAAGGTATCCGGTCCGAGTAAAAACGTAAGGCTGGTATACACGAAGGGTATTGCCCCGGGAGCATGCTCAGGGGGAACGCGCCTGGAGCAATGCTTCTTGTGTACCAATGATTTCATAGGCATAATGGATCCTCGGGAGCAGAATTTCAACCCCGAAAAATGCTCCATGATATTTAACTGGTTAAATATTTGGGAGCAAGCCCCAGGGTCAAATTGAGCAAACTTGAAAATGCTCCCTCGTATGCACTCAACACTTATTTGTTGCGCGTGGATGAGACAGCAAATAAACAACATTAGTGTAAATACTCAGGTGATTATACAAAATCGCGCGCTCTGATTGGTTCGCTATCTCGGATTATCAGCCGATAATCACTTTGACGAAAAAAATGGCTGCCAGTCGTTCGCGCGCTTTTGATGAAATAAAATTTTTCCGTGTTGTAAAATGATTTTCTTTTCTTTTTTGATATAATCACCTGTGTATTTATACTAAAACAGTTATTCGCCTCAGGCTCAGTGATTCTCGGTGAATATTTACCGAGAATCACTTCGCCTTCGGCAAATAATTGTTAATTAACCAAACAAAGTAGCTATTTATTTCATCCATAATTCCGTTGGAACCATTAAACTCAAAATGGCCTCTTAAACTGATGACCTCGAGATACAGAGAGTGGTTGGCCGAAAAAATGAAGAACCTGCTCGGAGCGTCACCAATTCACAGCTTGTAATCGACTTGTACAGAGACAAGTATTGTGAGGATAGTTTCTAAAGAAACTGGTGCTGCGTCGGTGGAAAAATTGAAGCACAAGTAATTGGGATAATCAAACGAATTGATAACGAATTTATACCACCGTTAGGCGGACTTAAGTGTCGTGCTACAGGGTTTAGATGCATATTTGTCATTTCTTCTGAGGTCACGCGGATGTTCAGGGAAACGGTCACCTAATCTTCTTCCGGTCTAACCAATGTACATCTTATTGCATAAGGTGCATTTTAAACAATAGATAACATTGGCGGAAGTGCTTGTGAAAAGGTCGGTGCTTTTAATCGACGGCTTAGGCCATGTTTCTTTGTCTGTGTTGTGGGTGGAGTGGTTAGGCAGATAAAGTATCGCGCTACAGGTTCAGATGCGAGTAGCACGACACTTGGCTAATCTGGCTAATCACTCCACTCAAAACATGGCGGTATGCGGCCTTTCCGTGCACCAGGGCAACACGGAAAGCCGTAGAAACCTAGAACAGAAGTTTATCTTCCAACTCGTTTCTCACGGTATCAACGAACATTTCTCATTCATTTAATCATTCATCTAACTTATTCTCTTCCATTCACACACTGCTATGGTTCCACCTTTAGCATAGCTCTTAACTTCCCTATATAAAATATACGTAACAAACAACCCTCTCATTCGCTCCGACGAAGGGCTAACGCTCGAAACGCTAGCACCTCCATTTTACCTTACGGTGGTATACCTTCCCTAATCAATTCGTTTGATTATCCCAATTTCTTGTACAGAGACAACCAGTGTTATATAACAAATATATGGTCTATGGAAGCAAAGTCGTAACAAAGAAAGTGTTTGCACAAATACTGGCGAAATTACCTTAAAAGTCTATCAAGTCACCATTTTGATATTTTGAATAAGTTTCCAGGCCCTTGTCTGGAATATCAGCTATCGCAAGGATGGTTTCCTTCGTGTGCTTCCTCGTGTGTACTATAATATGTAGCAAGCTTCCGCAGCAGCCTTCCTAGTGTGTATTATAATATGCAGCAAGCTTCCGCAGTGTGCTTCCTCGTGTGTACTATAACATCCAGCAAGCTTCCACAGTATGCTTCCTTGTGTGTACTATAACATACAGCAAGCTTCCGCAGTATGCTTCCTCGTGTGTACTATTATATGCAGCAAGCTCCTACAGTATGCTTCCTCGTGTGTACGATAACATACAGCAAGCTTCCCCAGAATTCTTCCTTGTTTGTACTATAATATGCAGCAAGCTTCTCCAGTATGCTTCCTCGTGTGTACGATAACATACAGCAAGCTTCCCCAGAATTCTTCCTTGTGTGTACTATAATATGCAGCAAGCTCCCGCAGTATGCTTCCTTGTGTGTACTGTAATATGCAGCAAGCTTCTGCAGTATGCTTGCTCCTGTGTACTATAATATGCAGCAGGCTCCCGCAGTATGCTTCACTCGTGTGTACTATAATATGTAGCAAGCTTCCGCAGCAGGCTTCTTAGTGTGTATTATAATATGCAGCAAGCTTCCGCAGTATGCTTCCCCGTGTGTACTATTATATGCAGCAAGCTCCCACAGTATGCTTCCTCGCGTGTACTATAACATACAGCAGGATTCGCAGTATGCTTCCTCCTGTGTACTATAACATACAGCAGGCTTCCACAGTATGCTTCCTCGCGTGTACTATAATATGCAGCAAGCTTCCGCAGTATGCTTTCTCGTGTGTACTTTAGAATGCAGCAGGCTTCCGCAGTATGTTTCCTCGTGTGTACTACAACATACAGCAAGCTTCCCCAGTATGCTTCCTTGTGTGTACTATAACATACAGCAGGATTCGCAGTATGCTTCCTCCTGTGTACTATAATATGCAGCAGCCTTCCGCAGTACGCTTCCTCGTGTGTACTATAATATGCAGCAGGCTCCCGCAGTATGCTTCACTCGTGTGTACTATAATATGTAGCAAGCTTCCGCAGCAGGCTTCTTAGTGTGTATTATAATATGCAGCAGGCTTCCGCAGGGTGCTTCCTCGTCTGTACTATAACATCCAGCAAGCTTCCCCAGTATGCTTCCTTGTGTCTACTATAACATACAGCAAGCTTCCGCAGTATGCTTCCTCGTGTGTACTATTATATGCAGCAAGCTCCCACACTATGCTTCCTCGTGTGTACTATAATGTTAAGCAAGCTTCTGCAGTATGCTTCCTCGTGTGTACTATAATGTGCATCAAGCTTCCGCAGTATGCTTCCTCGTGTGTACTATAATACGCAGCAAGCTTCCGCAGTATGCTTCCTCGCGTGTTGTATAATATGCAGCAAGCTTCCGCAGTATGCTTTCTCGTGTGTTCTATAATATGCAGCAAGCTTCCGCAGTATGCTTCCTTGTGTGTACTATAATATGCAGCAAGCTTCCGCAGTATGCTTCCTCGTGTGTTCTATAATGTGCAGCAAGCTTCCGCAGTATGCTTCCTCGTGTGTACTATAATAAACCGCAAACTCAAGCAGTATGCTTCCTCGTGTGTACTATAATATGCAGCAAGCTTCCGAAGTATGCTTCCGTGTGTACTATAAAAGGCCGCAAACTCCCGCAGTATGCTTCCTTGTGGGTACTATAATATGCAGCAAGTTTCTGCAGTATGCTTCCTCGTGTGTTCTATAATATACAGCAGGCTTCCGCAGTATGCTTCCTTGTGTGTCCTTTAATATGCAGCAAGCTTCCGCAGTATGCTTCCTCGTGTGTTCTTTAATATATAGCAAGCTTCCGCAGTATGCCTCCTCGTGTGTCCTATAATATGCAGCAAGCTTCCGCAGTATGCTTCCTTGCGTGTACTATAATATGCAGCAATCTCCCGCAGTATGTTTTCTCGTGTGTACTATTAAATGCAGCAAGCTCCCGCAGTATGCTTCCTCGTGTGTACTATTAAATGCAGCAAGCTTCCGTAGTATGCTTCCTCGTGTGTTCTATAATACGCAGCAAACTTCTGCAATATGCTTCCTTGTTTGTACTATAATATGCAGCAAGCTTCTGCAGTATACTTCCTCGTGTGTACTATAATATGCAGCAAGCTTCCGCAGTATGCTTCCTTGAGTGTAGCATAATATGCTTCAAGCTTCCGCAGGATGCTTCCTCGTGTGTACTTTAATACGCAGCAAGCTTCAGCAGTAGGCTTTCTAGTGTTTACTATAATATGCAGCAAGCGTCCGCTGTATGCGTCCTCGTGTGTACTGTCGGTGCAAACTGAGCCTGGGGCATACTCCGGGAGCAATACCTTTTGCGTGTATCGGCCTTTGAATAAGTTTCCGGGGCGCAGCTTCGAGCATTTGCAGTATTATGTTTTTTGACGGCTGTTTGGACATTTCTTCCATATGGACCACTCAGACGCTTAAAATAACTATCATATTTTCAATAACTATGCCGAACAGATAATATCCTACGAGGTCTGCATAATTATTAATATCTTATGAAACTGAGATTGAGTGACTGTTATATTAGTTATCTCAAATACTTAAAAGCACAGTTATAGATTAAATGTACACTTAAAATAGGGAGAATGAGATGAGAATAAAAATATCAAGAGAGTTTCACCTTTCGCATATCCTCCTTCCATGGTTCATAATCGATATTCGTGGCCTTTACCACTTCTTCGTCAAGGTAAACAGAGACAGATTCACCACAACGAAAATCACATGTGCTTGTCGGGTTCTTGGCTGTCTCGTCTGGCACCTTTTTTGCAGTAACCATCTGCCTTCTCTCTCTTGAATGGAACATCTCTCGTTTAACGCGATCTGAGATGGGTGCAGCTTGTTCTCTTGGTTTGACTTTTGCGCCATCGTTTGTTGTGCTTTCTGCTAACTGGCGCTGGGGTATTTGCAAAGCTTTGTTCGCGTTTTCTTGTGTTACTGGGTTCATTGTTGGGATAACTCGTATTGGATCATGTTTAGCTGGATTTATCAGCCTCTTCATCTGCCTCGGGGTCTTGTCATTATGTTTGCTTTTTACCTGCTCCTTCTCACCGCCTTTACTTTGATTTGTTTCTCGAAGTGCATTATTTTCCCCAAGTTTACGTAGATGCGTTTTATAATAAAATCCTCCAGAGCCAGGTTCAACAAACTGCAAGTCAACCTGGCATGAAAATAATTTATAATGTCAACGAATGAGCAGAATGAAGGAAAATCAAGCGAAACAGAAAAGTCAGTTTGTTGATGTAATCATACATAACCCTTCGAAACCCAAGATATACCTGTAATAAATCATTTTATACTTAAGTGCACAGTGTCATGAAGAGCGGTAAGGGTTGCCTGGCCTTGCTACATACACAATCCTTCCTGCTCTTCATATGTAGCTAATATAATTTGAAACGAAACCGAATACCATTAAAAATAACATCAATAGTAAGTGAATTTTATACTTTTTTATCAATTTTATCAATTTTTTACACCTCTTTAAACAAAACCGTTTCATTACCTACATAAAGTCATTCTGCACAAACCCTCGCAACTCAGGGTCTTGGGGCACCCGTTTTCGCCTTTCTTAAATGCAGTTCCAACTCGTACAACCTGTCTGAACGTATTGCACTCATTAAGCTGCAACCTGACACAGGGGTTAACTTACTTTTCCATCAGCACCGAGTCTGCAAGTCGATTTATCACCACGGTCCCAGGAAACGACAGCACCGGCTTTAGGAATGTCTCCCCAGCTTGTTAGTTTCACTAGCACGCCTTGTTCCCCTTTTTCCCCAACTCCAGTTCCTAAATTCCAGTCCGGTCCACGAGCGACCCTAGCGCCTGGAAAAACACCCCTCGCCTGAATCGTTTGAGTTTCTATCCTTTTGCCGACTAAAATGCTGCGGATTAGAAAGAAGACGAAAGATACTGAGCTCACGCGGTTTGGGCGTGATTTGCATGGCTTTTGCCTTTGAGAAAGGTGGATATTTTTAGCCTGCGAAGGAGGAACCGGAGATATATTTTCGGTCTTTCCTCATCGCAGACACAACCCACTGTTGAACCCCTCTTTAAGAAGAGAAGAAGCTTAAGAAAACACTACATTGAGGCGCTAGTGGGCATAAATTGTCCAGTAAAACGTGCTATTAAAGGCACTGCAATTATACAAAACTATTGGACAATAATTCCACGAAATCAGATTGTACATGAGCTAATAGCCAACGACGCACGTACATGTGGTGTTTTATTGCACCTAGAAACCTACGATTATCAAAATCTGGAACTACTTTGTAAGACAAGAATACACTTCAATGTTGCTGTTTTGTGGAAAGAACCGTGTTGTTGTTAAACCAACGTGTAGAAACACTTGAAACTTTATTTCAGCATGGTCTCTAACTTATCAAATTTCTTTGAATTAGCAAACCATTCTAAGAATTAAAAGTGGGAAAAGTAACTAGAAATGAATTAAACTTACAGATGCAACAGATTTTTCAAAACAGCGGGCGTTTATGAGTTTGGTTTGTAACAGTTGAATTATTGTATCCATTTTGCTTCTATAACTACCATTGAACAGTTTCATCACTTATTCCTTTGCTTTGGTTTTACTTTTCTGGTATACACTCTTTTCATGCAAGCCTTGAATTTACTCCTCGTCTAATTCAACAAATTTGTCAGCTAAGATGGCTTACTTGGCCGTTTTCTGAACTCAGGTTATATGAGCTGATAGGCTGTGAGTAGGGAACCAGTCAGAGCACGCCCTTGCTCATATCCAGGGGTTACAGATATAATAACTGGTAGTATATCTTCAACCTCTGGATACGAGCAAGCGTGTGCTCTGATTGGTTCCCCACTCACAGGCAAACATCTCACATATAGCAGGTAGTGCAGGCGTTACTTTTGAGCAGAGCGCTAGATTAGCCAGGTTTTCGATGCCTCCATCTTGTAATTGTAAAGTAATTGGATACTTAACTGGTAGAGGTTTGGTGCAAAAATACCTACTCCCTTGGCAAATATATCCTCATCCCAATCCTCCTCAGTTAGCAAATCCAAGATGGCGGCCTAATACGAAAATGTGAATTCACACGCCCAAAATATACAATTTATCTTAATATACAATACATCTCATATACAATTTACAATGAGTACAGAAAACGGCCGTCATTGCTGAAAAAAAATTGTTCAATTACATGTAGTCAAGGAGAAATTCAAGCTTTGCTTGAAAAGAATAATCATACCAACAAAATACAACAAAAGCCAAAAAATTATGGGATGAAAGTATTTGACGGTCAGTAAGTTAAATTGACACAATTATATTTCAATTGTTTATTATAAACTAGAGTGAAGGTTTTACAAACTGCCGCCATTTTTAAACATCCATGGAGCCAGTAAACTGAGCTCTTTAACTTCTTGCTACTTTTTCCACTTTCGATTCTTAATTCTTAGACTGGTTCGCTAACTCAAAGAAATATGATGAGGACTTAAAAGAGATGTTCAGGAACGAGCCACACTCATCCTTTCTTACACATCGACTAAACAACAATAGCATGGTTCCGTTTACAAAACAAGAAACAATGAGATCAATTCTTGTTGTATAAGCCACCCAGTTCCAATTTCTCATAATCCAGTTTCTAGATATAGAAAAACAATTATTCCACTCAATCTCATTGTAAACGAACAAACGAACTGTAATAGCCAGCGGTGCTATGCACCACGTTGGCTATTACAGTAATTCATGTACAATACGATTTTGTGGAATAGTTGTTAATTACATCTCAATTTACACCAAACACGAACGCAAGACACACGATTTATTATCAGAAGACTATACTCACGCTTCATGACCTGGAGCATCAATCCTTTTGAAATTATGGCTTTTCTCGTGTTCATCTTGCATATAGCACGTGGTACACAAAGAGCTTAACTGTGTACAGTCCGCACAGTCCCAACGGGCACCAGAAATAGGCGTTTGCTCGCAAAACTGGCATTTTGTCCCTGGATGACGAATCCCTGTGGGAATGAAGAAGATTAGAACACCCAATTGCTTATTACCAACTAATTGACACTCTTCAATTGCTTATTACCAACTAAAGCAGAACACTTACAAACTGCCGCCATTTTGAAACATCCCTGCAGCCCTTAAAATGAGTTTTTCTTTATGTGTGGCTACGTTTTCCGCTTCCAGTTTTAGGCTGGTTCTCTATCTCAAAGAAATTTGACAAGTACATGTATATTAAAGAGATGTTAAAAAATGAGGCAGACTCATGTTTGGACTTATTTTTACACATCTGCTAGACAACATGTCGGCTCGACAACAACGTGGTTCTGTTTACAAAACAAAGTCAATTCTTTTCGTGCAAACTACTTCCAGGTCCAGCTCACATCCGAGGATTTACAAATACATACACTCCTTTTTGGCTATTAGCTCACGTACGGCTCGATTTTGTGGAATAATAGTTAAACATTCCATAGAAATGTGCGCGGTAGACTGCAATGCAATGAATGTAGTAGTGAATTGTCAAGTGTAGAGTTGGATAGTAATAGTGCAGAAAAGTGTAGAGTATAGTAGACTTTAGTGTAGTGGTCGGTTTCGTAGCATAGAGTAATGTCGTTAACGGTAGTGCAACGCGGCCGAAAGAGACGATTCAAGGAGCACAACAAGACAAAGGTCTTCCCAACTCGAGGTATATTCCGAACTACTGTACACGTAGAAAAAGTCTAAGATAGAACTACTGAAGGTACAAAAGGCTATAGAAAATGAACAAAGGAACCCCAATGAACAATAAACGATGGTAATAGTAAGGTTTTGTGGCCACCGCAAAAAGAAATAACAACGTAGAATAACCGAGCTTGTAGAGTCACGCAAAACACTAGCTCACTTAGAGTAACAAGTCTAGTTTCGCTACACTGCTCCCTCCTTTGAAAAGACGCATCCCGCAACGAACAACGCAACGAAAGCAAAAACTACGGAATATCGTACGACTAAATGCAATAATATTCATGTACAAAAACAGGAAAAACAGTTTATAGTTCGATTAAAAGTCTCTTTGGTAGTCATTCATCCAACTGGGAGCTTTCACTGCTCTCCTTGGATGGGATCTGCGACCCCTTGTAGATGTAGGAAAGGCAGAGGCACTGCTAGACAGGTCCTCTGCGCGAGGAACTGGTGAACTGGGCGTACAGTAGGTCGCCAACTGCTGCTTGCTCGATTTCCTCAATGGGCTGTGCCTGGGGCCCATTGGTATCAGTCAGCCAGTCAGGGACACTCGCACCATGGAAGGCGTTTAAGCGGTCGTGGTGTACTACTTTCGGCTTGGACGTGGGGCCTTTCTGGATGCGGTACACAACATCATTTAGCGTATTGATCACGAGGTAAGGGCCATTAAAGTCCCTCATCAGCTTTGGGTATATGCCTTTCTTTTTCTGGGGGTTACACAACCACACGGGGTCTCCAAAGTATTGGAACTTGTGCACAGGGCGGTGGTTGTAGTTCCTTTTCTGCCGATCGGTAATGAGTTGGAGGGCTAGCTCCATCTGCTCAAAGAGCCTGGTGGCGTACCCCATTTCATCGTTGCCCTCCTCCTCCTCCACCGGATGACCAATGAGCAGATCGATTAAGAGAAGCACCTCCCCACCAAGCATCATCTCCCTTGGTGTAAGGCCTGTTGATTCATTGACTAAGGACCGGTATGCCAGCATCAAGAGCCGCAAATGCAGGTTCCAGTTTGTCTAGCTATTAATTGTCGACAAGCTTGGAGAGCATGGCCTCGAGGGTCGTGTTAAACCTCTCGACCATGCCATCTGATTGTGGTCGTAGGGGAGTGGTCCGTGTCTTGACAATCTCCAGGGTTCAGTTCAGTTCCTGGAACAGTTTGGACTCGAAGTTCCTTCCCTGGTCAGTGTGCAGTTGTCTTGGCACTAGGAACCTATAGATGAACTGGTACACAATGAGGTTCATTCCACTTGGTGAAGTAATCCGAGATAACAGAGATATACTTATTACCTCTGGCGGTAGCTGGGAGGGGTCCCATCACTGTATATATATTATGATATCTGATGTTTTGTATTACCGTTTATGAATAAAGATGATGATGATGATGATGATGATGATGACCAGATGTCCTAGCCACGGTGCAATGGTACTCCTCATCATCCGTTTCCCCACCTTCTAGTCCATCCCACAGCCGCCATCAAATGTAACGCGGCCGAACGACAAGATTCAAGGAGCACAATAAGAAAAAGGTCTTCCCAAAATGCGGTTTTTCCCAAACTACTGAACTATGAACTACTGAATGCACAAAAGGCTGTAGAAAATGAACAAAGGAACCCTGATAAACAGTACATGCTACTCATAGTGTGGTTTAGAGGCCACTGCAAAAAGAAATAACAATACTCCTCCGTGGAATAACCAAGCTTGTAAAGTTACGTAAAACACTAGCTCACTTAGAGTAACACAACCTAGTTTCGCTCTAGTAGCATTTACAGTGAAGTGTAGGGTAGTGTTGTTCAATGCAATGTAATATAGTGTAATTTAGTGTACTTTAGCTTAGTGTAGTTTAGTGTAGTTTAGTAGTAAGGTGTAGTGTACTGAAGTTTAGTGTAGTGTAGTGAAGTACATGGATAGTGTACAGTGTTGGTTCGTAAAGTGTAGGATAGTGTAGTGGCTGTTGTGTGTTGTAAATCATATTAAGAAGACAGCTTAATGTGTAGTGTTGATAAATAAGTTTTTTGATTCGTCTTGCACTAAGAATGTAGCATGATCTTAAATGCCAGGCATACTTATGATAAACATACTAATAATAAACAAAAGCACACACACACACTTGCCCAACACGGGATGAACAATGTGACTTGCTAGCATTTACAGATTGAGCAATTATGATGCAAATTTAGAGCTCTATACTTGCATCATATTTGATACCCTTCCAAGGTACATGTAGAAACAGATATTTTGCACTGTGGCATTGATGAGTAAATGACCCTTTTCCTTTAAAAGTCAAATGCAACGAAATTTTGCACTTTTTCTTTATTCACCGAAACTGTTTGTTACATTAGTATTAAACATATTCAACCCTAAAAACCTGATTTCATGCGAGTTATGGCACTTAAAAGGCATGAAATTCGCCGATTTCCGACGGATAAACGAAAACGAACGAGAAACTACCGCGGTAGAATGGAAACGAGTTGAAGGATCTTGTGACGTCATGTGTGGCGAGCCTGGGTTTACGGTCTGTTCGATGCTTGTTATTTGCTTGGGGTCGCTGTGTGTTTGTTAGATTTTACTTCAGTTTATCTGCAAAAATGGACGAAGACCTCGCTGTTTCTTTGCAAAATCCGCAAATACAGCCATACCAGTTTGAGCCGCTGGCATCTGTACATAATCCAAATGAATCGGAATCTTCGAATGAGCAAGATGAGGAAGACGGCGTCTACGATGTCAACACGGAAAGAATTGGACAAGTCGATTGGTGAGAACTTTTTTGAAACCGTTCCCGGAGAATAAATATGTCAATAAATATGTAAAGCTTACCTTTGAGTATCGTTCTTGCCTTTTTCGATGGTTATTTATCTAATATTTTATCCGTCAGTTGTATCGATCGGGCAATTCGTTTCGGGCATCTGGCTACCGTACCTGATATCAGATTGTACGTATACTCAATATTTTAGCCCAGTTTTATGTATTTTTGGTCTATAATTTAGGTGCATCTGTGGCAACTGTGTGGCAATGCAAACCGGTCGCGAAAGCGTCTGCTGTCGTGAGAATGTTAAGGTTTGCGACAAAATACCGCAAGGTATGGCCTGCATAACAGATAATGAAAACTTTTCAGCCGTCTGTACTAACAGAGATTTCATAGAAACGGCTTTTAACCAATACTTGGAGAATGAGGGTCCAATTGATGACGAGCCTTTGAATGAGTAAGAGGTTTTCCTTGTTTTCTCTTTTAGTGCTAAGAAAACGCTATTATTTGATTGCTAATTACAACACAAACATTTCACACATTCGTGCCTACATCTGCACGTTTCACACTCCCTTGTTTCATAACCAGCACATCGACATTCATGGTTTCAGGTTAGAATCATTTATAGATGATGTGAGTTATGTTTCTTAGCGTCCTTAATAAAGTTCCAGAGTTTTGTAAAGTTAATGTGTTTGTGCATATTGCTGATAACTCCATATGTAACGAGATACATGCATTATTCTCTCTTAGCACATATAGATATGTTGCCTATCGCCAATGGACATATTGGATCCATACGAAGCTTGGAAGAAAAATAAGAATTCCTGTGCCGTCTTGTGTGGTACAAAGAATAAGGGAAGCCTTCCCAAGTGAAAGCAGGAATTATAAGGGTTTTGAATATGCCCAGTGAAAAATGATATAGTAGAATATATACTTGTTTTCCTTTCACACCAATAACAATGTTGATTTTTGTTACCTACTCAGCTGCCTTTATTGGGCAGCAAAAAGATCTACAGCCAAAAGTATTGTGAACTGGCTTTGGTTATTACCTTATTACAAAACAGTATGTAACTTCAATGTGACCTTGTAGATTGTAAAATTACTGTAATAGCTTATTGTGACCTGAGTTAAATTCCAATTTGGTGATGTTAGTTCTTATTGAATCTAGACTTATGTCTTGCCACAATTTCTTCCTTGACTTGTCTTGTCCGCTGGCTTGTCAATGGTTTGGGTGTGGCTTGCAAGTCTGCCTGAATGTCTCTCAGGGCAGCAGAGTAAGAGGAGAGCTGTTGTCGCCTTTCCCTAACACTATCAAATAGTTTTGTGACATATCCTGTTGGAAAAGGTGAAAGGAAAATTTACTCGCAGTTTACTTATTTACTTACTGTCAATTGTATCCCCTCATGCACAGGTATTAAATGCATGTTAAAACTGTAAAAACGATCATTTGTACCACTATAAGAACATTTATACTTTGCACTTGAAACTGTTCAGTTTTACCATATGTACAAGCTTCTTTGATTTCCTTAGCTACAGCGCCTCCTTTGCGGTACTTTGGGTATGATACAAGCCACTGGCCAGCACCCACATTATCACCCTTCACTGTCGTTCTTTGCGGTTTATGTGAGTTCTCATTAAAGTGCAGTGCAGCAATTTGAAGTCTGAAAATGAATGCATAAAAAGAAATTGTTACAAACATCTACCTTCATCTAAATCATAATTTGTACCAATGAGGCACATAAGCAGCTTCAATTGCAGTAAAGATTTGTCCTTTTGTTATCACATGATGTGCAGGAGGCAAGGAAAGGAAATATGGAACTGAATACACATGAAATTTCAAGTATAGTCTGATCATTAACAGGATGGTATGTACTTCAGACAGTGATGCTGATATATAACTTTGTGATAGACATTGTAGCATACCTTGCTTTCATTGACTGGTAAAAGAAGTGGGTGTTCTTTGGAGCAAAGAAAATGTCAATTTTGTGCAGCACTTCAACCATAGACGTCTGATGGGATGGTGAGATCTTTGCAATGTCATCTAGAAGAATCTTTTTGCTGATTACTGACTCTAGCTCTTTGTGTGCTTTGGACCCTAAGACAAAAAAATTTTGCTTTTGGTCAACTTGTTTCATTGAGAAATTTTTGATGTAGATACAATTACTAGATTTTTCAAGACCATTCCTTGGAACACTTACAATATTATTAGTACATATAGATGTAAATAGGAAATTACTATGTATGTATGTTTTTACCCTGACTATGTTAAATGCCCTCAACAAGAAATATTCGACCTCAGAGTAAACTTCAGTGATGACATTATTCTCAATACTGTGAATCATACATAGTAGTTCAAAACATTAAACAAAAAGGTCGGGATAGGTGCACCGACTTTCATCTGACAATGTAAATCAATATCATACCTTTCTTTAACCAAACCCTTTCCTCTGCCAGAGGACCATGAGCACATTGAGAAAATCTTTCTAAATGACCTTCATGAATATTTACCACATGGTTAAGAATAGACAACCACTTTGCTTGAACAAGTTTGCCATCTCCACCACTACTAGCAGCACACCAGTATAGGTGATTTGATATGCTCTGCTTCCAGTCACCAAGAATTGAGCAATTCTTCTTCTTGGCCAGTGCCTCTATTTTTTTGGATACATCTTTAAATCAGGAACATAGAAAATAGTTAATGTCAAAAAATATGTTAGCAGTTACAGCAGTCGTCTGAATTGAGTGTTAGCCCTGATCTGGCATCAACTTTCTGTTCACCTCAACCCCACCTAGGAGATAGGACGATGTTTAAACTTTGTATGCATGGCTAGTGTTTATTCAGATTTTGTTAACTTGGTTTTTTGGTAGAAATAGTAAAAAACCCTGTGAATGACATCTACATGGATTTGAGTCATACTTGTGGAAAGATGCCAGCAATCAAATCTGTGTTCTATCTCTCTCTCTTTTTCCCTCAGGTATTTTTTAATTCCAGCATGTCTGTCAGTGATAATGGTTTTGATGTTGACACCAGCATTTTTCATGACAACCAGTCCCCTCTTTAGACCTTCTAGCTCCATATGGTATGAATTCTTCACCTCATTGCTCTTAACAAAAGAAAGAACAAGTGTCATTCAATTCACGTTTTAATATTAAATGAAAACAGGAGGACAGAAAGCTTGATTTTTTTATACACTGTACAAAGTTAACGTAAAACTTTATGCAATAAACTGACTGTATATAACTATCATGCTAGAAAATATAAGAAATATATAGCAAGTTTTAGGATGACTATGGGTTTAGTACTACATTCAAAATTGAAGCTTGCTTGAAAACTTCAAATATTACAATGAATTTAATTAGGTACATGGGATTAAACATGTATTTACACACTATTACTCATTCTTAAAATGAAGAGTTATATATTAACAACTGTTGAGATTACTGAAACAAAAGAACAGACTCTGATTTTAAATCCAAAATGGCCAATATTGTTATTATTGATTCCTGTATTATTGCGTACTTTACCTGTACAAGTTCAATAGCTAATACGTTTGTTGTATTGAGCTCCACCAAGTGATATGTGCCATATTTCGCGGAATGCCCAGGAGAATCACACCTTGCATCACCTCCGACATCAATTGATTTACCTTGGAACGCTGTTAACAGGGACAGTTGTTCATCATTCCAAACTTGGTTTGCTGCAGGAATTAGGTACAATTTCTGTATATTGAAGTATGTCCTTAGTGAAATATAGGATACCCCAAGGTGCTTGAAGGAAAGGGCTACTCTCCCAGGGTTACTTCCTGTAAACAAGGTTGCAGCAGCACACAACATGTTCCCCCAGGGTAGCATACCATCAGTAGGTTGGCTCAACCACCTTTGGCTATGCCCTTTGCAACATTTGGCATCTATGATAACCATTGTGCCGATAATCTTTTCAATTTTAGGAACTGAGCGTGACAGGCATGTAGGGCAGTATTGGAATAACTGCAAAAGAGAACTTTCAAAAACTATGAATTTCCGTCCAAAGGGGGTATTTTCTTCCCCCAAGTCTAGTGTTTCATTATCCTCTTTAATATCATCCTCTTCTTTCAATTCTTCTTTGCAGCCTTTTGGGAGCCTGAAAATACACATAAATAAAAGTGACTATGGTAAATAGTGTTCTAAAAATCAATGGTCCCATAGAAAAGGGAATTCATGAATTTCTTCAAGTTTTTTGATGAGATGTAACTAACCACTCTTCAACTTGAGGATCATCACTATAACCTTCATGATCATCTTCCTCATCATCCTCCTCACCCACTCTGCCTTCAACTATCTGCTTGTCTGGCAAGGGCTCTTCAATAAGAGAACACTGAACTGCACTGGAAATGGCTGGTGAAGAACACATCAGGTTTTCAATTAACCTGGTTTAATGTCCCAAGAGAAAGAGGAGCAGGGCTTTGAAGTAAAGGAAGGCTCTGTAGTAGGGTGGTCAAGGCTACAAGACCACCTTAATATGAATAATTTCCTAGGCTAACTGCTTATGATTCCATACATAGGTACTTAAAAGACCTTCTTTCTTACTTTTAATGACAGGTGTTTGTGTTTGAATGGAACGATACTCTCTTCTTCTAGTTTGAGTGGGCCTGCTTCTCTTGTTGGTCTGGAAAGCAAAATGTGGTACTTCACTGACAAATTGATAGACATAACAATGAATTCAAAACATTAATGGCTTTGCTATTCACTTCACCAGTTTGTCTCCTATTTTCTATACCCCACAAGACCCTGGAACGAAGAGTAAATATTGCATAAATTTGACGCGGACCGATGTTTATTTTTACAATACTAATGGCACTGCAAGTTTCATGGTCCATGTGCGATAATGATGCATTTTATGAATACGTACTGTGCATGAACATAACGTAATGTGAAAAATACTAACCGAGCTGCTTTGTGAAACAGTACATGGGCTTTCTGATGGGGTGATAACTATATCCTTTTCATCCGATTCATTTGGCTCTTTGGGACGTAAGCGACCATACACGGTGAATACGCATCTGCTCTGGCTTCCATTTAGTTCCATGGAATGAGCGCTTTCATTTATATTCTCAGCACCTCCATGTTGAGTTTCAGCCGCTGGCTCGCGGAGTCATTGTTGTAACATCTGATGGTAACAAGTGCAGCTTTAAATGACTACGTATGATCCAGTAGCAATACGCAAATGCAGTATGAACGGTCAGAAGATGACAAGGTACGTTTATCAGATGCAGCATCATTCAAGGTATGCTAACATGTGCTAAAGTTATATTGTTTGGAGGAGAATCAGATTTTTAATCAGTAAAATAAATCCGGATACAAACAGCAAGCTACTCACCTCTAATTTTCGGCATTTCGCAAAGGCGGTACGAAAACATCCTCCGTTTTCAGTGCTTTTGGACTGACATTCGTTGTCACTGCCTCGCTTTACGTATTTTTTGTCAAAGTTGAAAATGGTGGGTAACGCATCGGCTTTCAGTCTAAGCTTTCTTGGTTTGAACTGTGTTCCCAGTTGTGCCCTTAACTCAAGATTCTGCTCGAAGCTATCGGAAGAGAAATGCTGAGAGCAGAGACGAGATGCCGCAGTTGGCACGAAGTCTTTCCTTTTCATTAACTTCACCCATTCTTTGCATCTTTTTTCGTCTTTAGGGAATGTGAAGAAGCTTACCCCTGATTTCGAATTGTTACTACAGTTGAAAGCAGCACAAAATACCATGATTGTGTATGTTTTGATATTGCGGACCTTTGGTTTTCCCGCGAGGAAGCTCGCCACATATGACGTCACATGAGCCATTTCCGACAAGTTAGCCCGAACACTTCCGATTCTAAAGCGAAGTATAAGGTAGTTTTCAAAGTCGAATATCTCGGCGACGTTCAGTCCAAATCGTCTCAAACTTCGAAAAATCTTTATTCACAACATCTCCTATCATTTCGAATTTAAACCAATTTTAATCAAATTTCGTTGCATTTGACCTTTAAATTTATTCAATCTTTGCCTTCAATTGAAGGACAATCTATTATTCCTTCATACATTTGCAAGATATATTTTTTTTAAATAACGAAATTTTACCCAAGAAGTCAGCCATACAAAAACTTCTCTGGCCTTATACTGTATAATCAATGCATTGTTAAGTGACCAGATGACAAAAAATAAGGAAATCAGTAAGTCAAGGAAATTTCAGAGATCTCAAACCAAATCCTCCAAACGAGCATGGAGCCACAGCAAGTAATTGCTTAGAGAATCACTTCTCACATCTTGGAAGTGAATGGTTAAGGAACCTGTAAACTTTGAATTTTACCTACCGCAGCCATAATTCAAGTCATATGAAAATCAAGGTTTGTGAACCTTTGTTTGTAAATCAACAACAACAAAAAGCTTTATCATCATATTTAAACATATTACAGTCAAAAAAAATGATTAGTAATGGTAATCTTACGGATTTTCTTGTTCAATTTTAAATTAATTTGCACAAGTGAATTGCACGAAGCAGCTCTTGCAATTTCAGCCTCTTGCAAAAATAATTCACAAGTGCAAATTAATTCCAAATTTAACGAGAAAAACCGTATGATTACTTATTAATAATATAAACATGAAAAAAAGTATTGGCCAGAGTAAACCTTTCTTGATTTAATGTAGCCATTTTTTCACACTTGGGAAAACGTTTTTCAAAGTTTCCACAGATCAAAGTTTTCATCATTTTACGTGATATCATGGGCTTAGAAAATTTCCTATTGTCTTTCAGCCAATCTCAACCCAGAATTTCAATGTGAAATTTGCACTGGTGTTACACTTTTTGCACTGGTGTTACACTTGAACTGCACTGCTCTCAACCAATCAGAACTGAGTAATTTATTATGTGTATTATTAATACTAATATTTGGTAATAGTTCAATCAGAAGAGCTCAAGAACTAATCGAGCTGAGTGAAAATAAATTATATTAATTAAATGAATCCGTTAGTGAGCAGTACAGCTTGAAAAGTAAGATACTGTAGCGAGATAAAATAACATGACAAGAAAAAGAAAAAATCAGCAGACAAAAGACTCAATGCACACAGCATGAAGAACCTGGTAGTATTATTGCTCCCCCCTGGATGGGATGCTAGTCCATCGCAGGGTCACCCCCAGCACTGTATTACTGGTACCCATTTATACACCTGGGTGGAGAGAGACAGTGTGGAGTACAGTTTCTCATCTAAGGAAACAACACAGTGCCAGCACCAGGCCTCGGACTCCAAACCTCCTGCCTGGAATTCCGACATGCTAACTACTACACTAATGCGCCTCCAGAAAAGGATGAAAAACTACATCATCACTAAGTACAAGATGAATATTCGAAAGTCTTTAAGATCTTGAACTTTACTTTTTTAAAAAATTCTTTTAGAGAAAGATGTTTAAGAATATTAAGATTATTCCAAAGTTTTACAGTTGTAAAGCTAATGTTAAATTTACCAGTATTTTTACGCATGGTATCAAACGGTCTGTTTGGTAACATTCATAGAGCGTGGGCACATGACATCATGGCAGCCATGTCAGTGTCCCCAAACAATGAAAAGGCGGCTATGTTGGTGTCCCAAACTGATCCTCGAAGAATTAAATTATGTTCTTATGCAAATATCTTCTTTTGTTCTCATTAAAAGCATGGCCGCTGATCATGTAAGTGAATAGGCTCTATATGAGGATTTTTGTTAAACAAAATTGCCTTTTACCCTTTTCAGTGTCTGATGGAGCTACAGAGATCTCACCTCTGGGTATTGAAATCGCACCGAGTGATTATCTTTCCCTGAAATTTGAGGCCGACAGGGTAAACACTTTTGCCACCTATTGATATATAAGCTTTTGAGTATGTCCGCATTGCGTGCCTGCATTCATTCATTCAACCATGATACTTTGTGGTCGTAGTCGACCATGTGCTCGCTTGTAAAATGGTTCATGTTTTTCATTAAACCGTTCGTTTGAGTTCTTTTCTTCTCCTCTTAATCCTCCGCTTTCGAAGTAATCAACATGGTGGCAGCGGTGGGATTCAGTTAAGCGAATGGCGACGTTAGAATCCGGACAGTTCTTCAGAATTCCAGCCCCGCTAGAGGTGAATTCGGGAAACGTATTCGAGAATTACAAGCGATGGAAGAGGAAAATGGAGGTTTATTTGGTTGCTTCTGGTGCATCTGCGAAGGACGATAAGGTACAAACGGCGATTATTGTGAATTGTGCAGGTCCCCAAGTGTTAGAAGTGTATGATAATATCGTGTGGGAAGATCCCGGTGATAAGCATAAGCCCATTAAAGTGCTGGAAGCCTTAGAAAATTACTGTAATCCGAGAGACAAGGAATTCCTCACGGAGCGCAAGACGAGAACAGCGTCCTGCAACTTCCAGGAAAAAGACAGGATGAGGAGAGACAAGATTGTGTTTACTGTGACTGGAAAACTACAAGAGTTACTTCTTAGGGTGGATGTCTTAACCCTCGAGAAAGCTGTGAAAGTCTGCAGGGCTTACGAACAGTCAAACAGACAAGTCAAGGAGTTAAGAGACAGCTCATACAGCTCAAGTTCAGCAACAAAGGTGAACAAAGTGTCCCAGAATCTCCCCCGCACTAAGAAATCTGAAGGTGGTACCAAACACAAAAAGAAAGACAGTTAAGGTATGAAAGTTAACTGTAATTTCTGTGGTTTCGAGCATGAGAGAAACAAAGAGAAATGTCCTGCATGGGGAACGACATGTGACAGGTGTAAAGGTCGAAACCATTTCAAGGCCAAATGCAAGAAAGTACATGCAGTGACCCATTTCCAAGATGATAGTTGTAATTCTGTTGATCAGTGGCTCATAGCTGTAAGCAACAAGGGAGTGTCAATGCCACTTTGACTGTAAATGAACATGCATGATGTCCAATTCCAACTTGATAGTGCAGCTAAGTGAACACTATTGTCAGAAACATGTAAGGAAGCACCAAGCATTTCCAACAAAAGTTCGTCTGAACATATGGAACAAATCGGACATGAAACCTCTGGGGGAAACTATCCTAAAAGTTGTGAATCCTCGCACTGGGGCAGAGTCCGAAGTGAAGTTCATCGTGGTACCTAATAGTTTGACTAACCTGCTGGGCCTTAAAACCACTCAGGAGCTTGGTTTCATAACCATCACTGAGGAATGTTTCATTTCTCAGATCAAGACCCCTCAACTGGGTGATCTGGGAGAAGCTACTCTTAGGATTAATGAAAATGCTCAACCCAAAGTGCTTCGATGTAGGAAAATTCCCCTTGATATTAAAGATGCTGTCAAAGAAGAATTGGGTCGACTGGTAGAAAAGGATGTGCTTGTTCCTGTGACGGAACCAACCGAGTGAGTCAGCCAAATGGCTGTTGTACACAAGCCCAGTGGCAAGCTACGCATATGCATTGACCCACAACCGTTAAATGCAGCACTCAAGCGTGAATATTACAAACTGCCAGTATTTGACGATGTACTTCCCAAACTCAAGGATGCCAAAGTCTTCAGTAAGCTTGATGTGCGAGAGGCTTATTGGCATGTCAGACTGGACGAAGAGTCAAGTAAACTGACCACAATGATCACCCCTTTTGGTCGCTACCGATGGAAGAGACTCCCGTTTGGACTCAAGGTATCAAGCGAAATCTTCCAGCGTAAGCTTTATGAGGCCTTAGGTGGTCTAGAAGGTGTGTTCAGTGTCGTTGATGATGTAATCATTGCTGGGTGTGGCCAAACAGTGGAAGAAGCTCAAAGTGACAACCAGCGGAAACTGACTGAGACCTTGAAGAGGTGTAGTGAGAAGAACATTACCCTGAATGAAGACAAGCAGCAGACTGGTTTAACTGAGATCACCTTCCATGGTCACAAAATCACAAAGGACGGTGTGAAAGTTGATGAGGCTAAAGTGCAAGCTATCTATGATACACCGGCACCTACGGATGTAGCAGGTGTGAAACGTCTTTGTGGTATGGCACAGTACCTGTCTAGATTCCTTCCAGATCTTGCAGAAATGCTTGAAAATCCGTGCTCTAACACGGAACAACACTCCATTCGTGTGGTCCACAGAATGTGAGAGTGCTTTTGTTGCACTAAAGAGTAGCCTGTCAGAATCACCATGTCTAGCCTATTTTGATGCCTCAAAGGAAGTTGTGATTCAAGTGGACAGTAGCAAACATGGCATCGGCGCAGTTCTGCTTCAAGAAGGTCGTCCCATAGAGTATGCTTCGCGAGCACTGACACCTTCGGAGAGGAACTGGGCGCAGATTGAGAAGGAAACCCTATCTGTTCTGTATGGCCTTGAGAGATTTGACCAGTACACGTATGGCAGACCTGTGAAAGTTGAGAATGACCACAAACCCCTAGCGTCCATATTACGAAAGCCTTTGAGCCAAGCACCCAAGCGTCTTCAGGATATTATGATGCGGTATCACAGATATCATATCAATTTCCAATTTGTCAAGGGTACTGACTTACTGATTGCCGACACACTGAGTAGAGCTCACCCAGATGATAGTGGAGATGACCAGGGTGACCGAGCTCAAATCATGAATACCAATGTTTTTGGTAATATCCCAGACAAACGACTTGATGAGATATGTGAAGCAACCGCATGTGATGCTGGTCTTCAAAATGTGATAAAGTTAGTGTTGGAAGGATGGCCTGAGAATAAGCGTGGAATTCCTGTGTGTGCACCACCGTACTTTGATGTACGTGACTGTTTAAGTGTTGTGGATGAAATTCTGGTGAAAGGAGAGGCAGTTGTAATTCCCATGGCTCTGAGACCTTCAATCAAGAAAAGACTACACAGTGCCAACCTAGGCCGTGACAGTATGCTGTGTCGAGCCAGAGGAACAGTGTATTGGCCCAGCATGGCCAGTTACATTAAGCAAATAGCTGATATGCGTGAAACTTGCCAAGAAATGAAGCCGCAGAACCCACCAGAACCTCTAAAGCAGCACAGTGATGGTGACGAACCATGGCGGAAGATTGGTCTTGACTTATTTGAAATCGCAGGAAAGCACTATTTGGCAGTGGTAGAGTACTATTCCAACTTCATTGAGACTGATTTGCTTACATCAATGACGAGTGCACGAGTTGTAGCATTGCATAAGAAGCAGTGTGCCCGGTATGGCATACCGAGAATGATTGTGTCGGATGGAGGTCCTCAGTTTACCTCGCAGGAGTTCAGTTCATTTGTGGAGAACTGGGGTATAGCTCATGTTACCTCATCACCACTGCATCAGAGAGCAAATGGCAAAGCAGAATCTGCCGTCAAAATCATGAAATCTCTTCTTCAGAAAACTCACAAGGAAGGAGGTGACCATTATGAAGCAATATTAGAACAAGAAAACACTCCTCGTCAAGACACCGGCCGTAGTCCAGCAGAAATGATGTTCAATAGAAGAGCACGTAGTTTCCTGCCTAGTATAAGCAGTGGCCCAAAGGACACCTGTGTGAAAGAGAAACGTGATGCACGCAAGCGCAGTGTAAAGAAATCTCACGACCGGAAGTCCCGAAAACTCTCAGAAATAGATGTTGGTCAATCGGTATTCTTTCAGCACTCTGAAGGGCGAAACTGGAAATTAGGAAAAGTTATTGACATTCTGGGTCCTAACACCTATCAAGTCAGTGGTCCTGATGGCGGAATGTACAGAAGAAATCGCGTGCATACGAGACCTACCAAAGCTACACCAAAGGCTCGTGACCAGTCCCCTGTGGTTCTGCCTCATATTCCTGATAAGACTCCATTGGCACTGCCAGAGCAATCTCCGCAAATAAGTAAACCACCCATGGACCCTCCAGGAGAAACCAACCAACCAAGATTGTACTTATGAACAGTCCTGAACATTCATTAAGTGCAAACCGACCAAGGCGCGAAGTCCGACCGCCAATCCGTTTCAAAGATTATGTGATCAAGTAGAAACTTTGACTATACTGACATTGTGTATCAAGTTTTGAAAGTTTTTCCTAAAGAAAGGGGGATGTTGATATATTAGCTTTTGAGTATGTCCGCATTGCGTGCCTGCACGTCATTCAACCATGATACTTTGTGGTCGTAGTCGACCATGTGCTCGCTTGTAAAATGGTTCATGTTTTTCATTAGTTTTTCAATGGTTCATGTTTTTCATAAAGTAATCAACACCGCCCAAGAGTTGGGCAACTTTCGAAAAAAAAAAAACATCTCCCTTACTAGACAATTAAGCGCCACGTAATAAAAAGATTCGGTAAGATTTCCTCACAGGTTCCTACTTCATTATGCATGCTGTAGCCGTACGATTTCGTTCAGAAAAGTTTGCAGGTGCACTTTCCAAGACAATTCAACTACAGCATGCATAATGAAGCAGGTATCTATGAGGAAATCTTACCAAGGTCCATCTCTACACTGTATAATTTGACAGGGGAAAAATGTTGTGGTTCAATTTTATCCTTGGTTTAAATTTTATTTTCCTTTGCTTGACACTCAGTGTCATCCATCACCATATCAAACACAAGGGAAAATAAATTTAACCACAACAAAAAAATAAAATTGACGGCTTGCGATTCAACGCATAGAGTAAACAATAACTTCCGCTTTTCAAACACCTGAGAAAAAAGATTTCAAAATTACATGATAGAATTCCGTATAAAGTTTCCAATCTGCGACCTCTGTTATAAGAATATTCAGCAGTTTATGTCAGTGAAACGAATTTTTAAAAACTTGACGTCCTTACTTAATAACTTACCTGCAGACGAGCTGTCCAATACATAAAGATCGTAAGCGCCATGATAACCAGCTCGATGATCGTGACGAATCCCCGAGTCCCATTGAACCCAGACCAGTTTCTTTGGCAAAGTGGAAGGGTTTCCTCCAACTGCTACAACCGTTCCTACAAATCCATCACCGCCATCAATTTCTTTACCTTCGAAATCCCAATCTGGGCCGCGAACAACACGCTCGCCTGGTTTCATTTATATCGCGAAGCCTTGCTGTGTTAAAGCGATGTCCGTGGTCGATGCCTTGTTTAACCAGGAATTGAAGGACTGTAAATTATTTTAAACTGTCAAACGTGAGCAATAGTGATTAAAACTGATTTCTTGCTCTAAGTTACAACTGTAGGCCTATATTAGCGCACAACTCGCTCTTCAATACACAACTTATCGAAAGTGAAAGGGTTTATATCACCCATGAGCCAGTGCTGGCACAAAGGACTTCCGCTGTCACGACTTACAGTTAGTTTGCTCGGGAGTTTTGTGACCTCCATAGACAATCACATTATTTCATCTTTTGTATTCATGGGTTATATTTTGTGCTTTTTCGATAACTATCTTACTTATGAAAGTATCGGTACTCTCTCTAAAACATACTTGTGAGCTGTAAAATAGAGGCCCCATTAGGGGGGGGGGGGTCTGAATATCCCGTATGCCATTAATTCCTGTATTTTGTATCCCTATAATTCAAGTTAATACTGATGACGTCACTGGAGGGTTTTGCTAGATAAAAATATGTCGGCGGTGGGGGTGTTGGAAGTGGTAACATTGTCAATATTTCATTGGGAAATACATTAATTCGCATTTTCAAGTACATTTTTTACTTTTCGTGTCTTTCATATTGATAAATTAACCTGTTTTATTCTGTCAAAAATGAAAACTTTGACGTTCGATATCCCACTATCTCTTTTCTAAATATTCGGTATGCCTATAATTTTTCCTCGAAATATCCCGTATCCCTATAATTTTTCGCAAATATCCCGTGTCCCTAAAACCCCTAATGGGGCTTCAAAATAATGGAGATAGTACATTTTGGGACTGGTAAATAAGTGAAGTGATAGCGGGCCTCCCACGCGCGCGAAGGGCGCGTGGGACAGAGCCCCATACTCATGGAATATGGTCAACCTCTTTTCTTTTGGTTGTCACGTGACTGACCGAGCGTACGTACGTACGTACGTACGCGTCTACAGATTGTACGGGTAGGGTAGGGGAGACTATCAAAAGGAAGGGAGGGGTATCTCAGGCGTGTCTTGGCAAATCCACATCTTTTATATTGGACATTCACAATATGGTCAATTGACAGCTGTCAAAACGGGATAACCACTGACCAGCATCATATGATCAAATTGTGGGCTCATGTGCTAACTCATCGAGTTCTGGTAGCCCGCGTATTTCTGGCGGGAAATTGTGTTAACGACTGAAAAGAAATTTTCAGTTCATTGTCTGTTAAAGTTTTACTAAAGGATAAACGAAACAATTTCTATTGCTATTGTTAACAAACAATAGCAGAAAAAATATAATTTGCAGAACACAGGGTTCAGGTGAAGAGCAACGGGAAAGAGAGCGGAAGAGAGCAATAATTAACTGGGGAAGAATGAGCGAAGAAGATCGCCAAAGAAGGCGAGCTCGGGAAAGAGAAAGGAGACGAAATTAAAGCGAAGAACGCCGACAAGCAGAAAGAGTCCGGACTCGAGAAAACTGACAAAATGTTAACGAAGAACGCCGAGAAGGGGAAAGACTCCATGCTGTGGAAAACAGACAAAATTGTAGCGAAGAATGCCGAGAAGCGGAAAGACTCTGTGCTGTGGAAAACAGACAAAATTGTAGCGAAGAATGCCGAGAAGCGGAAAGACTCTGTGCTGTGGAAAACAGACGAAATTTTAGCGAAGAACGCCGAGAAGCGGAAAAGCTCTGTGCTGTAGAAAACAGACAAAATTGTAGCGAAGAACGCCGAGATACCCTGCTAAAAGCCATGCAAGAGAGGGAAACTTCGGCTCGTAGAGAAGGTATTTTGCTCATGATTATGAATTATAGGATTGAAGGAAACCCTGAAGTTCTTGAGTGCTTGATAATTTTACGATTTCATTTAATAATTCAATTTGAGTGGCATCCATAACTCAATTTAATTATAACATAACAAAAAGGAAAAACATTTACATTTATTTTGCTTCCATGCAGGCTATATACTGTAACTTAGATATCAAGCTAAATTAAGTAAAAAATGTTAGCGGAACTGTCTAAATGTGTTTTTATATAGATAGTTATATCTAAGCCCTTTTGCATACATTTTACCATACCTTGGAGTAAACATTTATTTTATCGAGGTGTTCGTACGAAAATGACAAGAGTTGTGTCCTGCATTTCCCAGTACCGTGTACAAATCTTTTAAATACATTTACGCAAAAAGAATGGTTAATTTCATCAGGAATAGAATACAGTACATTGATAATTTGTGTTTTTTGTAGAATATACTCCATGACTTTGTAGGTAGAAAGACCGTACTAATGGCAGACGAAAGTTTTGACAAAAATCATAGCGAGTTAACCGACCTCGACACTAAACTATAGTCAAAAACGTTTCTGAATTCCTTCGCAATATTTTAGAATGCTTTTACAGTTTAAAGTGAAATGAAAGAACTAAACGGGAGCCCCGCTTTTAGGCTTGGCTAAATCTATATATTATTATATATTCTTGTTGTGTCACGGGCACTGCAGGCAAAGATTGAAAGACGTAAAATGCTATTGTTTCTCTCACTGCAATCCTTTATTATGTCCGTTCATTTTCGTTTCCAAACGCATTGCTATCTAAAGCAACTGACCTAAGAATATGAATCAACATTTTGGTTCTAAGGACTGTCACGCAATCTTTACGTTACTTTAATGGTGGATGATTGATGCGACTGGAATAAACTTTTGGAGAAAGGCAGCCAATATTTTTATCCGTATGCCCAAACTGAGCACAGGATGTGGTGATATAGATAACAACGTCTCAGCTTAATGTAATTGGCGAAATTTTAAGCATGTTGCTAGTAGTAAAGGGGGTCACTATGCGACCTGAGCTGTGTTCTGATTGGCTGAAAAAGTTTCATTGAGCTTTTGGGGTTTGGCAGCGCTGCGCAGCGTGTCGGGAAAAGCGCGGGAAACTGGTGATTGACGGGAAAGCATGGGGCGGGAGCGCGAGGGGGATTATAAAAGGCGGGTAAAAAATGTTTCATTTTTAAATAGTTGGAGTTGACAAAAAGATGAAAGTGCTTGACAAAGGGGTGGATGTCTTGGCGGACGTCATTAAAACATTGAAATTGAATCACGTAGAAAAAGATGGTTTGGAGGAGCAGCTCAAGGTGTTTTTGGAAGGTGGAAAGCGATTGGACACTCTTTTCAGCCAATCAGAAGACAGTGGGTTATGCGGTGTGTACCGAGCCGTGGATAATATGTCGATGAAGCGTCGAAGGAAAACGTTGCTTGGTTGGAGTGGACATCAGATAAAACGTGGTGGAATTTCAAGCAGCACAAGTGCCGCATGGAATGCAGTAGTTCGGACAAGACGAAACGAGAATTAAGATGGGAGCACATGTGGTGTATTTGTTTGGAATATTGCTTTGACAGTGTTGTACCCGATGTTGCAGCGTTCGAACGAGGAGCCGACGATGATAAGGTCGTGTTATGGTGACACAGAACACACACACCAATGTATAATATGAGAAATAAAAACAAGAGTTTAATGATTGTTGTGTATATATTTTTTTTAGCGGGATTTGTATTGTACGACAGCATCTTTAACTCCTTTGAAGGTTTGACTTGCAAGCTTCCCAGCGGCGGTGAAAAAAGTGGGTGCTGGTCCTGAAAGGAACATGCTGACTCCTTCACCAATTTTGTCGACGACTCCAGGTTTTCTTCTTCGGAAGTGAGCTCCACCGCGCATGGGGCGTCGTCGTTGTCGTCGTCGTTGTGGTCGTCGTTTCTTTTTGTAGACCATTAGAAACGATGTTGCCAAGAGCGAAAGAAAGGTGGTGAGGGTCTGATAAGACTAGCTCTGGTTCTGCTTTTTCTTTTTCCTCTTCCAACGATTCGTTTAACTTCTCCGTATTGTTTTTGTTTATGTCTGATAATAGGGTATCGTCGTCGTCGTCGTCGTCCTCGTATAACCATGACATTCAGACGTCAAATGAAAGCAAAAGGAAAGTGTCGACCTTTTTTATTTACATAGACGCAAAATTAAAGACACATGAATGGGGGTGAAACAAGTTTTTAATGAGAAACCGTGTAACAAGAGGTGATTAACTAACTTCTACATGTTACAAATTACCACAATGATACAATACTTTTTGTAAAGACAAAAAACGTTTTTCTTTTGTTAATAGATGGATGGAATTTAACTGAAAGTATAGAACAGCGATTGAAACTTTCGTCTCGATAAGACAAATGGAACATGGGTCGGTTCAAAACATTGATAAGCTGTACAAAATTGGCAAATGCAACAAGTGTGATAGGGATTGAGATACGTCTGATAATCTTTACAGTGAATGCATTGATGAATGCAAACTTCTGGCATTAGCAAATATCGCGTAAAAAAGATCTCATATATCCTTGATCATCGTCATCGTCATCATCATCACTATCGCCCTACAAAAAAGTAATTGTTTTGTACCCGTTACCATTTTGTAAAGAGAATCTTATAAACTCTTGAACAGAGTATCCTATAAACTCTTCATCATCATCGTCCTAAAAAAAATCAAACATTTACTGCAGTGATAGGGTGCCTATGTGCCAGAAGAGAGTACACTCTTCGCAATCACAATAATGTAATTCATAATTCATGTCGTAGCAATATTCACAATCACGACCACAATGATAATGCTGATCTACATCGTTGATGTCGTTGCAACAATCGCAATCGCAAACTAAGTCAAAAAACAGTTCAGAGACGTCATCAAATATACTACTGTCATCATCGCTATCTTCATCCTGAAAAAAGAGTAGGATTTTTTAAAAAGAAAATTAAAAAGATGATGAATGAAGCATGCTTCGAAACGTTCTTAAAGAAGATAATAGATCATCGTAAATATCTAAAATGTCTGATAGATCAGATTCCTCTACAGTTGCGTTGAATCTTTCTATACACAAACTTGCACATGCTTCAATTGACTGGATTATCTGTAAAGGAAAAATGAAGCCGTCAAGAAAAAAACGATGAACCAAAAATGTTTTGAAACAATATTTTGAAAGATATTAGATTGTCGTAGATGACCGTAGATATCTAGAACATCTTCATCTACGTCTACGTTGAGTCTTTCTGTACACAATCTTGCACATGCTTCAATTGACTGTATTGTCTGTAAAGAAATGAAAAATAGCTAATAGTATAAAAAACGAATAAAGTCGTGACCGTAGAGAAACGACGACATAGTTAATATTTTCTTCTTTCTTGACATGGCGGCTAGAATATCTTCGTTCATACGAATAATAGTCTACAAAAAGACAAGAACGATGACTAATGATGATGGTAGAAGAACTCATTTATTTTAATCATGACTTGCCGGAGATTGGTACCGCATAAATAACGTATGGCTACTCGTCCGTTTACTATGAATTCAGCCATCCACCATTTTTGATCGTTTCTGCTTCGATACATGACTCTATCAATATTCATCTAAAAAAAATAGAATGGAGATCATTAATCATCTATCTCGTCAATGTCAAAAAACAACTGTTACAATAGACGGGGATCGATTTCCATGACACATAATAGGTTTTTGACCAGTTGACAAAGACTACATACGTCATTGGAAAGAATGTGCGTTTCATCGCAATGATTGTCGATATCATAAATGCCTTCATCGTAATTTCCAACATGACGGTCAACGATAACGGATGTAAATATATTAATTAGATTTGTTCCTGTCGAAGTCACATTACGTCTGAAGCGGGGGGTATCTCATGTTTAGCATTAATCGTTGAATAGCTTCTATCAGCTGAAATAAAAAATAAGAAATAAAAAACAGTATGCAAAGTGGAAATCGATCATCATCGTTTTAAGTTGCGTTTTCTGTTTATAAAAAAGGTGTTTTGCACGTATCATTAAGAAGAAATTCAAGTGTATTTCGTTTATGCAGAAGCAGTAAAGGAAAAGCAAAGGATTTTTCCGTGAATGCCAAATAACGTCTTTGACTCCACTCTCGATGATAGGAACGAATTTCTGGATAGATCTGAAGAAAAGAAAAAAAAATCCAAGCCAAGTGAAAAATGAAGTTAAAAATTGTTTGACGAGAGATCGACGATACGCGTTCACGGAATAAAAGAGAATTTTACTGGAAAAGCTAAAAACGTTAAGATGACGAACTTGTTCGTGTTAAAGAACTCACGTGGCTGGACTTATCTTAGCGAAGAAAATTTCAACGCTGTATTTACATGTACTTCCAATTATCTGAAGATGCAGCAAGCTTTCCCAAAGGCACGGGTATGACGGTTTGACGGGTATGACGATGTTAATTAGTTAGCTTTATCTTGTACATAATTATAATGTTATATCTGTTTAAAAGTGACTGGATATTTTTCTATATTCATATTTTTGTTAATTTTGATTCTTAAGGAATTGTTTATATGTTCAAGTATAATGTTAGTAATTAGTATAAGAAGTAATACTTTTTTAACAAAAAAATGTTGTTAACTCTATTCCTTTTGCTCATGAAGTAATTAATTTGGGGCACCTACTCGATTAGTTTAATAACTATTTAGGTGTCCCAGACTCTACACCATAACAGCAAATTAACAAACTTACTTTCCCTTCTCCTCTTTTTTTTTTTTTAAAATAATATTGTAACTTTATGTACATAATATTCTGTGTAAGTTAAATAAAATTGACTTGACTTGACTTGACTTGAGGCAAAGACTTCCACAAGTATAATACACGTAACAAAGATCTGTTGAGATCAGTTAAATCCAACACTAACTGGGGCGTACAAACATCTCAGAATTCCTGTGCTCTAAGTTGGAACTCTTTACCTAATGACATTAAATTGTTGTCAACGATAGATAAATTTAAAAGAGCTCTAAAATGTTACTTAAATTCAAACTAATACTTATTTTTTATCTTTGTTTGTTTTACTTGTAATCTATTATATTTATATACTTCTTAAATGCAGTTCCCTATTGTAAATCACCTTTGTGACATAGGCCTACTGTCAAAAGAAATGTATTATTATTATTATTATTAGAGTAATCTTGATACCAACGTATCGAGCATGCTCTCACTATTCGATAAGTCTCGTCTTATCCTGTTGAAGAAAACGGCCTGGCTCTATCCTGATTTCGGAGTCTGAAATAAGTCTGTAGAATAAAAACTAATTGTCAGCCATAGTTTGCGGTTGTGTATTGTGAAGAAGCATAATGTACGAATCCCATTCTTCTAGATTTAATGAACGACGAAACCGCGTTTTAGTGTATAAATCGTGTTCATGGTTGAACATACAGGACAAACATGGTGTGCAACTAAACCTCCATGTATCATACGACTACAGGCCTAAAAGAAAAAAAGAAGTTAATCATAGGACTAATTTGGATAACATTCCGATTGCACAGTGATATTCAAAATCCAGAACACGAATCATCTGTGTAGAGATAGAAAAATGAATTAAACGATTTCTAGCAATGTTTTAAGCTCGATGGAATCAAAAGGTTCGGGTATTCCATATAGAGATTGGTTCACGATTTTGTATTGATTGGCTTTTGACAAGTAAATAATTTTATCTTGTTAACCATAATATAATATCTGTTAGTTTTAAGAGTTTCTTGATCTTTTGATGTGTATGTTATCATGGAGTTAAATCGTATTTGAGCTTCGATGATATGATCCAGTGCCTAAAGGAAAATTTTTTGAAACTAAGAAACACATCGAAGAGGGGGGTGGAGGTACCCCCCACTAATAAAATAAAAATAAAAATAAAAAAAGCCAAGTCTTTTTTTTTGAGTGGTCTCCAACCTCCCCTTACAACCACCCCTAACCTCACAAAGGAAGAAATGACTTGGCTTTTATTCACTTATAACATACATTTATAGTTAAAAATAAAATCTTATCTTTTTAATACATCATTCGCATTATTTGGTCAAGAAGATACTGAAAATTAACAATGAAACATCCTTAGTGTTTTAAATAATTCCATCATGGATGTATAAGAAAATGTTCGTCTATCTCCATCACATAATAAAGCACATTCTAAAAGATTTCTTATCACGTAATAGTTAACAAAAATCGATAAGGGTGAATAGTATTGAGTGGTTGATATTTGAGCATTGATTTTGTTGATTTCAATTTAGCCAAAGCCTATAAGGAAAAAAATGAACGTATTTTACAAACGTTTTGAAAATCAAACAATCAAACAGTCAAATAAAAGAGATCGTTCCCACCATTTTAGCTTTGGGGGAACGAATAAACGGCGAACTGGTCCAAGACATAACACTCGACATAACAGTAATAAAATTATAAATTCTAGGTTAGTGGTCTTCATTCTTCTTTCTTGTTTGTAAAGTGTATACCGATTCATTTCTCGATAGGTCTAAAGAAAAAAAAATTAAAACCGTCATAAGCGATTTTCGTTACGAATTTCACGTATGGCAAGATACAAATAATAAATGAATACAGTCACAAAAGCTAAACTAAATATAACTTCTAGAATAATCAATGTTCTTATGCTTACCAGACGGATTCTCTTCTGGAATTCTGGGTCTTGGAGTAAGGAATCCGTGGCCTCTTCTGATGTCATAATGTAGCTGTTGGACTGCTGCTTTCTGCAGTGCGGGCAATCAAAACGCCTGTTGGTCATCCAGCGTTCTAGGCATGGGTTGCACAAGGGTTTGCGGCAACAAGGTGCTGGTGGGCTCGCTCCCCCCTCGAAACAGATGCAACATTCTCCTGGAATGGGTGGATCCCTTTGAAGGGCTGCTTGCTGTGGTTCTTGTATACCGGCCGTTGCTGGGTTGTTTCCGGGGTGTTAGGTAGTGCCACAGGATCTGCGGATGTAGATGGTAGCACATCATCAGCGGATGTATATGGTACCACAGGATCAGCGGACAGTGTCACAGGATCAGCGGATGTAGAGGGTGCCACAGGATCAGCGGATGTTGATGGCCCGGCCTCATTGTTAAAATTTAAATTAACCACATGGGGCGACCCAGAAGGCGAAGGCGATACAGGGTCGCTGGAAGAAGAAGAAGTCGCTGGTCTTTTGGCGTCACTTCTTGGGCTCTGCTGTCTTCGTTTGGGCATCTTGAGACTGACAAATGGGAAAAAACTGGAACAAATTTCACCCTGTATCACCTTCGCCTACAAAGAGATGAGCGAAAAGACACCGACTGGAAGCAGCGTCATCACTTATATACTTTTTTGGGGGAAAGCCGGTTTAAACCGGTTTCAACTGGTTTTAAAAACTTGTTATTGATAGGGGTACCCCCACCCCCCTCCATGTGATTGTTTTTAAAAAAAGATGTAAGGAAACCGGATTTTTTAAAACTGATTATGAAAAAGGAGGTGGCACCTAAAAGGAAACGTATAAAAATGGTGACCTTTGGTGTCATCTATATCATTTTTTGACAACGACATGGATCAAGAAACTAAAGAGGCTGTGGAACCTCAATTCTGGCGTGCTTATTGTGACTGTGTATGAAACAGAGTCAATTCTTTGGCTAATGAGGCGTGTTATGGGTGTTCTCATAGGACCCCATATATGGAGGATCATCGGACGTGTCAAGCATCCGATGAAGAGATGATCATAAGATTGATGACGAAAGCGTTGGAATGTGTGAAACTGCTTCGACACGAGATGGGTGATTCGTCAATTTTCTCGTTCTGACAAACGAGACATTCTACTTGGATTAATGGTTGATGGAGAAATGATTACACCCGCTATGAATGATGATGAATTGTTGCAAGCAGTGACTCAAATCGAAGCACAACAGCAGGAACAAGGGGTCGATAAAGACATGATCACAACCGCTTTGAATTATGATGAATTGTTACAAGCAGTGACTCAAATCGAGGCACAACAGCAGGAACAAGGGCAAGTTCTTCAACCTGTTGCTTTTGATGTGGATATGTTTGATTGGCCAGAACACTTATTTTGAATTTTTTTGATCATTTGCAGTGAACAAGTTGGGGGGCAGCAGGCTAACTACAAGTTAAAAGAACAAAATTGTCGACGCATTCCCAAATACGTCTGGGTATTGATTATTGTTATGTTCTCGAGCATACAGACAACTGCGCACAAGATGGCGGATCAACTACGAACTGTATTAATCAAAGAGCACATGGGTTTTACATTAACCGCATACAAACTGCGGGCTCAGTATGAATTACTGGCACTATAACAAATGTATATGATACACTATAAAACCTCCCCGCAGAAATGTTGTGCCTGACAAGGAATTTAAGTACAATACAACTGTTAAACTCTCGAAATGATCAAAAGTTCAAGAAAAGGAACAAAACTATTAGAAGCACTGTTCAATGTCATTAAGGCGAGACTTGATGGTTTTAGTCCATTTCTTCAATCAGTCTCTGTGGTGGTTTAGTAGCACGTTTGGACCGACGCGGAGCAGGGGTGGGGGGAGTAGGTGTGCTTGGTGACTCCACTGACTCTGATTCTTGAGGTGGGGGTGTACGGCTTCCGATACTGGAAGAAGTAACGCCTTCAGTAGATTCATCAGATGTAACTGCGACAGAGCTGGAATCAGTCACAGCAGAACTAGGGGGGTTTTGAAGTACGTCGTCAACATGTCTCCTCCAAATCCGTCCATCGTTTAACTGGACTTGAAAGGAAGCAGGTGATGTTTGCTGTACGACAGTACCAGCTTGCCACTTCTGTCCGGATAGGTTGTCACGTGCGAGAACACAGTCGCCTACAGCTATCTCCCTGTATTTTGCAAACTTGTCGTGATTGCACTTCATTTTGTCTTGCTGGCTGGCGACGCGAGATCCAATATCAGGTGTAACCAGAGACAATCGAGTGCGAAGTTCTCGCTGTAAGAATAGCTTGGCAGGGGATGAGCCGGTTGTAAGGTCTGTAAGATAAGAGGAAATTCTGAATCCGTCGCTGTATAGAGCTTGCGAGATCGTCAGCTGATGACTCCATTGCATGCTTGAAGGTCTGCACAAACCGCTCAGCCAACCCATTTGAAGAGGGATGGTAAGGGGAGACTAAAATTCTCTGAATGCCATTTTGCACAGGAACTCTTCATACTCTTTAGACTGGAAGGGTGGGCCGTTGTCGCTGACTACTTGGGTTGGTAGACCGTATCTTGCAAAAGTATTACGCATGGCATTAATGGTTGTGTCGGCTGTTGTTGTTTTCATGGGACCAATCACTTCAGGCCACTTAGAGTGGGCGTCGACCATGATGAGGTAATGTTCTGCCTGATGGGTGGCAAAATCTACGTGAACACGTTGCCATGGAGCTGTCGGCCAAGACCATGGAAGAAGCGGTGAGGCTGGAGGAGCCCTGCGGGTTTTGTTGCACGGTTGACATTCACGGGTAACCCTTTCAATCTCCTGATCTATTTTCGGCCACCAAACATGACTGCGGGCTATTGATTTCATGCGTGCAAATCCAGGATGGCCTTCATGTAATTCAGTCAGGATGGATTGTCTTAAAGAAGGAGGTATGACAGTTCGCAGGCCCCACATAAGGCCGCATTGCTCCACAGAGAGTTCGTGTCTGCGTGTGAAGTATGGCTTGAGGTCAGGATCGGCGCATTGATTAATAGGCCAACCATTCTGCGTAAGCAACCGTGCCTTTGCTAACAAAGGGTTCCTAGATGTGTCCTTGGCGATTTCTGCGGCAGGACCTGGATGTCGTTTTAACTGCTGAGGGGCCACGTGGAAGATTTTCTCTTCCACGCCAGCATCTTTCCTGTACTGAAGTGGGAGCCTTGACAAGGCGTCAGCACTGGCTACTTCAGCAGATGACTTGAACTCAATTTCGTAGTGGTACGAAGAGAGAAGAAGGGACCAGCGTTGCAATCTAGCAGCAGCCAAAACTGGAGTCGCAGAATCCGGAGCAAATATTTTCAACAGGAATTTGTGATCAGTTCGCAGAGTGAACTTGTGTCCGAAGAGATACATGTAAAACTTGGTGACCCCAAAACTAATGGCAAGACCTTCCTACTCGATCTGACTGTAGTTTCTCTCAGACGAGTTCAAGGACCTGGAGGTATATGCGATAGGTCGTTCATCACAATTAGGAAAGCGGTGAAACATGCCTGCTCCGATGCCATAGTTGCTTGCATCGTTCTCAAGAATAACAGGAAGGCTTGGGTCATAATGAACCAATACATTAGAAGATGAGAGTGAGTCCTTGGCCTTTTGAAATGCCTCCTCGCACCGGAGGAACCACTTGAATTCTTGGTTCCCTTGGAAAAGCTGATTGAGTGGCTGGAGGATAGAGCTCAGGTTTCGGATAAACTTGCCGTGATAATTGATCATTCCAAGGAAGGCTCTCTGCTGGGTGAGGTTCTCAGGGCTTGGTGCTTGTTTGATGGCTTCTACCTTGTCTTCTGTAGGAGAAATTCCGCTGGCAGAGATGACACAGCCCATGTACGTTACTGATTTCTGCATGAATTTGCATTTGCTTAGCTGAAGTCGCAAGCCATAATGGTCTAGACGGCTGAGGACGCTGTCTAAGTTCTTAATGTGTTCGTCGTCATCCTTGCCAGTAATAAGAATGTCATCTTGTATACTCGCCACATGATCTAAACCCTGAAGGATGATGTCCATAGTGCGCTGGAACAGAGCGGGTGAAGACGCAATACCAAAGGGTAGCCTTTTGTAGCGGTGAAGACCTCTGTGCGTATTGATGGTAACGAACTGCAGGCTTTCAGGATCCAAAGGGAGCTGCTGGTAGGCACTCTTTAAGTTGAGCTTAGTGAAACGTTGTCCACCCCGCAGTTTCAAGAAGACATCCTCCGGGAGGGGGATTGGATACTGAGGGACATGAAGCTGGGGGTTGACAGTAACGGCATAATCACCACAAGAACGTGTGGTTCCATCTGTCTTGGGGACATGAACCATTGGGGTAGCCCATTCACTGAATTCTACCCGTTCGACAATTCCTTCTGACTCGAGACGGTTGTATTCAGCTTCAACAGCTTCCTGAAGAGCATAGGGGACAGGACGAGCCTTGCAGAACTTTGGACGTGCGTCAGGTTTCATCTCTAGTTTGGCTGTGATGCCTTTGACAGTTCCGAGGCCTGGTTTGAAGACGTTAGGGTGATTTTGGATGGTTGTGCGCAACTGGGAAGCCACGCCCTGTGGGAGGTCTCACTCTAGCACGCGAATATTGCAGATCTTCGTCCAGTTGATTCTTATGCGGGACAGCCAGTCTCTTCCAAAAAGGGGTGGCCCTGAGCCTTCAACAACAAGAAGGGGGACATCGGCGCTCTAGTCTTGGTACTTTAGGTGTGCAATAAGTTGCCCATGTACCTGGAGTGGGTGTCCTGTGTATGCGCGTAGGCGAGTATTGGACGGCATGAGGGGTGTGGCACTGAAGTATTTCTTGTAAGTTTCTTCTGAAATAACTGAAACGCCTGCACCAGTGTCTAATTCCATTAGAAGAGAGGTTCCGTTCAGTTCAACGGGTATCTCAATACCTTGGTGGCCTGAGCTCAGATTGTACAGCGAGATAGAAAAAGGATCAACCGAATCATCGAGAGGACTAGTTTGAGGGGGTTCTGATCCTTCCAGTTGGTGCACTTTCTGAGGTTTCCCTTTGCATGCTTTCGAGATGTGACCAACTTTACCGCAAGAATGACATGTGTAATTTCTGTATTTACACTGAGAACGTGGGTGCCCTGTTTTCCCGCAGCTCAAACACTCCGTGGGATCTTTAATGTTGCTACGAGAGGAATTGACCCTTACGACGTTGGGTAGGCTGAAAACTTCGACGATTACCAGAATCGACTTTGTTAACAGAAGCTGAACTTTCTTGCGAGAAAGCAGCAACATCCTTTTCAGCAGCTTCGGCGCCGAGGGCGACTTTCAGTGCTGCATCAAAAGTGTGTTCCTCGGTTAGCAGTTTCTTTTGTGTCTCCTTACTGCGAAGACCACTGACGAAACGATCGCGTAAAGCTTCATTCAGGTGAGTGCCGAACTGGCAAGTTGAAGCCAGATGTTTCAGGTTAGCAGCGAACGCTGTGACACTCTCGCCTTCGCGTTTTGTACAATTGTGGAATCGGTATCTTTCGGCGATAACCAGTTTCTTCGGTGCGAAATGATTCCTTAGGATAGTAGTGAGTATTCTCAGAAGGAGGAGTCGGTGAGCAGAGATCCGAAAGAACATCGTAGGCCTTGGCGCCAATAACAGAAATTAAGATTGCTCTTCGTTTGTGGGACTCTGCAGAATCGGCGCGAACGCTGTTTGCCACGAAATATTGTTCCAGTCGCTCTAGGTAGCGATTGATGCTTGTAGTAGCTGAATTGAACTCCTCTATTTTGTCGAGGCTTGGCATGGTCGCTCGATTCCTCGTCGCCAGAAATGTTATGTTCTCGGGCAAACAGACAACTGCACACAAGATGGCGGATCAACTACGAACTATATTAATCAAAGAGCACATGGGATTTACATTAACCGCTTACATACTGCGGGCTCAGTATGAATTACTGGCACTATAACAAATGTATATGATACACTATAACAATTATAGTTTGACGATAGACACACCACGTGCCAAGAATATCCAAGAAGAAATAGCTAATTTCAACAACTTGTTGGAACATATGATTCAAGATGTGACCCGCGGGATGAATGAGCGAGATCAGATTCGCTTTGTCATGCAAAGCCGTTAATTGACGACACCCATTAGTCTACCGTTTATGCCTGTGGAAGAACTCGCCCCTCAAAGGATCACGTTTGAAATTGAGCGGGTATTACAATCGTATGAAGAATTGTACATCAATCAAAGGTTTGACACCAACTTGATGCACGTGCGTCTTCCGATCGGAAGCGGAAGAAAGAAAGTCAATAACATGGCTAATCGTTGGAAAGATAAACGTTGTTTCGCTCGCATAAGGAACAAAGATGAACTGTGTATGGCGAGAGCTATTGTGGTAGGCATTGCTAAACTGGAGAAGGAACCCAAATATGATGCCATGAGAAATGGTAAATCCGTACAAAGAACAAGAGCCTTGGAATTGCATCACAAAGCAGGGGTTCCTATACAAAGGTGCGGTATCGAAGAGATTAAGAAGTCTCAAGCGGTGTTGGTAGACTATCAATTGGTGGTTGTCAGTGCAGACCATTCTAACAGTGTTATCTACAAGGGACCTACCGAAGAGAAAGTGATTTATTTGTACCTTCATGGCGGTCATTACGATCTTATCACTTCCATGCCTGGATTCATTGGCCGTACTTACTACTGTTTAGAATGCGAGAAGGGATACAACACAGAAGAGGGAAGACATCATTGATGTACCAAGAAGTGTTTGTCCTGTTTTCACGAAGGGTGTCGCGGTGACATATCCTCGTGGATATACTAAGCCCTGTGTAGAAGATCGTTTCAAGGACCCGGATGTTTTGAAAATCATCGACGTCCAGGACCTCGGGGTGTTGCTTCTGTTTGTAATCGGTACATTAAATGTAAAGACTGTGGCAAGATGGTGGATCGTACTCAACGGAGTATTGATAAACACAAATTTGTGTTCATTTGTGTTCAAATCTGGATTTTCATGCTGTGAAATGCGGAGACGTCATGTGTCGTGTATGTAACAAATTTGTCCATAAGGATCATCAATGTTTTATGCAATTACCAAAGCAAAGCAAGAAAAGAAAGAGAGACGAAGAGGAGAAGGAAGAAGATAGAACGCATTTGTTTTTTGATATTGAATTTACCCAAGACACTAGTGTACACGTTCCCAATCTTGTGGTGGTGCAAGATGAGAACGGGAACGAATGGATTTTCGAAACATGCGATGCATTTTGTGAACGGTTGTTCGACGAGATGCAAGGATCCACGTGCATAGCGCATAACTTTAAAGGTTACGATGCGTCTTTTATTATGGATTACCTATACAAGAATAACGTCAAACCAACCCTAGTCATGAACGGAGCCAAGATCATGGAGATGAAAGTTCCGGATGCTGATGTACGATTTATTGACAGTTTGAATTTTTTTCCCATGGCATTGGCGAAATTACCTAAGACGTTTGAAATGACGGAATTAAAAAAAGGGTATTTTCCGCATTTCTTTAACACGGAAGACAATCAACGTTATATGGGTCCTATACCTGACGCACAGTACTACGATCCCGATGGCATGAAACCGGAGGTTCGTGATGCCTTTATGACCCGGTATGAAGAGCAGAAGAAAAAGAACGCGGTGTTTGACATTCAAAAGGAACTTGTGTCTTACTGTCGATCTGACGTGGACATTTTGCGTCGATGTTGTTGTCATTTCATAGAGACGGTGAAAGGCTTGTGTGACATTCATCCGTTTAAAGAAAGTATGACGATTGCATCGTTATGTAATCTGATATTTCGCACCATATTTCTTAAAGAGAACACCATTGCCATCATTCCTCATTTGGGATACATAAAGACAGCCAATCAGTCTCATTGTGCTTATCAGTGGCTTGCCTATGTGGAGCATCAGGATAATGTACCGATTCAACATGGTAGAAATGAAGGAGAGAAACGCGTGGGTCCGTATTTGTTAGATGGGTATTGTGTAGCCACCAATACAGCTTATGAATTTCACGGATGTTTTTATCATGGTTGTATCAAATGTTTTCCCGGCACCACCATGAATCCCATCAACCATTGTTCGATGCATGACCCGTACCAACACACGTTAGAAAGAACAGCGTGTTTGAAGAAGCAAGGGCTTGGTGTGGTGGAGATGTGGGAGTGTCAATGGCGAGAACTCCTTGCAATGAACAAAGATGTGAAAGCATTTGTTGATGGGTTAAACTTTGTGTCTCCCGTCAATCCACGCGATGCTTTTTATGGTGGTCGTACCAATGCAATCAAGTTACTTGTGGAAGAGAAAAAGATCAATTATGTTGATTTTACAAGTTTGTACCCAGACATAGACAAGAACGGAGTGTATCCCATAGGGCACCCTACGATATTCACTGACAATTTGAAACCTGCAAATGTGGAAGAGTATTTTGGTATCATCAAGTGTGATTTTCTTGCACCCCGTGGACTGTATCACCCTGTACTACCGTTCAAGTGTAATAAAAAACTCATGTTTGCATTATGTCGAGTCTGTGCAGAAACATCGCAACAAACCCCTCGTGAACATACGGACCAAGAAAGAACATTTACCGGGACGTGGGTGAGTTTGGAAGTGGACTTGGCGCTTGAAATGGGGTACACGAAGTGTGGCATTTTGAAAGAAGAATCCGGGATTTATTCAAAGACTATATAGACATGTTTTTAAAGAAAAAAACCAGAAGCCTCTGGGTGGCCGTCTTGGTGTGTGGAAGAAGACGACAAAGTAAGATACATTCAAGAATACTATCAATACGAAGGCATTTTACTGGACAAAGACAAGATTTAGTACAATGCAGGAGCCCGCAGTGTCTGGAAACAAATACTCAACAACATGTGGAGGAAATTAGGACAATACCCAAACAGACCATAGACGAAAGTGGTGGATGAAACCAAACGCTACTTTGAGTTGTTCACCAGTGCAAGTGTGAATGTGAAAGACGTTCACCTTGTTTCCGATGAAATGGTGGAAGTGTGTTATCCTCAGGAAAATGACTTTGTCGAATCCTCAGACAGAACCAATGTTATTTTGGCTGCTTTTACGACGACACAAGCTCGAATCAAATTGTATCGCGTCATGTAGAAGTTGGGCAGGAGAGTTTGTTACTGCGACACGGATAGTATTATTTATGTGTCAGAAGAAGGACAGTAGGAACCCCCAATAGGGGGTTACCTGGGCGAACTTACCAATGAACTAAGTGACGACGACTACATCACCAAATTTGCCTCTGTGGGACCCAAGAATTATGCCTACAAAACACGGAAAGGAAAAACCGTGTGTAAAGTACGCGGATTAACTTTGAATGTTAGAACCTGTGAAAAAGTGAATTTTCATACCATGGTGGACATGGTGCGATGCAATGATCACGATCCCGTCACTGTTCATGATCCTCACAAGATTGTGCGCGACACGAAGAACAAACAATTACTAAGTCAACATCAGGACAAAAAGTATAAATTGGTGTACGACAAGCGCGTGTTTCAACAAGACTATGACACGTTACCCTACGGATATTAAAGGTTAAACAACAATCTATCCGTCATTTTTAACCATATGGTGGAAAAAAAGGGCAGGTACTTTTCCATTGTCTCTTGAGTTAAGACATCTGTGAGGTTATCGCGGTCAAGATTTTGGAATGACAGTCCAGTGATCTTGCTCTAAATATCTTTTTTGTTTCGAAAAAAAGGAATGAAAAGGATAAAACTGGGGATGATCCATGCCATTGCCAGAATGGATCCAGAGTTAAGTTTTTGGATGAGAACAAGTGTCCTGTCCATTTCTCATCATCTCCCGTGTACGTGTCCTGAGGACACGTGGCAGTCTTTATGCGGATGGCTGACTTTTTACCATTATCAGTTGATCAAAAACAAACCCTACTAATGTGGATGGTGGATCAAGATGTGAAACTTCCCAGTTTGTTGTGGCTGGCCATGACGTATTTATATTGTTACTTTGTCAAGATGAAATAAAACAGTTTAGAATGATGAATCGGTGTTTAGTTTGACAATGCCTTGCATAGGACGTGGATCTCTACCATCCATCTCACTGAGAAACTTGTTTAAACGCATTCAGTGTCATGTTGTTTGTGTCGATCAAATTTCCGATGACCACGAGGAGTATGAAGAACAAGACGAAATGGAAGACGGAAAGACAATCATTACCCGTACTTCGCAAAGTGTACTACAGTCCAGGACCTGCTGCTTTTGTAAGCGTCAAGCGATTGGTCGATGCTGCTTGCGCCAAAGGAATCAAGCCATCCATAACGAGAAGATGGCTCGAATCCCAAATACCGTATACATTGCACAAAGCTGTCCGAAAAGGCTTCAAACGTAACCGACGCGTGTGGTTGTGAACGATATGGACGAACAATGGCAGGCTGATCTTGTTGATGTGCAAGCATTAAAAGGCGAGAATGACGAGTTTCGTTACCTCCTGACAGTGATTGATGTTCTATCTAAATATGCCTGGGTCGAACCTTTGAAAGACAAGACGGGTAAAAATTTAGTGAAGGCGTTTGATAGCATTTTCAAACAAGATGGACGCATACCTGTTCGATCGGAATTTACAAATCAACATTTTCAAAATTTCGTACAATCCAAAGGGGTGCAACATTTCGTCACTTATAACGAAACCAAAGCTCAGATAGTGGAACGTTTTAATAGAAAGTTGAAGACGCGTATGTGGCGGTTCTTTACGTAGGCAAATAGCTATCGTTACCTGGACGATTTGAACGAGTTGGTCAGTAGTTACAATAGTTCAACCACCGCAGCATTGGGACTGCACCTAACTTGGTAACACCAGCTAATGCTCAAGATGTGTGGCGTCGTTTGTACGGTGACGATTTTGTAAAACGAACGAAACGAATCCGGTTCAAGTTTAAAGTCGGAGATCAAGTACGCGTCTCGAAAAAGAAAGGTATTTTTAAAAAAGGGTATACGCCCAATCGGACAGAAGAAGTGTCTACAGTGGCTCAACGATTATGCAGAATACCACCCGTGTATCGATTAAAAGAGTACGATGGATCCGAGATAAAGGGAGAATTCTACGAGCAAGAACTGGAACGAGTTCGGGTGAAAGACGATGATTTTTTCAAAGTGGAAAAAATCCTCAAAACGAGAGTAGGAGTGGAAAAGAGTACTTGGTGCGTTGGAGAGGTTGGCCGAGCAAATACGATCAATGTATTCCAGCAGCTTACATGAGGAATGCATAAAGGCACCTTTCCAACCGTGTTTCCATCATTAACTATCAACATGTTGGCACAGGACGATTTCTACTTGATTCTTCCAAGTAATACTATAAGTGATCGTTACATAGACAACAGACCGCATCACTACAAGATCGAATTACCTCCAGAAATTGTGTTACAAGGAGAATGGGAAGTTGGATTGACCGAAGTTGTATTTTCCAAAACGTGGTACCAGCCCAGAAAAATACTCTTGAGCGAAAACGACATGGTTTGGCAAATCACCTCTCAAGAAGGAAATCCTTTTTTCACCAAAGAACTTCTCTCTGGACCTAATCCTGATTACTACACTGTGTTTGAACACGTGATTGATGCCATGGTTGATCATTTAGCAGAAGCTCCAATCGATAGCATTTACGATCCAGCCACAAGAAAGGTCCGATGGAATATTCCAACCGAACGCTTAGATTTCAATTACCCATGGCAAGAATATAGGGTTTTGTTGCTTTGACGCATCCCGACTCTTCAGAATTGGAACAAACGTATACAGTGGTACCGCTTTTCGTGAAACAACGGGGTAGATTCAAGATACTTGAAGGGGACATTTGGTTTGAGCTCACCAACGATGAGGAAGAAAGGATAGAAGTGAATCTTTACCCTTTTATAGAAGCGACCGACGACGTGGACTTTTGCGCCAACAACAAAAAGACACAAAAGATGTGGTTGACAAATCCTCTTGATGTGGATGATTACTATTCTCATCGTTTTCGTATCATTTTGAGAAATCTATCCAACAATTCAATCTTCGAACAAATGTTTGGTATTGCTATGAACTACGAACGAAGAAGATACCGTTTTGTTCTTCAGCCAGGAGCTAAATTCAGAATATCGTTACTGTTTGCGCGCATGCTTGGATTTGTCGATAACAATGACAATATTATGACACCTTGCAGGGATGGACGGTTTCGAATAGATTCTTCTCTTCCCTACTTCATGTTTGTTGGCATGCCTTAAGAAGAAGCCTGAACTTTCTATATCGATCCACCCCACGGGTTTAGGAAATACATACCCGTTGCTTATCGACCAGTCGAGTCCTTTTTTATCGAATCTAATCTCGTCATTGAACCGTGGTTTGACGGTCGTAAAAAATCACGAGTTTTGCGCTGGATAACTCCTTACGAAAATCTTCAAGAAGGAGAACAAGAACGTAAAATAAATATTTGCCAACATTCATTACCACAAGATCCATCAGCAGCGTCTGCAAGAACAAGTGATTATTTTAAAGACTGATACGGATAAGGAAGTTCCATTCTATGTAGGGTCGGTGACACTTCACTTCAGAAACAAGGCGCATTTTCTACCAGACTCACCATGACTGAAACCTCTCCGTCGGATTTCTGTCTCTATTTACCGAGCGATGCAAGCACAACCACGTTTCCCGACAACGGTCCCACCGGGTTTACAGTGGCTCTACCGAACACGATTGAATTGTACGGTGAGTGGGAAGGGGCACTAGCCAGTATCGTCTTCCCTCATTCATGGGTCAACATTGCTGCACCAACACCCGCTGATGACGCAAGCAAAATTCAACCCAGTCACATAGGAAAAGTCTTTGCCTTACTTAGCGAAGACCGTCGTCCTCCAAAATACAACGATGAAACCAAGTATTACAAAGCTTGGGTACCAGTCTACTTGGCCGAAGGTAACTACCAAACTGTGAGAGATGTCATGAGAGGGGATCGACCATGCGTTACGAAAAGAATTTGGCAACAATGTGGTCGACGAAGAATGGCAATTTAAAGAAGTCGATAATCACACAGAAATGAATGTGAAGGATTCCGGATTGGCTATCAATAGGTTTCTGTACAATCATCTCGGTCTCATAAATGCGGTAGGTCCTGGTGTTCTGATAGAAGACGTATTTGGTCAAATTGATGGAGATTTTCCAAATCCCCGCACCGGTGTGAACGATGACTATGGTTATGCAATGTTCGGCTGGGATGAAAGTTTTACTGCAGCGGACATTCCTAGTCAGAAAACGTATGAGAATTATCGATTTCCAAATAAATTGGATGATAATGTTCATTGGTTTGTCGGTGGAGATTATATTGGCAGTGACGGTCTCCGTTTTCAAGCCATGTACATTTATTCAGATATAGTGGAATCACAAGTGGTGGGTGACGTACGTGCCAACGTTCTTCGCGTTATTGGTCCACGAGGCCAACCGAATGAAATTATTCATGAACATTTTTCCAATCTCTTTTACAACCGTGTCCGATTAACCCGCTTGAACACTATCGAAGTCCTTTTCAGAGGAGACACGGGAAAACCAATTGCATTTAAAGGAGGCGTCGTCACGATCACGTTACACTTTCGGAAAAAAAAAGAATGAATGAAGATTTTTACTTATTTCTCTCGAGCGACGCGAGCACCGATATTTATCCGGACAACACTGCCTCCAGCTTTCAAATCGCTTTGCCCAACACCTACGAACTGCATGGAGTTGAATGGCAAGTGGCATTGGGTAGTATTGTTTACCCTCACACATGGATAAATGTGGGTCCAGCTTACATCCCGGAGAGTCTGTTCTTTGCTAGAATTGGTAGTGAGAGAAGACCCAAAACGTTTCATCTAGATGAACTGTAAAGCGATGAGAACTGGATCCCTCTTCACATTCAAGAGGAATACTACAGAAATGTCGAAGATGTGTTTAAAGGTCTGAAAGAGCATTGAGACGGACGTTTGGAAAGAATTCTCCTTCACGTACGAAGATAATCATCCATCCATTGCCATACGGAGACCTTCCATCCTAGCCACGAGTCCCTGGCTCATGAACAAATTAGAAATTCAACAGGCCTTCCCCTATCATCCTTGGGGAAGACGTCATTTCCCCTAAAGCAGATTTGACAAAAAAGATGACTTTAATAGTACTTTCCTTGTTTAGGGTGTAGACGAATTTCATAAAGAATATCGCAATGGTACTGACATTTTTTGTATGGCCACCACCCACGATAAACCGGTCCATTGGTTTTTTACTTCCATCTCTTTTCAAACGATCTACATCTATTCGGACGTGTTAGCTTCTCAAGTCGTTTGAGATGTGCGTGCCAATATCTTACGTGTGATGGCTCCCCGAGGTAGTCCGGGAGAAATCATTCACGAGAATTTTTCAATCTTTTCTACCATGACGTCCGCTTAAAATCCTTCAACACCGTTGAAATCTTTTTAAGAGGAGACAGGAGACACGGGTAAACCGATTCCATTTTTGCATGGTGTGGTAGAAGTGACATTGCATTTCAGGAAGAAACGATGACGGCCGTCACCGAAGGCAGCTTCTAGATGATTTTACCGAGCAATACCGAGACAAACAAACATCAAGCCAACAGACCGGAAAACTTTACTATAGATTTTCCTGAGAGACTTTATATGGATCAATACAGAAGGGTGGCTCTCGTCAATTTCATTTATGCCAATGACTATGACAAAGACGAAGGCGCTTACATCGTTTATGTAGACATGGAAAGTGATGAGGGCATACTACTATACGACGGTCATTTTCATGTACCAAAAAGAAAGCATTTTTCGACGAGTGATGAGATATTCCAGACCATTCACGATGAACTCGTCACGATCGCTGGTCACCTCGGTGTAAGCCTAGCCGAGTACATGATAATAGAAAACGACCGGGAAAGAGAAACGGTGTCAACGATTGAATTGAAGAAGAAAACAAAGTTGGGATTCAGAATCCCTCTAGCTATTGGTCTTGGTCTCAGGAGTTACCAATACAATGAAGGTAAAGATGGTAGCAGAGCCCTTCTGACCCAAGACCGTCTCATGTTACCCCGACAAATGGAGGCATTCGCCTACTTCACACCTCAGCACAAGGTGAACTTGGACGAAACGGCACGATACAGACCGCGCAACATATTTGTCTATACGGATATCGTGGAACCTCACCCTGTGGGAAACATCAACGCGAACCTACTGAGAGTCATTCCGGCCATTTCAAAAAAAGGTGGTAAACCAAGATTTTATGAAACTTATGTATTTCTCAAACACACTTTGGCTCGATCAGTATCCTTATAACGGATGACACAGGTTAAGAAATTCCATTTGTAGACTCCACTGTCCAAGTACCGTCACACTTCAAGAGAAACCGAGTACCTCATTGAGAGTGATGAGGAGAGGATTGATCCCCGTATATAGAGGTTGTGCTGTACCGCACACTCAAGTAGGGTATGTTTTAGGAACTGCCTTCTTTGAGCGAATTGTCACACCCATCATCAAAAAAACGGCCGAAGAACTGAAGAAACTCAAGAAAAAATACCATACGTAAATCCATATAACGGATGACACAAGCCAAGACACACCATTTGTAGACTCCACTGGACAGGTAACGTTACAAAAAAAGAAGCCGACTACGTCATGAATCGCCCACCTTACGTCATTCCTATGAGACAAGCAGGAGGAATCGATCGTTGTATTCAGAGGTGCCGCTGTACCACGCACTCAACAAGGGCATGGTCTAGGAGCTGTATTCCGTAGCATTGGTCCGGCTGTCAAACCCATGATCTCAAAGGTGGCACCCATTGCCAAAAAAAACAGCCAAACAGGCAGCGAAACAAGCTAGGAAAAAAGCGCTGGAAACGGGAACTGCTGTTCTCGCTGATGTCGCTGCCGGGCAAAGCGTCAGAAGGGCCGCGAAACGAAGAACCAAACAAACCTTGGCCACCAGCAAACAAGAGTTGATGGCCAAAGCAAAATCTGCCTTGGCAGCAGGGATGAAGCCGAAGGAATGATGAAGGGAACAGCCCAGGCGAAACGATTCATGCATCAATTACGAATGATGCGTCGGCAAACGCGACGGCGCCCACGGGGAAGAAGCATTTTCGGATAAATTAACTTCTAGCCATGACAACCTATCATTTGAGACCAGGAAACGACGACGACAACATCATGAATTTAGAGCAAACTCCCAAACACTATGCCTCAGGGCATGGTGGAAACTCTGCTTTGGAATTATTCAATCTAGCGCCTACCGACAAATCTGTACTAAGTGCTCGTTGGCAACCGTATCATCCAGAATCAAGAGTCCAGCGTGGCAGCCCCATTGAATTCAACATCGAAACAACGCCCGACTACATTGTCCAAGTGTTACATTAAATTCAAGGTCAAAGTCACCAAAGCCAATGGAGCTGATCTCACTGACAAGAAAGTCATTCCAGTCAACAATTTCATGCACAGCATCATCAAGCAGATGTCCATCAAGCTCAACAATACTCTTGTCACTCAACAAAATGACATGTATGCCTACAAAACCTTCATTGAAAGTTTGTTGAGTTAACCGAGCGACAGTGCGGAATCCTACATGACGTGTGTGTTGTGGTACAAAGATGAACCAGGAAGTTTTGATGAAGTAGAAACAACAGGGGGTCAACCTGGTGCCGGTATTGAAAACTTGGTGTTAAGACAACTGTTCATTGATGCAAGCAACACCTTGCAAATGCAAGGCACCCCTGTACATGCTCTGTTTCACAGTGACAAGTTCCTGGTGGGCAATGTAGACATGAACATACGCATTGACATCAACTCTGAAGCCTTTTGTCTTATGGAAACCGATGGGACAGAAAGACTGCAAATCATACACTGTAAATTCATGGTGCGTTATGTGAAAACAGTGATTCCGTGCATCTGCAACATCTGAACATCATGACAGGAAGAGCCAAAGGTGTACCACGCCCCTGACCCGCTCTGTACTCTTTGGAAAGAAGAGAAAGAGGGGGCAGGATGGTCGAGTGGTCTAGGGTGCGGTATTTCAATGCGGTGATCCGGGTTCAAATCCCGCTCTGGCCACTTCCTGGTGTTGTTCTGGGTAAGTACCTGGTTAAACTCCTCGATCATCCTTGTAAATAGCTAATGGTCTGCCTCTCACCAGTTGGGATTCTTAACTATGTTGTATGTAAAAGAGTGACTCTGAAAAGCCCCGTGGGGGACGAGCCACTGCATGTATGTGTGTATGTATGTATGTATGAGACGTGCAAGCCTACAACATTGCTCAAGGACAAGCCAGCTTCCAGAGGAATAATTTACTTTTGGGAAAAATACCCAGACGCATTGTGGTTGGACTGGTGCGAAACGATGTCTACCTGGGCAACAAAGCTCGCAATCTCTGTAAGTTTCAGTTGTTTGGGTTGAAATCTTTAAAGCTGTTAGTCAATGGAGAAGAATATTCAGCCCCTGCTATTGAGTTGGATGACAATGGAAATGTGAATGGTTACAATTCACTGCTGTTAGGAAGTGGAACCCTGCACCGAGGTCCTGGGCTGCAAATAAAGAGAAATGATTGGGGAGATGGTTATGACCTGTGCATGTGGGACTTAACTCCAGACGGAAGCGGTGCTCCGTATCCCATGCATCCAGAGTACAAAGGGCAAGTCACCATAAAAGGAGTGTTCTTGGCACCAACAGGCACAGTGCTCACGTTGATCGTCTACGGAGAGTATGTGGACATCATGGAAATAGATGCCAACAAGAACGTGACGTATGATCTGGCCTGAATAATAAGATGTTGTACACCAACGAGTTGAAGATGTTAAGTATGCGCGATCGGTGCATTGCTTCCACGTTTCTGGGTATGTTTCCAAGTAATCGATTACTCAAACGGATACGCACGTATCCCGCCTCTCTCATTGGCAATACAGATCCTGCCGGTAAACCAAGACAGCATTGGATTGCCATGTATTTTCCAGACAAGACCCAAAACTAATTCTTTGATAGCTACGGACTTCCGCCCGCCTTTTACACGAATGCTTTCACCAAGTGCCTGTCCAAAGGAAAAAAAATAGGACGTTACGCAGCAAGAAAACCCTACAAGCTCTCAATTCGTTCGTGCGTGGATATTATTGTCTTTATCATTTGTATTTTCGAACACGAGGTAAGAGCTTAAAACCCATCGAGCAATGTTTCACCCCGAACAATAAGCACGCCAACGACAAACACGTCGAAGCATTTATGAAACATCATTTGTCACGTCGTCGTCGTCGTCAAACCATGGGTCACGCCGCCATTGATGGCAACAAGGTGGTCTACAGATCAAGAAGGGCGTCTGCTGACCTTAGGCGTTGACGATTTCGATGCCCGAGAAATTGTGGAGGAAATGGAGGAATCAAGTCGAACCACCAGTGACGAGTATGATTCCAATCGATATCTTCGTAGCACGTTTGGAGATGCGGCGGTCAACCGTGCTCAACAACAACAATATCCTCCTCTAGCCTATGATCCTCTTACGGCATCTCTCGCGGACACCTTTGGATTTGGTTCTAGATCCCCTACCATGCCACCTTTAGCCGCTAAACCACCCCACTTGAGAAAAATTTCTTCCGTCGGTGTAGGGTTAGCTTCGCCACCTACAATAACGCTGCAACCACGCCGATCACAAGGTATTGTCGGGTACAAACTAACGCCGCCAACAACACCGCTTCGTTCACCCGATTTGGCACCACCACCACCACCATCACATTCTATCGGAGATGTAAGGGGGGGGGGGGATTTTCATCACCAACACCTCCCATGTCGCCGCGTTCATCAGGACCTCGTCCTACACCTATCTTAAGGACATCCACACCTATCATCCCTAGAAGAAGAAGAACACCGTCAAGACGACGACAACGTCGTCGTCGAGTGCCTGCCGCGCCAGTTACAGGGGCCCCAGGAACCGCCACAAATTCAGCTAGAACACGCGTACAACGAGTACGTGCTACCCCGCGAGCTCGACGAACCGTACAAAATCTACAACGACAAGCCGACGATGCGGTCAGAGGAAGACGCATTGCTGCGGTGACCGAAACAAGAACGATAACAACCACATACAAAGGAGCCAATCAACGTCCTCGAGTCACGCGAGTCTCCACACGTCAAACGCAATAAATCCAAAAACGTTTTGAGCCATATCATCAGTTGCCACGATGTGTCAAGAAGGTAACAACGAGAAGAATTGTCAGGTTAAAAACGTGTTGCTGTCCATGTTATTGACGGTACGCAGTCAAGACGAGCAACGCGACCTTTTGAAAATGGCTACCCTCGATGAATTGGATTCCACCACCAATTCCTGCATTCATCTTCTAACCAACATCTTCGGTTTAGAAGCTCACATGACCGATAGAATCTCCAAGTACAAGGAACTCCTCTACTGGAAATATCTGGAAGGAATACAATAAGAAGAAGAAGAAGAAGAAGAAGAAGAAGAAGAAGAAGACAACGGATTCCCTTCCTCAGCAACAGCACAACCACCACCAGCACCAGCACCAGCACCAGCCAAAAAAACGTAAAATCACCTTCACCGCTACCGCCGCCAAGAAAAAAGGCGAGAAGAAAACAGACAGTTAAAAAACAACAAGCACACCTTGATTCAACAATTCAAGTATGGAACGTTTAGTAAGAAACGCAGATTTTTTACAACGCTTTATACGTGCCAAAACAGCAGCACGTAAGCGTCTAGTCCAACTAGCCACCAAAGATCAAATCAACATGTTGAGCGAAATCGCTTTGAACTTGTTGAAAGGCATTATTCCTTTGAGACGTCAAATGTTCTTGAAACTGAAACGCGAAGCCAACAAGATAATATCTTGGCCAAGAAAAAAGCATCCGTCAAACAAAGAAAACGCATCTTAAATCAACGCGGAGGATTCTTAGTCACGCTGGCTTCCATTCTGACACCCATCCTTCTAAGTTTAACAGCTGAAGAAGTGATAACACACTCCCGAGGAGAATAGTATAGACGTAAGCATAACGTCACATGGCCAACATTTTTTAGAACACCATGGCTCGTGCAAGACGCATGACCCTCGTTCCAGAGGACGTTCTCTCGACCATGGCAGAAGAAAAAAAAGTCAACACGCCTCCATTCATAAGTTCCCTGGCCAACATGGACATCGAAATGAAAGCCATCCTCGACGATCCTAGCATTCCGTTGGAAAACTGGCACTTTACGACAACATCATGAACCGTTACAAAGCTGTGTTGGCGCAATACCGAACACACATACCCGCCGTACGCATTGTCAAACCCAGACCCAAAAAGAAACCAAGAAGAGGGCGACTTCTGTTTGCCACACCCGTGGGTACAACGTCGTTTCCTCAGGCAGACGCAGCAGCAGCAGCCGCTATGGGTTCCCCACCAGCATTACCCAGCACGTCGGCTGAACAGCAAGAAGACACCTTTGTCTTGCCACCGACTCCACCCGCTACTGCTACACCAAGAAAACAAGGTGTTTCAAGATTACCCAGATCCAGGCGCATCTTCAGTCCTGTCATGACCAGATCCAAAAAAAAAGAAAAAGGAACAGGAAGGAACCGGTTTATTCAGGATAATGAAACGCCGCTGGATTCGCTATTTAAAAAAGAAATCGGTTGTATTCCGCTCAAACGCATAAAAGGAGCAACTGTACTCCATGTCATTTATTTCTCGACGACACGAAAGTTGTGTGTGCAATGTGCATCTTTGTTGAAGCTCTTCCTCAAATGTATTCCTACGGGCCTTTCGAACCACATCAACCGCACAAGTTGTGGATTCTGCCAAAACAGTCCGACCACATTCACCGCCAAAAGATTCCCCTTTACCTGCTACCAACCAACGATTGTCCTTTCTTCACCAGAACAGACAAGTTGGATGAATACTCCAGCGTGTTACGTTGCTGTACAAAGTACAACCACTGTACAAACATCTTCCATCCTTATGCGAACACGGGGATTTCGCCAGCATGGCTCTGGCCAGCACGGAGGAAAACTTCAACAGACCCTTCTTCAAATGTGCCAACAACAAAATAAACGATGTTCCATGCAACAACTTCCAGTGGGCTGACGAGCATCCCAACTCCAAAATGCTCCACTAAAATGCTGGTAGAAACACCGACAAACCATCATCACCAGCACCACCATCACCACCAGAAAGAAAAAGAAAGACACGCCCGACATCCTCCTACACCTCCTCCACCAAAATAGTCGTCATGGAGGTAAGCGGAGAACCCAGGCGATTTGATGGTAATCTCATGCTACCCAAAGAGGGTGAATAAAGAAAACCCAAACGGTGCAAACCCGGGAAAGTCGCTCGTTACTACAGAAACGAATTGGTGACACGACAAGTCAACGACGACACCCGCTTCTTCTACAACGATTGGATAATTCCCGAACAATTCATCACCCCAGAATTCCGAAGCTTAAAATCGGATGTCATCGTGGTCGGACCCCACGTCATCGACAAGGCAGAAGAAAAACCTACTCCTGTTCTCCCACCATACAGACTACAACAGGACAGTTGTAAAGCCATGACGCTAGAAGAAATCAACAGTATCGACAACATGTTGAACAACTTTGCTGCTTGAAACACATGAAGAAACTTTTTAGAAATCACGTTGTAACCATGTTGTTAAGGACATTAGTTTGTTTTGTTGAAAAAAATGACTCCTTCACTTTTTAAAAAAATAATATTTTTGCCCAATGCCCGCGCATGCGCGCAGCGCGCGCTAAAAACCTTTTCCCCAATCCCCACGCGCATGCGCCAAGCGCGCGCAGCGCGCTCCAATGACTTTGCCCGTTTCCCGCGCTTTTTCCCGACACGCTGCGCCACGCTGCCAAACCCCAAATCTTAATGAAACTTTTTCAGCCAATCAGAACACAGCTCAGGTCGCATAGTGGCCCCCATTACTACTTGCCTTTTTCCATGTTTCTTTCTTCCGTTTCCCGAATCAAAGCAGAACTGTAACGGAGGATGATGGAAATAGGGACTCGGGGTACTCCTTGGTTTTATAGTCCGAGTTCCCAAAGGAAATTGAAGCACTCAGAGATTTGCCCATTTTTAGCGGAGTAAATACAGTATTCGCATCACGTTTCCTTACACATTCCACCGTGACCAATATTATTTTGTTTTCACATCGACTTTACAGACAGCGGAAACTTGGTTAATTTCGGCACGTTGCTTTGGCGCAGTTGGCAAACGTAAATAAATCAAACTTTTGTTTAGTATTAAAAATAGTATTCTGACTACTCTAAAAGGCACAACTTGGTATTTATTGCTTTAAAACATCCATTTTTAGAAAGACAATTTTATAAGGAATCCAGAAATATATACTTTTATACCATTTAATTCTAGTCCTGATGAACTGTGACTCAAAATAATGTTGTAGGTGGGGTGCAAAAAAATTTTCCAAAATAAATTTGGGTCCTAAAAGGTTAAGCTCCCTTTTGGGTTGCGTCATTGTTATATACTAAAAGAAGAATTCTCTTCAAACTCCATAAACAGTAGCTTTAGGAATATTTACCTAATATTCTACCACTATTCACCTCGATTTCTGAGAATAATTGTTAAATATTTATGTGATTTTTACTTCCCATGGTGTATTTGTCCACAATTAAGCAAACATGACGCTGACGCCGAGAATAACACAACCAGTAAAAAAAATAATCGTTGAAGCGTAATTTGTACGGCAAAGAGACATATTTTACACACGCAGTTTTACTGCGTCCTTCATTTGCGCTATTATTTGGTGCTTACCTGCCCTGGTCAACGTTTCATCGTGGTTGTGTTTTGCTTAATTTCCCTCGTAAAACCATTTTGAAAAAAGTGTAAAGCGAGAATCGATGGCGGCCATATTTCGGTAGCATGGACGTCATTTTGTTTTTCTCTCCAAACAAAACTCACTGGCACAAGGATTACCCAGAAGCCCCTACATTATTCACCTCTTAGGAGGTGGATAGTATTGAATATCCCGGGGTGGAGAGCCAATCAGATTGCTCAAAATGCCATGGCTTCTGAGTTGGTATACAATAATATTAGTGTAATATTCTGCCACTATTAACCTCGATTTCTGAGAATAATTGTTAATTACTAGATGTACCTCTCGGTAAGTGCCAACGAGGTGAAATAATTTTCTTTCTATGGAACGTGTGGAAAGCTACTTTTGTGTTTTGTACATTTTGGAACATTACACAGAGGGTATATGGATTTCTTTGTGTTTCACATAGAAGGGTGTTGAATTCACCTAAAAGGGACTTTGTTACTGAAGAGCAATTTGTTTTTTTAAACAGGCATTTTGGGCAGCTATTACCAAACATGGAGGGTATACCCTGTGATGTTTCTTGGTGTGATATAAGTTTTTTTTTTCTCATGGGGTGTGGGGAAATGAGGTGCAGAGTATTATGGGATGGTCTGTTGGTTTCAGGGGCACTTATGTGGGTTTTTTGTGGCTTCTTGCGTCTGGTTATGTAAATTGATTTTTTAAGTAGTCCTGAATTGGAAAAAAAAAATTGTGACCCACCCCTTTCTTCTGTTTGAAAACTGTGTGACCCATCCTTTTTGAGGGCTCAAGCACTTATGAGCTAGCCCCACTTCTGGTTCGGCACACTCCCCCTTCACTTAGGGACCAGTTGTAATTAAGCTGTGGAGTGGAAGTTTTCCGGTTCCTGAAACTACTACAACTCTGTGAACGATGCATTGTATCAATCATAAATGTTGGAATGTAAATGTAGAAAGAGCAAAGAAATTTTCTTAAAAAGGAATTTGAACAGAATATATAAAAATACATTTAAAATGTCATAACACAACTTAAAGCATATGAAACAAAATTGTTGTTTGTTACTGCTATGATCACTGTCGGGACATTATTAAAATGTTAATAAAAAAGTTATTGTCCAACTTGCAAGGAAAGATAAAAAGGCATTAAAAATTTACAACCAGTTATTGTACAACTTGCAAAGAAAGATAAAAACTTACTAAAATATCAATGAAACAGTTATTGTCCACCTTGCAAGGGAAGATAAAAACGCATTAAAATAGCGACAGAACAGTCATTCTCCAACTTGCAAGGACACATAAAAGCACATTAAAATCATTTACATAACAGTCATTGTTCAAATTGAGTGTAGCTGTATTGTTCTTTGAAATGTGTCTTTCCGATGAGGACATACTTTAGTGGTGTTTTTGGTGAGCAAATTACTGGCTGATGATTTCCTGAACTACGTTTTTCTTGCAGTTGTATTTGATTTTGATGTTTGTTAGTCCCATGAGGGCATCCTCTATGTCATCCTCGGTGCTCTCAAGACTCTTTGTTGTGTTCTTTAACAGTTATTCTAGTTCATTTGTAAATGTGGTGAGCCACAATTCTGCATCTCCGTCTTGAATGCAAATCTTCACAGATCCTTCATGCTAGCAGTTTTTTTATTCGTTGTCGCACTTAACAGTTTTGGCATCTTACTGATTCTCCTGACTCGTCCCCAACACGCTTTTTGCAGATTTGGCAAGCAAGAAAAATGTTCAAGCTGGAAATGAACTTTACTTCACTTGCTACAATTTCTTTCTCAGGATTTGTTAACATTTCCATCCCACAAGCTTTTCGAGGGTTGTGGAATCCTCATTGTAAGTGGTGTTTTTGTTTGTGCTAAGGAATCTTGATCCTGAAAAGGAGCAAAAAACCAGCCATCACAATAATTATATAATAATTCTTGAAGAGATGAGAAACACCCTACTGAAATGCACAAATCATCAATATAGATCCAACCTTTCTCAGTTTGTAAAGCAACAGTAAAATGTCTATTTCTACTCCTAACCATTCCTTTCAGGCAGTACAAAACCCCCAAAGTTTCCATATTATGAGGAAAAAACATTTGACTTGTACAATCTGGTGACAGCTCTTTTGATAAGAATGTTGGCAGGGAAACAACGTGTCGTAGTGAAGCAACACTTCCGGAATGATTTTGGCAATGAACACAGAAGAGCCTATTGATGTTTGGAAACATAGCCTTTGAAACAGAACTTTCAAAACCATTCTGATGTATATTGCGATGGGTAATATACAAGACAAACACATCAGTGGACTTTGTGATTGGTTGGTTACACACTGAACAAATAGAATGATTAGTATGTTCAATAAGAAAAAATGATTTTAAATCTAAAGTTAATTCCCCAAATGAACTGACTTGAAATATATCACTAAATACAGCATTGTCAGACATATCTGTAAAAGAGGGGCAGTGCCTTCTCATCCATGCCCAAACAGGCTCTCGAATTGAAACTAACTGACTCACATCGATTTCACCACTACTTACTTGCACACATGCTGTATATAGCATTTCAAAAAATTCATTACGTTCCACGCAGGCAATTGCATCTTTAAAAATGTAACAGCTCAATTCCATAAAACAGTCAATTGCACAGGAGAACTTTCCTGGAACATCTAAGCAGTAATTCTTGAAATGCATTTGCACTGCTGGGAGGTTTGAACATAATGGTTCCGATAATTCTTTAGTAAAACATTTCTGAAATTGTGGTTTGTTTGGTGAAGTTTTATGGCCGTTGGATTCCTTTGATCCTGCTGGATTTCCATTACCCATATGGGCTTCCTTATTTGTAATTATATATGGATTGAAACTGCCATTTGAAGCTTAAGGAATTCCTCTAAACATACATATATTTTCGTTTGTAATGAAAAATGTATAATTAACGGCGACGAAAGGCGGACGTAAATAAGCATAGATTGCACGATCTAAATTGCCCTAGCTGTGAATCTGCTGTAATACTAGAACACGAAGGTTTGATTATAGACCAACTGGTTCCATAAAGGGAAAGTGACAGAATAAGCATGGCATAGTAAACGTAAAACATGGCGAAATAGTACGGTGCAGGGACGGATCCAGGATTTTACATGAGTGATTTGCAGCACCTTAACTAGGGGGTTTGGGGGCATGCTGCCCCAAGAAAATTTGAAACTTAGTGCTCCCAGAATGCAATTTTCCTGCATTCTGAGAGCACTTTAAGCCACTCAGACACATTAACAGTACCTCCTCAGAAAGGCATAATTCTGTACAAAAAAAATCAATTCTGTGTATTTACACAGACAAACCAGAATAACATTAAATTTTTTTTGTCCAGAAATTTGCCTTTCTGTGTCTAAGGAGTCTAGCATGTGAATTAAGATTGAGGGCTATTGCTGTCTTGGATGCTTGTGGGGGTGCCAATAACTCTCCAATGGGAATCAGGTCAGTTAGCTCAAAGTGGGAATGGAGGAAAAAAATAAGGATTTATTAGTGAATATTAAGAAACATTGTTGTGGAAATGTATCAGCAAAACTGAAAAGTTGGAATCATACTTGCCTTTTTCAGCCTTTTAGATCAGTGTATAAATTGATGTGGTCCAATCAGCTCAGACTGAGAGAATATATGAAAACCATTTAAGCTTATCAAATACCCAGTGTCAGTGGAAAAATAACTCTAAAAACTATTGAAGAATGACTTTTTTGTCCAGATATAAGTATTAATACAATTGTACCCCAGACACCAGTTATGTATCTGTACTGTTCTCCATCAGTTTAAGGATTACATCAATCCAGATGGAACATAACTCACAAGTACTCTAAAAACACTAGTGACTGCCTGGTACAAAATTATTCATTTAAAATATTTTCCATTCTCATTCTTCTGGCATGTAAATTAGCAAATGAATCTATAATTTGTTCAAGATCTAATTCCATTTCCCTATGGGCATGCATCAGTGCTAATCCATTCAGTCTATCCTGGACCATTGTACTTCTCAAATAAGTCTTCAGAATTCGGAGGGTTGAAACGGACCTTTCGCAAGATGCCGATGAAATGGGAATAGTGATCAGGATTTGAAGTATAGTATATATATTTACATAAGCATCCTTGTCAATTTGTTCCAGGGTGGCATCTATGCTGTCAGGGATGTCTTCTCTTCTATCATTTTTCCCCTTCCACAGTCTTTCCCACAACAAAAGCTCTGCTGGTAAACCTGCATAATTAGGGATATCCTGTGTGTAATGGTTACGAAATTCCCTAACATTATCCTTCCAAATGGGGTCAGTAGCCAACAAATTAGATGGAATCACTGAAAATCCTTTGTAGCACACAAAAACATCATCTTCGAAATCTGCTGTCCAGTTGTGCAAGAGCCTGTTAAAGGAATTCTGTTGTCAGATTGATCCTGTAATAGTCTTCAGGGGTTGGGGCTGGTGCACTGTTTCTGTGAACTTGCCTCTGAATTTTCCTGGGCATGCTTGGCTGCACTGAAACACGTCTTGCTAGGGTAACAGCTTCCTCGTAGAGAGCATGGTGCCTGTTATCAATGTCAGTTTGCATATCTGTTAATACTGATTTTAACAGAACAATTTCCTCTTTTGCTTTGCGAAGATCCATTGCTTTCTTTTGTAGTCTAACTGTGAGTGATCTGGTTAATCACAATAACAAGAGTAACAATAAAGGAAAATGTAATTTGTCTAGTTTATTCGTATTTCGCCCACACTGGACTCCAAAACAAACACACGGTAAACAAAATGCACCATCGACATATTTAGAGTATGCTAGCCAGGGAAATCTTTTCAGCCAGCTCCACACAAAATGACGGCTAGAATTCGAACATTCCACTGACGCTGGGAAATCAAATAGCTCACCTGGTCTCCACACATTCTCTATGAACTTGAACTTGTCCTGGTCCGAATATGAGTTGATTTCCTTGAAAACCAAGCCAACATCATACTGTGAACAGTCCTCCTTCCGACAAACTGGATCGCCTCGAACCATCATTTATAATTAAAATTTCCCTTGTCTTCCTCCGTAGCAAGTTACTTTAACAATGAACTCTGATCGGAGCAAGAACAAACGTAGTTTGCGTTTTGGATAGCCAATCACAACCGAGTTTGAGTAGTTCGCAAGACAATGCGAGTGATTCTCGCCAATAGAGGAGGGTTTTGAGTGATTTGTGGAAAGATCGATAAACTAACCACTCCCACCCACTGCGTACAAATTTTGTCCGGTCGTGCCTACGAATTTTTTCGTGTTGTTCTGCGAAGTCTCGACAAAGGACGAAAGCGCGCGAACGGAGATTCATCAAATTCGTTCGGAAAGGACTAGGTTTGCTGTGTAATCGACGGTATAACGAGATTCGACAATTTTTTTCTTTGTTTTATTTCATATTAAACACTGCAACAAGAAGGATAATTGATTTCTTGAGCTTCAAGAAACAACCTGAGAAATAAGAAACCCAGGTTTGGAAACATTTGAGTGATTTCTGGAAATCACTTGAACTACTCTGGATCCGCCCCTGCGGTGAATGTGTCCTTTAGTTATAGACTTAAGCTTAATCTTGATAAAGTTTCGGTAATTACGTGTAGTGATTGGAACGTGTTTTAATGGCGTATTAAATCTTAACAAGCGGCTAGCAATGACAACACTGGTGACCACAACACTGCATGAAACATTGAATGAAGCTTGAAAAGGAATTTTTTGTTAACCTTTCGAACCCTGTACGCATAATGGTTAGCCTACACCGTCGATATAAGCAGTTATAAAAAACTGTGCTGAACGCAGTGATCAAGGAATAAGGTTATTGTTTTTTGCCTCGTCAGTGGTTTTAGATAACGCAACGCTGGCGTTCAAGGATAATTTCTGTGCTACAAGATGTGTACAATCTCTCTGTTTCTTTGATTTCAAGACTATCAAGGACGTCGCAATCGACGAAAACGCACTCGTTCGAAATTGACAAGTGATTCAAGTCTATTAAGGATGTGTCAATCGACGAAAGAACACACTGGTTCGAAATTGACAAGTGAACACGCTGGTTCTAAATTGGGAAGAACACGCTGGTTCAGTTCAGGTAGCGAAGGACACGCTGGTTCTAACCAAAATTTGTGCGTATAGCCCTATTCCTTGATCAGCTGCTACTTACAACTCCAATAAGATAACGTGGCTAAAAACCTTTTCAAAGAAAGAATCTGACAGTTTTCTCACCTCAATGAGCCTCGAACAACGAGGAGCAAACTCTTTCGATTTCTTGCACACAGCGGAGCACACAACGGCTCGAGGAATAAGCAACGTGACGTTCGGACGAGGAGCAAACTCTTCAGAATTCTAGCACACAACAAGGCAAATTCTACCAAGACACGGACGAAGCAACTTCACGTTCGGACGAGGAGCAAATCAGTGCAAATCCTAGCAAGACCCGGACGAAGCACGAGGAATAAGGAAGTTGACGTCACTGCCCAAATGAGGGGTGTGACTTCTGTGGTGCGACTTCACTGCCCAAATATGGGGTGCTTACTTACACCCAAATATGGTAAAAAAAACGTCTCTTACGCAGAAGTTGAGATTTTTTCTGCTATACGCGCGGCACTATGATTCTGCCGCCTCGGCCAGCCTCGCCTCTTGGCCCGGCTGCCTCGTTGGGAATTATACAGCTGGTTCCGCCAGCAGACAAAATGAGGTGCATCCTGAGTTCTGATTGGCTACCCGAGTGAGCAAGAAGGGCCTATCTTGCCCGCTCCGGATTTCCCGCATTTTTCCGCGAAGCAAAATAAAGACAAATGGCCATACAATGAATTCTTTAATGACCAAGTTTTTTTTGGTCAAGATGACTGAACACTAAGCTTATCACTATCAAAATTGTCCCGGGTTTAGCGCTAATCCGGGGTTAAGCGTTGACACTTAACCGATGTTTCATCGCGGGCTTGCATATTTTGGAAACGGGACCCTAGATATTAAATATTAATAAACTTGAAATGTTTAAGACCTTCATAAGCTTTGAGCAGTATGCAGGCTTGCCTAAATTTACCACCTTTAGAAGGCTTAAAAACTCTCAGCTGTATTAATTAACACATTAATCAAAGAAACGAGATCGATATCTCTACATACTTCATGACCAACATAAAACATTACATTACAGCATACTGTACCCAATTTTGTTTTGTGTAGAAAAAAAAACAGTCGCAAAAAAAAAAGAAAAAATAAATAAAATAAAATAAAAAAATCCAACAAATCAGCTCGACTTCCGTTAGGTTTGAAAAATTCTTTGAACGTCGACAAAAGTTATGTTAAGTACTACATACACTAGGACGATCAAATTCGTCAAAAAGTCACTGCCGTTCTCGGGTTCAACAACCCTTATATTTAACTTTGCGTGTTACGGCTTCCAAATCTTATGCCAATTTCTCTTTTTTGTTACGTCACCACGTCACCTGTGGGCTCATCTTTCTCTGTTCTGTTGAAGTAAGAGAAAAAAATGAATACACGGGTGTATAGCTACTGCGCGTCTTTGAGCCCTGCAGCGATAGAATAAACAACTTCGATTATTGATCCTGGCTTGATTTAATGATCATGGTGGACAAGAATAGGCGAAATAACCGACGGTATTATGAGTTGAATTGGGAGTACTATAAAGTGGTAATCTTGGTTTTACAGTGTGGTGTTACGTTTTTCACCTGTGCATCTAACCATGCAGTGACCATTCTCTGGAACGCTCCTTAACAGTACGTTACTGTGGTACTGTTTGTTTTATTATACGCTGTGGTTCTACCTTTTCTCATCGATCAGTGGATCAAACCATGCATATCATGTGACCATTCTTTGGGAAGCTACTGCGCAGCACTGTAATGTGGACAGTTTCTTTTACAACACCTTTTAGTTCTAACTTGTTCATTTGTGTATTAAATAGATTTAAGCAAGCCTAAAAGCGGAGCTCTTCACACAGACCCTCACACATTGAAAATTCTGTTACTAAAGTTATTAAATACGCCTGGTGTACGCAACTACTTAAAGAAGATTCGATAGCTGAAATAAATCGTCAAAAAAAAAAAACATCTAGCTCGCGACTCAACGGAAGAACCATTACCTGGTCAGCAAAATTATAATAGTTTTAAAGCAACACCAAAAGCAGCTAGGCAGCTTTTTAACAAATGAAAAATAGACACTCAGCTTTATGCTTATGTCCCTCCAAAAACGCTTGAAAACTTGTAGGAAGAAAATTTTTCCTCCAAAACCGCTATGAATAATCCGTTTTTTCAGCAAAACATTGTAGACTGCTGTAGACTGCTGGCTGTAGGTTGTGTAGCCGCGGCAAGCCGCGAAAAGCGCGCGAAAAACAAAGCCTCGTTTCGGTTTAAGACCTTCTAAATATCCCGGATGACTATGGCCGCCATGTTGGGGCAACGTCGTCGTCGCCGTCGCGTCGCTATGCGCACGTGCCCGCGGGCCATGCCGCTAGCCACGATGACCATGAAAACTCAAACGCATGGTTTTCTCAATTTCTATCCTCGCACGGTAGTTATGGGGCTCCGCTCTGCGGCTCTTCGAGCCGCTGTGGAGCTCCGCTATGAAACCATGCAATCTGACCATTCTTGGAAAAGCTACATTTGCTGAGCTATGGCATGGTTATTTTCGCCATTTAGAGAGGTGTTCGATTCTAATTTCTAAGTAGATCACGTCATGCAGGCGTATTTCCTTTATTACTCATTCGAACGTTAATCAGCAGTGCGGCGTATTGGAGACAAGAAAGAAGATACATTACCTCACAAATTTTACATCATTCAAAAGATCTTTTACAAAAAATAATAGTAATGATAACAATAAAAAAATAACTTACACTCTGATATTTTTTCGGCCACAGCACAAGAACATGTAGGGCATTTCTTTACGTAAAATGAACATTCTGCAGTGAAATGGATAGAACATGTAAAACGTTTGATAAATGAAAGATTTTGTTTAGGCCTCCAATAAAGGAGGAAAACATGACAACAAATAAGCATGCTTTATGACGAGAAATCTCCACGACAAGGTAGTCTATAGATATCTAGTTATTGGCACTGCTTTATTTTCTGTTAAGCCTGGTTTTCACTACGACACAAGAATAAGCAAATAAAAACAAAGAAAAACGTGTCCTGTGGGGCTTTACAAGACAAAAGGACGGTGTTTTTCTTTGTTTGTTCCTTTGTCTTTACTTTGCTTATGCTTGGTGTTATGTCGATGTCTTATGTCATACGCTTGACTTCATTCCTTTGTGTTCTCCTTTGTTTTCTGCTTATCCTTGTGCTTGTGTCGTAGTGAAAACCAGGCTTTAAAGGAAATGTAACCTAACTCATTCTCCCTGTATTCAAATTTATAAATGGATATTGGTCACCTAATTCTTCGACAAGACCAAGCAATGGACTAACATCTATTATTACATCGCCACTTCTGCAAGGGGGCAATATAAGATGAATCCTGAGTTCTGATTGGCAACCCGAGCGGGCAAGAAGGGATTATTTTTCCAGTCGGGATTGCCCGCTTGGTCCCGCGAAGCAAAAAAAAAAACAAAATGGCCATATAAGGATACAATTATGCGTTATTGACCAAGAATCAGGTGAAGATGGCTTTATATTGGCCTCGTTTCTTGTTTTGTGTTGTTATAGACCTCGAAAATGTTTCGGTCTATAACTGAACGCAAAAAAGCACTTGACTAATATGTTACCATCTTAGTATAACGAATAATCATATCCCATAGGACAATCCAAGATTTTATGGTGTTCAATGCTTTAGAAGCGTTTGGCATTTCCCAAACTGTCCCTAGCGTACAACTACTGTGTACAAAACTATTTGTCTCGTACCTTCGCAATTGACGTTATGTCCACATGGTTTGAAAGTAACAGATGCTCTTAACTTCTGACACTTTGTACATAAGTCAGTCGCTGATGCCTCTGAATTCTGAACCACCTCTGTAGTTATAATTGATGTTTGGGCACCGCTGTTTGAAGACTGGCTCGTTACATGAGCGCTCTCCCGTTTAGTCGCCTTCTCAGCGAGTTCCTCTTTGGTAACACCTAAACCACATTACATGAAAGCAATAAGAAAATGTAAATGTTGCATCCTTTAAGGGTCTGCCCCAGGGCAGCCTCGTCTATTCTTTCTATTCTATTTTTTACTGGCAAGTTAGGAGTTGGGAGTCACGTGTTCCTCTCCCTAGCATTTGAATCAAAATTTAAAGCACCTGCGATGAACTTTAAAGAATTTACGGCCTTCAATAAAAGTGGAAAGAAGAAGCAAATAAACATGGTCTATTTTGTAAAAACATCGACAGTTCGAAGCTAATGTAACTACTGTCATATTTTATATCTGATATCGACACACACAATAATAAGCTATAGGTTTTTTTGAACGCTCTCTGTCATGACCTATAGCCAAATAATTTACCCTCCGGTACGAAAAATCCAAGTCTATTGACCTTTTTCATAATGGTGTCCGTTATACATGTAGCTTATGAAGCCTTCCTGACCCTTTCGCAAACTCATCGCTCATGAACATAGCCAGCTAAGTGCTACGCACCTCATTGGCTATTAGCTCATGTATGACTTGATCCGCAAACAAACAAAACAATAAATTGTAGGCCATTATGAAAATGTCCGTTGGCGTCTTTTTTCTGTTCTGGTCCTTTTTTCCATTTTGACTCGGCTGCATCTGCTCATGCCATCAAGTACGGATCTTATGCAGGATTTGTTTCACTATGTTCTTCAATAGAGGAGCGCGCAGGGCCGTATGGGTCATATGATATCTGACAATACTATCCTTACGGATGGTTCAGTTGCTAACGGTGGAGCAACAGTCTGGTTGCTAGAACACAACATACAATTTATTACAGTTCTGTTTAAAACTATATACATCCAGACCATCAAACTCTACAGAAATAATAGTATCTTTTTACTCCCTTACTTTCGCAAGTAACCTTGTCTTTGCAAGGTAGAAATCCGACTTCAGCTTTGGAATTCTTGCGCATACAACACATTTCATTCTCTTTGGTTTCATCTTTGTTAGCTTTATCCTCGGTAGTGCTTTCTGCATAAGCTGCTCCAAACGTGGCTGCCTGTAGTTTTCGTTGTAGCCTATTCTCCAGAATTGACTTGTGGCGACTCTCATTTAGCCTCCCTACCACAGGGATCTATAGAAATGATAATAGCGATTTCTTATAAAAGGGTAGTACATGGCCGTGCGGAGATACGGATAATTTCTCTTTGTGTAAAATAATTTTCAAAACGAGATAAGAAATTCTGATCTCTAAGCGGCCATGTAATGATCTATTTATTATTTGAACACCATTGGCATATCAAATCATTTCACGTAATATTCAAACACTTTTTCAAAAGACGCGATTTATGTTGCAATAGCAACGAAGACACAACTAACAACGTGCGAAAATAACACCTTATTTTAGATAGATAGATAGATTGATAGATAGACAAATACATAGATTAATTGATTGATAGATAGATAGAAAGATTAATAGATAGATTGATAGATAGATAGAAAGATTAATAGATAGATAGACAGATAGACAAATAGATTGGTAGATAGATTAAACGATAGATTGATAGATAGATTGATAGATAGATTGATTGATAGATAGATAGATAGATTGATTGATTGATTGATTGATTGATAGATAGAAATGGTTTCGATTCGCTAGCTATTGTTACTATTTGACGCCTTAGTAGACAGGGCACTAAACTGGGATTCCAATTTTGGCCCTTCTATGTTTTAACTCTTGAATCAAGTTTGTATTGACAAATGGTCTGCCTAACACTGATGGGGAAATTTTGACCGGTTTTTGCTATTGTTTGCTTATGCTAGCTCACAATAGCAGTCACTAGTATCAAATCCACTGGCACTAAAACGAGGACTACATTGTGGTTGACATATTCGAGGTAAAATCTTCAGCTACATCGTTGTTTTTATCAACGTAAGACCCGGCGATAGCGTGATATTTTTTATACTTGTTAAGGTAGGTTAAGCTACGAAAAGTATTGCAAATTTCCTAAATGTGTCACAAGTTATCTAGAAAAAAAAGTAACAAAGGAGGAAAAGTAAAAGATGCATTCATCGAACGTTTTCTGCAAACAATGGGCCATTGAGGAAATAGTCGTCATTTTATGATAAAAACCATAGCGTTAATACTAATTCTGATGTTTATACAAACATTGATACTGATACAGATACTGAAAGTTATGTTGATACTGATACTGATACAAATACTGATAGTGGTACTGATACTGATAGTGGTACTGATACTGATAGTGGTATTGATACTGAGAGTGGTACTGATACTGATAGTGGTACTGATACTGATAGTGGTACTGATACTGATAGTGGTACTGATACTGATAGTGGTACTGATACTGATAGTGGTACTGATACTGAGAGTGGTACTGACACTGATAGTGGTACTGATACTGAGAGTGGTACTGATACTGAGAGTGGTACTGATACTGAGAGTGGCACTGATACTGAGAGTGGTACTGATACTGACATTGATAGTGATACAGATACTGATAGTGGTACTGATACTGATAGTGATACTGATGCTGATAGTGATACAGATAGTGGTACTGATACAGTTAATAATACTGATACAGATATTGATACAATTACAGATAGTGGTACTGATACAGATACTGATACTGATACTGATAGTGATACAGATAGTGATACTGCAATTGATACAAACTGAAATACCGATACAGCTACAGAAACGGATGCTGATACCGATGATGATAATGATAATGACTGTGATAAAGAAAATGATAATAACAATAATATTTAAATCACAACAGAGTTCAACCTTCTGCCCACAGTCATATCAACAATAAGCAATTATTACATAGGGTTGAGCATCGCAGCGAATTATGAACCCTAGATAACTCGCTATCATGCAGAAACCGATCCTAAATTTTCTTTATTATGCACAGACCTGTGAACCTGTGCTGACGAGAACCTGCGCAAGAACTCAAGTGTCATTGTACTGTACACTGAAGTGGTAAACGACATATTTTTTTAGCTTGCAACTATTGGACTGTTGCCTGTAGGTATGATGTCACTTCACGCATGAAACCTATTGTCTGTCAGCTCGATGAAACTTCTGCAGATATGTACACAATTGTCTGTAGGTATGACGCAACAAAACAGACCCAGCATAAAGCAGCTGGGTAATTCTAGTCAACCAGAATTAAGATAGCCACACCAATGTAAAATAATAATAATTGCAAAAATGCTACTCTTTCTCTTTAACTACTGATCGGAGATAAAGCTCCTAAGCTCGTGCGTATGTAAGTATCAGCCATTCTTAAATTGATCTAATTTTACCTCTTCATAGAAACGTTCCGGATCAGGATCAGCTCGCCTGCATCACAAAAGAAGTAACAGTTACTTGGAGTACCCTCAGTTAATGTTAAAAAAATTAACCGGGTAAATTCACACACGCTTCATAATCAAAAGGTATCACTCCTTTCCCCATGCAATATTCACTGTTAACTACCTTTTATGTTTCGTTTCTTTCTTTTTGTAAAATATCGGTCGTGAAGGAGATCTGTGATCTTCATCCAGGTCCCAATAATCTAGCGGGGCTGGTTTACTTTGCAAATCTTCATCTTCGCTGTCCTCACTGTCAGTCTTAGAAGAAAATAAACAAAAATGTCCCAGGTTAGCTTAAATTGCAGTTTAACTTGGCCCTGAAATCCCACTCAGTTAACGAATACCGACAAGTCAAAATTAAAACTAGGACAGTAAATGCCAACGCTGTAACTATCAACTCTACCTATGCATGATAGAGAAATCCGATTTTCTCATGATTTGTTATAATAAAGGCCTTGGCATACTTGTTTCAAAAATGTAACTTTCAGGTTGTTTCGATTTCAGTAATTTTCAGTTAGAAACGTTGAAAATCGGCCTTTAAATCCCACTGTTAACGAACACTGGCAAGTCAAAACTAAAACAAGGACAGTAAATGCCAACGCTTTCTGTTAAAATATTTTCTTTGAACGGCTATTTAGAGCTGTCAGATACAAATATATTGTGAGCCTGAATTTTTTATCGAGTTTCAAAAATTATGCTTCTCAGCGGCATAGCGTCACACCAAAATTTAGGCCCAATTCAGGAGCCGCAAAATCATCCTGCTACATGAATTTCCCTATCAAAACTATTATTCGCGATAAAAGTATTATTTCAACTTGGCTTTTATCGAAAAAGTACCTTGGGTAAACGAAATGACAAATTTTGAGAGCGGCATCCAAAGAAAACACTTGAGTTAATTAATCGACATTTTTGACCGTTTACGCCTGCGATTATTATCACAAAAAGTTAGACTGCACTAGACTGTGGCTCTCGTCTCCCATACCATAGCCTTCTGAGACTCTATAACTCAATATCAAAATTAACATGATTTTTGTGGATTAGTAACAGTTTATTTTGAATTGCGAGGTCAAGCAATTTGAACATCTACGTGTTCGTGACAAAGTATCAGTTCAGTTGATAAATGTCTCGACAAAAAATCTTTGGAAAATCTAATAAAGTAGATAACAAATCAAATGTCTGAAAGTACTTCTTTCCACAATGTAACTTATTTTGCTCACAAATGTTAACGTTCTAGCTGGCTTTACGATAACGTTATAGCGTACACGAAACATTCACTTATTCAAAACTGTCTAGTTACACATTAGCCGTAGACACAGGAAACGGAAGCGTGCATGCTTATTTTCTTAATTCTTTAATCTTACTAAGTTATTTCCTACCTGTGCGTTTCTCTCCCTCCCTAATATAAATTGTACTTTTTAAACTGAAATATTCTTCTCACAGTGGTCATTGCGAAGCATTTTTTCATTTGGCCATGACATGTATGACACAAGTACCCTTCTCGTTTGTACACTTCCGGTCGAATTTCCATTGCACGTGCGCTTATACGGTGCCTTGGAATCGCTTGTGTCTTTTGCCCTTCATTGAAAGTTACATGCTATTTGTCATCTCCAGCTAAAGATTCGTGCTTTGTATCACAGCCGGGATTGGTACAATTCTAAGAGATTACAATACATGGCTTCATGTGGATTTGCCAAATTTGTTGGCATAGTTTGTGGATGCAGTTCTGACAATCCTGCAAATGTTCAATGTGTGATGGTAGGAAATTCCAAATACTCGGTAGATGTTCTTTCCAAAATTTTTGTCTCGAGGTGGGGGAAAATATTAAGAAAACACTCTCTTCCCATTACTGAAATTTTTCATCAAGCTATTAACAAATAAACGCAAAAAAAAACATATATGACAAAAAACGGTGTATCTTTGGTATCCAGCGGCAGGATTGACAGATGAGCTTGTGCCTCGCAACCGCCATCAGTTGACCAATCAAAACTTATTATAACAGAAAGCTAAGCAAATTCTTCTTTTCAAGAAAGTGTAGCATATTTGCGTATAAAAAAATCTTACACTAAAATAATATCCACATCAGACACAGATGAGATTCGCGAAGAGGATAGACAGCTCGAAACTGTTTCCTAAGAGGGACAAGCACCTTAGTCCTCGGCAAATAAAGTCGTATTTCTCCAGAATGACGTCAAAATCTTGTCAGGGTGATCTTTCAGAGCTGGATGTTGCATCTGCAGAACACCAGCATATTCTATGGTACATATGGTACATGGCAAGAAATTATTGACTAAGTACAGCTGTACCATCCACCTGTATATGATAGCCTAGACATCTGGGGCCGGTTGTTCGAAGGCCAATTAGCGCTAACCCAAGGTTACATTTTAACATGGGTTTCTTTTCCTCTTGTTAAAAAGCGTTTTCTCCGATAACTTTCTCTATTTTATTCAGAGCATGCAATCATCAAACTGTATTCAAAAGGAATTGTAGTGAATGTGCTTTTTAATCTCTCATACCTGTTTTTAAATTTCGCACTAACCCTGGGTTACCTTAACCCTGCTTCGAACAACCCGGCCTTGTGCTACAATATGTGGATATTTCAATATTGCAACTGACGGTTTTAATGAAAAACGCAAGGCGGAATATTTTGCAGCTCTGAGTAAGCTTGTTCTCGCTTGTTCTTCTAGCAAGTGAGCTAACGCCAAACTGAAAGCGTTGAAATACTAAATATTCAGCAGCTCTTCAGCCCTGGCCAAGAACACGGCGTGGTCGCGTTTATAACGGTATATTTATATTTCGTGGATAGTGTTTTTTGTCCGTTCTTAGAGACTTTTCAACTTACAGGTAGTGGTTGCTGTTTAACTCCCAGCATTGACCTAGAATTGGTGAAAGAGTTTTTGTCTCAATGTAACAGAATACAAAGAGGTCAGTATCTCGGGTTGGCCATTCAATGGTCTGGTGTATACCAAAAAAAATTTCACCTCAGGTGTCATTTCATAATTAAAAGGAATAGTCAATTTTCTATGGAAGTACCGAAACCTACTCTGCAGGAAAAAAAATTAATGCCTACGACATTACATCGAAAGAGAAATTTTGATAAAAGAGAGATGGCTGCGAAACTTCAAGTTCCTGTGGTTTGTCAGTTAATGTGTAACAAAGCAACCGCTTTCGATAAAACTGTTGCGTGCCTGTTACACTATAATCAGCAGCGCAAAGTTTAGGATTTCTCGTCAATACTTCCATATATTTAGTTTGTGATCTGTTACATGAGTTTTCTTTGTCGATAGTGAGTTACAAAGTGATGTTTTGTCGCGTACATTCACCGTGTAAACAGTACTTAGCAATTCAAAATAAACCTGTCATACAATAATACCCTACGTATAAGAACCTGAATTTTTCAGTTTAGACTAAATAGATTCTTATAAATGGTTCTTATATCAATTAATGCTACCAAGGTTCTTAAAATAGGTTCTTATATTTTCATATGAATTTCACCTGAATATACTATATATATCATCTCATGATACAATATAAATCATTTATTTGAACCATACAACATGGTACCTAAACCGGCTTGAAAAAAAAAAAATTATGTCAAGTTAACTTTTAAATAGATGATGATTTTAATTCCGCAGTTTCTACTTATACACTTGTACAACAACCCAACTGATAAGAGCCTAACTTAAAATATTTTAGCCTCGATAGGTTCTTATATGGAGGGGGCATAAAACGAAAATTTTAGTTTAACAGGTTCTTATACGTGGGCTATCACTGTATTGCTAATATTTTGATTTCTGAATGAGAAAAAGTTTACCCATGGCAAATCTGAGTGACACAAAGAACTATTTTACGAGAGATAAAAACCACAGTACAACTTTTATGGATCAATTATTGTGATGGCACTTTCGAGCGTGAAATGTTAATTTTAGTTAAAATTACCTCAAGCGCATTGTTTTCAAGATGCTCTCAAAATTTGTCATTTTATTTACCCAAGGTAGTTTTTAGATAAATGCCAAGATGAAATAATACTTTTATCATGAATAATAGTTTTGATATGGAAATTCACGTACCAGGATGATTTTTGGCTCCTGAATTTGGCTTAAATTTTGGTGTGACGCAATGCCGCAGAAGGGCATAATTTTTGACATTTGATGAAATTTCAGGCTCTCAATATATTTGTATCTGATAGCTCTAAACAGCCGTTGAAAGAAAATATTTTCACAGAAAGAGTTGGCGTTTACTGTTACAGTTTTAATTTTGACTTACCAGTGTTCGTTAACTGTGGGATTTCTGTGCCGATTTTCAACGTTTCTAGCTAAAAATCACTGAAAGCCGCTACATCAAGAAAATAAAAATCGAAACAACCTTGGGCTGGTTATTCGAAGGTCAATTAGCGCTAACCCAGGGTTAAATTTTAACACGGGTTTCTTTTCATCTTTTTAAAAAGCGCTTTCTCCGATAACTTTCTCTATTTTATTCAGAGCATACAATCATAAAATTGTATTCAAAAAGAATTATACTGATTGTGCTTTTTGAGCTCTCATAGCTGCAATTAAATTTGGCACTAAGCCTGGGTTACCTCTACCCTGCTTCGAAAAAACCAGCCCAGAAAGTTACATTTTTGAAACAAGTAAGCTAAGGTCTTTATTATAACAAATTTTGAGAAAATCGGATTTCTCTATCATGCATAGGTAAAGTTGATAGTTACAGCAAGTTGCTTTTAAAAGTTAACAAGTGATTATTTATACAAAATTGGACTCGAAATCATTTGATTTTGGGATTAATTGAGGTGTTCTTAGCCAATCAGCAGACTGAAATATTTGCACGTATATTATTAATTAAAGAGAGTACTTTGTGGTCTTTGAAATACTCACGAGTGCATTTATAATCCAAATTGCTCACAGCTCATTACATTTATTGGTCATAATATAAATGCTACAAATTTAATTACGAATATCTGACTTAATTTCATTTTATCGAGGAACAAGCAAACAAAAACATGTTGAACAAAACCAAAAGAGTTGTTTCGTACTCAAAGAGTTCATGAGAATGAAAGGAAAAGACGAAAAGAATTCGAAAACCTTAAGTCGAGGGAGTTCGATAAAATACTGTGCGCATTCATTCTGATGGTAAAAAAATTATGGCGGTCGTTTGTATCCAGCTTTGACCGCTATTTACAGAAAAAAGGATTATCTCATAGCCATCACAGAAGGACGGGAGTTACGAAAACTAAGACTGAAAGACGAGCTGCAAAGCAGAAGGATTTGCAAAAAGCGGGAAAGGGAAACAAGACAAAGACAGCTCGCGCTCTGACTAACGAAGAGGGTGATGTTCTTTACGGCAAAGAACGTTTGAAGTCCTTGCTAAACACGTTATGGTTAAACAACACCAACCACGTCGGCTTCCTGAGAGGGTGTCAAGAGCATAGAAATATGAGGTGTCCGAAGTACTTGCTAAACGCGTTGTGTTTGAACAAAGCCCAGCACGTCGGCTTAGTGAAAGGGTGTCAAGAACATAGAAATATGAGGTGGGGCGATATTCAGTTACAAACCAGTGCAGATGGGACGGAATGTCTTGCATATACCGAGAAACAAACAAAAACAGTTCAGCCGAAATGTTCTCTTTCCCAGGGAGTGACTGAGATCCAGTGCGAGCGTTCCATCTTTATGCCTCTAAAAGACCGGAATAAAGCCGGTAGATACGTGGTGTATGAGGACAATTAGTGTACCGAAGGCCATCCTTAGCAGTACTTAAACATCTTTATATATCCTAAGACGTTATTTAAAGATGTTTAAGTACTGCTAAGGATGGATGAGAATGTTTAGGATGTATCATGATGTTTAAGGATGTTAAAGTACTGCTAAGGATGGCCTTCGGTACACTATTTGTCCCCATACACCACGTATCTACCGGACAACCCATTTTATTTGGCGGTGAACTTCACCAAGATGGCAAAACCTTCACAGCCCTGGTTCAAAGCAGCGCCACTAGGGGTCAACAAATTGAATTCACTCAAGAGAACTATGGCTCAAAAATCGGGTTTGAATGCAGAAAACCTCACGAACCACAGCGGTTAAACGACCAAGTTAAACGACCAAGAGGTTCCTTCTACTCACATCACCCAAATCTCGGGCCACAAAAATGCTCAGAGCCTTACAAATTACAGTTCCCTTTCAGAGAAACAACAGCGGAATATCTGCAACATCTTGAGCACTACCACTTCAACTAAGAGATCGCTGGCAATTGCAGAAAGAGAAGACGTCAGCTTATCAGAACACCACGAATCTCCTTAACAAGGAGGTGCAAACATGCATGGTGGAACATTTAATATCTCGATAAACAGTGTAAGTCAGCAGAGTTCAAACTTATGATACACAGCGCGAAGCGCCTCCATTATGTGATTAAATCAAACAGTGATTAATCGTCCCTGTACTTTCGAATATTTTTTTTGTATTTAGCGTTACTCTGAATGAGAAAGTTTTTTGACACCTTAAAATTTTTTCTCCTCAAGACAGAGATTCAGCATTTCGTATTTTTTTTTTAAATTGGATTCTTGGATTATTTCGCAAACATGATTTATAAAGCTTGCGTCATAAAAGAAAAAAATAAATTGCTGATTTACACGCTTTTATTCTCCTTTAATGTGTAATAAACAAATTAAACCCTAGAAAGTGTTTTGTGCGAATTTTTATTCACTTGTTGCAAAACTATAGAAACGAACGAAATGAGCGTAGCGCCTGAGTGAGTTTCTAAAGGTTTACAACTCATGAATACAAATCCGTAAGGTGCATTTTCTATGAAGTAATCTATATGTCTCTAGTAGTACATGCAGTTTATACTGTCACAAATTTCAAAGCCTTAGGTAGTTCAACTATAAGACATCTTGTTTAACGTGCGTCCTACCTTCCCTCTTACACCTGGATCGATTCGTCCACCTGGATGACTAAATTCATTTTTTCTCTCAGGAAAAAGCTGTTTTACCTCTGAATGCCCATTGATCGAGGCCAAATAATATGCAGTAAATCCGCAATGGTTCTCTAGGTCGACGTTACATTCACGCTGAAAAAAAAATGGAAAATTTGCAACGGGTTTACAAAAGTATCGGAGCTCGCGGGTTCAAACTCTGGCCGGACCAACACTTAGGGTCACTCTTTAAATAACTGAGGACAAAGTGCTGCCTTTATAATGACATCTCTGCAAAAAGTTAGACTCTCTAACCTTCTCGGATAAGGATGATAAACCGAAGGTCCCGTCTCATAACCCTTGTTCATGATAACTTAGTGGGACATTAAAGAACACACACATTGATCGTAAAGAGTATGGGACGTAGTTCCCGGTGTTGTGGTCTGGCCTATGGGTTGGCGCTTCACATAGCGATAACTTCACTCCGCCTTTCCCCCTGGGACAGAATTGTCCAAGAAAAATAAGTACGTTTGTATGACTCGTAAAATCACTATGCAGGGCAACACAAATTTTCCTGTCCACTCAAAAGACAACGGACAAAAAACATGGTTCTTATAAAGTTTTATATATACAATATATTACATGGCCGTACGGAGATACAAAATTTCTCTATGCATATGAGTGAAATATTTTTCCATATGACAAGAGTAATTTCAATCCCCAATCGACCATGCAATTTCCTTTTAATTACTGTACATAAAATTCAATACATTAACAAGAAAATTATTATTACCTCAGCCAAGGAGGTTATGTTTTCACGCCTGTCTGTTTGTTTTTTTGTCTGTCTGTTAATCGTTTTACGCAAAAACTAATCAACGGATTTGCACCAAATTTGGTGGAAACGTCGCAAATATACCAGGGAATCAATCGATAAAAATTTGGGATTTATCCGGATTAAACTCCGGATCTCAGATCCAGATGAGTGTAATATCAGGTGTACATATGTGGCGGGGCGGAGGTATGCGCTCTACCGAGTGCCCATCTAGTTTGCATTGCGCAGCTTAACATGGTAAAATTACGGCGCAATAGTGGTAAACCTGGTAGTTCAATACAAAAACGCTACCCGAATGTCACTTAGAGACGGACCATTATTAGAAAAGTGATGGGGGGGGGGGGGGTGGGGAATTTTCAGCTTGCACGAATTTTTTTTTCGCTAAAATTTTTTTCTGGTGAACCCCTCTGCACGAATTTTTTTTATTACGTGTGAAAAAGTCACAATTGGACCTTCCTTCTGCATGAATTTTTTTTTACTTGGCATTTTCACTTGCCTGAATTTTCTTTTGTTTTTTTCGCCACCCCCCCCCCCCCCCCCATCACTTTTCTAATGGTCCGTCCCTTAGACGAGAACACACATATACAAGGGGGGTTCTGGGGTACACTGATTTAACCCTCAAATAATCAATTTGAGCCTAATATAAGGTAATAGGATTCTGGGGCAATGACGCAACAGTATAAAAATTTGCATATGCACGCGTATGACCTTGAAACAACAAAAAAAAATATTTGGTTAATTGTTTAACCACAGGAATAAGACTTCTCATGGACGAAAAGCGTTAGTTGACAATAGCAAGAGTAAACAAATAATAGAAAAAATATTTTTGGGGCAGAGGTGCCTTTAGTGATCGTAATAATCTGAGAGGTTGCGTAAAGATACTAACTGCACGCCATACCGGGAAAATCCTGTACCACTACAAGAGTTCCATTCCAACCGGATTTTCCGTGCAAATGATAAACGCTCGAGGCTATGGAAAAACAGCTGGTGACTTTAAAAAGAAATAGCTGAGCAGGTTCTTAAAAACGGAAAGCGATGTAGCCTCCATTATTTGCGCAGTTAAGTCATTAAAAAGAATGGCACCAGAATTTCTTAACGTATTTTTTCCTGACGTTAACTTAGGCTTTCGTAAGAGTGTATCGTATATGGTTCAGGTAAGGATCTGTTTTACTCCTCTGTTATTAGAGGGAATGCAGTGAGCTCACTGGCCGATGTAGTATAACATTACCTGTAGCAGAATCTTCACAATTTCTTTAAATCCTTTCAAGGCAGCCAAATGTAAGGCTGTGTTTCCATCGTTATCAGGCGTGTCAATATCTGGGAACACCTCGACTATGGTAAGGAGGGCGCTGTCAAAACAGTAAGGAAAAGAAATAAATTATTAAACATCGAATTTCTTTAACCAATAAATAGTGGTAGCAATGTAAATCCAAAGCAGTGGCAACGATTATGTGTTAGCACACGGTAGGGTAATAATTAGCGTTTTGGACTTCCGATTACGAGTTGTGTGATAGGAAACCGGGTAACACCACTGTGTTGATTTCTTAAGGAATGAACTGAACTCTACGCTGTCTTTCGTTTGCCATGTGTATAAACTGCTAACGATGAAATAATGCTGAATGTTCTCCTGCGATAGACTGCCACGCCATGCAGTGAGAACGAACGCCACAGAAAGCCAAGTAAGTTCGGGCCAGTTTCCTGGGTCTCTCGTGCGCCTGTATGTAATTATGTGCTATTGACCAGGAGCGAGTTCAAGATGGATGCATATTGGCCAAGTACGTATTCGAATAGTTTTTATTGACCGACGAGTAGAGGCCAATTCAATATCCAGTAATCTTGACCTAACAAGCTTGGACAAAGAGGGATTTATTACATGGTCATTTTGTTTCGGGGGAAAAGGTGGGCAATCCCGATCAGACAACATAGATCCATATTTTTCACTCGGGTAGCCAATCAGAACTCAGAATCCGTTCCATATTGCTCACTTGCGTAAACAGCACTAGAATAATTATCACTAGTAAATACCAACTCAGCAACCTTGGCATTTTAACCAATCTGGTAAGCTCTCCACCTCGGAATATTCAACATTGTTATATACCTAGACTTTCACTCAACAAAACTAACACTGTGATTTTCGGTCACGCGCAGTTGTTGAACGAGCGCAAGTTGAACCGTCTTTGTCTGATTGTTTTTGCTAGGGAAAAGTCTAAATATATAACAAAGCACTTAATGTATGGTCCCTCGGGAAACTAATTAGTTTACGTTCCCTCAAGTCCTGATGTTTCCCTCGATTTCCTCTCGGGAAACTGTTTCCGCTTGTAGAAAGTTAGACAAAACACCACGACAACAAAGAGGTCGACCAGGAAGACAACAAACGATAGCGCTAATGAAGAACACAGTGAAACTGCACAAGCAACATAAAGTCAGGTAAGTCTCTACGCCATCTGTCCTACGCAAAACATTAACGTGGAATGAAAATATTTCACCTTCTCTACAGGACGTTAATATTGAACGACAAAATTTTCTTCCAAAAATCTGGATGAAATTCGAAGAGTAACAACTGAAATATTTTACCATTTAAAAGGTAAAAGGAAACAAAATCATCATCAAACTGTCCAGTCGCCAGCTCCACAATAGGTAATCTATTTAATTTTTTAACACGGTTGTGTTGTCCTTGGCTTCATCGTGGTGTTTGCTTAAGGGGACCGTCTAGTCAGATTTTTTGTTGCGCGCGTGGCGCAGAGCCCCATACTCATGGAATATGGTCAACCTCTTTTCGTTTGGTTGTCACGTGACTGACCGAGCGTACGTGCGTACATACGTACGTACGCGTCTACAGATTGTACGGGTAGGGTAGGGAAGACTATCAAATGCAAGGGAGGGGTACCTCAGGCGAGTCTTGGCAAATCCACATACATCTTTTATATTGGACATTAACAATATGGCCAATTGACAGCTGTCAAAACGGGATAGCCACTGACCAGCATCACATGACCATATTGTGGGCTCGTGTGTCAACTCATCAAGGTGACGTGATTTATTTGGAAACTGGCCGCTAAGCAGTAATTGATTTACTAGATCGTGGGCTCAAGTCTCGAGTTTTGGTAGCCCGCGTATTTTTGGCGGGAAATTGCGTTGACGACTGAAAAAAAAATTTTCAGTTCATTGTTTTTTTGAGACACAATATTATTACTCTACACTATTAAAGCTTTACTAAAAGATAAACGAAACAATTTCTATTGCTATGTCGACAAACAATAGCAGAGAAAATATAATTTGCATAACACAGGGTTCAGGTGAAGAGCAACGGGAAAGAGAGCGGAAGAGAGCAAGAATTAACTGGGGAAGAATGAGCGAAGAAGATCGCCAAAGAAGGCGTGCTCCTGAAAGAGAAAGGAGACGAAATTATAGCAAGGAAGGCCAACAAGCAGAAAGAGTCCGGGCTCGAGAAAACAGACAAAATGTTAACGAAGAACGCCAAGAAGCGGAAAGACTCCGTGCTGTGGAAAACCGACAAAATTGTAGCGAAGAATGCCGAGAAGCGGAAAGACTCCGTGCTGTGGAAAACAGACAAAATTTTAGCGAAGAATGCCGAGAAGCGGAAAGACTCCGTGCTGTGGAAAACAGACAAAATTTTAGCGAAGAACATTTTACCATACCTTGGTGAAACATTTATTTCACCGAGGTGTTCGTTTTAACACGAAAATGACAAGAGTTGTGTCCTGCATTTCCCAGTAGCGTGTACAAATCTTTTAAATACCTTTACGCAAATAGAATGGTTAATTTCATCAGGAATAGAATACAGTACATTGACAATTTGTGTTTTTTGTAGAATATACTCCATGACTTTGTAGGTAGAAAGACCGTACAAATGGCAGACGAAAGTTTAGACAAAAATCATAGCGAATTAACCGACCTCGACACTAAACTATAGTTAAAAACGTTTGAGAATTCCTTCGCAATATTTGAGAATGCTTTTACAGTTTAAAGTGAAATGAAAGTACTAAACTGGAGCCCCGCTTTTAGGTTTGGCTAAATCTATATATTAGTTTAACCTATCTTCTTTAAGGTTTCGAAGTCTTTTTCACATAAATTGGCCTGTGAAAGCTGATTAAAGCGATTTGCGTGATGTAACCCGCCAATGGTGATCGGTTGCCATGGAAACGGTCAAGGCATAATTTAAATTTGTGCCAACTTTAAGAGCATTTTTCTCAAATTTGCTCTTTTCCAGAAGTAGGCATCTGCCCCTAACCATTTTTTTCTTTAAGTATATGACCAATTGCCGTGAAATTTGGCACAGACTGCCTTAAGGATGTAAACTATGATCCTATGGAGCGAAATTGGATTAAGTTAAATACTTGAGGAGATATTTGTTCTTCACCCACATTTGGAAGTATTTGGTTGCCATGGGAACACTAATGGCTTTACCCCGAACCCGCTCCATAGGATCATAGTTACTTATGGATAGAAAGTGAAATTCATTTTTAATTAATTCTGCACATAAAAAGTATGTGGGGCAGACAGCAACCCTCAGCTGATAAGGTCAAATTCAGGAGTTAATTATTAACTATCTTTTGACTACTTCATCTCAAGTTACACCTTCCTGTGTAGGTCATTCTGAGGGGATGCTCTGGTGAAAATTCCATTGTTTTCTATAAAATCCTTACAGAACCCCACGTATGCCATAGTAGCGCGGTTTCATCAGGAGGCGCTGGTGCGGAACCGAATCAAAGGCTTTCGAAAAGTCCATGATTATTAGGTCAGTTTGCTCACCTTTATCAAGGGAGCGAGCTATTTCTTCTACTGTACAGATTAACTGAGTTTCACATGATAATTTTTTACGAAAGCCATGTTGGTAGTTAACTAACACTTGATTTGAATCAAGGTGAGACATCATTCATGGAAGATAACGTGTTCCATAATTTTACAAGGCACCGACGTAATAGAGATCGGTCGATAATTTTCCGCTAGGCTTCTGCTACCTTTCTTGTATACGGGTACTACTGACGCTTTAAGCCAGTCCTGGGGAACCGAGGCCGTGTGGAGTGACTGCGTGAACAGAAACTGTAGAAAAGGAGCTAATTCAGTAGCAGCCTCCTTTAATATGTAGCAAGGGATTCCGTCAGGACCATTAGCTTTTTTAGAGTTCACCTTCTGAAGAAGTTTCGTTATCCCCGCGGTGCTAAAATGGATAGGTGGTATATCAATATACGGGCTGGTAGCCTCAGGGGGCATGTTTTGCAGGTCTTCTTTCGTGAAGACAGACTTGAAATAATTACTTAATAAATTTGCTTTCTCCCGACTATCGGACGCCACATCATCGCTGAGCTCCAAAGGAGCGACACCAACATTGTCTTGCCTTTTAGATCTTATGCCTAGGTCCAGAATCGTTTGGTTATTGTAGGTTTACTATTTTCCAGGTCCATGTCATCGGTCGTTCGGAGGTCCAGCAAGTACTTATCATGACCGATAGACAACCTTTTCTTAATTACTTTACGTAGGTCTTTAAACTTTCTCCAATCAGCTTGATTATTTGACTTGCGTGCTCTGTTATATAGTTTTTGTTTCTTACGTATCATGCGCTTGATTGAGCTATTCAACCACGGTAAATTCCAGCGCGATCCCAGTTTCTTTTGGGGGAAGTACTCCTTCATAACCTTAAGAACTGATTCTGTGAAGAAGTTGTAGTTTTCGTTGACTGATTTATCTTGTGGGTTGTTAGTAAGATAATTGCCTAGGCGTGTTTCCAAAACGTTTCGAGCGGATTCTATGTCGCCCTTTCAAAACAAGAAAACTTTCCTCGGTTGTTTTCTGTTAAAGGACGGTTTCAAGGTAATATCCACAAGAACTGCATCGTGATCGCTCATGCCGTCGACTAACTGGACATTATTTACTTGGTTTGGGTTGGTTGAGAGTACTAAATCAAGAATATTTCCTTTGCGTGTAGGTTGTTTCACGTGCTGAGACATAGAGTGGTCGTTTATGATATCAAGCAGCTTGGTGTTTACTTCAATACCATAGGCGGGGCTAGGTTTTAGCGAGTATCCCCCTTCTTCATCCCAGACGACATCTGGCAGATTGAAGTCACCGGTTAGTACTATATTTGGGAGAGATTTCGCTGTGAGGCTGGACAGAGTTTGATCCAGACAGTCCAAAGGTTCGACAGCGCAATTTGGTGTTCTACAAATGGATGGATCCGATGTAGAGTGGTTTGTTTCCCACAACATGTATTTTCGTCCAAGCTGCCTCGCAGTTGGAGTCCAGATTACTTTCGTGGGTCGCAATCAATTTGTTGGAGACAGCTGTTAATACACCACCACCATTAAGATTACGGTCTTTTCGAAAAATCGTGTAATTGCCACCAAGAATTTCCGATGAAAAGATTGAAATGTCAATACGGGTCTCATTTGCATTTATAATATCAGGCTTGTATATTGCAGCCATGAGTTGGAAATGTAGCCGCTTCGAATGACTTCTCAAGCTGCAACAATTTAATGACAACACTCGTAATGTGGAGCTACATTGTGATGCTTTACCATTCTTTTGTGATTGAGTTGCGGTAAAGCTCTTTCCATCTATTCGCGAAGTTGGCGGATGTCTACAAGGAGTTGATGAAGCGCAGGGCTCGCCGTCACTTGTTGTTGAATTGAAAGAAGAAAAACGGGCAGTTGATGTGATATCGTCAAGGGGCGAAAAAAAATTGCTGGTCAGGGTATCACTGCTGGAATCAAAAAGAGAGCTGGATAAGCTGGGAAGGCCACAATCACAGCAGATCCACATGCAAGAGCTATTAGCTAGGGCGTCGTAAACAGGCTTGTTAATATTACAACATCGTGCATGATGCCAACGATCACAATTATCACATTGGACAGCCTTTTGGTTGGATTTAACAGGCTTAGCACACACTGCACATGGATACTTTACACCAGGGCCAGGATTAAGTGAAACATCTCCACACAGAAGCAGAAGATTAAAGAAGACAGCGCCAGATCGACATGAAGATTCCAAGATGGCGGACCGCTTCGTGGATCTCTTCTGCCAGCAAGCCGCCAGTTTGACCCAGTGGAATGTAGTTCCGGTGCTTAAAGTCGAGTTCGTATGATTATGGATGCAACTGGAGTTTGTTTCATGGGACTGCAGCAGGCAGAGTCGTAAAAATAAAGCCAAAAGAACTAAAAAACACGGAGCAGCAAAATTCACAACCACCATGCTTTAAGGTGCTGACGTGACTTCGTCGATTACAGATGCAGTGTTTTTCCATTGGTTAAAGTTGCATTTTCTTGCGATGTTACTGTTGATACGATCGAGAATCCTTTTGCTGACTCTGCCTATTTCGGATTTCGTTGGGTTGATTAGTCTGCAGGTTGGTTTGTTAGCGAAGTTAGGCTTGTGGTCTTTAAGTGTTACGAAGGCGTCTATTTCGGCTGTAGCGTCCACTCTGTCGTCGATGCCCAGCTTCGTAGCGATTTCTATGTTTTCTTTATGGATGACGCGTGTGGTCTCGGGTTGTGCTTTCATGTATGATTTTGTTATGTTTTTTTCTAGTAGATTGTTGTATGTTGATGGTTCTAGTTTGTAGAAGTTCGTAGTTTTGTCGGCGGCAGTTAGTAGCTTGGGTTCGTTTCTGATAACTTATCAAAACGCTGCGAACCACCGTAAAATCTTCAACCGCAAAACCATCAAGATCAGTTACAGCTGCATGAACAACACTAAACAAATAATCGACAACCATAATAAACGCATCTTAACCACATCTACACAAACCAACGATGCTGCCGCCGGTAACACTAAAGAAAGAAAGACATGCAACTGCCGACAAAAGAACAATTGCCCACTCAACGGAAACTGCCTACAACCATCGGTAATCTACCAAGCCACCGTTACGCGCAAAGACAACAACACGTCCCAAACCTACATCGGACTTACGGAAAACGACTTCAAAACAAGATACAGAAACCACACCGCATCTTTCCGCCACGCTAAACACAGAAACTCCACCGAGCTCAGCAGACACATATGGACCCTTAAACACAACAACATTGAACACTTTATTTCCTGGCGGATCCTGTCTTCACACTCGCCATACAACAGCTCAAGCAAAAGATGTAACCTCTGCCTCAAAGAAAAATTCCTAATCATCTGCCGACCCGAACTATCCACGCTAAACAAACGTAATGAGCTTGTGTCTTCTTGCCGCCACAGAAACAAAACCCTCTTACGCAATACCTGAAACTTAACGATTTCTGAGAATAATTGTTAATTCTAAAATGTAACAGATATAACGCATGTTCATGTTAGTCAAGCTAAATCATTAAAACATGCAGCCTATGACAAACGTGCATTATAGTGAAATACATTCTCACAGATTACATCACACACCTTGTCTGTGCTAGAACGACACTGTCTCTTATTTTTGCTGGCTGTAAACATTTTAAGTAAAGACTTTCCATTTTGTTTATAGACGAAAACGTTTATTCTATGTGGTTTTCGATTGTTTTACATACATTCAGTACTACCCTTACAAAACTAGCATTTTTAGTGAACATTTTACAAGGGGAAAAAACCTTGCTCCCAGTATTAGTGTTCTCAGTAGTATACACCTTTTCAGCAACCTTGGCATTTTTGACTAATCTGATTGGCTCATTATTTTCGGTATACTTAACAACTATTCCATGAAATCAAGTCGTACATTAGCTATTATTATATCTACAACCCCTGGATATGAGCAAACGCGCGATCTGATTGGTTCCCTACTCACAGGCTATCATTTCTTGAATTAGACTGACTAGACTGGGAGAAATTCAAGTCTTGCTTTAAACAAAATATACCGAAAAATACTCCAGAAGCAAATAAATATGGGATTAAATTATTCGACGGTAAGTGAGCAAATTATATAACGAAATTGACACGATTGTTTATTAAGAACTAAAGTGAAACTCTTACTAACAGCCGCCATTTTGAATCATCCGAGGAGCCCCTAAACTCAGTTTTTTTTACTTCTGCCTACTTTTTTCCACTTTTGATACTCAGATTTGTTCGCTAACTCGAAAATAATTAACAATTACATTAAGGAGATGTTTTGAAACTTTTTTGAACATCGGCTCGACAACAAGTCGGCTTGATAACAACATGTATTGTGGGGATAGTTTCTAAAGAAATTGGTGCTGCGTCGGTGGGAAGTTGAAACACAAGAAATTGGGTAAATCAAACGAGTTGATTAAGTAAGTTATACCACCGTAAGGTAAAAAGGAGGTGCTGACGTTTCGAGCGTTAGCCCTTCGTCGGAGCGAATGCAGATTGCGCAAGATTGCCCATGATTGCCCATTGCGCAAGATTGCCCATGTAAGGGTTAACAGTGATTCGCTCCGACGAAGGGCTAACGCTAGAAACGTCAGCACCTCCTATTTACCTTACGGTGGTATAACTTACTTAATCAACCCGTTTGATTTACCCAATTTCTTGATAACAACATGGTTCTGTTTACTAACAACAACAAAGTCAATTCTTGTCGTGCAAACTAGTTCCAATTTCTCCTGACAATCAAAGGCTTAGAGATATAATAAAACAATTGCTCCACTCAATCTCGTTGTACATGAACTATAGCCAACTCGGTGCTACGCGCCTCGTTGGCTATTAGCTCATGTACGACTCGATTTCGTGGAACAATTGCTAAATAGCAGCAGAGGTGTAGTAGTATGTTACCGTAAAAATTAAACGATTTTACTTTTTTTATTGAAACCCGACTTTAATTTTTTTATTTAACTTTTTCCAAAAATTTGAAAAACGATTTTACTTTTTTTATTGAAACCCGACTTTAATTTTTATTTAAACTTTTACAAAAAATTTGAAAAACGAATTTGTGGTTTAAAGATTTATAAAATGTTTATTAAACATGGAACAAGACGAGGCAGAATTGAGAAGACTTAACATTTTGAAAGAGACTGCGAAAAGGCATGGAATTAAAAATTACTATGAAATGAGTAAATCTGAACTTATCAAAAAGATAAGAAAAATACCGGGGGTAGTTGAAGAACTTGAAAAAGAAAAAGAACAAGAACAAATAAAACAACAAGAAAAACAAAAAAAAAGATTGGAAAAAATATTAAAGAAAAGAGACGAGCAAATAAAACAAAATGAAGAAAAATTAAAACGAAACGAGCAAATAAAAAGAAATAAAAAAATATTAGATCAATATTTTGAACAATTGAAAAGAAAAGATGAACAAATAAAACAACAAGAGGAACAAATAAAACAAGCTAAAAAAGAGGCTAGAGATTATGAGAAAAAAGGTGCTAGACCTAAAGAGCCAAAACCACAAAAACCACCACCTTCTTCAAAAAAACCTGAAAGAAAAGAAGATTCAATTATAGGTAGGGATAATGAGAAGAAATACGATAAAACAAAAAACAAAAAAACTAAAAGAACAACAACCCTTAGAATATTTCCAATAAGGCCTCCTGAACATGGAGAAGAAACCCTTCGAAATATCACAGAAGGAAATGAAAACATTTTCCCAATTAGGAGAGATCTAGATAATGATTTATCAGAAATAATTTATAATGAATTGGAACCGAAAATAGAAATGCGCTCAAGAATTGTTATTAGTTTTAGCGCTTCGGTTCATAGAGGAAATGGGGAAATAGCTTATCACTCCCACACATTTAGGGGTGAGGGGTCTTTTTCCATGCTTTCAGAAATAAAAGATTATATTGAGAGGTGTGAGGGACAAAGATTGAGTTTGGAGGGTATTGCTTGGAGTAGAGCATACTTACCTCCATCAAAAATCATTGATAAAAAGGGTGCTAATGAAGGGAGAGTTGAATTTACAGAGGTAAAAGTAAAAGTTATTCACAGTAACGAACCTCTAATTGGGTGTGGAAAATTACCAGACAGTCTTCGTAATAAAAAATGTCTTTATGCTGTAGATGGTAAGGATGATAATATGTGCTTTTGGCGGTGCCTGGCTATTAAATTGAACATTATTGATGGTAAAGAAAGACCCGAAAAAGACATTGAAAAACTATCACTATCATTAGCCCGAGATTTTTATTATAACAAAAAATTGAAAGCCTCAGAAGTTAGACCGACAAAACTTGTTGATTTTGAGAAAATTGCAAAAATGTTTTCTATTAACATTAGGGTTTACGAGCAAAAAGAAAAAGAAAACTATGAAATTTGGAAACTTGTTTTTGGTAAAGGGCAATTCAAAGATAATTTGCCTGGTTTAGATATGGGGCTTTATGAGGGGCACTGTTTTTTCATAAAGGATATAGAGATGCTATCCAAAAAATGGGAATGTTCAGGGTGCAAACAAATATTTAACCGTCATGACTATCTTGGTGACCATGTAAAAAATAACAGCTGTAAAGGAGGTCAGACAAAAATATTATGCTCAGGAGAAAAGATAAAATATATTATGAACAACTCTGAAAAGGTGTTTTATGGTGGTAATACACAATTTAGCTATAAAGCTTGTAGATGGATAGATGAACAATCAAAGATTATAGGAAAACATATTCATCATGCTTTATGCGGTCATGGTGGTGAAAGGTGTGTTAAAGATGAAAGCGGAAATGAGATTTTTTTGGTGGATGGATACGAACCCGGGACCAATACTGTTTTTGAGTTTTATGGGTGTAAATGGCACGGTTGTACCTGTTCAAACGAAGATGAAACTAAATATAATGAAACAAAACAAAGAGAAAAGATTATTAAAGATTTGGGGTATAGTGTTGTATCGGTTTGGGAGTGTGAAAAACCTAAATTGGGTGATATATGGTTTGAGAAGAAATTTATACCGTACCCAGATTTTATTGATTATGATTTTGAGGCAATATTACAAAAAGAATTTCAACATATTACTGATGATTTATCTTTTAACCAAACACATATACCGGTTAGCGTTGCAATACATGACACTCTTGAAAAAGAACCTACATTTATTATAAATTCAAATCCTGATGATCTTGTAAAAGAATTTGTTGAAAATTTAGAAAAAAGAAGAAAAAAGATTGTTGAAAGGGTTAAAAAAGAATATCCATTACCTGACCAAGATTCTATCCCAAAGAAAGTTTTAGAAGAGTATGAAATATGGTGTAATCAAGTTCCTGTTTTAGGGTTTAATAGTGGAAAGTATGATATCAATATGATTAAAAGATATTTTGTAAAAAACATGACTGATAAAACAAAGGAGATTTTTGTTGCAAAAAATGCGAATAAATATATGTTTTTGACAACCCCCCATTTCAAATTCTTGGATGTGATGTCTTACTTGGCGCCAGGACTTTCTTTTGATAAGTGGTGCAAAGCAAACAACTGTGAAGCTAAAAAACTTGTATTTCCCTATGAATGGTTGGATAGTTATGATAAGCTTTCTCAAGTTGGGACAGTAAAACATGAAGACTTTTACTCAAGTTTGAAACAAGAAAATATTACAGTAAAAGAATATGAAGAATATTTGATTGAATTTGAAAAGAGAGGCTGTGTTACAATGCTGGACTGGTTGAAAGAGTATAATCTTCACGATGTTATCCCTTTCAAAGAAGCTTTGGAAAAAACACGCGCACAATATTATCCAGACAAAATCGATATATTAAAAGATGCTGTATCAATCCCAGGCGTCTCAATGCGGTATGTTCTAAATAAATATCAAAAAATGAAAAAGAAAGGTGATCCTGAATTGTATTCCCCAGGCCAATACTGCATTCATAGATGCCACCAGAAAATGAAAGATTGTAAAACATGCGATAAAAACAAGATTTATAAATTATTGAAAACTGGTATGGTTGGGGGGCCTAGTATAATATTTATGAGATATGCAGAGGTGGGAAAAACAAAGATTCGCCCCCATAAATATAAATTTCCTAAAAAATGCGAGAGAATTGTTGGTTTTGATGCAAATGGTTTATATCTTTACTGCGCAGGACAAGAAATGCCATGCGGTAAAGAAGAATGTATTGAGGTAAAAAACCCATCAGAGCCAGAAACTGTTACGAAAATTTGCAAAGATATTCTTGATGGTAATCTTTTCGGTTTTTGTCAAGTTGATATCCATGTGCCTGAATACTTAAAAGAAAGGTTTGAAGAGTTTTCACCTCTATTTGTTGTAGATAGCGTTCCAGAAGATTTGGTACCTGAACACATGAAAGAATATCAAAAAGCTACAGGTAGAAAACACCTAAAAGATAATAAAAAATTACTGGGGGTTACCAAGACAAAAAAGATATTGTTATATACACCTATAATAAAATGGCTTCTTGAGCATGGTTTGAAGGTTACAGCTATTCATAATATTTTGAAGTATGAACCTGGAAGACCTTTTGAATGGTTCCCAAAAGAGGTGTCCGACGCAAGAAGAGATGGTGATATAGAGGTTATGGTGGAAAAATTAAGTAAAGCTTTTGATGAAAACAAAAATGGTGATGTCGTAAACCTTACTAATGAATTAAACCAATTCCCTGATATATTAAAAATTATTGAAGAGAATATCCCGAACAGGCCCGGCTACGCCGATGAAGACATTCAAGTATTGATTGAAAAACTAAAACCAAAGTATAAAGGTTGTAAAGAATTGGGTGACACTTACAAACTAAAAGGAAATTCATTCTATGGAAAAATGATAGAAGATAAGGAAAAACACAAGAACACAAGGTATACCCAGGATGAAAGCGAGATTGATAAAGCCTTAAGGTCCCCATTTTTTGAAGATCTTACAGAAATAAACGAAACATATGAAATAGTAAAAAGAAAACGGCAAATAAAAATAGACAGGCCTTATCAATGCGGTATCGCGGTGTATCAGCTAGCCAAACTTCGTATGTTGGAATTTTATTACGATTTTCTTGATAAATATGTGGATAGAAAGGATTTTGAGTTGATACAAATGGATACCGATTCTATGTACATGGCAATTTCGGATAAAAACTTTGATAATATTATAAAACCAGAAATGAGAAAAGAATACTTTAATGGGGGAAAACGGGGAAACCCCTACCCGCAAAGCGGAAAAGAAAAATTCCTATCAACCTCGAAATATCACGACAAGACCCCAGGATTGTTCAAAAAAGAGTTTGATGGTATTAGAATGATTGCACTTTCATCAAAATGTTATTACGCGGAGGATGAGAATGGAAAAGTAAAGTATAGTTGTAAAGGTACAATTCATAGGCAAAACGAAATGACCTGGGATAGATACATGTCGGCTTTGAAAGGGTCAATTGATATGGCACAAAACACAGGATTTAGAGTCAATGACAACCAAATTGTGACATATACCCAAATTAAAAAGGGATTGAATGGGTATTATGATAAAAGAAGGGTTGATGAGGATGGAATTCACACATACCCCCTTTATTAAAACGGCTTTGCCGGCCCGAAGGAAATTATTTCAAAACAGAATCGGGAGGCAGTTCGGTGTCATCTGGTACAACTTGAATCTCCTCCCTTACAAAACCTCGTCTTGGCCCGTCTTGTAAAAAATATAAAACGGGTTGATTGGGAGAAACGACGCTGTGCGTAATATAATAAACTTTTATACTCCAAATAGGATCTGTGGCTCGTCTTCTTTCACCACCCTCAAGTTCACCCGGAGATAATAAATATCTAACACTTACCTCAATTGGCAATCTAACTTCATCAAGACCCACAACTCGCTTAGTTCCTCCTTTCAGTCGGTAACTTTTAGGTTTGATATCAACCTTTTTCTGTTTTATGGCGCCCCCGGGTTCTTTACCGGTTATTCTAGTTGGTGTATTATTCAAAGTTTTTAGAATATCAGGTAATCTTTTTACCCATACTCTTGATCGGGCAGAGCCACTAAGACCTGAAGGCCCGGCTACGCCGATCATTTCTTGAGCATATTGATGGCTAAATAATTTTTCACTTAATGTCCTATTTGCTCTTTCTACAAACGATTGGGCTCTATGGTTACCAGCTTCACTTCTTTGTATTTTCACATTATGATAATTCATGAGTTTTGAAACCTCGCCCATAAATTCCTTTCCAGGATCAACCATTAATGTTTTGGGGTATTTCATTTTCCTGGAATATATTTTTGTAAAAGCTTTGGATATCTCTCGACTTTCTTTTGAGGTTAATGCTTCAGCATCTTTGTATCTACTTGCCACATCAACAACAACTAATGCATATTTATATGTTTTTCTTCCAACTCTATCATGCGGTAAAAATAATAAATCTGCTTGGTGAATATGATTAGGTTTATCTACTACCCAGTGCGGTCTAGGTATATATTTAGGGGCTGGAAGATAGATTTGCCATATTGCTTGTTTCTCTAACCATTGTTTTGCTTCATTTTCACTAACCTTCACTTCGTGGGAGGGTCTTGCCCGATTCACTTTTTCCGCTAATTTAGGAATTGCAGAATATCCTTTCCAATATCCTTCAGTTGAATAATATATTTTTGAAAACCTTTGGGATATTTTTTCGCTACTCATTTAAAGATTAACCAAAGTATCTTATAAATTAATATGACAGCCGTATCTGAAAAAATTAACCCAAACAGGATTCCGAGAGTACCACTGGGTTTGAAAGAGGAATCAATATTGAACAGAATTACTCTAAACCCCTCATCAGCCAATCCTGGAGAAACACTATACATAAATATTCCAAAACTTACCGAGAATTTAGTTATTGTTCCCGGAAGTGTATCTCTGGTATTTAATTTGAATGTTGAGGGGCATGAAAATAACACCCTTGTAAATAATGTGGGTAGTAACCTTGTTTCTAGAATAAAGGTTCTTTTTGGAGGTGAAACACTACAGGACACACAAAGATACGATCTATTTCAAACATACCACGATCTATTCTTAACAGATGAAGAAAGAGAAGATCGATTAGAGCAAGGTATTTCTTCTTTAGACATGAGGAAACTACGTACAAATGCGGGTGATAAGGTAGACACAGATGCAAAGGAAGTGGCACTTGCAGTAGTACACAACACCAAGTACCATATCCCACTAAACCATCCTATTCTAAACGATCATGGGGTTTTCTACCCAAAAGCATTAGATCATCAACTAATATTTGAGATTACACTAGCTTCAGTTCAAGATATTGTTGTTTATTCAGATACAACAAAGACTCCAACTTATAAAATCACAAACCTTGAGTTGGAATATTCTTGTATATCAAGCGAATACTTAGCTCGTGAGGCGCAAGCGGCTTATCAGGTTGGTAAGGGGTTCTTTTATGAAAATGTAACTCTACACAAAACTTTCACCATATCCAGACCCACAGACACTGTTATAAACCAGCATATTAATCTACCGAGAAGGTCAATTACAGGCATATTATGTTTGTTTATATTACCATACACAGGAGGAACACGAAATTCTGAGAATTTTTTCAATCCAGGTATCACCGCAATCAATGTTGATGTTAATGGTGTTCCAAATCGTTTATACTCAAAGGGAATGGTTCCGTCAGATCTTTGGGAGTCGGTAAAGAAACGTTTTGGGAGAAATGACATGAAAGAAAAGAATTTTTATAATAATAAGTTTGCTCTGTGGATAGATTTGAGAACCCACCCAGATAATAACATTCATGGCGGGGGTCTAGCATTAAACAACGCACAAGACGGTATAAAAATAGAAATTAGAAGAACACCTTCTGGTTCTGGTATTATTAATTGTTACATGTTTGTTGTGGCTGATGCATTAATGGAGGTTATGAATTCAGGTTTGCGCTCCATTATGTACTAAAGTAAAGACCGCACCCCGAACGAAGCGAGGAAACTTAAGATCAATCATGTACTGACCGGCTATGCGTACTTAAAAACCTTTGGTTATGATACAAAAATGGAAGAATTACGAGATAAAATTCCTTTTCATTGTATCATAACCGGGCCAACAAATTGCGGAAAAACAAAGTACATCATAGATCAACTACGCGGGCCATTCCGAAAATTGTTTGAATTCATTGTTTTAATTTGCCCAACCTATGCTAAAAATAAAACATATCATGGTTTTGCTAGAGGAGATAAACGTTTCTTTGTATTATCACCAGATGCCAGTAACGTTGATGAGATTAATGAGTTATTAACTGATTGTCAAACTTTATTCTCCGGAACAAATACACTAATAATTTTAGATGATTGCGCTGTTTCTAATGACCTGAAAAAAAGATCAAACAAGTTTATAGATTTAGCATTTTCCGGAAGGCATCATGGATTATCAGTTTGGGTTCTCACTCAACAATTAACATCGATAGCAAAACCATTCCGAGAAAATGTGGCTTGTGTGGTCTCATTCCATAATCCATCGCAAAGGGGGATGAAGATGCTTTTTGAAGATTATGGGGGTGATTTAGACCCTGAAACCACTAAAAAGTTTGTTCAAATCTTGAAAACTGAAAAATATTCTAGAATATGTTTGTGTTTAAGATTTCCATTTAATTGCTATTTGGAAATCCCTTCGGGGTAGGCTTCGCCGTATTTCCAAATGGGGTGTAGAGAAGCGGTCTAAAAGAATCTTTGTATTATTAGAAAATTATAAGATGACAGATTCTCCGGAAGATTATATTGGCGCCGCCAGTCCAAAGGATATTAAAGTAAAAGAAGAAAAGACCGACCAGAGGGATGAACCCGAAAGAACTGATGAAATTGAAATCAAACAAGAATCACTGGCTATTCTAGCATCTCTTGGAACTACAAAAGAATATTTAGGAGTTGATATGAGTTTGGGTGATGTAAAAAAATTATCAGTAAAAGATATTGAAAAATATTATAATCGTTATCAAGCGGTATTGGGTAAGAAAATTAGTGGCGGATTGGTAGATTCATCCCTTCAATTGGTTTCTCAAGTCATTTCTTATGTGGTTCCGGTGGATGATATAGAAGCTCTTTGTTCAGATTTGAAGAATGATGATTTGGTTAATCGAGAACTTACAAACATTGTAGGGCTATTAGCATTGAAAGCAGGAAGGTTTGCAGCACTTGCTAGCGGGCTATTTCAAGTTGCTAAACACGTTAAATTAAAAAAAAAATCAACAAGTTTCAAGTGTAATTACAGATAACTCTAACACAACTGAGCAGGCCACTAGCGGTACTGATACTGTTTACTAATCACAACTTATTTAAAGATTCTTTACTTTGTGAAATAAAATAATGTCTGACCGAACTGAACGAAGTGAAGGAGGAACAGAAGTTGATCGGGGCGAAGCCCCTCCCCGCTTTGCAGAACAAATTACAATGGATCCAATGCCTGAGCAAAAGAAAGACACTAAAAAGAAAGAGAAAGATCCTAAAAAGGTTGCGGCTGGTAAGAAACTGGCAGAAAATAACAAAATGGCTAGAGAAGCATTAGCCAGGGAAATGAAACGCGAAAAGGAAAAAGCTGATACTAAAGCAGAAAATTATAATGAAGAAGAAAATGGAAATAGGGCATGGCTTCCAGAGCTATCATTTACGACTGTTTTATCGATTATCGGAATAGGATTTACCGCATTTGATATGTTTATGAGATATCGGACGGGGCCCTCCCGGCAAAAGGAGGAACGAATGCCTGCTTGTCCTGCGGTATCTCAAGTTCCTGCACCACAACCAAAAATGGGAATGATATAATTATAAAACCCTAAAGGGATCTAAAGATTTCTTACTGGTTTAGTAAAAAAAAATTATGTCAAACGAAAACAAACTTGTGAAAACCGTTACTGATTCAGCAGTACTTATCGGATTAGCCGCTGGAGTTGGTTATGTAGCCAAAAAGATGATGAAAGAATCATTTATGAACGATCCATCCTCGAGTGTTACAAATTACGCCAAGTGGGTTGTTGTATTGTCTGGTAGTATGTACCTAAAAACATATTTAGAGGATCAAAATATTTTACCAAAATAATAATTATGGCAACAATAGCAATGATGTTGGGAGGAGCTGTATTAAATGCAACTGCCTTTGTTGGTGGATCATATCTTGCAAAATATCTATCTGGTGGCGGGGCCTCCGATACAGAGAAAATACGACACGATAAAGCACTAGAAAAATATCAAAAAGATTATGCAGAATATCAGGAAAAAAGACAGAAATTAATCGATTGGGAAATGAAGAAAAAAGATGAAAAATATCAAGCTTCAAAAAATCTTTCAAAAACGGGTGAAGCTTTGAAATTGTACAGTGAGACACACGAACCAAAATTCTCGAATTATTACAAACCAAGTGATAATCAAAAGGCGGGCGAAATGGTATATGTGGGGGGCGGGATGTTGGCATTGGGTTATGGGGCTAGTAAATTATTATAAAATATAACATTATTTTGTTATGTAACCAGTAATTAGGTTATATAACATAATTTTTTTATTTCTTATTGAGTTCACATAAGGCTTCCATTATCTGAATCTTCGTCATTTTCCATAAAATTTGAAGCTGATTCGCTGTTAGAAATAATTACTTCTGGATTATATTTTTTACGGGGAGCTAATCTTTTCATTTCAGTTTTTGGTTCTACAGCGGCATCATACAGCTTTACCTGAAGTGAAATACGATTCCCAATAAATATTGATTCAATTTTGATATTGCATTCGGCATGGCATCCTTTATTCATTAAATCTTCGGGTTCTATTAATTCATCATCTTTCATATTATAAAATTTTGTTAGAAATATGTCTTGTTTTTTGGAGTGAATTAATTTTGCATATAGTGTTGGGCCTCGGTCGGGAACTCTACGCATAGAAGTTTTGTTTTTGTCTGTAATTTTTTCCATTTTCCAATAAAGTGGATTTAAACCACCCTTAGTTTTAGTAAGGTCACTTCTTTCCAATTCAAATTTGTCAATTTTTTCTCGATTATCCACTAGATGATCGATACAACACTCAACTATTTCGTTAAAAGTATCAACCCATTTTTCCTCTTCAGGTGTGGGGTTATTTCCGCTCCATAAACACAAGGGAAAGACATAATCTGTAATTTCGTTTGTTTCTTGGGTTATATTTGCGGAAACACCAAATGAATATAAACGCCCAGTTGGAATAACAAGTTCTCCTTCAGTTCCATCTTCATTTTTTGTAAAAATTTTAATTCTTTTATATTCAACCTTTGGCTTGCTACCGGGAATTTTACCCAAAATTGGTTTAGAAAAGATCATACTTTGTTTGGGAACATAATTATTAATATTTATTAATTGGGTGTTTTCATTAGACATTTTATTTTATATTTTTTTTATTTTTTTAAAAATCAATTTTATACTTTTCAAATAACTTTAGATCTAAAGATTTCTTACTGACGAGTAAAAAAATGGCAGACTATTTACCATTAGATGATATACCAAAAGAACCCGATGATAGTCCTCCCAACCGGCGGCCGGGCACTCCTCCAAGGCAAGATTTAGATCCAACTGAACTAAATGAACCAAAAGATAATGGTGTTTTTGATAGAGAAAATATGGAAATGGATCCAATATCATCCACATCTAGGTTAATTAACCCCGATGATGAAGTGGTAGAAACATCTTTTGGAGGTAGAAAACCATCAAAAATACCAGTTCGATTAACATCTACAACCAAGGATGGTAGATATTATGAAAAAGAGGGGGCAAGACCTAAATCACAAAAAACTATTTTTAGTGAACGTGAAAAAAATCAAGATGAATCTGGAGAAGCGATTAAAGCATATTTTCCTGATGCAGACACATCACAGTTTTTACATTGGCTTGATGAATATGGGTTATTAAAAGTAAAAATGATTAGGAAAGGAGCAAAAACTTACTCATTATTCAAGGTAGGAGGTAAATTGAATGCTGAAATTCCTGATACAATCATAAAATCTCTAGGTGCTGATTATGAAACCATGCTTGGAAAAAATAAGAATCTTGCATTGAAATATAATAAACTTAATAAAAAAAATATGGAATTACTTAATGAAGTACAAGGATTGAGAGAAACCACAAAAGTATATCCTTTGGATATTAGTCGATATGAGAAAAAAGAAAAAGAACTTCGTGAATTCATTGAGAAACAACAAATGGAAAAAGCCGAGAAAATAAGTGTCGAGGAGCAAAAAAATAAAAGACTTTTGGAAGAAATGAAAGGATACAAAGAAGAAATAGACAAATATAAGAGGGGTAAGTCAAATTTAACAACTTTAGAGCGGGGTAATGAAAGATTACAAGCTGAAGTTGATAAATTTACGGAACTAACAAGAAAGGGTATTATTTACAACCAAGAACAAATAGCTGATCTGGAGAGTAAAAATGAAGAAATACTTAGAAATCTTCCATTACGAGAGCGTGTAAAGTATATCTTCAAAAAGTATGGTTTTACATTATTTGCAGTTGTAAGTGCTGTAGGTGTGGTTATTGGTGTTATAGTTTCTAATCTCTCCAAGGGTCTATCCACATTAGGTAAAGGGGTTGGTAATGGGTTGAAAGCTATTGGTAAAAAACTAGGTGAAATATTACCGGGGATGGTTGGCGCAATTGTAAGCTTTCTATTCAAAACAGCGGGTCAGGTTATTGGATTTTTAGGCGAGAACGCTTGGTTACTGATAATGGCTGTGGTTCTATATTTTGTGGAACGTTTTAAAAAGAAGAGGAGGTAACAATTTAAAGATATCTTTTGATCAGTAAAATACAATATGGATGACTACAATAGAATTTACGGCGTAGCCGGTCCTGAGCAAATTCGGGCAGAGCCCTCCCCGCAAAGCGGAAGCTCTATTTATCCACAATTACCTATGAATGGCGATCAAAATAATTTTAGACTACAAAAATCATGCGAAGTTCTACAAAATCTTGAGAAGGAAATTAAACATTATGGGGATGTAAGGAAAAAATACAATAGAGCAAGAGGTATATTTACAAAAATAAGTGTTTGTAGTGGGGTGTTTTCAGTTATACTATCTGCAAGCGGGTTGGGTACCTCTCTTACTGGTTTTGGTGCTGTTGTCGGCATCCCTTTAGGGGCGGTGGGGGGTGTTTGTGGGGCAATATCGGTTGGTTTTGGTGCGGCATCAAAAAGACTTTCACATAAAGTTAGTAAACATGAACAAACAGTTTCTCTAGCAAAAGCAAAAGTAAATACCATTCACGACTTGGTTTCAAAAGCACTGAAAGATAACGCTATATCTGACCAAGAATTTTCTCTAATTTTATCAGAGGTGGACAAGTTTGAAAAACTAAAACAAGAAATCCGACAAAAATTTAGGAAAGATACAGAAAAAAACTTAAATATGAATCAGATAAGAAGAGAAGTCCGCGAAAATCTATTAAAAGAATTAACCGGAGGGAAAGAACATTAAAAATTTCATACGAGAGAACCGATGTTGGTTGTAATTGTTTTGCAGGTATTAAAAATACTAGTGAATTGGGCGGAGCCCTCCCGCGAAGCGAAGATTAATACTTTACATCTTATTCTTAATCGATCTAAAGATCGTATTGTCTGAAACACAAAAGAATAAGATGTTATTAGACGATTTCAAAACCAGATACCCAAACGCCAATCTTGATAAATTCACATTTATTAATGATATATATGGCGGATACATTAAATGGAAAGTTAATGGTATAACGGTAATGTCAAATGATGATCCTACTGGAAAAACATGGACTGATGATCTTTCTACTAATTTGAAAACATTATTATGGCAAGATTTAGGGTTAGAAAGTATTAAAGTTGGTTCTTTTCCAAAGAGTTTATCAATAACCAATCAATCGTATCCAATACCTGCGGTTGGTTTTGATGACTTTACAACTGATTTAACAAAAATGCTAACCTTGCTGGATATTTACGTTTCAAATACCAAGAAATTTACAGCAAAGATGAGAAACATATTTACATCTCAAGTTGTAAAATTCAAATTTGGAAAGCAAAGTAGAAAATGGTTAAATGGACCTGATATGAATTATTGGCCTCAGCAACTTAACTTTGCGGTATGGTGTGCAACATCTGGATGCGGTATAAGTCCCTTTGAAAATCTAAATTATCCCAAAGTAGTGAGTAGTTTCATTAAGTTTCATGTGTATTTCACAATAAGAAGAATATTGTATGAAATGAAACTACCTTTACCAGATGAACAGCCTTTTGTAATAAATAATAATCCATATAGTAAAGTTGCATATCAACGATTGTGCGCAGAATTTGGAATTGGTAATAATTCTGACTTTAGATGGAAAGGAGGAAGAAACAACGGGTTGGGCGATATATTCCTTGATTACGGTGCGGGATATCGTGGAAAAGGCGGAGGATATCAAAATGTGCACATTGTAAGAAATTATGATAAAGAAGCAGATCAATGGCCCGGTGGGGGTGGCAAATTTGCTGATGAAGGCGGTAAGAAAGAAAAGGGTAATCTAATATCATTTATCCGTAACGATGACTTTTCTGCTTTCAAATATGCTTGGTTTATCCCAACAAGCGGGCATGGTCTCACTAAAGCTGGACTCGGTAGATTAAATAGATCCGCCGAAGCTTTTGTTTACTGCATATTGGGGGCACAAGTTAATACTAGAAACTCGATTTATGGTAATGGCGGTGGGGCGATTGAAACGCAACAAGAATTCTTGGCCTTATTTGAAAGTAGCGTTATAGAAAATGATATTTCTAAATCTATTCAAAATTACCAACAATCTGTTCAGGAAACTAAATTACGGCTTGATTTAGCTATCGCTCCTGGTGTTTGGTTGATGCCAAGTAATATGATTGTCAATACAGAGAGCGTGGTTGGATATAATAACAAGTTGGTTAAAGCTACAGGGGATATGAATTTTGGGGTAAATAATGCATTAAATACCGAAACAAAAACTGTTGGAATAAACCATAATTTAGGATATTCAAAGGTTTCTTTACCTCATAAACCCGAAACAAAACCAAAACCTATAATACCAAAAGAAGAAACACAAACAGATATAATTAAACCAGAAAATAAATCAACTCAACCCTCCCTTCGATCTGAACATGAAGATAATTTGATAGTGTTTATGGTTTTTGTTGGTGGTTTAGCTTGGTTCCTATTTCGTTAATGTTTTAAAGACCTAACCTCTACGCGGAAAAATGTTAAGCATTACAATGTATGGGGCAGAAACCAGGATTTATTTAGATCCTCCACTGAAAAATCTTCGAGAAATACAGCTTCTGGATTGTAATATAAAAACTAAAAGATTGATTAATTTCAAAGATGAACAGATATTGTTTAATGTTGAGAATCGGCCTATAATAATAATACAACCCGGTACATATTCATTGCGTGATATTCAATCTTTCTTTCTAATAGATAATGATAGGGAAAAGATAACAATAATTGAGACTGATACTGTTGACTATCTATATTCAAATAAGAACTCCAACATTAAACTTTCGAGAGGGTTGGCGATTGGTTTGGGTATACCCGAAGTTATAAATCCAGGTAAATTATACCCCTTAAATATACAGATTAAGGAACCGCTGAGACTTATGTGTAGTATAGTTGATAATAAGTCTTCATACATGAATAACACTAAATATGGAGAACTTGTAAAACTATCACCATCACACCTGCTCGCAAACATTCCCTCAAAGGATTATCCAACAATTCCAGTTCGAAAATATGATAGTGTAATAAACCATTTTGATTTAACCATATTAGATAATAAATGGGAAAAACTTGATCTTAAGGGTTCTCCCATAACTTTTAGTTTAAGAATTAGTTAAATTTTTGTTATGTAACCATTATTTGGGTTATATAACTTAATATTTCTTAAATACTTTATTTAAAAACAAATATTTCCATCTCTTCAAACATATTTCTAACTGGTGGTGAGATTGAAAAGTGTGAAGATATCCCATCCTTTACATGTTTTTTTATTTTTTTGTAAAACTTATTTTTATCCAAAATTGCTATATTTAAACTAATCTCGAATGAAACAATAAATATTTCTAAATTGCTATTAATTTCTTTTTCATTACTTAACTTAATTACATTTTCAAAATAATCTTTATCCAATTTAATATCTTCGTCAATTTTGTGTGGTTTTACTCCTTTTGTAATAAATTCTATATAATATAGTGACCCCTCCCTCATTACAATACGGCTTCTATCTTTCAATAGATAACAAATTTTAAAACCAAAAAATGTTAAATTATCATTTGATGCAACAATATTTAAATTTTCATTCTCTGAAACACAAATTACAAAATCTTTATTTACTTCATTAAAGAAATCTTCTGAACATTTTTTATTATTATCATATTTAATAGTTAATAATTTTATATTCATCTTTTATATTTTATATTTATATCTTTAAACTATAATTCATTTTTTTATTTAATTCTACATTCTTTACACTTTTGTTTTTGTTTACCGTGCCCGCATATTTGTGCCCCTCCACATTCTTTACAATATGCCTTCTGCCTTTTGTGTATACATATTTGGGATCCTCCACACTCTTTACAATGTGTTTTCTGTCTGTTGTGTATACATAATTGGGATCCTCCACACTCTTTACAGTGTGTTTTTTGTATGCTGTGTTTACAAAATTTTGATCCTTTACATTCTTTACAACAATATTTAATTTTTTTGTGAATACATAATTGCGACCCGCAACACTCTTTACAATAATATTTACACTTTTTATGGATACAATAATATTTATTATTAATAGCGTCTTTTTTAATTTCGTTAATTATTTCCTCCTCTGAAAAATTTTTAATGGTTTCAATTAATTTTTTTTTATTCATTTTTGTCCGCCCTTCAATTTTCAACTCTTTTGCAATATTTTTTAATTGGTGAAAAAGTAAATCATCCACTTGTTCCATGTTTAATAAACATTTTATAAATCTTTAAACCACAAATTCGTTTTTCAAATTTTTTGTAAAAGTTTAAATAAAAATTAAAGTCGGGTTTCAATAAAAAAAGTAAAATCGTTTTTCAAATTTTTGGAAAAAGTTAAATAAAAAAATTAAAGTCGGGTTTCAATAAAAAAAGTAAAATCGTTTAATTTTTACGGTAACATACTACTGGTGTGCAGCTTCGAGTTGGCTATGGTTCAGGTACGACGAGACTGAGTGGACTAATTACTGGGATGCCTGTGGCATGGGCTTGATTTTTTTTTCCTATTTTCTCCTGTTAGGAAATTGCATTCTTGCGCAAGATTGCCCATATAAGGGTTAACAGTGACGTCCACCGCGAGCTGTAGGGACTCAAGTAGAATATTTAATTAGTTTTAATGGCGGTGAAATGGATGTAACACAAATGGTGTTTCATTCGATCTTCAACCAAAATAGGACCTTAAGGGGCCGGAGAATGAAGCTTTAAAAGCCATGACTATAAGCCGTGGTAACAATTTAACTTTCCTTCCTCTTCTTGAGGCTCTATCCAGATCTGTAGTAGATCAGCTTGTAGTAGTGTTAGTAGTCATGCCTAAAACGCGTAGTACATCGTAAAACTCTAATTTCCTTTTAGTTAAAAAACGTCGCTGAGGCAGAGGAAGTCGAAAACAATTCGGAAATTGCCAGAATATACGGCTAATCGAATCCATGTCAAAATGAGATAAGGGTATGTTATAACGACACATATGCGCACTGAGGCGACAGTGGTAGAAGGAATAAAACCCTGTTGTTATCAAGAAAAAAGATGAAAAAGTTGAGCTCAAAAGCTATCAGCCATGGACAGCTGTTTCGGCCTTGTTAGGCCTCATCAGCATGGCACAGCTAGCAGATGAGCTCTGGGTTTTTCATTTTTCATCTTTTACAAATAAATAAACACATAAATAAATAGCCAAATAAATCCGATCGTACCATAACGAGGCTACAAAATCCGTGTAAGCCAAACAAAAAAAAAATCCTAAATAATAATTTCTTTACTAAGTAACAGTGCGCAATAGTTCATCCCAATACCTACCTTTCGTTCCCCCTGGACGCTGACAGGTGAAGAGCATTGTGCCCATCCCGGTTAGTGAGGAGTGGTTTGCAGCCAGGTAATTTGGCAATCAACTCTACTAGCTTTTGCTTTTCTTGGTCAATGGCGCAATGGAGGGGGGAATCGCCATGGATATCCTGTTTGTGGTCATATAAATAGCACCAATTAACAATGGTAATAGGACTGAGTGGAGTCCAGTCCGGTCATATATACACGCCAAGCTGGCTGATTTCCTTTGTCTTTCCCTTCTAAATTATCGATCAATTTGAGAAATATCACACAACATTATACAAGAACCTAACTTCTGCCGATCTGAGTTCGTTAATTTCTTCAATAATCTTAGTAAAGCCTGTGAAAAGCGTCGCATTTCACAAGCACATGAACCTAGTTTTCAGAAAAAGTGCATGTGAAATGCGACGTTTATTACTTTTGGGTTGTTTCAATAAAATCCAGCTTCAGTCGAATAATTGACTAGGACAGTCACATATTCAATTGAAACGTGGCAGTGGTGATAAATATAGCGTTTCACATGCACTCGAATCTGATGCATAAATTATTTTAACATACATTTGAGTCTGAATTCAGTGTTTAACGCAGAGGAGCAAACACCAGGTTGGGGGGCCGACAGAAGAGAGATCAATATCAGTTTCTGGGCAACCGTGCACCTACCCCTCCCCTAACCCAACATTAACGCTAACTTTTTAACTCATTATAACTTGTTGGATTAGGGGAGGGGTAGGTGCACAGTTGCCCAGAAACTGATATTGATCCCAGAAGAGTGCCTGTAGACTCATGTTGAGAGGGCAAAGACCGCGCTGATGTGAAGTCTTTTTGTGTGCCATATTAACTTTACATTCGAGAGTTTGCGGGGAGTCGACTCAATTAGAAGCAAGTGAAATGCGGCGTTTATCACGACCAAAAGTCGCCTTCAATTTTAAAATAAAACGCTTTTTACGAATGAAACCACTTTTTCGATTTTAGTCAAGGACCTCACCTCGAGATTGACGTCACAACTCTGGTTTTCGGTAAGCACTTTTGCCGCAGCAAAGTTGTTGCGACAGACAGCTAAATGAAGAGGGGTTCTTTGAAGGTCGTCGAATCCCTGCTCGTTTGGCTTAGCACCTCTTTTAAGAAGAAGTTTTGTAGCAAGTCCAGTTCTCTCCCTGTGAATAAGATCATGAAAGAGGAGCTATAATAATAATAATAATAATAATAATAATAATAATAATAATAATAATAATATTATTATTATTATTATTATATTTATTATTATTAATAATAAAATCAAATCAAATCACATTATTTCAAAACAAATGTTGCTTTTTGTGAAGAGGGTAAAACTGGAGTATTAGGACAAAAACCTTGGAGCAGAGTAGAGAACCAACAAACTCAGCCCACATATGATGCCAGGGCCGGGAATAGAACCCCGGCCACATCGGTGGAAGGCGAGCGCTCTCACCACTGTGCCAACCCTGTAGCTATGGCTACTTGCACTAAACCTTATGACCAAGACAACTGAATTTTTGCATCAGGGTGAAAAACTTTAATTCCTTAAAGAGGATTGAGCAGAGAAGGCCAAGTTGTCACGTATTTTCCCTGTAACAGTACGAACCTACATGACAGAGCTGTGAAGAGGCCCAGAAAGCTGAACATTTAACTAACCGTCTCTTACACAGTAGAGTGTTGCTTGATTATGTGACCTCACTCCTCCTCCCCGCCACCTCCCCCCCCCCCCAAAGTTGTGGTTTCATAAGTCTGTCTGCGTGAGTCAAATTACCGCGTATGAGGAGAAGATAAAGATCAAGTAGAGGAATACCGTGTCTGTCGATTTTCCTAACATTACCACTAAAAATATCACAATGCCATATCAACATAGTGCGCTATATTGCAAATCAAGACCTCTGGTATTGGGTATCGGCTTTTATCATGTCTACAACCCCTCAATATTACCAAACGGGCGCTCTGGTTGGTTCTCTTCTTATAGGCTATCGGCTCATATACCGATTGCGATATCCGTGTAATGTTCCACCCAAATGAGCTATCAAGCCAACTGGGAAGTAGCCATTTGTGAGTTTCTAATATAATTGAAGAGGATAAAGATATGAATGTGAGCATATGAAATTTCATATATGCGAGCTGCGGCCGCGATAAGCATCAGCACAGGCAGAAAAAGAACACAAGGTTTTTGATATTTTTATGCCAATGCTTAAGCCTCTGTCGCGGCCATCCTCACTGGGATTAAGCTTCTTATGTTTATGATCATGCTTATGCTTGTGTAGGAGTTGAGGACCGGACGTCATGGGTAGATTGATTGGTTATACGATACTCGCTATATACAGTGGGAGAGAGCTTACTTTGCTGCAGCGACATGTAACGGTGTACAGTGTCGATTGTCCTGTAGAGAGTGAAAGAGATAAAAATTATTATCTAAGGCTGAGTATTTTGACAAGTTGTGCTGTACCAACAACGAGTTAACACACTCAACGACAAAACAATAAAACAAGGGGTTGATCGCCGACTGGTTAGCTCAGTTTGTTGGGCACAAGACCATCGTGCGGGAGGTCGTGGGTTCGAATCTCGGCCGGACCATCACTCAGGGTCTTATAATTACTGAGAAAGAAAGTGCTGCCTTTGCAATGGCATCTGTAAATAGCTAGACTTTCTAGTCTTCTCGGATAAGAACGATAAATCGTAGGTCCCGTATCACAACCTTTGTTCGTATAACTTTGTGGGACGTTAAAGAACCCACACACTGTTCGCAAAGATATGTGATATGGCTTTTGTGAATGTAATTTAACACTCGTACGTATTATCAACGAACTTGTACAGCTCCTAGGCGTTACGTGTATAAATAAAGTATTGATTGATTGATTAATAATTCAACTCATATCACTGTTTGGAAAAGTGAGACTTTGTCTGCGTGATGTGCTCGCCGATGACTTGCGATTTGCTGTAGTTGAACCGTTGTAACAAGTTTCATATCATGGCATTTCTTTCCAGGAAATCCTCAAGGAACAGGGGGGAGGGGTAAGTTGCCTTGAGCATTGGACTAGCTTGCTTTTACGTCACGAAATACACAATCATTCGATACACTCCCACTTAGAAATTTTAGAAATTTAAATCAGTGTTATTTTACCAACATATCATTTCCAAAATATTGTGCCAATAACTTTTTTTACAGACTAACTTTTCAACGCTATCGTAGTAATGATAATGAATAATGCAAGGATATATATGAAAGACCATATATTTGAACTGCGGAGTAATATGTAATGACATTGATTGATCATCACAGTTATGTACACAACTTGAGCAGCTGTGAAATTTAAGCCTAAAAAAACATGCAGGCCTGAACGGGATTCGAACCCATGACCTCTGCGATACCGATGCAGTGCTCCACCAACTCAGGTATCAAGCCAACTGGGAGCTGGTCATATTATGAGTTCGTAATATACCCATAGATGGAGAAGAATGCAAGTGAATATATATGAAAGACGATATATTTGAACTGCGGAATAATATGTAATGCCATTGGTTGATCATCACAGTTATGTACACAACTTAAGCAGCTGCGAAATTAAAGCTTTAAAAAAAAAAAAACATCACGCCTGAACGGGATTCGAACCCGGAGCGGGGAGCTGGTCCCAGTTGGCTTGATAGCTCAGTTGGTAGAGCACTGCACCGGTATTGCAGAGGTCATGGGTTCGAATCCCGTTCAGGCCTGAATTTTTTTTTTCCAGGCTTTAATTTCCAAGCTGCTTAAATTGTGTGCATAACTGTGATGATCAATCAATGTCATTAGATAATGAATAATGATAATAATAATGATAATGAATTAGAATAGCGCTCTTTTTCACATGGATATGTTCAAAGGCGCTTTACATCAATTATCCTATCACTTAATTAATTACAATCAAACTTTTATCAAAGGTGGACCACAACACCGGGGTCTACGTCCCCTACTCTTTTTGAAGCGTGTTCTGGGATCTTTAACGTCCCACAAGATCAGTGCTGTGAGACGGGGCCTACAGTTTTTCATCCTTATCCGAGAAAACTAGAATGTCTAACCGTTGGCAGATGTCATAACAAAGGCAGCACATTCTCCTTAGTTATTTTACGACCTTGAGTGTTGGTCCGGCCGAGATTTGAACTCACGACCTCTTGTTCGACAGGCCGGCGCTCTACCAACTGAGCTAACCGGGCAACAGCTTTTGTTCTTGAAGAAATACCCAAAAGTACAAATGTAGTTACCAAAGTGTCCCAAAATTGTCAGTTTTGTTAAAGAGGCATTTCAGCATTTCATGCCTTCATTTCTAATGCCCGTTGCATCATATCTTTTGGCTTTATAGAACACATTCAGGGTTTTAAATAAGAGTTGTAGCAGCAGGAGAATTGTGTAAAGTAACAGGAGACTATTCTGAAAGCGTTCCATGTCTGAATTTAAAACTAGCTCAGGCCATCTAAATTTGACCGGACAATTCTTCGTAATAGCCAGAAAATTCTCCGATGCCTAATGAACACCCTGACTTTAATTCTAACCTGGGCATTAGCATCCGCCTCATTATCAAGCAGCTCTTCCATTATCGGGATGGCGCCATTTCGTGCCGCGATGTGTAACAGGGTGGTGCCTCTCAGTTTGATTTTTCCCTGTTACAAGTCAAGAGAGAAAATAAACAAATTAATTACCTATGGAGCCCATTGTCCAGCACGAAAAAATCCCTAAATTCTTTTACGACTGAGCACTTTCATGGACCTCATCACTTTTAGTTTCGTTTCGTCCGGTGGTAGTTATATCTCTGTCCGACGTTGTGATCGGTCGTTTGAGCTCTGATGTTATTGGCTGTTTGCGGTACTGTATTGTTTGTTTCTCTGCTGTACTGTATTTAAGAAAACATATGCAATGCTTGAATGACGCATGAGTTCTTCACCTGACACATAAGTTAATTCTTCACCTGGGTACCCCAGTGGAAATAGATTCTCTCAGGTACCTCTCCCCCACCCCGTAGTAACACCCGTGTTATATGCGGAAAATTTCCGATCAGTCATGAAATCGTCGGCGTGGTCTCGGCAAAATTCACAACACGTCACTTAAAACAAAAAAATCGCAAGTCACTTAAAATAGGGCTACTGTTTAAATTTTAATGGGCGAATTTAGACAGGAACAACTTATCATTTCTTGATACGTAAATGCCATAATGCTATTAGCTTTGAATACTCAGTCTTCCTAAGTGCTTTAGAGGCCGCTAGAACTTGTCAATTGTTTTTATCGTTTGTTTGAGAACACAAGGCAGTTATTTTGTACGAATTCAATTTCCTCACGAATCGAGATTGATTATTTCGTTTTCGTTAAGAGCAAGTGGCTTGTAAGCACGAGTAAACCGAGCCGATGGTTTTTATAGATATAAATTTAGTATATACCAACTCAGCAACCTTGGCATTTCGAGCAACCTGATTGGCTCTACACCTTGCGATATTCAACACTATCCACCTCCTAGGAGATGAATAATGAAGGGGCTTCTGGGTAATCCTTGTGAAAGAAAGTTTCGGTCAAAAAACTAAAAATGGCGTCGAAAGAACAAAATAGTTGCTGGCTTCAGTTCTCGCTTTACAGATGTTTCCGAGAGGTGTCACTGGGGAGGTTAAGCAAAACACCACGACAAAGAAATTGATCAGGAAGGAAACAAACAATAGCGCTAATGATCAACAAAATGAAACTGCACGAGCAAAGTACAGTCGGTTAGACTGTAGTTTGCTCGTGCAGTTTCATTCGGGTAAGTTTATTTGCCGTACGTCCTTTAAAACAAACTCGAAGTGAGAATACTTCTAGATTTTTCCAGGAGGCCAGTGTTGCATGCCAAAATTTACTTACAAACGTTAGGATGAAATTCGAACAGTAACAACTGTAATGTTTTATCATTTGAAAGCGAAAAGGAACAAAATCATCGAGCAACGAGCCCGCCGCCAGTTGCACAATATGTAAGCAATTCATTTATTTCTTTTTTACCGACTGTGTTGTCCTTGGCGTCGTCGTCGTGTTTTCTTAAGCTCCCTACTAAGGTTGTTTCAATGGCATACACTAAAAACAATCATTCTCTTCAATCTCAGTGAATAGTGGCTTTAAGAGTATTTTCCTTTCTGCTTCGCAGCTCGGTAAATTCGTGGTCCCGTGTTTTCTGTTTGCTTACAGCCTGGTTACCTAGCAACTGGTGTGCACGTGAATTTCCGCTATTACAAATTCGGTGTATGCTCTCGTGAAAATAACGTTAATTTTATGGACACCGAATTCCCTTGTCCTGGAAATACATCCCAGCACGAAGACTGCCGAGATAAACTACAACAAGCAACAAGAGATAGTCGCAGAGCAAATTTGCATGCCAGAAAAATCAGCACACGGCAAAGGCCACTTGAAGCAAAGATAGAGAAGCAACGGCAGAGATGATAATATCAGACATAACAGCAAAGACAACAACTGCTCGATCAAAGAAGGCAAAGGAAACAGCAGAGAAAAGGACCAGGAATATAACAAAATGAGATTTAAAAATGGATATGTTACTGATAGAAACAAGAAATGCGACTCCTGCAAAACCTCGTGAAGCTAGATTTTTTAAGAACTCGTAATGGAGTTTCCTATCAGAGCCAAGACTCCATTAATGTACTTCTTTTTATATTCTGTATGTTTGGTATACAATTAGAGACACTTAATGCAAGTTGTACTGCCGTGTTTAAAACTTGTCGTCAGTTCGCTGTTTAGCTGCATCTGAGAGTGCTTGAGACTAAATAAAACTTAAAATATCCTTAAAGAAACTCTTGCTTTACCTAGACAAGACGGATCAATATCAGTTTCTGGGCAACCGTGCACCTACCCCTCCCCTAAACCAACATTAACGCTAACTTTTTAACTCATTATAACTTGTTGGATTAGGGGAGGGGTAGGTGCACAGTTGCCCAAAAACTGATATTGATCTGACAAGACATGGCTCAATGATTACATGACGAAACTGGTGAAAAAACTCCGCACACTGAGTTGATGGCTGTTGATTTTTGACTCAGCATACTGACTTAGAACACTGATACTGAGCACGAGCGACTTCAATTATTGAAGAGATTTCTGAAAAAGTATCACCAGACTACAAACGGAATCGGAAGACGAACGACAACCCAGATTGCGAATTCTTCGGGAAAATAGTGACAACAGAATACACTGTCAGATATAATCAGAATACAAAAAACAAAACAGATTGAGAATCCTTTGGGAAGCCTTGTGCCTACAGCATACAAACAGAATCAGAAAACAAACGGGAAAACAGATTAATAATTCATCTTTAAAATAGTGCCTGGAGAAGGGAAACAGACACCAAGCCCGGAGACCTAAAAGATTACTGTCACGCAGTACTTATCATGCAAAGAGTATGCAAGTAGATCTTTTTCGAAATAAGAAGATAGCCTTTCCATTTTGAAGAAATTCCCAATACAGCTTTTGAGGTTACGAAAGCAACCATGTATACCAGATCTGATTCCACTGTCGATTTTATAAGCAGTCATGTTCAGCATTGTCAGTAGAAAATATACCAAGCACTGAGCACTGGCTCTGCAATATTGTCAGCGATCAATCATTTAACAGTAAAGCATTTGTTATTGCTGACTTCTGAGTAGTGATCAATTATCTATTGTGGATTTGAAGAGGCAGTATACATACCACATCTTTATGCATCTTTATCTCTCTCTTAAGTTTCGATAAATGAGAAGTGCAGACGGCTTGGATGAGTTCGCTGTGCCACTCGTAATCACCTTTGATTTTTCGCTCTAATTGGCCTAAAGAAAAGTCAGTAAACTTAGCACTTTAGTCTTGAAAACCACATCTTAGTGATTGGAGGTCTCTTCTTAAAATATTTATTATTATTATTACTATTATTATTACTATTATTATCATTATTACAATTCTTTCCAGTTTTTTTGTTTTTCTGGGGTTTCTTAATCGTGTCAGCAACTCCTCGCAGCTTAGAGACAACACCTTCCGCAACAGGACGGCAGTTCTGAGGATGGCCGACAACTGTAAACTTCCAAGGATGTCAGGTAGATCTAGCTTCCCACACCAGGCCTTTGCGTTTTTCGAGATGTAATATTATTATCATCATCATCAATATTATAGAAAAATACTGTCAACAGTCTCAAAAGTAAATTAAAATCCCATTTGAGGCAGATTTGTGCCACATCTTTCGCTATCCGCAGGACTTAGGGTGGTTTCCAATAAGCTGTTATTTCGCGATTGTTCTTGTTTTACACTGCTACGATAGGTGATTGGTTAGCGACAATCGAGCCACTTTCAAAACCAATCAGAAGTAGACAATTGTGAATGGCTGTCCTACGCCTGCTGAAATCGTGTAATTACTCTAATTTCCGATTGGTTCATTGAGCTTTATTAATCTGTTATGACTGCCGATTGGTTTAACAACAGTCGCTTGAGGATATTACCGTTTTTGAAGAAGTCAACTTGTAGACTCGTAAAAGCGCCTTACGTACTGGTCTTTTATTTCTGGGATTTCTTTTTGGGATAACGATTTTGTGATTGTTAAATACGTGGAGTCATTTTGCCTGTTATTAAAAAAGGTCTTGTTCAATTTCTAGTCAACCATAATAGTTTTCCTATTTGACTACAAACGTCCACAATTCAATGCAAAAAAGTAAATAAGCAGAACAATAATAATAATAATAATAATAATAATAAAAGAAAATTCAAAGCACAGAGCCCTTAAAACTGAAGCTAAGTGCAATTGTGTAAAGTTGTCGCCTGCAATAAAAATAACATGTTACTTGCCTTAATTGTAAGCGTGAGAGTAGGCAAGCAAAAAAACAGCACAGCAAAAGCAGCACAGGTTAAATGAGAGGCCAGATCTATTTTCCCCTGATGCTTGCAGTTTTAGAGCTATTTATGTACGCTCCACAATCCGAAGTTTTCGCAACAACGCCAGCAATCCAAAAAAAAAACAATATGCTTGAACCAAAATTGCCTGATTATAATTATGTACATAATTAAATATGATATTCCTTACCCATAAGATCAGGCTTTGGTCTCTGATCTATCAAATGACAAAGTATAAACAAATTGCAGAATAGTTAGTACAAAGAAATGAATGGACAGCGATTCACCAGGGAACTAGACTCTTAAATCCTCCTTGTTTACTTCAGTCCAAACAGTTAGTGACAAAATGGAGGCTCAAGACAGCCTAGCTGAGAGGCAGGAGCTCATTACCAGGAGTGTTCCTCCAGCCTGTTCCGCTTTTACCTCTGCACAGTAGCAGATAGTGCTGCTTGTAACATGACAAAAGTCCTATTAGACACTGACCTACCAAACTGCGCCACATAACATCCTTAGTAGGTGTAATTATTGTTGCTTGGTTAGTTTCAGCGAACATTTTCGTTTCCCCAGAGGACTCCGAGTCTTCTTGTCTAAATACGAGTTTCGAGGGAAATATGAGATTTAAAAATAGCCTTGTTCGCTACTGTGCTGCGGACGCCGCTCAGTACACAGGAAGGCCTCTTTTATGTTTAGATAGTTCCCGCTTACAATTGCAACAACAGCGATGCAGCAGGGTGTTTACCATAATGCGCATTAAATACATTACATTTGTACCTGTCATGCGAGGAGAAACGGCAAAAGACCTTGGTGGGTCAACAGGTATCACGGCCCACGGGCTGAGGTGCAAGGTTAGTTCAAGGCCCTCAATCATCAGCTCAACGTCGCCATCATCACCAATTGTTTGGACGAAGCCACATTTTCCTGCTAACTGTTTGAAATTAAGAGTGCATCAAAGAAATGTGGCAGGTACAAGTATCTAACAGGCTACTTCAGGGACAACATCTAATTTAAAACAAGTGGTGTCGATGGCAGAGGTTGCGTTGCATATGAACAATTTAAAGGAGTCGCTATTAACTAACCACAACATCAAGTAAATTTCGGACACACAAGCCACTAGCAACCAAACGCAAACACTAGATGGAAACCTCCAACGCGGTGTGCTAATTTTCAAAATCCAAATGCACACATGCACGCATTGCAGTATTTTTGAAAGAAGGGTGCGCGGCACATAATAGCGAAGCTCCACAGCAGCTCGAAGAGCCGCAGAGCGGAGCCCCATAACTACCGTACGAAGATAGAAATTGAGAAAACCATGCGTTTGAGTTTTCATGGTCATCGTGGCTAGCGGCATGGCTCGCGGGCGCGTGCGCCTAGCGACGACGACGACGACGACGACGTTGCCCCAACATGGCGGCCATAGTCATCCGGGATATTTAGAAGGTCTTAAACCGAAACGAGGCTTTGTTTTTCGCGCGCTTTTCGCGGCTTGCCGCGGCTACACAACCTACAGCCAGCAGTCTACAGCAGTCTACAATGTTTTGCTGAAGAAAAAGATTATTCATAGCGGTTTTGGAGGAAAAGTTTTTTAACCAATAATATTATTGTTTTGTGGGGTTGACGTAGTCGTAGTTGTTTCTTAAACTCCCTTATTAGAAGTGTTTACAACATATAGCGTTGCTTGGGAAACCCTCAATCTGAGAAAAATATTATGATGGGACACTTAGTCGATAAGTATCCGGCTCTCAGAGTCGAGATTTTACAAATTCGGTGATTGCCCCTGGACAACTGAAACAATAAATACTAATAATAATACTAATACTAATAATAATAATAATAATAATAATGAACTTTATTTGAGTGTCAACTGTATCTAGCACTGTCGTACTAATTGGGAAGACTGTAAAGCACAAATCAAATCAAATCAAATGTTGGTTTTTGTAGAGAGGGAAAACCGGAATACCCGGAGAAAAACCTCTCGGAGCAGAGCAGAGCAGAGAACCAACAAACTCAGTCCACATATGACGCTGGGGCCGGGAATCGAACCCGGGACACATTGGTGGAAGGCGAGCGATCTCACCACTGCGTCAACCCTGCTCCCAACACAAACAAACAACACAAACAATAGATTGAATCTATGACAGTCCGATCACCAATTTTAAAATAATGAAGATCGTTTACATTGAGCCTAGCGGTTCAGTGAAAAGATGTAGTCTTAGCATGTCTCAGGAAAACTTGGCAAAAAAGTTCCGAGTTCTCTCAATATGAGTTGAGAATGTGGAACCTGCGATACGCGTTCGAACGCTCTAAGACTGACCTATAACATTCTCTTGCAAGGAGGCCATGGGACGAAAATCCTGCACACTGTTAGGATTTGAATGCCAATGCGAATGAGTTGTGACATAAAGACGAAAATTGATCATTATTTTGTTGCAAATTAGAGTAATTCAAATATTTTCAAAAACGGATTCTGAAAACTTGTGAGATCCTTACTATAAAAAAAAAAAATAAAAAAGAGGGGCGCATTTGCATAACATAAAAACAAACAAAGGCGGGGGCTTGACAAAGCTGTTAGGAAGCGTTTTCTCTCTCATTAAAAGCACCAAAACTGGCCTCTCTCTGGTCAGGATGGACATTTCACAAAGTAGGCACGCATTAATTTTTCTGAGTGTATGCTTCAGCATGAATTAGTAACCCTGTGATTCTAGATCTTGCAATGAAAATCTGCTCTGCTACTGATACTAAATGTACATTGTAAAGTACTCAAATATGTTTTCTGTCCTTAATACCTGCTGGACATTCATCCCTGGATGAAGAGACGAAAGAACTTCACTGTTGGAATGCACCTTTACTACGTCATCAACGCAAAACGCAGGCGGCCCAATCACTGCATGACCACTCTCTGCCTCCTGCAAAGTTACAAGTATAAATTAATGAAGAGGTTGTGCCCCACTAGCCCAAGGGGAAAGGAAGGGTGCAGAACACTTACAGTCGACATTGGTTGTAGTTTAAACAAAGGCGCACAGGAGTCAGAACAGGCCCACATGACCGGAGCTCACTCCCATTTCTGTAGCATCAAGCCCGAAGGTGCATGGTTACTCCCCAGATGGATGGGATGATAGACCATAACAGGGTAAGCCTCAGCATTAAATCACCAGTACACATATCTGAATACATCTAGATAGAGAGGGAATGCCTAATATCATGTCCGTTTTTGAAATTCTGGACAGTGGTTTCTCAAGCTTACGACGCTCAACACTACACCAACACATTTCACTTGCAACTTTTATTAGACTTATGCTTACCAAAGGTGCAGCTCCTTGCTTTCGACGTGGTTCATACATTTTCATGAAAAGAGCAATAACAGCATCGTTCTTTGCTTTTGCACTTACAGCAACTCCAAGAGGTGTGCGACCAAGGTTGTTCCGAATACGAAAGTCACATCCCTGACAAGGAAAACCAAAACAAAAGAAGTGAGATTTCCAAATTTCTTGGGCTAACAATCACACTGCTTTATTTTGCCTCGATCACCTACCAGTCACTGCAAGGGTACAAACTACTACTCTAAACCCGCTTAATTAACAACTTTGTCCCTTGTCTCACAGCGCCCTTGCTTTTGTTAAGGGTTGTTTAGAGGTAGCTAACGTTCTAAACCTGTACCCTCGCGAAAGATGTCCGTGATCAACTGAGGAGCGGAAATTGCACCTAGCCCTTAAAGGATAATGTGGGTTCAAATCAGTGAGGCCTTAAACGCACCTGTTAAGAGAGCAGGCTATGCCACTCGTCATTGTAAAAAATATGGTATGTGTTGAGAATGGGCCTTCAATTCAGGGTTACATAGTGAGACTTTCAACTTGAATATTGCAGCTTTGACGAGGAATGCATCAGCAACGAAACCTGTACAAGGGACCGGAATCTACCTAACTAAGGGCGCTTACCATTTCTCAGAACTGACCGGCCTGAGCAAACTGATTCTCACTGATCTAAATGGTAAGGCAAAGGGCAAAGGTTGATGTAAACTAAACGACGGACTTGATGCTGATAATTCCCAACATTTCGACAAACTTTTTTACTGACTTTCTTTCCGCTGAAGAGGAAGAGGTTCTTTAATGAGACAGTGGGGAGGATAACGATTTTGTTTTCGACTGCGAGAATTTTTTCGCGACGGACTCTGGCAAGAATTTCACAATATTTAAATTCCTTTAAATTTCTCTTAAATATGGGTAGGCTATCACTTTCTGTTATTTTGCGTGCAAGAGAATACCAGAAAATCGTTGCTCGGTATAAAAATGTGCGTTGCCCAGAAGCTGACTTATACGCTAGCATGTTCAAGTTACTCTCATATCTGGTATTGCGGTCATGAACACAAGCACGTATCTTGAATCTATAATAAGAAACATGCCCGAACACGCCAAACAATAGAACGAGCCTTTGGGTTGCTGACAGGTGCGTGGAGAAGATTAAAGTATGTTGTGATGGAGAATTTATAAGAAGTTTTATCAGTGGTTTCTGCAGCTTGCGTCTTGCACAATTTTTGCCTCATTGCTGACAAAGGAACAACAATTGAAGATTTTTTTGGCTACTGCGTATGAAATAATGCAGGAGCCAATATGCCAAAGGAAACACGACTGATTGAGTGAGTGAAGGAGCCAATCAGCGCGTGCCTAAAATTTAGCCAATCACAAAGCACAATACAATTCGCTTTTATATCGATTTATTTTTAAACTCAGAACAGAATGTGTAGAAGTAATGAAATCGAGGAAAGGCGATAGGTATGGCAAAAAGGTCCGAATAAACTTAATAAATGCAGTAGCCACATACATACACGAAATGGATTGCTCAATTTTGGGGACCAAACCCAAGAAAGAATGCAAAGAGATATCATAGTCAACAAGCAAAAAACTATTTGTTTGACTTTCTTTAGTTGCCGTAAGAAGTGAAAACCCTATTGAGGTATACCACACTGTTTGAAACTTGAAATGCAGTAGACTAAATGTAACTGGGGAATGGGTAATCTAATGGGGAATTTCAGAAGGGCTCCATTATAACTACTACATTAACCACTGTTGCTCCGCCGTGTTTGTAATTTTACTTCTGGCTCGTTGCTCGGATGACGGTTTAGACTACAGAAAGTCATGTCAACTGCCTGGAGCACAGCCCTGAGCATCAAGTCAATCGATAACATCGCGAACTCTCGAGAAAGTTCAGGATTTTATATCTGGTCTGCGTCGACTTGGTCTTTTGGAGGTTTGAATATTTCTGCGACAAACAATTGGTGCGATTTCGAGAAAAATGAGCTATTGTCTCCAAAATACACGAACAATTGGTGGGACTTCAACGATAATGAGCTATTATCATCTTGGCATATCTGGGAAGACGCAATTGGGTATCCAGACACCTGTCACTTGTCCTATTGTGGCCTGGAATGTGTAGCAAGTTCGTTCTGCAAGATCAAACGAAGTAAACGCCCGTGCTCTTATTATTCTAACTCTTCAGCTACATTCCATTGCTTATTAGAAGGCGATTTGGTGTTTAAACTGAATCCCGGCCCCACGGACTGTGACGATATTTCGAATTTTCAGTCTCATCATTCCAGTTCGCGCCATGTTCCTCTGTCTTCCCAGTCAAGAAATCCGTCAAACCTCATCACTGTCAATCGATTGCCTTTCAATAAGTACTCAAACGAGCTGTTGTCTCTGTGTTTACTTAACTCGCGATCCGTCAGAAACAAGTCTGCGGCTATCTTTGATTACATTTGCGAGTGCAAAGCTGATCTAATTGCTGTTACAGAGACTTGGCTTAATAGTCATGATGACGCAGTTCGAGCAGAACTTTGCCCTGATGGATATAAGCTATTGGATCAAGCTCGCACTTGTCGTCAAGGAGGTGGTACCGCTCTATTGTTCAGGGACTCGTTGGCTGTTAAAAAAGTGGATGGGGGAACAAAAGTGTCGTTTGAGTTTTCAGAATGGACCGTCCAGGTTGCCTCTTCTCATGATCTTCGGGTGGTTATAATATATCGACCACAGTCGGACTCTGATGATCGAAGGATTCTTATGACTACGTTTTTTACTGAGTTCAGTGACTATCTAGAAACCATAGTTCTATGCAAGGAACAACTGGTGGTTGTTGGTGACTTCAATATCCATGTGGACGTGCCAGATGATAGTGATTCTACAAAATTTTTAGAATTGTTGGAGTCTTTTAGTCTTCAACAGCATGTGATGGGCTCCACCCATATTCATGGTCACACCTTGGACTTGGTGATCACCCGCCAGTCTGATCAGATTGTTCGATCTACACCTCGAATTGATCGCTATTTTTCTGATCACGCCTCGGTGTTGTGTCATCTTCATTCTATCAAGCCTTCTTTCTCCACCAGGACACTTTCGTTCAGGAAACTAAAATCAGTTAACGTTGAAACCCTGAATGATGACCTGGCTAAGTCTGATTTATGCAAAAATCCACCAGATGATCTTGACGAGCTTGTCCTTTTTTATAATAAAACCCTAACCGCTGTTTTGGACAAGCATGCTCCTGTAAAGACCCGAACCATCGTTGTGAGGCCGCGAGTTCCATGGTACACTGATGAAATTAGACATGCTAAAAGAGAGCGTCGGAAGGCTGAGAGAAGATGGAGGTTGTCGAAACTTAATTCCGACTTGGTCGCCTTCAAAATCAAGCGCAATGCTGTTAACAATCTTTTGAACAAAGCACGGCAGGCGTTTTATACTAACTTTATTGAGGAAAACAGCTTTGATCAACGTAAGTTATTCCGTGCTAGTAAGCGCTTGTTTAATCAGTCTCAGGACGACGGGCTACCTCCAAACTTGCATGCCCTGACTTTTGCTAACGATCTGGGAAAATATTTTGTGACAAAGATTGATACCATCCGGAGACAAATTGATGCTGATATCGCAGATTTAACGGTCCCCGTGGCGTCCAATACTGTTAATAGTAATGCTATGGCAATTCCAACGTTATCTGCCTTCAAGACTTTGTCTGACAAAGATGTTAAATCACTAATTCTGAACTCGGCGTTGAAAACCTGCCCACTTGATCCCATGCCCTCCCGCTTGGTCAGCAAATGTGACGCTCTACTTCCGGTCATCACTTCAATCGTAAATAAATCATTAGAAGCTGGACACTTTCCTGAGAGTTGGAAGGAAGCGCTAGTTTGCCCATTACTCAAGAAGCCTGGTCTCGATATTATATTTAAGAACTTCAGACCAGTTAGCAATTTGGCTTTCCTATCGAAGCTTACGGAGAAGGCAGTCTTTCATCAGATTCATGAACACATGGTTGACATGGGCTTATACCCAATTGCGCAATCGGCTTACAGGGAGAACCACAGCACTGAAACTGCACTCCTGAAAGTCAAAAACGACATCCTCTTAAACATGAATAAGCAGCATGTGACTCTACTGGTGCTATTAGATCTTAGCGCTGCTTTCGACACAGTTGACCACGATATCTTGCTGACGGCACTCAACAAGCGGAAACTTGGAGGCAGGGCGTTTGAGTGGTTCCGATCGTATCTATCAGGTCGCTGTCAGCGGATATCGGTTCGTGGGTGTCAGTCTGAGAGTTTCAGTTTGAACTGTGGTGTTCCTCAAGGCTCCTGTCTTGGACCGCTCTTGTTTACCATCTATACGAGCTCGCTACTAGATGCCATTCAAGATTATCTTCCATCTGTCCATTGCTACGCAGATGACACCCAACTTTACATCTCCTTTAGTCCTGCAGATGAAACGGGTCACTCAGATGCTATTGCTGCCATCGAGTTTTGTATTCAGGTCATCAGGAATTGGATGCATGATAATAAACTACTACTGAATGAGGATAAGACTGAGTTTCTTCTGATTGGCACAAAACAGCAGCTTGCCAAAGTAAACATCTCACACGTTACAGTCGGTAAAGCGAATATAGCTCCGCAATCTCCTGTTAAGAATCTTGGAGTATGGCTTGACTCAAACTTATCTATGGTGGATCATATCACTAAGACCAGTTCCGAAGCGTTTTATCATCTCTACAACATTAGAAGAATTAGAAGGTTTTTAACCAAAGATTGCACAGAAACACTGATACATGCTTTTATATCAAGCCGCCTTGACTATTGTAACAGTCTCCTATTTGGAGTTCCGGAACGACAACTTCAGAAATTACAGAGAGTTCAAAATGCAGCCGCGCGATTGATTTTTCAGGAAAGCAGATATTGCCACATCACACCTCTGCTCAAGTCATTGCACTGGCTGCCTGTTAGATATCGTATAGTTTTTAAAATTTTGTTGATTACTTTTAAAGCCGTACATGGTCTTGCTCCAGCCTACATAAGTGAACTTATTTCCGTTAGAGAATCTGCTGGAAGATATTACCTGCGTTCCAACAATGGTTTACGCCTTAATTATAGCTCATGTAAATCGCTCGCTACGCTTGGGGATCGCTCTTTTCATGTGGCCGCCCCTAAATTATGGAACGATCTTCCAAGTGAAATAAGAAGCAAGACATCAGTGCAAAGCTTCAAGAAAGCCATCAAGACCTTTTTATTTTCAAAAGCTTTCTAATTGTACATTGTTTTTATAGTTATATATATTTTATGCCTAACTTTTTTTTAGCTTGTGAATTTTTTAAATTATATTGTAATGCGCAATTGAAATTTTTAAATTGATAATTGCGCAATATAAGTTAAATATTTATTATTATTATTATTATTATTATTATTATTATTTAACTTCGGTATCTTTCTCGACCACTAAAAAGTATTCTTAGTATAGTGCTTTTTTGCCCAGATCAACAGTCTACGGGACAAAGACATTTCTTTTGAATTGTAAGTACGAGGGGCAGTTTGCATAATTGATCATAACACTGATACTAAATTTTATTGGAGTAGACAGTGGGGAATAAAATGAAAAGATATCTATAAAGTTAAATTTTTAGTTAAAGTTAAAAGTGAAAAAAAGACCAATTTATAGTCATTACTTGGGCTACCTGTGGTAGCACGAGTCTAGGTTTCGGTTTTCTATAAGTCTACCGTCGACGTCTAGAATGAGAAAGCCTACGCTGCTCGCGGTCTGCGGTGCCCCTGAAGGCATGAAAGCGAGGCGCCTTATTTCAAAATCATCCATGGTTCTTTTCTTATGCAAAAGCAAGTTTTTTTTTTCTGCGTGGTCGTGTGGAAAGAGATTAGCGGGAACAGGGCCAATAAGGCTAAATCGGAAGAAAATTAAGTATATCCGGCGATTGAGGAGTAATATTGTTGTTTTTCCCACATATCGCTTCTTCGCCTTCGATAACTTGGAATCAGATGAATGGCATCAAGTTTCACGACTGTTTTTTACCGTGGGAACCAAGAAAGCTGATTGGTCAACATTAATTCGATTAGTAAACAAACCCAACTATCACTGAAATTTCTGTAAAACCTTAGAAAACTTTCTGATAAAATCGCTCAGCTTAAACACGACGTCGACAAGAATTACGGTGCGATATACAGTCTGGTAGGTTTTTGCGGTCGTGGAACCAACCATATAGTATACAATATATAAAAACTTAGGCGTAAACACACATTCACGTTCGTTCGAAGCCGTATTATCAAGTGTAGCCCGAGTGAACGCTCCCGAGAGCGTCTAGTTGGACAATTATACTGGGCTCTTCTTGTTTAGTAGTATATGAGCGTAATTATAGCCACGTTTTTCGATTTTATCAGAGATTTATCAGAAAATTAAACGGAGAGTTTTTGCCGTCTATTAAAGTATCCGCAAAGCTCATAAACTACGAAAAAGTAGTATAAGCCCATTTTCTTTTTATCAGAGATTTATCAGAAAATTAAACAGAGATTTTTGAGTCGATTTTCTTTTATCAGAAAGTATCGGAAAGTATCGGAAAGTATCGGTAAGTAAAAAATGATTTAAAGGTGTAAATAGTATCATAAAAAAAGAGATGGGATCATTATTTAACTCATTCAAAAGTTTATTGGAAAAAGCTAGTAGCCCAGTTAGGGGAGGTATTAAAAAATTTTCAGATATGATTATATCATTCTTACCAGAACCTATTCAAAATAGTATAAACATCGCATTTAATGCCGCTGAAGAAGAAGATGAATATTTCACTGCAGAAGAAGGAGAGGAGGGTGCTAGGCCTAAATCAAAACCTCAGGCCGGAAAAAAGGAAACTTTATCTGGTGGAAGGGATTATGAGAAGGAGGGGGCTAGACCCAAATCAAAACCTCAACCTGGAAAAAAGAAAATTTCATCCGATGGAAGGGATTATGAGAAGGAGGGTGCCAGACCCAAATCAAAACCTCAACCTGGAAAAAGGGAGGGCGCTAAACCTAAAACAAAAAATGAAGGGAATAATGTGGAGGAGGGCGCTAAACCTAAAACAAAAAATGAAGGGAATAATGTGGAGGAGGGGGCTAAATTTAAAACAAAACGAAAAAGAACAACAGCCCTTAGAATATTTCCAATAAGACCGCCTGAACCTGAAGCCTATCTTCAAAATATCGCCGAAAGAAATGAAAATATTATTCGAATTAGGAGAGATCTAAATAATGATCTGACAGAAACAATTTATAATGAATTGGAGCCTCACATAGAAATGGGGTCAAGAATTGTTTTCAGTTTTGCGGCTTCGGTTCATAGGGGAAATGGTGAAATAGCTTACCACGCGCACACATTTAGAAGCGGAGGAACTTTTACCTCCCTTTCAGAAATAAAAGATTATATAGAGCAGTGCGAGGGAGAAAGATTGAGTTTAGAGGGTATCGCTTGGAGTAGAGCATATTTACCAGCAGAAAAGAAAATTCATAAATCTGGTGTTAATGAGGGTTGGGTTGAGTTTATAGAAGTAAAAATAAAAGTTATTCACACTAGACAGCCTTTAATTGGGTGCGGAAGATTACCGGACGAGTTACGCAAAAAAAGATGTATTTATTCGGTGGATGATAAAAATGATAACTTATGTGTATGGAGGTGTTTAGCTATTCTAATGAATATTCTTTCTGGTAAAAACAGACCTGAAGAACGCATAGAGAAACAATCGCTAAAACTGGCTAGAGATTTTTATGATAACCAAAATTTGAAAAAAGTAGATGTTAGACAAACAAAACTCATTGATTTTGAGAAAATTTCAAAGTTTTTTTCCATTAACATTCGGGCGTACGAGCAAAAAGAAAGAGAAAATTTTAAAGTTTGGAAACTAGTGTTTGGAAAAAACAATTTCAAAGATAATTTACCAACCCTAAATTTAGGGCTTTATGATGAGCATGGTTTTTACATTAATAATCTGGAACTTCTTGCTGATAATTGGGTATGCCAAGGGTGTAAACAAAAATTTACCAGACACGGTGATTTAAAAAGGCATTTTATTAATGAAACATGTACAGGAGGAAAGACAAAAATATTATGCACAGGAGAAAAGATAAAACACATCAGGAGTGAATCTGAAAAAGTGTTTTATGGGGGCAACACCCAATTTAGTTATAAAGCTTGTAGGTGGATAGAAAAGCAATCCGAAATTATAGGAAAACATATTCATCACGGGTTTTGTGGTCACGGTGGAGAAAGGTGTGGTAGGGATGGAGGAGGGAATGAGATTTTGTTTGATGGATACGAACCTGAGACAAATACTGTTTTTGAGTTCTATGGGTGTAAATGGCACGGGTGCCCGTGTTCAACAACCGACAAAATTAAATATAATGAAACTATTGAAAGAGAAAAGATGATAAAAAGCTTGGGTTATAATCTAGTATCAGTTTGGGAGTGTGAAAACCCTAAATTAAGCAATACCTGGTTTAAAAAGAAATTTATTCCATACCCCTATTTTATTATTTACGATTTTGAGTCAATATTACAAAAAGAAGATAAACAGATTACCGAGGATTTAAGTTTTACTCATACCCACACTCCGGTTAGTGTTGCCATAATCGATAATTTAACAAACAAACGGGTTTTTCTTTACAACCAAAATCCTGATGGGCTTATAAAAGAATTCGTTGAAAAATTGGAGGAAATAAGAAAAATCATTGTTGAAAAAGTTAAAAAAGAATATCCACTACCCGACCAAGATTCTATCCCAAAGAAAGTTTTAGAGGCGTATGAAGAATGGTGTAATCAAGTATCTGTTTTAGGGTTTAATAGTGGAAAGTATGATATCAATTTGATTAAAAGACATTTTGTAAAACACATGACAAATCAAACTAAAGATATTTTCGTTGCAAAGAAACAGAATAGGTATATGTTTTTATCAACACCGAATTTCAAATTCTTGGATGTAATGTCTTACTTGGCCCCTGGTCTTTCTTTTGATGGGTGGTGCAAAGCAAACAACTGCGAGGCCAAAAAACTTGTACTTCCTTATGAATTTTTGGATAGTTATGATAAACTTTCTCACGTTGGACCGGTGAAACATGAAGACTTTTACTCTAGTTTGAAAAAGAAAAACATTTCCAAAGAAGAATATGAAGAATATTTGGTTGAATTTAAAAAGAGGGGTTGTGTTACAATGCTGGACTGGTTGAAAGAGTATAACTTAAACGATGTTATCCCTTTCAAAGAAGCTTTAGAAAAAACAAGGTGTTTATATTATCCAGACGAAATTGATATATTAAAAGATGCAGTTTCCATCCCAGGCGTCTCAATGAGGTATGTTCTAAATAAATACCAAAAAATGAAGAAGAAAGGCGATCCTGAATTGTACGCCCCGGGGCAATACTGCATTCATAGATGCAATAAATCTTGTGATAACGAGTTTTGCAAAAAATGCCGTAAGATAATGAAAGATTGTAAAATATGCGACAAAAACAAGATTTATAATCTATTGAAAACTGGTATGGTTGGAGGACCTAGTATTATATTTACTCGCTATGCAGAAAAGGAAGAAACAAAGATTCGCCCCCATAAATATAAAATTCCGAAAAATTGTGTGCGAATTGTTGGTTATGATGCAAATGGGTTATATCTATACTGTGCGGGACAAGAAATGCCATGCGGAAAAGCAGAATGCATTGAGGTGAAAAATCCATCGGGCAAAGAAAATATTAAGAAGATTTGTAAAGAGATTCTTGATGGTAAACTTTTCGGGTTTTGCCAAGTTGATATAAATGTACCTGAACACCTAAAAGAAATGTTTGAAGAGTTCTCACCGTTATTTGTTGTAGATAATGTTCCTGAAAATATGATACCAGATCATATGAAAGAATACCAAAAAGCTACAGGGAGAAAACATCTAAGTAATAATAAAAAATTACTCGGGGTTACCAAGGCAAAAAAGATATTGTTATATATACCTATGATAAAATGGTATCTTAATCATGGTTTGGAGGTTACGGCTATTCATAATATTTTGAAGTACGAATCGGGAAGGCCTTTTGGATGGTTCCCAAAAGAGGTGTCCGACGCCCGAAGGGATGGCGATATAGAGTTTATGCTGGAAAAATTAAGTAAAGCTTTTGATGAAAACAAAATTGATGATGTCGTAAAAATTACTAATGAATTAAATCAATTCCCTGATATTTTTAAAATTATTGAAGATAACAAAGACATTAAAGTATTGATCGAAAAACTAAAACCAAAGTATAAAGGCTGTAAAGAACTAGCCGACACAAACAAACTGAAAGGGAATTCATTCTATGGAAAAATGATAGAAGATAAAGAAAAACACAATAACACAAGGTATACTCAGGATGAGGAAGAGGTTGAAAAAGCCTTAAGATCTGCGTTCTTTGAAGATCTTACAGAAATAAATGACACATATGAAATAGTAAAACGAAAACACCAAATAAAAATAGACAGACCTTATCAATGCGGTATCGCGGTGTATCAGTTAGCAAAACTTCGTATGTTGGAATTTTATTACGATTTTCTTGATAAATGTGTGGATAGAAAGGATTTTGAGTTGATACAAATGGATACAGATTCAATGTACATGGGAATTTCGGCTGAAAACTTGGAGGATATTATAAAACCCGAAATGAGAGAAGAGTATTTTAATGGGGGAAAAGAAAAATTTCTATCAACCTCTAAATATCACGATAGGACCCCCGGGCTGTTCAAAAAGGAGTTTGATGGTGTAAGAATGATTGCACTTTCATCAAAATGTTATTACGCGGAGGATGAGAAAGGAAAAGCAAAGTATAGTTGTAAAGGTATAATTCATAGGCAAAACGAAATGAACTGGGATAGGTACATGTCATCTTTAAAAGGGTCAATTGATATGGCACAAAACACAGGATTTAGAGTCAATGACAATCAAATTGTGACATATACACAAATTAAAAAAGGATTGAATGCATATTATGATAAAAGATGGGTTGAAGAAGATGGAATTCATACATATCCAATCTTTTAGTTTATTTCAAAACAGAATCTGGTGGTAACTCAGTATCATCAGGTATAACCTGTAATTCCTCCCTTACAAAACCGCGTCTTGGACCGTCTTCTAAAAAATACAAAACGGGTTGATTAGGATAAACTTTACTTCCAGAAATACCATAAACTTTTATGCTCCAAATAGGATCAGTAGCTCGCCTTTTTTCACCACCCTCAAGTTCTCCCGGAGATAATAAATATCTAACTTTAACCTCAATTGGTAGTCTAACCTCACCAACCCCCACCTCGCGTTGGTATTTTTTAGGTTCAATATCAACCTCTTTCAGTTTTATAGCTTTAAAAGGTTCTTTACCGGTTATTCTTGTTGGTGTATTATTCAAAGTTTTTAGAATAGCAGGTAATCTTTTCACCCATACTCTAGATCGATCATCACTGATCATTTCTTGCGCATATTGATGACTAAATAATCTTTCACCTAATATTCTGTTTGCTCTTTCAACAAAGGCTTGGGCTCTATGATTTCCAGCTTCACTTCTTTGTATTTTCACATTATGGTAATTCATGAGTTTACCAACTTCACCCATAAATTCTTTCCCAGGATCGACCATTAATGTTTTAGGGTATTTCAATCTTCTAGAATATATTTTTGTAAAAGCTTCTGATATCTCTCGACTTTCTTTTGAAGTTAATGGTTCCGCATCTTTGTATCTTGAGGCCACATCAACCACAACTAACGCGTATTTGTACGTTTTTCTTCCAACTCTATCATGCGGTAAAAATAATAAATCTGCTTGGTGACTCTGGTTAGGTTTATCCACCGTCCAGTGCGGTCTGGGTATATATTTTGGAGCTGGAAGATAGATTTGCCAAATTGCTTGTTTCTCCAACCATTGTTTTGCCTCATTTTCACTTACTTTCGCTTTTTCTGCCAATTTGGGAATCGCGGAATATCCTTTCCAATACCCCCCGGCCGAATAATATGTACGCTCGAGTGGTGGGGAGGGCTTTGCCCGATTTTTCGCTAAATTTAAACTCATTTAAGAGTAAAAAAGTATCTTATAAATTAAAATGGAGGAAGAAAAAACAAGTTTTACCGCGTATCAATTTAATCTTATGAAAAAAACTATCATTAAAGAAATTTTGGATATGGAAGATGGAGGTGAACTTTTTAATCTTTTAGTTGTAATCAAGGGAGTAAGAGAAAGTTTATTGGCGCATATTAAAGAATTAGAGAATAAGATCATCAACACAGGTTTAAAGATTAACCAAAGTATCTTATAAATCTAGTATGACGTCAGAAAAAATTAACCCAAATAGAACCCCGAAAGAGCCATTTGGTTTGAAAGCGGAATCAACGCTGAACCGAATTACTCTAAACCCATCTGGCGCCAGCCCTGGCGAAACATTATACATAAATATTCCAAAACTTTCTGAGAATTTAGTGATTGTGCCTGGAAGTGTATCTCTTTTGTTTGATTTAGATGTTGAGGGCCACACAAATAATACACTTGTTAATAATGTTGGAAGAAATCTTGTAACAAGGTTTAAAGTTCTTTTTGGAGGAGAAACACTACAGGATACTCAAAGATATGATCTATTTCAAACATATCATGATTTATTCTTAACCGAAGAAGAACGCGAAGATAGATTAAAACAAGGTATTTCTTCCGAAAATATGAGAAAACTTAGAACAAAAGCGGGAGATAAAAAAACACAAGATGCAAAAGAAGTTGCTCTCGCCAATGTTCATGGAACAAAGTATAGAATACCAATAAACCATCCTATTCTAAACGACCATGGGGTTTTTTACCCAAAAGCATTAGAAAATCATCTTATATTTGAGATTACGCTTGCCCCAATTAGTAATATTCTTATTTATTCCGATACAACCAAAACACCATCATATTCAATCAAAAACTTAGAGTTGGAATATTCCTCGATTTCAAGCGAATACTTAGCCCGCGAGGCGAAGGCAGCTTATCAGGTAGGTAAAGGATTCTTTTATGAAAATATTACCTTACACAAAACTTTTACATTTTCAATAGGCGGTGATGGTGTTATTAATCAACATATTAATTTACCGAGAAGATCAATGACCGGGGTATTATTTTTGTTTTTATTACCTCAAACCGCAGGAGCAAGGGATTCTGAAAATTTTTATAATCCAGGTATATCTTCCGTTGAAATTGATGTTGATGGCGTGCCAAATAGAATATACTCTAGAGGAATGATTCCATCCGATTTTTGGGAATCCGTGAAAAAACGATTTCATCGAGATGATGGTTTGCAAATTTCATTGAAAGAAAAGGATTTTTACACAGACAAGTTTGCTCTTTGGGTTGATACGAGAACGCACCCAGATAATAGTATTCATGGCGGAGGACTAGCTCTAAATAATACACACGATGGTGTAAAAATAGCAATTAAACGAAAACAAAGTGGATCAGGAACTATAACATGCCATATGTTTGTTGTGGCCGACGCAATGATGGAGATTATGAATTCAAGCTTAAGGTCAATCATGTACTGACTTAAAAACCTTTAGTTGTAATACAAAAAATGCAAGAATTGCGTGAAAAAATTCCTTTTCATTGTATAATAACTGGGCCGACAAATTGCGGAAAAACAAAGTACCTAATTGATCAACTCCGCGGCCCATTTCGAAAAGTGTTTGAATTCATTGTTCTCATTTGCCCAACTTTTGCCAAAAACAAAACTTATCACGACTTTGCCCGAGGAGATAAACGTTTCTTTGTATTATCACCGGATGCAAGTAACGTTGATGAGATTAATGAATTGTTAACTGTTTGTCAAACTTTGTTTTCCGGAACAAATACATTAATAATTTTAGATGATTGCGCCGTATCCACCGATCTGAAAAAAAGATCAAATAAGTTCATAGATTTAGCATTTTCCGGAAGGCATCACGGATTATCAATGTGGGTTCTAACTCAGCAATTGACATCGATAGCAAAACCATTCCGGGAAAATGTTGCCTGCGTTGTTACTTTTCATAATCCGTCGCAGAAAGGTATGAAAATGTTTTTCGAAGATTATGGTGGCGATTTGGATTATGAATTAGGTAAAAAGTTTGTACAACTCCTAAAAACAGAAAAATATTCTAGGCTATGTTTGAGTTTGCGATACCCATTTAATTGCTATTTAGAGATTCCCGAAGTGATTTAACAAATATGGCAAACGTTGAAGATTACATTGAAGAAAAGACAGAGGTAAAAAATGATACTAATCAAAGTGAGGATCTTGAAGTTAAACAAGAATCATTAGCCATTCTCGCAGTGCTTGGGACAACAAAGGAATATTTAGGGGTTGAAATGAGTCTGGGTGATGTAAAAAAATTAGCGGAACGCGATGTAGAAAAATATTTTAATCGTTACCAATCGGTAATGGGTAAGAAAATTAGTGGGGGAGTGGTGGATTCATCCCTTCAATTAATTTCTAAAATTATTTCATATTTAGTTCCGGTTGATGATATTGATGCCCTTTGTAAGGATTTGAAGAATGATGATTTGGTAAATCGTGAACTAACAAACATTGTTGGGCTCTTAGCATTGAAATCAGGAAGACTGGCTGCACTTGCTAGCGGGCTATTTCAAGTAGCTAAACACGTTAAATTCAACAAAAATCAACAATTTTCAGTAAATTCTAACACAACTGATCAGGAAACTAGGCAATCTACTGAAGGTATTGATACAGTATATTAAACAGATCTAAAAACTTATTTGCAGCATCCAAATAACAATGTCTGAACAATCTGAAGTAGAAGTTGAACAAATTACTGCAGATCCCGCACCCGAAAATAAAGATACTAAAAAGAAAGAGAAAGATCCTAAAAAAGTAGCAGCTGGGAAGAAATTAGCGGAATATAATAAAAAAGCAAAAGAAGCATTAGATAGGGAGATGAAGCGGGAGGAGCAAATGAAAAGTGAAGATAATAAAGAAAAGACAAATAATGAATATAAATCGTGGCTTCCAGAGTTATCTTTTACTACTGTTTTATCCATTGCTGGATTGGGGTTTACGGCATTTGATCTTTTTCTGAGATATCGGGAAAAAGCTAGGGTTGAACAACCTTTTCAAGCCCCACCCATAAAGATTCATAATCCACAACCACAACCCACAGATAGGCCAAAAATTGGAATGATGTAATTATAAATTATTTTTTACTACATAAAGCCATTTAAAAGTTTCTTAATGATGTAGTAAAAAATCATGTCAAGCGAAAACAAACTTGTGAAAACTGTAACTGATTCAGCGGTACTTATCGGATTAGGGGCTGGAGTTGGGTATGTTGCTAAAAAGATGATGAAAGAATCATTTTTGAATGACCCATCCTCAAGTATTACAAATTACGCAAAATGGGTGGCTGTATTATCCGGAAGTATGTACCTAAAAACATATTTAGAGGATCAAAAGATTTTACCAAAATAAAATGGCGTCAATAGCGATGATGATTGGGGGAGCTATATTGAATGCAACAGCATTTACTGGTGGAAATATTCTTGCGAAATATTTGTCTGGACATAATGTGGATACGGAAAAAATACGACACGATAAAGCATTAGAAAAGTATCAAAAAGATTACGCAGAATATCAGGAAAAAAGACAAAAAATGCTTGATTGGGAAATGAAGAAAAAAGATGAAAAATATCAAGCATCAAAAAATATTTCGACTACAAATCAGGCTTTTGAATTGTACGGCCAAATGCAAGAGCCAAAATTCTCTGATTATTACAAACCAAGCGATGAACAAAAAACAGGAGAAATGGTATATGTTGGAGCTGGAATGTTGGGTTTAGGTTACGCGGTCAGTAAATTTTTATAAATTATTATTTGTTGTATAACCAGTAATTTTAGTTATATAACATAAGGTATTATGATTAGTTGTCCACCAAATTAAAACTCCACATTGAGCTTACAGAACCAGAATTTTCATATTCATCATAACCAATATGGGAAGAAGCCGATTCACTGTCAGAAATAATTACTTCGGGATTATATTTTTTGCGGGGCGCCAATCTTTTAGTTTCTTTTTTCGTTTCAACAAGGGCATCATAAAGTTTTACTTGCAATGAAATACGGGCACCAATAAATATTGATTCAATTTTTATTGTACACTCTGCGTGACAGCCTTTATTGATTAAATCTTCAGGATTTATTATTTCATTGCAATCTTCACTTCTAATATCATAAAATTTTGTAAGAAATTCTCCCTTTTTGTATGAAATTAATTTTGGATACAATGTTGGCCCTCTATCAGGAACTCTTCGCATATAAGGTTTGTTTTTCCCATCTTCAATTTTTTCCATTTTCCAATAGAGAGGATTTAAACCCCCTTTTGTTTTAGTAAGATCAGATCTTACCAACTCAAATCTATCAATTTCTTCTTTATTTTCCATAATATGATTGATGCAACAATCTACTATTTCGTTAAATTTTTCTATCCACTTTTCCTCTTCAGCAGTAGGTTTATTTCCACTCCATAAACATAAAGGAAAAGAATAAGTTGAAAAACTTTCAGAAACTCCAAATGAATACAAACGACTGGTTGGAATAACCAGTTCTCCTTCTGTTCCATCTTCATTTTTTGAAGAAATTTTTATTCTTCTAAATTCAACCTTTGGCTTGCTATTTGGAACTTCACCTAAAATTGGTTTAGAAAAAATCATACTTTTTTGTGGTTTATAAGTATTAATATCTATTAATTGTGTAGTTTCGTTCATCATTTTATTTTTATATATATTTTTTATTCTTTAAATCAAATTTTTTTCAACTCTAATGGATCTAAAGATTTCTTACTGATGAGTAAAAAATCATGGCGGAATATATACCATTAGAAGATTTACCAAGAGATAATGATGATGATGCTGATGATGCTGATGATGCTGGTGATGCTGGTGATGCTGGTGAAGGTGTTTTTAATAATATAATTACATCCACATCTACTAGTAATTTTCAAAATCCCGCTTTTGATGCTGAAGATGAAGATGGCGGTATTAATGAAAATGATCCCCTTTTTAAAAAGATTAAAGAAAAAAAAGAAGCTGAAGATGATATAAAAATAGTATATCCAAAATCAAAATTTCAACATTTTGTAACATTTTTACGAGATATTGGGGGTGGAATAAAATTACCAGCAATTAAATTAGCAGGTAGAAAAAATGCGGCTACATATGTTCTTAAAGGTAGCGAATTTAGAAATCTTAACAGTGGAGCTAAACTTCCTGATGGTCAATTAAAAAATTTTTTAGGGCCGCGGGCAGAAGAAATTGTAGAAGAAAATGATCGCGCAAATGAAAAGACAAAAAAATTACAAAACAAAAAGAGGGCAGAGAAACAATTACTTGAGGAAAAACCGTTGAAAACACCAGAAGAGAGAACACGAATAGAGGAATTAAATAGGCAAATTGAAGAAGATGAAAATGAAATGGCAACCCGGGATCGCGAGTCTGAGCAAATACGGGAAAAAATGTCATTGCGGGAGCGGGTTAAGACTATCTTCAAAAAATATGGATTTACTGCTTTTGCGATTTTAAGCGCTGTAGGCACCATCATTGGGGTTATAGTTTCTAATCTTTCAAAGGGTTTATCTACTTTGGGTAGGGGTGTGGGTAATGGATTAAAAACTCTTGGTAAAAAACTGGGTGAAATATTACCGGGTATGGTTGGCGCAATAGTAAGCTTTCTATTCAAAACGGCGGGTCAAGTTATTGGGTTTTTAGGCGAGAATGCTTGGCTTTTGATAATGGCTGTTGTTCTGTATTTTGTAGAACAGTTTAAAAAGAAGAGAAAGTAGATTAAAAATGCCCAATAAATGCGAGGAGGAAATAACTTTTTTGTCAATCACAATGTTAACCACAGAAACAACAATTTACCTTGATCCGCCATTAAATAATGTAAGCGAAGTACAAATTCTAGATTTTTCTGGAACTAATGCGTCAAATGATAATCCATTATACTTAATGAGTGATATTATTGAATCAAAATCTTCATATTACAATCGTATACCTAGTGGAGGAAATGTTGAAATCCGGCCTTCGCAATTACTAGCTTCTATACCCTCCAAAAAGTACCCAATTTTAAGAATTACACAAATCAAAAATCCATTGTACAACTTTAAATTGTGGATTCTGGATAAAAATGGGGTAAAAATAATTTCTAATACCGTTCGTATTCGTATCAATTTAAAGATAATATCTTAAGTAGTAGAAAATGGACGATTACAATAGAATTTATCCCGTATTACCTAATAATACAGATCCCATTAACTTCAGACTACAAAAGTCAAATGAAGTACTTCAAAAACTTGAGGATGAAATTAAACATTACGAGGAAGTAAGAAAAAAATACACTCGTGCCCGCGGAATATGTACAAAAATAAGTGTGTGTAGTGGTATGTTTTCAGTTATACTATCCGCAAGCGGTTTGGGCACTTCTCTTACTGGTTTTGGCGTTGTTGTTGGTGTGTCCTTGGGCGCTGTGGGCGGTATTTGCGGCGGAATATCTGTTATATTTGGTGTGGCAACAAAAAGGCTTTCAAAAAATGTTAGTAAACACGAGAAAACTGTTTGTTTAGCAAAAGCAAAAGTAAATACCATTAATGGCCTGGTTTCAAAAGCCATGAAAGATAATGTTATTTCCGATCAAGAATTTTCCATAATTTTAGCGGAATTAGAAAAGTTTGAAAAACTGAAAATAGAAGTACGACAAAAATTCAGGAAAGAATCAGAAAAAAACTTCAACATGTCGCAGATAAAGAAAGAAGCCCGGGAAGATATTTTAAAAGAGTTGATCGGAGGGAAAGAGCATTAAAAATTTCATTTGAGAGAACTGATGTTGGTTGTAATTGTTTTGCGGGCTATAATAATTAGCATCTTATTCTTAATCTAAAGAGCCGCGTGAATTGAAGTAAACACAAAGAATAAGATGTTTGATGATGTATTATCAGATTTCAAAGCCGGGCATGGTTTATGGACGAATTTCAAAGCTAAATACCCAAACGCCAACCTTTATAGATTTACATTTGTTAATGATTCTAATGGGGGGTACATCAAGTGGGGATTCAATGATACAAAAATTATCACAAATAAAGACCCCAACGACCAAACATTAATTAACAATTTATCTACCAATATGAAAACCTTGTTATTTAGAGATTTAGGGATAATCGAAGAAAGGAAAGTTGTTGAAAATTTACCCCATCATGCAATATCCTCGACTTTCCCAACAAGTTTATCATTTACAAACAAAGCATATCCAATACCTGGTGTTGAATTCGTTGAAACTGTAAAAAATGTAACAGAAATGCTGACTATTTTAGACATTTCCGCTTCAGATAAGGAGAACTTCATTTCGCCCATGAGAAACATTTTTAAATCACAAGTTGTAACATTTTATTCCTCAAAGGAGTGCAAAAAGTGGTTGAATAAACCAGATTTCAATCATTGGCCGCAACAACTTAATTTCGCGGTTTGGTGCGCGACATCTGGGTGTGGTATAAGCTTAAATGAAAGTTTAAATTACCCAAGAGTTATTAGAAGTTTTGTTGCATTTCACGTATACTTTACAATAAGAAGAATATTGTATGAATTAAAGCTGCCCTTACCAGAGGAAAAACCTTTTTCCATAAAGAATAACCCATACAACAAAGTAGCGTATAATAGATTGTGTGATGAATTTGGGATTAGTAATAATTCCGACTTTAGGTGGAAAGGAGGAAGAAATCGTGGTTTGGGGGATATATTCATCGATTATGGGAATAGACCTGGAACAACAGACCATGATTATCAAAATAAGCATGTTATAAGAAATTATGATAAAAAAGCAGATATGTGGCCAAGTTCAGGAGATAAATTTTCAGATGAAGGCGGCAAGCAACTAAAAGGCAATCTAATATCTTTCATACGAAATGATGACTTTGCTGATTTTAAATATGCATGGTTTATCCCGGCAAGCGGGCATGGCCTCACAAAGGCAGGGCTTGGAAGATTAAATCGTTCCGCAGAAGCTTTTGTTTATTGCGTTTTAGGTGCACAAGTTAACACAAGGACCTCAATTATTGGCAACGGAGGCGGAGCGATTGAAACACAGCAAGAATTCATAGCTTTATTTGAAAGCGCCGTGGTTGAAAATAATATCGCTAATTCCATTCAAAGGTATCAATTGGCTGTACAGGAATCGAAATTGAGGCTTGATTTAGCTGTAGCTCCGGGGGTTTGGCTAATGCCAAGTAACATGATCATAAATACAGAAAGCGTGATTGGGTACAATAACAAACTCATGAAAGCCACTGAAGACATGAAATTTGGGGTAAATAATTCATTAAACATTGAAACAAAAAATGTTGGAATAAGCCATAACTTAGGCATTTCAAAAGTAAGATTGCAACAAACCCCAAACCCAAAACCGCAGCCTGAAATGAAAGTCGCCGCATCAAAACAACAAGAAGCCGATCCACAAAATGCGCATGAAATTAGTAAATTGGCAATCATAGTTGCGATAGGCGGATTAGCTCTATATTTATTCCGGTAATTTGTTATGTAACCAGTAATTAAGTTAAATAACATAAAAATTAAACTTGCTATTATTCGCCCGGTAAGGAATGATAAAATTTTTGTTCCTCAATGTTGTAGCACCAATCCACAACTCTTTTGAGGTGCCATGTTTTCACCATTAATTCATTGTGTAATTCGTTATAAATCGTCTCTTTATGCGCAATCTTGTATTCATTTAATCTTACAGTTACCGATAATGCTATAATAAGAAACTTTTTATCAAAGGTGTCAATTCGGCATTTCTCATCATAATAACCGCGATAAAAACCATTTTCATTATAAAAATGAAGAAATTCAGCCCAGTTTAATATGCGCAAATCGCCGGACGGGGAAAAATCGTATTCAGGAACAAAACTTGAAAACCCTTTATTAGCGGCTTTTAAAATTTTTTTCGCAAATTTATTAGCGCATATTTCATCAACACCAAAACCAATTTTTGTTTCAAACCAAAACGAATGATAAAAATTGTTATTATAATATCTCACGGCAAAAACTATTTCATTGGGAAAATCACTGCCATAATACCAAGTATCAAGAAAATATTGTCGATTTTCTAATAATCTTTGGCGCAAATCTTCTTTTATTTCTTTGATAAAATCACAAATACTTAACTTATCATTATTTACGTAACCAAATTCTAATATTTCCATTTTTCATTTTACTTCTATCTTTGAATCATAATCATTTTTTGCTTTCATTCTACATTCCTTACAAGAAGCTTTTTGCTTACCATGTTCACAAATTTGTGATCCTCCACATTCTTTACATTGTTGTTTTTGTTTTTTATGTTCGCAAATTTGAGACCCGGCGCATTCTTTGCAGCGATACTTAACTTCCCCATGTTCACAGATTTGCGACCCTTTGCACTTTTTGCATCTGTACTTAACTTTTTTGTGTTCACAAATTTGGGATCCCTCGCATTCTTTACATAAATATTTAAGCGCGCCGTGGGTGCAAATATAAACCCTATTTGTAGTAACTTTTTCAATTAAACTAACAATATCCTCCTCTTTGAATTTTTTAATCTCATTAATAAGATCTTTTTTACCCATTTTTTTCCTTCCTTCAATTTTTAACTCTGTCGCGATCTTTTTCAATTCACTAAAAAACAAACTGCTTAATTTTCCCATAACCTCTAACGATAGCTCTTTTTCATTATTCCACAAAAATCTCTTTTCGCCATTATTCTTGTTTGATGACTTTTGAGGGACCAAAAAAGTTTGTTTTAGTTTCCTTTTCATTGGGGGAGGGGAGAGACCCGGGAGATGTAATAGGAGGTGTTCTTGGCGGGGGGTGGGCCCGGGAGGCGTAGCAATCCTTAACGATTCCCCATGATACCATCGCCTATAATTTTCCAACTCCTCTTGTGTGTTTATTCCCATTTCGCGTAATAGTTCTATTTTCCTCGCTTTCTTCGCGTCAGAACGGCCAGTTACAAGAAACTCCTGTAAAATTTCTTTTAATTCAGCATCTTTTAATTTCTCCATTTCGTACTGTATTCCACTATTCATCCCTTTAAAATAAGTTTTTCGTAGTTTATGAATTTTGCGGGTACTTTCTGATACTTTCCGATACTTTCCGATACTTTCCGATACTTTCCGATACTTTCCGATACTTTCTGATAAAAGAAAATCGACTCAAAAATCTCTGTTTAATTTTCTGATAAATCTCTGATAAAAAGAAAATGGGCTTATACTACTTTTTCGTAGTTTATGAGCTTTGCGGATACTTTAATAGACGGCAAAAACTCTCCGTTTAATTTTCTGATAAATCTCTGATAAAATCGAAAAACGTGGCTATAATTACGCTCATATACTACTTGTTTCCTTTATCGATCGCACACGATGAATGAGAAGTATCATCAATGCAATTTTGATTGAAGGCTCGTCGTTGATGACTTTGTCATAAGGAAGAGCTCAAAAATGCACAACTGCATTGTATCAAGAAATGATATTTCCCCGGAGGGTCAGTACTTACCTGACGGGGAGATGTGGTTCTCCGAACCCCTCGTAGACTGATATGAGCAATACTGGTGCATATGTCGCGCGGCCGCGGCCTGGGTACCACAATATAAAGAAATCGAAGCGCATGTGCTCTTCATCGTAGTAGTGGCGAGTGAGGCCGAACCGATTGGCAGTACCAGGGTGGGGAAGGAAGATAGCTGCAATGGCTTGGGGACCAGTATTGCTCATATCAGTCTACGAGGGGTTCGGAGAACCACATCTCCCCGTCAGGTAAGTACTGACCCTCCGGGGAAATATCATTTCTCCTTCACCCCTCTCCGACTGATAGTCGCAATACTGGTGCAGAATTCCAAAGCAATACTGCCAAGCGGAGCAACAACATAAGATAGCATAACCAAACCTTTAATAAGAAAGTTCTAAGAGGCATGCTGGACAAAGTTCCAGTTCCAGCAGGAAGTCAACAACTTCCTTTGAAAGGCCTGTTGTTTCGTGACGATTCCTGATAAGGGCCAAACTGCTAGATGCAGTGACTGCCACAGAGGGTGGTGCACGGTGGGCTGAAATGGAAGGAACAGCAGAGATGGAGACTGGGGTAGGAGTAGAGGTTGATCCACCAGCATTTGAAGCAGTTCTGGGAACCATGGTTGCTCAGACCAGTTGGGTGCAATCAGGAGAGCTGTTGCCTGATCCTCTCTTATCTTCCTGAGCATTCGAGGGAGAAGGACCACTGAATGGTGGATTAGACAGGTCCATTTGCTCCAGTCCTGGAGAAATGCGTCCACGGCTACAGCTCCTGGATCCGGGTACCTCGAGACATACTTTGGCACTTGATGAGTTAGGCGTTATGCAAAGAGGTCCACGTCCGGTGTGTAGAACCTCTGACAAACTGATTGGAAGATTTCTTTGTCCAGAGTCCACTCTGTTCTGATTTCGATCTGTCTGGAGGCAGTGTCTGCTTCTCCATTCTGAATCCCTGGAATATGCTGAGCTGTCAGGGACACTCCTGCTTCCAGGGCTACTGCCCAAAGTTCCAGTGCCTGAGTGGTCAGGGCAGGGGAGTGTGGGCCCCCCCGCTTGTTGATGTACGCCACCGCTGTCGTGTTGTCTAACCGCAAGTGGAGATCTTTGGGCAGAGGCTGTTGAACCCACAACAGGGCTCTTAAGGCGAAGGTTGCTGCTCGTAATTCCAGGACAACGAGAACTCGACGGAAGCGGTTCGGCGGTTTTATCCACCGAACCCGTAGGGCTTGACTGGCCCGGCAAGGTTGGCGAAGTGAAGAGGCTTTTTAGGACAGCTGGCATAGACTTTGCTACAGCCTCGGCAACCATCTTGTCAAGATTTGGAAGATCTGGTGTTGCACTCCCGCTTCTCGCCAAATGGATCGGGACAGACGGTGTTTTGTCGGTCTAAAGACAACAGAAGGCGGTCAATGACTCGTAACTTCAATCGTGAACATAACCTGCAATAATGTCTTAAGACTCGAATAAACTCACAAAGGCAAACATACTTACGTTATTTGAGAGTTTTTCAGTCATTTCCAACAGGTAAGCTGCACGAAGGTAGAGAAATAATGCTAAATGAGCGGAGAAAAGCAAAACGTGGTCGGCCGAAACGAGCCACAAAACGAAGAGGAAGAGCACATGCGCTTCGATTTCCTTATATTGTGGTACCCAGGCCGCGGCCGCGCGACATATGCACCAGTATTGCGACTATCAGTCGGAGAGGGGTGAAGGAGAATGGCCCTTGATTTGAGGCCCGTGATTAATTAACAATTAGATTATGAGCTCGAGATTTCTATGGGATGAGAGATGGCGAGGCCTACGGTTTTCGTCGGTATCACTGACCATTAATCAATTTGTTAACAAACTTCTTTTAGATTATGGGTTAGTGTCGCAAGCGCAGTAGACACAAAAATCATAAACGTAAATACCATAAAAATCATAAAAAGTAAAAATCATAATAAACGAATCATGTGTCGGTTAAAAAAAATACCAAAATACCAAATCTTCCCTCGAGACTTCGCTCAAGCGCGAATACGTCACAATTTTGAAAGCGACCTTCAACCAAGTGCAGTCTAATGGCTGATAGTCTGCAGTAGCTCAGCCAAACAGATTGCAGCATTTGCATTCGTATACTAGTAGATTCTTACTAAAACGTGATAGACAGTCGATAAAATTTCCGCTCCTCTGAAAATGAAACAGGAGAACCAAGAGGTAAACGTGTAGGCGAAATTTTAACAATATTATACAAGACTAACTGTAGATTGTAGAGGAAAGCAAAATAGATAATGAATCAACCATTAAAGAAAAGTTCACGCACCGTAAGCACAGGTAGTGCTTGGCTCGAAACAACAAACAGCTTTATAAACATTAAATTATCTCTTTTTACATCAGGTAAGCCAAAGCTTACTCTTAACGCAAATATTTAGTTAAAGCTCACCTAGCTCGGGAAAAATACGATGTTTACTCTACAAAAGTTTTGAATCCGCTTTCACCTTGCGGTGTATTAATTCACTATACGTATCCATTTTGAAACCAAAAGATGAAGGTCGAGACGCTTGATAATTAGAAAATTTCAAGTATTAACTATGTACAGTATAAAAACTTCCTAAAGGTGGTAAATAATTTTTATTGTTCACAGAACCTTTACAAAAAAATGAAACCCGCAGTTATTTCAAATGGATGGTTGCTTTTTTTGATTGACATCATTGACAGTTCATTACAATTAAACTTGCCACTGGCGACAAAGATTAAAAACATAAAGAAGTTGTCAAGTTAAGGTTACTTCCCACCTTCAGAGGCAAGAAAAATCGTTTTTTCTTTTATTTGACAAAATTTAAGTTAGTCATTTTATGTAGTGTTTAAAAATAAAATGTTATTTGCATATTTTTTATTTACATCACGTACTTGACAAATCCCATCGACAAAATTCCCTTGTGGAAGCACTTCACGCTAACTCTGATGGAAAAATCAAAAGCAGAAAAAAAGTCCTGAGCGTTCGAATACCCTTGGAGCAAGTAGCTTAAAAATCAAAGTCAACGCCAGTGCAGGTTGCGAACAAGATTCTTCGTCGGAATCTGGCGAAAGCGATGATGAAAAAGAAGAATGCGACACTAACGGCCCCAACCACTGGGGCATTGTCGATAAAGATGAGCTCAATCAACAGCTTGTTGGCCGAGTCAATTGCAACTTTTGTCTCTTCGTACTCCGTTCCACGCTAGCATCCAGGTTTCGTTCAAAGAAGTCGCCGTCAAACCTAAATTTGTCATACATAAGGTTAAAACGAGGTTTCCTTTCATTATGCATTTTCTCGCCTTGATACAAAAACATAACCAATCACCTCGAAGCGTAATTTTCAAATCATGAAATCATGAAACCTATCCAAGGGAACTCATTTCAGCAGTAAGGGTATTTCTTAGGCTGTCCATCGATTCGTTGACGTGTTGTTTTTCAATGGCACGTTTTCCGACTTTAACCTTTTTGGCGCGGGTTTTGCCTTTGCCTTTGGCGTCTTTGCCCATTATATTGCGTCGTCGTCCTGAATTGAACTCCACTGAACGAGATAAAAAAATGTGTTCCAATGCGATGCTTTTCCCGGGGAAATGTTGATCTATTGTCATAAACGGTAGGAGGTCCCGCTGTTCCATTGGTTTGCGGTTTTATCAGGCGAGATAATCTCATGGCGTGCTGTCAGTAGTTTACGAACCTTTACGGGCTAAAATCTGGCATTTGATTTTGGGGCGAATACATCCACTTTGAGCGAATTTATAGGGTATGTAGATTTGACGGATTGCCGTGAAATTTCGCCAGAACATTCCAGAGATAATGACAAACCAAAGAGTTTCACGTCGTTTCACGCCTTACCTCCTTCAGACACTTCTTAAAAGAAAACATTGCTAAAATGGTATTTTTATCGAAAACTACATTTATGAAGCTTTCTTATGATATATGGTTTGTTAGGGATTTATTGAAACTGCCGCGCGTGCGATTTTTTTTCACGAAGGGCACCCGCGAAGGTGGGAAGTAACCTTAACACAGTTCTGAATTTTCTTTCTTTGACAAACTGTCAAGGAAACAAGCCATCATGCTAATTGTTTTTCATCATGCATTTTTAGTGCAAGTGAAATTTTAACTTGTTCTCGGTACTTTCCTTCTCTGCACTCCGTGAAAACGTCGATCATTTCCGACGAGGACGCCTTTGAGCGACATTTTTTCTTTCTTGGTGGCTCCCTACAGCGTCTGATATGATAAGGGACAAAATCTACTTTTAGCCCGGAATCTATTTATATCTCGCTCCATGGCTGCGCGGTTTCCACATGGCGCATTGAAATTACAACCACGTGATGAGGACATCAGCCATTGGTCAGTTAAAATAGTTTCCGGATCTAGAAATAGATTCTGTCCCTTTATCATAGTAAGAGAACCCAGTATGGAAGATGCGTTCTCTTACTTCATTTTCTCTTGTCGGAGCTTATTCCAGGTTCTGTACTATAAAAAACTAAGAGTATTACAGCCCCCCTTATATGAAATGCCATAGTCGTGGCAGAAGTCATTGCGAGAAAGGGCATACTTTAATACGTTGACTGACATACCTCCCACTTGCCACCTGTTCATTGCTGACCTCATCTTTGCAACCTTTCAGCAATATTCTAGGTGTCTCAGACATTATTGCACAAGGGGTGAGAGGAAGTGACAGAGATTCACATGGAATCCGAATCAAAGTAGGACTAAGGTGAACTCGTGGATACGTTTACAAAATAGAGAAGTTAGATGAGAGAAAAAAGAAATAGTTTTAAAATAACGAAGTGTTTTTTCATAGTTTTGATTGAATCAACTTTGAAGATAATTTTAATAATCTATAATCACAACATAAAAGTGACCAGGGAGCTGAGTAGCTTTTCGAAATAAACATACAGTGAGTACATGACGCCAATCATTTGACTACATTAGGCATCAGTTATAAGGCAGGTGGCAAGCAAACAGTTGTTAAAAAATTTGATAACTTAACATAAGGGTACAGGATTAAATGGAGCCGAAACCAAATGTAGTTCTGGTATCCTGCTGCTCACTGTCTGTGTGCTCACATGTAACAGGGTCCTTCTGAATAAGGTCTGACTTTTGTTGCCATGAAATTGTCAATTTTATCATCATTATAGTTTTTGTTGTTTACAAGTCCATTCAATGTTTTCAACAGAAACATCCACCTTGATTCTGCGGCTGATAGTGAACACAACCATGTAGGATTGCCCAGCTGACGAATCATACCAAACAAGTCTTTCTTGCATTTTTGCATTGTAAGGTTAGTGATGATCTTAAAATCCTCAAGACTCTCAATCCTTCATTTCTTCATGAAGTTGAATTAATTTATTTACATTATCATCTGATTTAAGGTCATCAGTGGTATATTTCTTCCCTTTGGTATTACAATTTCTTAAAGAAATACTTGCAGTCTTATGAATTTGCCGAATTTGCAATTCTTTTTAATTTGTACAAGATGACTGGGGAACTCTTCCATCTTTGATAGCCATTTGCATACTGTACTGTAATGCACAGATGTTGTTCTTTCTTGGTTATCGGCTCGGGTTTGTCAACAGTAAACTGTAGGAAATGATATGCATTCAGATTCTTTGTCCATAAATACCACTAAAGGTCTGTTTCCTTCACCTGGAGCAAAACTAATGATCTTTTCAACATTTTCAGTGACATCTGGTTCTTATAACAAAAAATATCTAAGGCACTTGAAATGCACTCCTCGACCTCACACTATCCATCATCAATATCATCTTTCTTAGAATCAGTAATAATAGCTTCAATTGCTCAGTTTTGTTGGCATGTTCTTCGATAGATTCCTTGGAATAAGGTGCATCTATTTGTTTAGTCCTGGAGTTTAGAAACTCTTCCCAATCATTGTGTTCATTTATAGCTGCGCTATTTACATATTATTCAGCCACTTCTCCTTGACTTATTAGTATATGCTCATTTTCCAAGAGTTCACTGCTTTCAACACTTTCTTGGTCTAACACTTTGAAACTTATAATGGTGCTTGTGACTTAATTTTCTTTTCAATTTGATAGGAATCGCTTCTAATTCATTTGTAGGTGTAGGTAGATAGATAGATAGATAGATAGATAGAAACTTTATTAATGTGTCAAATACAACCATCTAGCTAGATGACAGGCATCCTACTAATTAGGGGACACAAACTAAAAAGAAAAAAAAAGGACAATATATATATATATATATATATATATATATATATATATAAATAATCGTGAGAAGTTGTAGAAAACACTGCTGAATAGTGCTCAATACACATTTGTGTAGAGCGGTATATAGAATTGGGTTACTAAATGAAAACACACATGATTCCCTGCAACTCTGAGTTTAGTGCTTACGCACTCATCAGGCAGATTTAATCTTTTAAATCTGCCTGATGAGTGCGTAAGCACGAAACTCAGAGTTGCAGGGAATCATGTGTGTTTTCATTTAGTAACCCAATTCTAGATATATATAAATATGTATAAAAATATAAATGTCTCTTAAAATATCTTAAAAATATATTACTTAGGTGCTATAATAAAAAGATCACTACTAAAATTACTCTCGACATAGATTGCATTTACAGTTATCAGTCTCATTAAAAGTTAATGCACGTATTTTTTCTTAAAAATCCCGAGGCTACAAGAATTCCTGACCTCAACTGGCAGGTTTGCCCATAGTTTAGGGCCCAGGTATCTGATGGTGTGTTTTCCGAATTTAACCGTTTTGAAACGGGGCAACCAGAAGTCGTTTTGTCTAAGATTATAATGAGAACTATAAGTACTAAAAATATCTGATATATTGCTAGGGCATAGACCATTCTTTACTTTGTACATTAGTATGCAAATATCCTGTAAGCGTCTATTTTGTAGGGTTTGAAGCTTTCCCCTTCTTAAGAAATCCTGGTAATTAGATTTCTTGTCTTTGAATATGGCCCTGAGGGCCCTTTCCTGGATTCGTTCTAGTTTCCTTGCATCGCTAGTTTTGCAAAAGTGCCATACAAGGTGACAGTATGTAAGGTAAGGAAGTATAGATGCCTTGAAGAGCTGCAGTTTGGCCTCGGTAGGGATCATGTTTCGTAGCCTCATTAGAACACCAACTCTCTGACTGGCTTTGATATGTATACTTCTAATATGCTCTCCAAAATTCATCTTAGAATCTATTGTTACCCCTAGGAGCTTGAGGAAGTCATCATTTCGTATAGGCTTTTCGTTCAGACATATATCATTGTTAGCACTATCGTTGGGTTGATTCTCCTTGAGTGTTAACAACTGAATTCACATCAGCCGGTACATTAATAACTTTGAAATCATTAGAGATGATTCTCCACCTCTATTTAGGCATTCCGATTTCACAGGAAACCACATTTTGGTAGCCTTAGTAGACACACATGAATTAGACAACACTCAGAATAGATTGGTAATTTCCCATTGCCTACATGCAGGTTTGAATGGCAGGTTGGCCAAACCCATTCCATATTTTCTACACTAGTTCTCTCAGTTATGCATACAGCTAGTAAATTTTTGGTGCAATGACTTAGTGTATTTGTTATCATCACACTTTGTAACTGATGATCTATACCACAACTGATCACAGCAAGTCCATATATATTCAGTGTCGCACTTCACAATCATTAACACAGCAATACATCTGTGTCTTTATATTAGTGCTTATAACTTCTTGTTTTTACAATGTAAATATAATGAGTCACACAACAGTAAGCAAAACAGGTAAGCTTCTCTTTTCCAACATGTCTTCTTCAACACAATCTAGTTCACAAGGTAAATTCGGAAATCAATAGATAGAAAACTTTTCATTGTAAAGGCTTGTGGTGTATCGTATATAATATAACGCTTAATACATTTTCTACATGACTCACTCTTTTCGAACCCTTAAATGACTTCTTACATTGTAATCTTGATGGTTCTCCGTTACGACAGGCGCCCCCACATTTAAAAGTAAACGTTCACATACTTCTTGACCGTCCCAATACTTCTCCAACTCCATTCCTGTTAGTACTAACACTTAAATCAGTAGAAAAGTCCTCCATGCGATGTTTCTTATCCTGGTTGGCACATAAGTTCTTCGGTTTCACATCATGGATTCGTCAATTTATTCTGTTTTCAGTAGTCGTTTCGTTCAATAACAAGTGCTCATTTCGCTCATATAAGTTCTTATTCAAGTGCTAATTTCGCTCTATGAGTTCTCATCAAAGCTTACTACATTGGCAAGAGATTTTCTCATCTTCAGATCACTTTCGCGCCAACTGAAATTCATATACTGCCTGTAATCTTGGGGGCGATCGACGTCGGAAGAGCGAATGGTTATCTTTTCGTCACGTTTAGCACCTGGCCGACTCAAAGGCTCATGAAATTCAGTCTCCAAGTTTGCCATTGTCCTAACTGGAGATATTCAAACTCCTTTTGATTTTAGTAAGACCGCTAATCGTCTTGTTAAGCTACAGAATCACCACAAACTCTGGCACCGGTACGATACACTTTCATCAGTAGATTTCGGTGACGAACATTGTCGTCTTCATATCGATGCTCCCGAGTTCTATCCGACTAATTACGAACAGTGTCTACACCGGAGTGAGTGAGTGAGTGAGTAACAATTTGCATATCGGAGTCTCCACAAAAACTCGCAAATACGCTTCGCGTATCCACGAGTTAAAAAGTGTTCAGAGTAGTCGTTGAACATCTCATTTTACACCTCTGCTTAGCTCCAGTTATAAAACACACTATAAAATGAATAATCAGGAAAAGCAAAAAAGGCTCTGCGGCCTCAAATTGATAAATATCTTTCGCCAATAAAAAAAAAAACAGTTTGTACGCTTAGGGTTCCTCACCTTTTGAAGCAAAACTCTGACGACGCCGGCGTGTCCCTCATGACAAGCAAGATGGAGCGGAGTCATACCATTGCTGTCATGTGTCTTGGAATTAATCAGAGCGCCTGATCCCCGACCCACGATCATCTCCACCACCCTGTGTAACAGTAAAAATACACTTAGTGTGAGATTCAGTTGACAATAACGATCTCCGCAAACGCCTGGTTGCGGATCGTAATTATAATGTATAGCTAAGCAATATTTTGTATCATTTGTGACTTATAAATGCCTATTTAAGTTTTATTGTATTGCCTGCGCATGCCAAAAAAAATCCTTGACTTGCAGTTGTTTAGTGCGGCTGCGAGATCCCTTCTTTCATGTCCAGCATCAACAGCGTGCACGTATTGTGTTATCACCCTATACCCTTGGGAGGAAGCCATGTTTTCCATTTGACTTCACATTAATCTGAACTCTCAAAATTTTGGTGAGATTTTAGTGACGAAGTAACTAATTGATAGCATTCCAGAGATGTAAGTCAATCCTTGCACTACCTCCGCCTACAATGACGTGTGGTATGGTACATGAAAAATATATCACATAGTGATATTTGTTCATGTTACCTCATTTGTATTTCAACTCGTGTCTCACATTCTTAAATTGGAAAACAGGGACCCGTTGGATAACATTTAATTGAACTAAGTCATCCAGTGTGTACTAGGTTATCTATTACCCGTATTGCCGGCAAATAAGCGTTCAGCCATGGGCAGCCCAGGAACATTTTATAGTAATTTGTTAACTGGTGTATTGCTTATTTATTCAATTTTTTTTGTAAGAGTTCAGTAATTCGATACTTCGTATCAGATGAAGAGCCATTGTGTGGAGAAGTTTACAATAAGCCGCCTAGTTTCTTACTTACTTCTTACTTACTATTCAGAATACAAGATACAGCATAAATCATTTTATGAAGACCCATAAAAATGCTAATTGTTCGTTCTATGAATATGAAGGATGGCGGAGACAATAACGCTTTAAATCGTTTTAGGTAACTTGGTAAGATGGATCATTTTTTTTGGAATCGTGCACTTTACTATACTCTTTGTCAACGCCAAGTAGCATAAGTCCGCTGACCAACTGCTATCTCTAGACGGGCTCTTACTTTTCATTCCCCTGAAAAGCTGCCATGTGCAGAACGTTAAATCCTTGATCATTAGGGATTTTGAGGTCGCAGTTTCCTGCATTCAACATCATTTTCACCATTTTCTCTCTTCCAAAGTGAACTGCCCTACTGAGCGCCGTACCGCCTTGATTGTCCTGGAAGTAAAGCCTTGTCAATATTATCACAAGGTCGGTTCTGCGAAAGGGGATGAAGCAAATGCTAGAATTCTGATTGGCTGCTGGGGCAGTAAAGATGGGTGTATTTTGCCTGCTCGGGATTTCCAACTTTATCCCACGAAACGAAACAAAACAAAATGGCCGTAAATCCTTTATTAACTAAGCTTGTTCGGCTTATTGATGGCTGGATATTGGCCTTGTTCTTTTTTTCTCCAAGCCTCATGGTTCCACAACCTAGCTGTCTTCAAAGGAAATCTTCTTTCAACAAAAATCCATCTAACTAGAACGTATCACCTATGCTGACGTGTTGAAAGTGCATCATAATGGCATAACTAGGTATTCCCAAAAATGTTAGAAGGTGGGTATGTTGTGGTTCAATATTATACTTGGATTAAATTTTATTTTCCTTTTATTCTTGGTGTGGTAATGCATGATAATGGCTTTGAAAGAGATACAACTTATTAACCGAGGGTGAGGTCATTACAGGGAAATCTCGGACTGAACCCTTTGCTTTATTGACCTAGCTATCGATCGGTCAAGACAGTCAAGGCCGAGGTCTGAGACTTCCTTGTAATGACCGAACAGACGAGGTTAATAAGGTATTTATTATATGGCCTTTTTAGCCCTGGAAAAAAAATGAAAAGGTTTTTCATTATCCCGGCGTTACGTGAGCAAGAGGTCATTCAAGGTCATGTTCACTGAACCAAAACACAGCAAGCCATGCGATCAAAAGCAGAACTGACAGGAGAAACAGTTTCTTTTAAAATGAGAAAACTTTTGTCTATATTAAAGAAAAACAAAATTTGGAAAAAAAATTAATAATGCCCGGTCGTTACATGAAAATCTTGCCTACTCAGCAGCCAATCAGAGCGCGCGTATTATTGTAGCCATAAAATAAAGGAAAATAAAATTGAAGCCAAGGTTAAAATTGAGCCACATCATGTATAAATATAATTCTCTTCGTGTGACACGAGGTTAAAATCTCGCAAATTTGTGACGAACGTATGGGCTTGTTAGAGTTAGCCAATTTAAGAATTGTTGGGTTTTTCTTTAGCTCTTATTAACCGAGCAGGAGGTCTGTATGGGACAATCTTGACCGAGGTAGTGAGTTCAGACCGAACGCAATGAGGTCTGTACACACGACCGAGGTCAAGATTCTCCCATACAGAACGACTAAGATGTTTATTATATGACAAACCAAGAACAATTTAATTCGTTTAATGTAACTGGTTTGCACCAGCTAATATTTTCCTTGTAAACGGCGATGAACCGAACTTAATTCTGCCAAGGCTTGCCCGTCCTCTATATTTTTTTTCGTCAGGCGTTTTGGCACTTCCTTAAATAAATATCGTCAGACGAAAGGTCAATATTCTTAAATTTTAGTTTGCAACTTTTCGCCGCCAAATGTAACGATCTAGATGCCGGTCCAGATGGGAAAAATCTAAACCGCTTTTCATATCGGTTTCAGCCAATTAAATTCGTGAATTTGGTGGTTCTCAGTCCTTTTGAGACACAGCCATATAATAAAAGCCAATACCCCCCCCCCCCCACAAGTAACATGTATATTCCGCTTATTACATCTTTCTGCAATCAGCTGATGTATTCAGCAGATGTTTACCGGAGTACAAGTGAACATTGCGGTTGTGCAGTCTGTTCAGTTCCTTTACCTTTAGCGTCAAATCGCACCTAGGACCACACAGCTCTATTATCGTTGAAGCAACAGCATCATTGCCGTAGGCAGCGGCCAAATGCATTGGCGTGGCAAGGAGGAAATTCAAATTTTCATTAACATTCGCCCCATCCTTAATCAAAAGGCCTGCCACCTCCCCTGTGTTGTCCCTAGAAAAGAAAATCCTTGTTAGTTCCATGTTCTCAGGACGGTTTTAACTTTGAAAAGAAACTATTCGATTCCTTTGATTTTGCATTGCTGCTGCGGTAGGCTATTGGTAACAGTATCTCCTTTCACTTCTTCAACTGCCCTGGAATAAAACAGAAACCCTGCCGAGTCTGGACGTGTTTCACTATCCTTCCTACTGACATTATGTGTTTAATAACTTTACGTTCCGTTTGGCTCATGGGAGATGAACATCTATTATTCTGATCCTAACCTAGAAAATTAATTATTCAAGAGACAATGCTGAGCACAACAAATATTCAACTCAAAAATACATTCAAAAACAGTCCTAAGAAAATACGCGCGCTGATTGGTTAGAATTCATGTTTCCATTAAACAATTAGATTATGACCTCGAGATTTCACGCATAGAAATCGAGAGCGAATAAGCTAATTGTTTTAGTATAAATCTGCTAATCGATCAAAACTTTGTCTTTTCTGGAACAGCCTCGACCAGTAAGCTGTCTAAATCGTCTTCACGGACACTTCGAAAACGTGAAGAAGCGGCCGCCATTTTGTTAGCAAGGGCACACTGCTACGACACTATCTATCACAGAATAGATAGTGGGTAGCGTAGCCACTCAGAGCGCGGCATTTGTGACAGAACGCTAGTAGATTTATACTAATACTTGATAGAAACACGGTACATGTTTTTTTTATTCCTTAATCGTAAACAACTTGAATTGAACCCTTTCAAAAGTGTTTCCTACGCTTGATAATGTAAAAATTTAGAATTTTTAACTTTTAATAGCTGTAACATAAGATTTGTAATTTTTTTCTTTTGAATGAAAAAAGACTATTTACGCGGGATGACGTAGTCAGCCAGCGTATAAATTCGGTAGCACATTCCTTTCGCCGTCTTAGGAGTCAAAAAATGCCTTGTTTTTGTAACTTTCCCGTATCCCGAGCCCGTCCCGAAAAAAATGTGTGATTTTTATTGGTTGCAACTCCGAATCACGTGCAAGTCAGGTTGGATTGCACCATGGATATCCATGATCGCACAATCAGCAAAAAAACATACTGCGTCAGAAATTTTAAGCCAACACATCTTGCGTAAACGCCTTCAGGCGTCTTCTTGTTATTCTATTCATTAGAGTTGGGAACTTGACAATGCGGAAAAAATGCGAGCTAAAAAGTAGCGGCTACAATGCCTTAATTTGGATCTATAAGGCCTTGCGCTATTACTTTTGTTTAATGATGACTGCTCGAATTTAGATAGCTTTAAGAAAATGACATAGGAAATATTAAATCACACTAAACACGATCAGAAAAGTGGCGTTAATGTGTCAAGTTCCAAACAATCTTAATCTACTTTCGCTGGTACGACGCAACCTCAAAAATAGGTTTGCTAAATATATTTATTTATTTATTTTCCATTTACATAAAAGTTAATTTTGATACACCTAAGTTAGTGGCAAGGAGAGCTCAGGAAACCACAAGGCTTATAGGAGAGGCCACCTCGAGGGATAATATAAGAGTATGTAATTTGGTGCTGTGTGAGTGCGGCATAACTAGTTCAGGATTGTTTAAATAGAAATTCTAACATTTTTTTTTTTGAAGGTAAGAAAACTCGCTGAACAGGTAATTGAAGTACGGAGAGAATTCCAAATCACTAATTACTAAATACTAAGAGGACAATTAACCTACCCAACAGCAGCACAGTGCAATGGCGTGTAATGGCCAGAAGGCTCCTGAAACAATGATAACGATTTATTCCAGGTAAAGTTAGCTATTTTTTAAGTGAGAATGCCATTAAGTTACAAGCTACTTTGCAGAAAGCCCAATATTAAAATAACATTAACATTCACAAAGTAAAAATAAGATTCGAATTAAATTTAACTGAATACACAGATTGAAACGTTGACCATAATCATTCACAACGAAAGCTGTAACAGAGAAAATGAATATTAGTAATGATTATTGTTTTGTTTCATACTAATTCATACATTGTATCTAACATGCTTTCTAGTGTTGACTCTAGTATTTAAGCAATCTATCGCTTATTCCGTGCGTTCGCAATTTAAAAGTTCCTATGCTTCCACCAAAAAAAATTACTTATTTCCTGTATTAACTCTACACATATCACAACTAATGCAAATGCCGCAATCTGATTGGCTGAACTACTGCACACTTCTGATCAGCCATTGGAGTGCAGCACTTGGTTGAAGATCATTTTCAAAATGGCGACGTCTTCGCACTCTAGCGAAGTTTCGCAGAGGTAGTAGCGACACATTATTTGTTTATAAATAGCTCTTATTAACCGAGCTGGAGGTCTGTATGGGAGAATCTTGACCGAGGTCGTAAGTACAGACCGAACGCAGTGAGGTCTGTACTGACGACCGAGGTCAAGATTCTCCCATACAGACCGACTTAGCTCGGTTAATAAGACGTTTATTTTATGGCAAAGAAGGAAACTTTAATTCGTTTAATCATTAAACGTAATGATTGAATGTAACTGGGTTGCTGACATTTTGCTTGCGAACGGCGATGAGCTTAACTTAAACCTGCCGAAATTTGCTCGTCTTCTTTACTTTTTTTTGCCATCAGGCTTTTTGGCACTTCCATAAATGATTGAGACGAAAATAAAAGAAAATGGTGAACATTTTTGTATTTTAGTTTGCTACTTTTTCAAAGCAGAATAAAACCGGTCTACAGATGCCGGTCTAGATGGGAAAATCTAGACCGCGGTCAATATCGATTTCAGCCAATCAAGTTCGTGAATTCGGTAGTTCCCAGTCCTTCTGAGACACAGCCATATAATAATGATTTTTACTAAAGCAATTATAAGAAAATTTAGTGGTGGACAATTAAGGCAACAGAGTGTTTATGCCTCTAAACTATCGGTCTGATTGTTGCCCCTTGGAAATTTGATGTTCTTAAAGGGGCAGTGTCACGGTTGGGCATGCGCATTAGGACGGTTACTTTCTGAGACATTTTTCAGCTGTCCCCCATCTTGCATTTTTCAAGTTTCTTCGATCTCTAGCCAAATACGCGCTTATAGGTATTCGAATACTTTTCTTCTTCTGACTGGCTGGTTCCCACATTATACGTTTCTGGTCTTGCTTAGTTTTCCAAGAATGGATAAAGAAACTCGAAGAGATTCCGCGCCGGTTAGTTCACTTCATTCGAATTCCTTCCGTAGATGATAGATTTTATTTGACATTTGTTGTTGGAAAAGTATAAAGTATTGAAATGTCCATTATTTCTTACTTTATATTTGGTTTACTTGTAGGAAAATCGTGTCTCTTGCACTTGTACGAACACATGCTTGACAAAACGGGCAGCAGGCAATCCCTATCCCAATCGAGGATGTCCTTGTAGAACCGAAGGCTTACACTTTGGAGCATTGCGCAAGTGTGGATCTGCAGCGAAGCCTTGTAAAAATAAACTAAGATCGCAGTGTGACTTATACATTACCTGTTTTTTCTCTATAAGCTTAGCCAGTGGAAGGTGTTCTTGCTGGTTAGGTCTTTGTTGCATGTTGGTGTTGTGTTACACTTGCAAGCTGTAAGCTTACTTGTTGCCAAATACGATTTTTATCTGTAATATAACTATTTTTATTTGTAAATTTTCTTTTCCTCGTATTACAACATTTGTGAAACGCTACTGAACAATTTTTTGTTGGAAATCGTGCTACATAAATGCATAAATTACTTTCATTATTATTTCAGTATTTGGTACCTAGAACATTTCCATAGCTTTCAAATCACCTATTTCTTTTTCCATTCCAATTGGCAGTCACATTTTGTTCAGTATGGATGTGGTGCCTTTGACTCAATTTTTACCTTCCATTTTCATCTAGCCTAGTGAAAGTATTTCCCCCCTCCGCCAGCCTGAGACCAAGCCAACCATATAGCAATGCCAATGATAGGCACAGCGAAGATGAAGAGCAGGTGAATGAGAACAAGGATGTGAATGTCAGTGAGCCAAAGATCTTTACACAATAAATATTTATATGTGGGTGACCCAATTCCAGTCCACCAGAAACATAAGTATTGTATTTATATGAATACGAACCTGTGCCCTGTATATCAATAGTTCATCTTTGACATTAGATTTCATTTCCTGTCACATTTCTTAGTTTTGCATTGTTATCTCTGGGATACTAGGGCAAAGTTTTTGTTTCTTATTTGGTAATTCTCTGGATATCTAATTATTGTGTATCATCCTTTTAGGAATTCATCCAAACATTGGATGAACCAATGATTAAAAAAATTGTTTATTAGGAGTTTAGGGAGAGGTACAGTAGCATGGATTACATCCACACTCTGTAAATAATTGAGGATGACCTAGATGAAGGTGCAGAGGTTTCAGCTTATCACATGGCTGCACAAGCATCCCTTGAAGGATCTGAACCTGGCACATTGTCTGTGTCAACACTGCCTTGGTGCAAGAGTGGGGTCAGGGGGTGTTGCCACAGGAAATTGAGAATAAATGCTGTGGGCAAAGGCGCTTTGTCACAAGGCACACAAGGTTTCAAAAGCTGTGCCTAGACCCCGATGTCCTCCAGCTGGCTGTCAGAAATTGTGGTGACATCCGTAACGACAGGGAAGACATCAACACTAGGTCCTTTCGAAAGGCTAGTTACGGGCAGTATGTTCTCAATAGGTATGAACATCTGGGAAAGGGGAACATTGAAAGTGTGCCCCTCGTGTGCGGTTAAAGTGGTTTGTCAGCATTACCCATCTCGGACAGAAGTTTATATGGCATTCCATCTTGAATCAAGATAGTACTTTCATGAACACTTGTAAATAAAGTCAAATTCTCAGGAACATAAAATTGAGTTTTAACTGTGGAGTGCATTTGGCAGTGATGGCATAGTGAATTTTGTAGTTTTGTGTAAATTCCACTGTTGGCATTGCCTAAATGATAGTATAAATATTGTAATAGAAATGAAAAGTAATTTAAACCTTTTTTGTCATTGAACAGTTCATTTTTTTTTAAATAAAAGTATACTTTTCATCTTTGGCAAGACTTAATAATAATAATTTTATATTCTTGTAATTGCAAGATACATTTTTGTGAACTGCAGCAAAATGGCACATTTGTTTTTATTTCAATCCTTGCAATGTTCACATTTGTAATAAGAATCTAATAGCCACTCACAAGAACTGTTCTCTTTTTAGCCCTTTTATGGCAAATGCGTGCTGACCTAACTCACAAAATGGACAGATTGGCTCAGACAGACACATCTGTTTTGCACATTGATGCAAGGCCTACAAACGAAAAAGCAACCAATGACCATAACCAACCACATGCAGAAATGTGATTGAAACATACCGGTATTGTGATTTCTTTGGTCGAGCCTTAGAATTCCCAGGAAAATCAACCCTGTTTAAACCACAGATGCAAAGACCCTTCTAAATATACAGCCAAACCTCTTCTTATGGACACCATGAAACCCCTAACAGAAACCTATGGAAGACAGTTGACTTGATTCTTGATTATAGGCTATAAATGGGCTGTACAAAATAGCATTATTATAATTAATACATTCTTCTCCATTGTTGCACATCTGAGGACTCAGTTGTTTTGGACATTTTAAACCTAGTTTTTCTTGATTGGAAAAGTTCTTTTGATGGTGGAGGTGGTTTTGCAGCTATAGTTGGAACCACCAATGCTGGATCACTCTTGTTAAGCAGTACAGCCTCCAGCAACCTGGTAGGTGCTATCATTGACAGAAAATTCTGTAATCCCAGTCACATCAACATTGCTGTAGAAATAAATGAGGAAGCAATATTACAACGGGAGAAAAAAATCCAGAACAACACAATCTGAACTATGTTTTCTTTGGTTTCCTTTATGCACCTAACAGTATCAGAAATATATATCTTGGTGCTTCATTCTGACATACAAGTACATGTGCCAACTTCGCTGGCTGTGTATTCCAGAGGTTACATGATTGCATAACAACAACAAAAGATAGGAGAACAAAACTTAGTTTTTATTAAAAACTTTTATTGAAAGCCAGCCTGCAACAGTAAACATGAAAAGCGCAAATACCAAATTACAACTTCTATCAAACATATTGTAACAGCTAGCAGAAACTGAAAGCTACATGACATGCAATCCAAATACTTTTCTGGATCAACAGGGTACATGACTTTGTTGCTACTACAGAGTGCATACAATGTTTACTCAAAACTAATAAAAAAACTCAATTGACCTTGTGGAACCAATACTTTCCAGTGTCAAATTAGGCGATGCTTCTGAAACAAGCACTGGTTTCACAGGGTTAGAGGTCAGTGGAGGACCTACATAGCCAGGAACATTTCAAGAAATAGAGATATTGTGATCGAGGATCATGTTGTTTATTGGATTTCTTACGTATCTTTTCAGAGACAACAAAGAATTTAGCTTTTTTATAACCTACAGCCTGTATGTATAACGATAAAACCGCATGTAAAAAATAAACTTTGTAATAAATTGCAAGTCGAATGTACATCTCACCTTCAAGATGGCGTTTAGCAGGAGGAGCCTCAACCTTCTCTGATCGTCACTTCCTAAGAAAGGAAGTACGGTTTTCTAATATGTATACTGAATTAAAATGTTCCGCAGTAACAGGTAACCAACACATTCTCTAATCGACACTGACCTTCGCCATACCGGAGAAAGAAGACGACCAGCAACTTGTGAGTCCGTGGTGTACCCACATTTGACCTTCGCGGACATCCAAGAAGAGTACAATACACCGCCTAATGAAATCCGTCAATGACCCCTTTGCCAGACTTGACTACATTGCGTTTGCGAAGTGTTCGTTTGACGAAGATTCGTTTGACGGCCACCATGGCCCGACATAACAGCATACGAACAAATCGCTTCTAAATGCCCCAAGCAGCAAAGGTGTTACCAAAAATTATAACGGAAGCAAAGAATGGACGTTCCTCTGACTAAATGACGATATTGTTACACGCGATGAACAAAGGTGGCTTCGATTCAACAAGATAAAAATCGCTATTCTGGCCACTCGGCGATTTTGAAAAACTTGGCCAATTTTATCAAAATTTTAGGTGCGCTGATGCGCATGCGTCACCCGTGACACTGCCCCTTTAAAACTAGCATATTTGCCCTCCAGACTTCGCTTTGCGGGGCAACTATCAGCCGCTAGTTCCTTGAAAGAAACACACTATTGTTTAAATGGAAATCTCGAGCTCATAATCCAATTGTTATTTTAGAATGAAGCATTTGGTTCAAGATCGTTCTCAAAATGGCGACGTTTTCGTGCTTTAGGGAAGTTCCGCAGAAAGATTGAGCATTTTGGCATTTTTTTCGTTATCGATTTCTTTGAGGTGAAATTAGATTTGGCAATCGGCCTCATCAACATCTCCCCATAGAAATATCGAGCTCATAATCTAACTGTTCATTCTGACGAAGCAACCCATAAATGTTGCAGTAGTAAAGCTCCCTTTATCAACTGGTTTGAAAAACAATCATTTTTTTTGTCTGTTTAACTAAATCCAATTAAAATTACATCCAAACCTGGTGATGCAAACACAAGGCTAACTAACTTAACTTAATCATAGGATATTACTTCACCTTTTCACTGATGTTAGCTTCATTCTTAAGCAACACCTCAACAACCTCAAAGTCACCGTTTATGCAGGCCATGTGAAGAGGGGGAGGAACATTTTCAATAGGAACCAGCTGTCAGGGGAAGTAATTGAAATTTGTGAGTGTTTTCCTTTCAGACTGTATCTTACTGAATCAGCGGCCAACCTCGAGTAAGCGCGCACTCTCAAGGCCTAAAATTTTAATTAGCGCCAAGCGCACTCATTTGAATAACTACGGTAGAATGGGATATTCCATATATACCAATGAAGCCACCTCAGTAGGGAGCTTAAGCCAACACGACAACGATGCTGAGAACGTCACCGGTGAAAAAAATAAATTGCTTACCTATATATGGCAAGGCTGGCAGAAGCCTCGATTCATTTTTTTCTCCTTCCCTTTTGAATGGTGAAGTATTTCAATGGCTACTGTTCGAAGTTTAGCCAGATCAAAATTTTGCAAGGAAATTTTGCCGTTCAACACCCGCGTTCGATAGAAAACTTGAAATTGTCTTATTTCACGTAGTTGCTTTGAATAAGACGACAAAGAAACTAACCAGACTGCATTTTGTACATGCAGTTTCATCGTGTCGTTCATTAGCACTAGGGAGCTTAAGCATGCGCGCTTTTGAGACGAGGACGACAACCGTAAGAGAGCTGTTTTCCCTTTTAACTTGTCCTCACACAACCACATTTACATCGATTAGTATCTTTTCTCCATTAGAGATGATCACAATAAAAATCTGGGAGACACCACTGTCCTGGCACGCAAATGTTCTTTTCCAGTTGCCGTCCGCGCCTCAAAAACGCCTGTGCTTAAGCTCCCTATTACGACCATGGGAAAAATTGAAAAAAATAATAATTGAGTGATCCAAAAACTTGCCCGAGGTAGGTATACCGGTACTCAATTTATGGGTTAGCTAGCTACGTGCCGCCCTATAGCATATGCTATTTGAGCCTCTCCACCCTTAAATAGGATGTCAGTTTTGCCCCTGTTAGCACTGTTTTCTCAGTGTGATCCTTTGATAGCGTCCTACATCGTATCAGCTTAAATTCAAGTGCCTTAATGCCCAGCTACAGTGGAACCTCGTTTTATCTAAGTCGCTGCGTACTGGGTAAATTTGTTCGTTAAATCGAGGGTTCGCTATATCCAAAACCGCGATATAACAAATTTGAGGGGAAACGAGCAAAATTTTCGTTTTATCGAGGTATAGTTAATAATTGATTTGTAAAGGCCGTTTACACAGGCGACTTTTGTCACACAATTCAATGTAATTTTCGTCTCCCGGGCGAGATTTTGTCAAGATTTAAGAGCATTTTATTGCCGCGTTTTTGAGATGCAATGCATGACGCACGATGACTTAATTGCGTTGCAATTTCATTCTCGAGCAGACTCATAGCTTCTGTCTAGGCGTACAGTAACATTTCGTACTAACACAGGGCACTTAAATACCGTAGTCCTCCAGGAGTCCGTCATGCATGTAGTGATTTTAAAAAGAATTTCTATCGCTATGGGTCTGTTCAGTGTTCATCGCAGTTGTCGCGTGTTGCCATTAATTCGTTATAATGAGGTAGATTTTACGTTTCGGCTTGCAGATTAGGACTTCGTTATATCGAGGTTCTGTTCCATGTATATACATTTTACTGTAACTTTGGCCGGGCTGACGGCCATCGTTTAATCAAGGACCTTGTTAAATAGAGGCTCGTTAAGTCGATGTTCCACGGTACATGAGAAATAAATCGTCTGTCAAAACTATCCCCTAAGAGTATTGGGAGGGAGACTAAATGAAGCTTTGTGTGTTGCAACACAGGTACCCCAAGGTCCTTTGGGAACCGTCAATATGACATTGCGTAACAGCGTTATTATAAGAGTTTGTATGGGAATATAACGATTGTACAAAATAGTTCAAAATAAGGGAAAATATAAAATCGACTTACCTTTCCTTGTTGTTTTTATGGCGTTTGGAGGCGTTTCAGAGCGATTCTAGCGAGTTTTAGCGTCTCTGTATTCCTCTCCATATATAATTCCTCAAGGTAGGGCACTACTTGGACTACTTGAGTGCCCTACCATGAGTAATTAAATATGTTGACGGTTCCCAAAGGAAATTGGGTTACCTGTGGTTGCAGTGCACCGTTAGCAGTTATTCGGGTAGTCACGCAATGCTATTGTTTCCGACTGCAGCCTCAAAAAGGGGCAGGGTATAAGATGCTGGGCACCACACACCTATCCAAAATTACTGGTGTACCCCTGGTGTGTGCCGTCTACCCCTCTTTGCCCTCCTCCATCCACCACTTGTTCGTCTGAGCATGCGTTACTGTAGCATCGCACACATGTTAGCCTTAGACAACCTATTCTTTTGTTTCGCTGTACATATTTGATGTCAACATTTTCGGAGGACCTGCTGCATAAGTTAAAAAATGATTACTATTATGTTTCCTACCGCTTCGCGGCAGTGTGTTGCTATTCTTTCAACCTTTGCAGAGCAGCCCATAGCAACAGCGACGTACATACATGCTTGTTTCATCCGTAAGTCCCTCATCCAATGTTCTGGCGTTGAGCCATCAAATGAAACCAGTAAATCTGTTGGAAAATAAAATAAAAATAAATCAAAAGAAAAGAAAAAAATAATAAAAATTAGCAAATGTTAGGTAAGGCTGGGCAAATCGTGTTATTTGATATTGGCCATTAGTATAAATACTCAGGTGATTATACAAAATCGCGCACTCTGATTGGTTCGCTATCTCGGATTATCAGCCGATAATCACCTCGACGAACAAAATGGCTGCCAGTCGTTCACACGCTTTTGATGAATTTTCTCATGTTGTACAATGCTTTTTCTTTTCTTTTTTTGAAATAATCACCTGTGTATTTGCCTTCGACGAATAATTGTTAAATATTTCTCACAAAAAAGAGCTTTGCAATTAATAAAAAAAAAACAGAAATCGTATGTAGGGCCATCGCGGTCAATCTTACTTTCGAGCACTTTGTTTACGAAAAAATCCCGCATCAATGGGCCACCAACAGTTTCACTTCCTGTTGAATTGCAAAAGATTTGGTATCAGTAACTGAATAAGCAACAACCAAACAATATGTAGCCAACGGCAATGACTTATAGTGTAGGTGTTATGTTGCATTCAGACCGCTGTCAATTTCAATTAAACACGAAGGCGCGCTATAAAAGGGCATAAGCTCCTCCCCCTAATTTTGAATTCACCCAAAAAAACAAGATGGCGGACGATGAGGAGAACAACAGCAAACACTTAGTATTTGTTATACTCGTCAAATACAATAAAACTTAACCTGAAACGGTCAGAAAATATCATTATGATTACTTTTCTTTTTGTTTTTGTGTTTGGAGTACAATATGTCCTCGCTTCGTGTGAAAAACTCGCTTTCTTGCGGTCAATTTCAAATCGCCCGCCATTTTCACCTGACCATAACCCCAACAGGCCATCCGTGGGGCTTCTTTTGTGTATTTTGAGTCTTCAGTTCACCACTTCAGTGGCAAGCAGTTCCCTAGTGGATTTATGCGCAAATATAGGACGTACTTGAGGCCGTATCGTCGCAGAGGGACGCGAAGGAAATAACCGTCACTTTGCTTTGACGTTCTGTGAGAGAATTTCACTAAGTCTGTGGCTTTTTGTTGAGATTTTTCTGCCATTCGATTCGGAGAATGGAAAGCTTCCCCCCTCCAGATAAAAAGAAACGTACAGAAATCAACAAACGTGCAAATGCACGGCGAGATCCAGCGGAACGAAACCCACATTTCATGTTCAGTCTGACAATTGAAGTCAAAAAGGATCAGCAAAGTCGTTTGGAAGCTATCAAACAGCGAACAAACAACGTTAAATCAGCTCGGAGCAACTTCAGAATACCCGTCCACTTCATTTACATGTGTCGGTGGCTTTTGAAGAACGAGGTATATCACAATGGACTCTTTTGTTATTCATCAGTATGTAAATAAGTGGACGGGTATTCTGAAGTCTAGCCGAAATATTATTCGTCCATCAGCTGCCGAAAGTAGCTCTTCACCCAGCACCAAGACTGATGTGCTCAAAGGGCCAATAACGACTCCCTCTCAACCCGTTCAACCATCACCGGGTTCTGTTGAATTACCTGCCCGACACCAAACTTGAAAAAGACAGATATATGTGGAGTGTACAGTGGATGATGGATGCTATGTGTCTGTATGTGTGCACGAAGTCATCTTTGCAAGCACTGTGTAAGTACTTTACCACAAATCCTTTGTGTGAATTTTGTGGCAAGGATTACAAATGGAGTTCCGCTACTTTTTCAAGTCAAGACCACATTTGTAAGATTGAAGTTCGCTGTGTGTGCGGCGACTCGGTTACTTGTCTCAGTTCTGGAGTTCTGGGACACCCTGCAAAGTACTACGCCAATGTTAGGTGAGTACAATATGTACATGACCTATTTTGCTAGTGATCATATTTGATGAAAAATATTCCAGGAAATTACATTATAAATACTACTGTAAGCTTACAAGTATATTCTCTTCTATCTTTTTTATGGCTTTGCATTGTTTACAACATGTCATTGTGGGGCTAGCTAGTTCACACCATTCTGTTCTCCCATGTTTTATCTGTTGTAATAAATCTGTATGCCAAGGTGAGTGATACATTTGAAAAAACCTCTTTATAGAATGGTTCATGCTTTCACATGTACTGGACTTACTGTAACTCAGTATCATGGTTTTGCTGAAGCTGCTGGCATTGGTTGTGTGATGGACAAAAAAATTGACACAAGTATGTGATTTTCAACTTATGCATTGTAGTATGTTATCTTTACTTTTCTATAATGTGCTGTTTCCTGTAATTTAACAGCAGTGTGGTGTTGTCTGTAGTAAACTAGCATATACCCCTATCTTCAGTTGGGGTATCAATTGGATCTCACCTTTCCATTTTGGCTTATGAGCTGTATCATTATGTTTGGCAGTATATAAAGACCAGGGATTTGGATATATGTCTGTGGTTCAGGAACTGTGCAACAGGACCATAGCAGAAGTTCAAGCTACACAAGACTATATTACAAACAGTGATGTAAGTTGACATACAACCGGCAAGGCGTTAGCTGTGTATGTTCAAGGTTGTTGCAATTACTTGCATTGGGCAAAATTGAAAATAACCCCTCACACCGTGCTAAGTGACTTTTTTAACTTCATTTGTTACCTTCATTTTCTTCAATGTTTTTCTTTACTTCCATTCCTTTTTATTTCCAATGCATCTTTCAGTGTATAATAACAGATGCCAGACATGACTCAAGTAGATCAGCCATGCATTTTACAGTGACAGCTATTTCTATGAGGTAAGAAATTCCAGCCTTTGTTGCATGCAAAGACCCATGCAATTGATAACTCTTGTCTCACTTTTCTCAAAGGCTGTTTCACTTTTATCATCCTATCATTCATCTAGTTATGTGATTTTTGCCTCTCAGCAACCGAAAAATTATTTCTGTCTGCAATTGGAGCCATGCAGATGAAAGGGGTGCTCCCAGTAGAGGAGTGCCGATGACAAAACAACTGGTAACAAACCTCACATAAACTGAAGGTGCCTAATTGTGTAGTATCTTTTGTGTGTTTTCCAGACATCAGTGCATTTATTTCTGCCTATTGGCTATACTCACTAAATGAAAATATCCTGCTTTGGTATTTGGAATTTTTTTGCTAAGTAATATTTCAGCCTGTTACCTTTCTATTTTCTGTTGAAAAGAGTATTATTTCAGTTGATGATGTTCATTCAATTCTCTTGACTGTTGACTTCAACTTAGTTTATTTTGCTGGGAAATCTTCCCAACTGAATGACAATTACTATAACTAGCACCTGTGTATATATCAATATTGAGAGGCAATAAACTGCACCCCAATTACTTTTTTCTCCTATTTACGGATTACAGCATAAGTTGAAAGCAGTGGAAGAATAACATGAAAAATGCTGATCAATCCCTCAAGATGTTGCAGAGTGGAGTTTGGGCAGAATTAAGGCTTATAATGTATTGTAAAAAAAATGTAGCTTAAGTTGTAACTTGTGCGTTACCATTTTGGAAATAAATGTGGACTATTTTTAATTATCTAGTGAGTTTTCTTGTCATGAGTGTTATGGCTAAGGAGGGAAATGCTGATGGAGCAGTGTAATGCTGCTTTCATGAACGACGGTGACCACAGTAGAGCAAGAAAGGATGTCGTATTTAAAAGAAAAAGGCATACCAGTTAGATTAAGGAGTCTGACCCAAAATATCGTGCAGAAATATTTATTCGCTGCTTTGCAAACGGGGGCAATGAATATTTATGCGTCACGCTCTGACAGTATTCTACAATACCCATTGGGATCGGACTTGAGATTACAAATAGAACAATTATCCGCATAGACCTTGCGAATAGTGGTACGATATCGGTTTATAATCCTGTTGTAAATATGATTCCTTGAAAAACAAACTAACCTGGCGTTAATTTTTTCTTTCGTGGTTTCTCTACACGAACGATCTCCCCGTTGTTCACGGTAAGCCAACCGGTGAGCTCATCGATTAGAGATTCATCCAATAAAATAGTAATCTGAGAAATACTACTTGGTGGTAGATAAAGATATTTCATTTTTATGGCAAGCAAAGATAGCAAAGACACTTTAATTCTCTTGAGGCTTGCCTTTCGTGTATTCAAATCGCCCGCCATTTTGAATTTGACCCGCGCACGTCAACGGTGAGTGACAAATGAGCCTCGGTCTTCCCAGGGAAGACTTCTTTATATAGCGCGCCTTCGTCTTTAATAATAATAATATACACTTAATGTATGGTCCCGAGGGAAACAGTTAGTTTTTTTAGCCAGAGCTCGAGGTAAAACAAACTAACTAGTGTCCCGAGGGACTATACGTTAAGTGCTTTGTTATCTATCTAGACTTTCCCTTAAACAAAATATAGCAAAAACAAACAAACAAAGACGACACAACTGGCGCGCGGGCAACAACTGCGCAATTGTATCCGGGTTGGGGTACATTTAAATTTGATCGGGAGCACGTGTCCAAGAATCAACCAATCACAGTGCTCTCGTTTTGTTGAGTGAAGTGAAAGTCTAGGTATATAACAATGGTCATATCCTATGTTACATGAATACCATAATAATAAATAAGTAAAAAATAAGTAAATAAAATAAATAAAATAAGTAAACAAATCAAAGCCTCAATAACTATCCTATACTAAGTTTGTATTTAAATATTAATCTATTTATAAATGCAGACATAAAACGTTCAGTATAAATTTTAGGACTGGCACATTGTTTTTTTTTACAGAGAGTATTAGAACAGCCTTTCTTTGAAGGAAAATTTGGAACTAGCAGGTGATTATTTCTAGAGGTTACTTTCTTAACAATTTTACTGTCTTGCTTCTTTAAAACAGTAGAATCCCGGTAACTCGAACTCTAAAGGGAGACGAAAAACTGTTCAAGTTAGCGGGGTTTCAAGTTATCGGGATCGATTAGCATATTCAATTTTCCGGTTAATAATTTTAAATAGCTTATTGATTTTGAGCAGTTAGATGCACAATACAGTGCAAATTACATTTATTTCACGGGAAACTAATACATTTCGTAACAACTGTAACGATTATGCACTCTTACGACACTGCAATACTAAGAATGTGACTTGTAGTTTATTTAATACACTCAATTTATGTTCCCTTTTGCGTCGGGGTCGTTCTGTTATCCGTAAAGTTCTTATTGCTTAGGCACAAAAAATGAATGCAGCGACTGCTGTCGTAGGGAGCTCCTGAATATTCTTTCTGCTAATGCCTCTATTTGCTATATGCCTTCTGATTTCCTCTGAACCCTCGTTCACGAACAGACTGTATGAAGTTAGCACATCAATTGCGGATCTGGCTCCAGTCTTTGTTCTAGTGTTAGAATTCGATCACACGATAACAAAAGCTAATGGGATATCTCAATAGGAATACGTGGTGAGTTATAAGAACCAGAAATTCGAGTTATCGGGGTAAATTTTGATCAAGGGAAACAAAATTTGGTTTGATTTAGCGGGGGAGTTCGAGTTATCCGAGTTCGAGTTCCCGGGGTTCTACTGTAGATCCTTAATTAAGACAAGGGGAGAGATGAAATAGCGATTATGACATCTACCTAAAAAATTCTGTATGATATTTAGATCAGGTTCAGATCAAATTAGCTCGGGCTTCACTTTTAAAAACAACTTATTGTGAGGAAAGATTGCACTGATCCTTTGTCCTTTAATTGAAGCGAGTCCAAAATCTTAATACCAGTGAAAGAGAAGGGTATTTAATTAACGCAACTGGATCGCTTTTCCATTCCTACGATAAATGCGTTCTAGAAATAGTAGTGTGCGGATGCAGGATTTGATTGCTTTGGCCAAGATCGAAATCACCGAAAATTTTAGTCCAAAATATGCCCGACACACGTCATTCGAAAGCCTTAGTTAGTTCTTTGGCGGCTGAAGTAAATATTCAAAGAACACTGGAGATGTTACAGTGCAGGAAAGAATGATCAAGAGCATCTTTGACTCGATCGTAACTAACGTGAACACTCGCCTCGACTCTTTAACTCATTCCGTAGGCGAGTTAAAAGCAAGAATTGCTAGTTCGGAAAAGAAAACGGGTGATCTGTGAAACAGTCTTGAGTTTTCGCAAAAGGACATCGATGACTTGAAACCAACATTACTTAAATTACAAAACTGGACTCCGCCATTGAGAAATTCAAGACGACTTGGACCATCAAGAAGAACTAATGGAGTATTTAGAAAATCAGAGTAGGCGAAATAATGTCAGAGTCGATGGCATTCCCGAAGAGAATAACGAAACGTGGGAAGAAACTGAAGCTAAAGTAAAGCAAGTTTTGAAAGACGAGTTGAATCTCGCCAGTGCTCCTGACATTGTGAGAGCGTATCGCGTGGGTAAAAGTGGGCCGGCTTCGGCCCAGAATTCTGCAAGTCGTCCTCGAACCATTGTTTGTCGCCTTCGTGACTGGAAAGAAAGGGAAACGATCCTGAAATGTGCCCGAAGAATTAAACCTGACGATATATTTGTGAAAGAAGACCTATCTCCAGCAACCCTTGAGAAAAGAGAAATTCAACAAATTGAATCACTCATTAAGAATTGCTAAACGTATATATTACGAAAAGAAAATCGATGCTTCTAAATCAAATGCCAAAGCTACATGGAGAGTTCTGAACGAAATTATTAAGACAAAAAAGAAAGCGTTTAAAATCAATTCCATCTTTAAAGTTGACAACCAAGAAATTACGGATCCAATAGACATCGTTAGTAGATTCTGTAGTTATTTTTCTAGTATCGGACCTAATCTAGCCAAAGAAATTCACTCGTCTGTCTCTCACCACAGTTTTCTCTCTGGTCACTTTTACCAGTCGGTGTTTTTTGATCCAGTGACTCCAAATGAGCTATCAGAAATTTCCAATGTTTTTCGACCAGGTAAGGCAGCTGGCCATGATAGAATTCCCATTTGTATCATAAAACAGTCAATTCAAATTATAGCCGATCCTTTAGCTCATATAATCAATTTATCTATCACTCATGGCATTGTTCCCGACCAAATGAAGATTGCTCGCGTGATACCACTCTTTAAAGCCGGTGATCGATCACTGTTTACGAACTATAGACTGATCTCGATTCTCCCTAGCTTTTCTAAGTTTCTTGAAAAGGTTGTTTATAACCGTTTTTATACTTATTTAAGTAAACTAGAAATTCTATGTGATAATCAATTTGGCTTCAAGAAAAATCATTCAACTTCGTTTGCACTGATCGACCAATATGAAAAAATCTCCCTTGCTCTTGATCGCAACGAACATGCCGTTGGCGTTTTCCTTGATCTTTCTAAGGCCTTTGATACCGTCGATCATAATATTCTGCTTGACAAACTCGAACACTATGGTATACGTGGCGTGGCTCTGGACTGGGTTAGAAGCTACCTCTCCACCAGGTTGCAATTCGTTCAATTTAACGGTGAATGCTCCTCTCCTCAAACTATCTGCTTTGATGTTCTCAAGGGGTCCATTTTGGGCCCCTTGTTTTTCTTGCTCTATATTAATGATTTAAATAACGTATCGACGCTCGTCAAGCTGATTTTATTCGCTGATGATACTAATTTATTTATGTCCCATAATGATCCTGTCTACCTGGCAGCCTCACTCAATTCCGAACTTAATAAATTATCCAATTGGTTTAAGGCAAACAAACTTAGTAGTAGGGAAAAGCCGGTTCTAGCGCAGTTCACTTAAATGAAAAAAAATCCTGCGCAAAATTTATCAGAAATTTACCAAAGCCGCTGCAAAGTAGTGAAAAGCGGTTTGTGGGACATGCAGAAATTTGCCTGAGATTTGCCTGAGATTTGTCTGAGATTTGCCAGAGATTTTGCCAAGCCGGCGCAAAGCCGATGCCAAGCCGATGCCAAGCCTGTGCCAAGCCGATACTAAGCCGTTACCAAGCCTGTGCCAAGCCGATGCCAAGCCTGTGCCAAGCCGACGCAAAGCCGATGCCAAGCCGATGCCAAGCCTGTGCTAAGCCGATACTAAGCCGTTACCAAGCCGATACTAAGCCCTTGCCAAGCCGATACTAAGCCGTTACCAAGCCTGTGCCAAGCCGATGCCAAGCCTGTGCCAAGCCGACGCAAAGCCGATGCCAAGCCGATACTAAGCCGATACTAAGCCGATACTAAGCCCTTACCAAGCCGATACTAAGCCCTTGCCAAGCCGATACTAAGCCGTTACCAAGCCTGTGCCAAGCCGATGCCAAGCCTGTGCCAAGCCGACGCAAAGCCGATGCCAAGCCGATACTAAGCCGATACTAAGCCGATACTAAGCCCTTGCCAAGCCGATACTAAGCCGTTACCAAGCCTGTGCCAAGCCGATACTAAGCCGTTACCAAGCCTGTGCCAAGCCGATGCCAAGCCTGTGCTAGAATTAAATAAAAAAAAAAAAAATGATAAATAAATGTGGTTTAAAAAGATGATTAATGAAATATTAAATGGAGAATTTGGAAAGATTATATGTACCGCAATTGAGAAATATTGCAAGAAATCTGAAAATTAAAGGTTCTTATATAATGAATAAAAAAAATTTAATCAAAGAGATTGAAAAATTTACAGATGAAGAGAGTATTAAGATAATTTCAAAAGTTATTATTAATGATAAATATATTTGTGTTCATGGAAAGCGTAAATATTTTTGTAAAGAATGCGGGGGATCACAAATATGTGAACATGATAGAATTAAGTATTTTTGCAAAAAGTGTAAAGGGTCACAAATATGCAAACATGATAGAGTTAAGTATAATTGCAAAGAATGCGGAGGATCACAAATATGCGAACATGGTAAACAAAAACAACAATGTAAAGAGTGTGGGGGATCGCAAATATGTGAACACGGCAAACAAAAAGCTTCTTGTAAAGATTGCCGAAAAAAATTAAAAAAATGAATTATCATTTAAAGATAAAAATTAAATTATTAAAAGATGGAAGAAATAGATTTTTTCGATAAATACAATTATAATTCTGATGATGATGATGATGATGTTGATATTAAACCAATAATTATAGAGAACGAAAAAATGGAATTATGTTGTTTTATTTATGAAGTAGATATTACTTTAACCTATTACAATAAAAAAAAAAGACTTTGTTTTTGTGATTTTATAGAGTTTATAATTAATAAAGATTTGTTAAAAAGACTAACAAAAATTCGCGGTTTTATTGATTATCATTACGATGCAGATGCTGGTATGTTTGATATTTATGATGAAAAAAGCGATCATATTTATTTTCATATTGTTTATGATTCTTTTGAGGATGAAGATCTAGCGGCTGGAGGTAAATTTACCAACAATAAAAATTTTGGTGTAAATGGAATAAACGTAAGAAAGTTTGTAAAAGAGATATTAAAAAAATTTAATGGAGATTATGAAGAAAGTATTAATTCCATTGAATATGAAGAATATGAAGGTTGTAGAGAATATGTTGATAAAACCTATCATGATAAGGAATGTGATATTAATAACTTTGATAAAAATTTTTTTGTTTCTTTATTACAGGTTACTTTATATGTAGATCCTTTTAAAATAAAACATAAAAAGAAATTTTACAAACCATTACATGATGAAATAATGGTAGCAGCATGGCACCCAAAAAGAGTTGTGGATTGGTGTTATGATATTGAGGAGCAAGAAATTTATAATTCTTTACCGGATGAATAATCTTATATTTCCTTTACTACTAATTATGTTATATAACCTAAATAATGGTTACATAACAAAAATTTATCTAAATCTTAAACTAAAAGTTATGGGGGAACCCATCGGATCAAGTTTTTTCCATTCAACGTCTAAGATAGTTAAATCAAAGTAGTTTATAACGCTATCATATTTTCGAACAGGAATTGTTGGATAATCCTTTGAGGGAATGTTTGCAAGTAGGTTTGATGGTGCGAGTTTCACAAGTTCGCCATATTTAGTGTTATTCATATATGACGACTTATTGTCTACTATACTACACATAAGTCTCAACGGCCACCTAATCCGCATATTTATGAGGTATGATTTACCAGGATTTATAACTTCAGGTAAGCCTAAACCAACTTGTAACCCCCCCGCAAGTTTTATTTTAAATTTACTAGAAAAAAGATAGTCATCAGAGTCCGTCGAAAAGATTTCTGTCTCTAACCTATCAGCATTATTAAGAAAGATCTTTTGAATATCATGCAACGAATATGTGCCTGGTTTTATTATTATTAGTGGCTGATTCTCATCAACATTAAAAAACATCTGTTGTTCCTTGAAATTAATCAATCTTTTGGTTTGTATATTACAATCAAGGAGTTGTATCTCCCGAAGATTTTTCAGCGGAGGATCTAAATAAATCCTTGTTTCAGACTCGTACATGGTAATGCTTAACATTTTTGTTTTCAGCGAAGCTGGTCTTTAGATCTGATTACATCATTGACGTAATCACATTCCTGAGCGACGTTAGAAACCGACCTTTTTGAAGTAAACATAAAATCTACTTTTCGATTTCAAATCCACTTTACATTTTTCTTGTTGCTATGTCGTAAAAGTATGCAATCTATTGTTCAACACGTGAACGCTAATCCAAAAACAATGATAACCACGTGAAATGGTCATGAACTACCGAAATAGATACCACGCCAACCCTCCGCCGATAATTATAAATGTTAATATACGCACTTCATGCTCGCTTTGTGGATTGGTTTCATGTTGCGTAGTCACGTCCTGACCTTTGGATGACTTTTCATTTTGCGTTGGGGAGATTTTTGGTTTCGTATTTGTCACAACTATTGAATGAGGTAACTTTAACTTTGAAGATCCTAAGTTATGACTTATTCCAACCGGTTTTGATTCCATGTTTAGGGAATTATTCACCCCAAATTTCATATCATTAGTCGCTTTCATAAGTTTGTTATTATATCCAACCACGCTCTCAGTATTTATGATCATATTACTTGGCATCAACCACACACCAGGAGCAACAGCTAAATCAAGCCGTAATTTCGCTTCTTGTACAGCTAATTGATAATTTTTAACAGAATTCGAAATGTCATTCTCAATCACACTACTTTCAAATAAAGCTAAGAATTCTTGTTGTGTCTCAATCGCTCCTCCGCCATTGCCGTAAATCGAGTTTCTAGTGTTGACTTGTGCACCTAATATACAGTAAACAAAAGCTTCTGCAGATCGATTCAATCTCCCCAAACCAGCTTTTGTTATTCCGTGACCACTTTCTGGTATAAACCAAGCATATTTGAAATCCTCAAATTCAATATTTCGAAGCAATGAGATTAAATTACCATCTATTTTCTTCCCTCCATCATCTGAAAATTTTGCTGAATCGCTCGGCCATATATTAGCTTCAGGATCATAATTTCTTATAATTCTAACATTTTGATCTCCCCCTCCCTGCCCATGAACGCTTCCAGGCGGCACGTATCCTTTTCCATAATTAATGTAAACATCTCCTAATCCACCGTTTGTTCCTCCCTTAAATCTAAAATCAGCTAAAGGTTTATTTAATCCCTTAAAGTCTTGATTATTACTAAGTCCAAATTCTGCACACAATCGATTATATGCCAATTTGTTGTATGGGTTATTTTTCACAGAAAAAGTTTGTTCGCCAGGCAATGGTAATCCCATTTCATATAATATCCTCCTTATTGTGAAATATGCATGAAACTTTATAAAACTACTAATAACTTTAGGGTAATTTAAACTTTCAATTAAGCTAACTCCGCATCCAGATGTTGCACACCATACAGCCATATTTAGTTGTTGTGGCCAATGATTAATATTGGGTTTATTCAACCAAGCTCTACTCTCTTTACCGCTATAAAGTGATATAACTTGGGATTTAAATATGTTTCTCATGGGGGCAGTGAATTTCTTTGTATCTGAAACATATATATCTAAAAAGTTTAGCATTTTTGTTACATCGGGAGCCATGTCATCGAATTTAACTCCTGGTATTGGGTAAGATTGATTTGTAAATGATAAACTCTTTGGAAATGAGCCAAGCTTAGCTTCGCCCAGTCCTAAATCTTGCCATAATAATGTTTTCAAATTATTAGAAAGATTTTCAGTCCATGTTTTCCCAGTAGGATCATCATTAGACATGATTGTTGTCTCATTAACTTTCCACTTAATATATCCTCCATATGAATCATTCACAAATGTAAATTTATCAAGGTTAACCTTTGGATACCGGGTTTTGAAATCATCTAATAACATCTTATTCTTTGTGTTTCAGATAATCTGGTCTTTAGATTAAGAATAAGATGTAAATTGCTATCAATTAATTTCTTTTCTAATACCTGCAAAACAATTACAGCCCACATCAGTTCTCTCGTATGATATTTTCAATGTGCGGGAGTGGTTAACTCTTTTAATAGCTCTGATCGAACTTCTCTTCTTATCTGCGACATGTTTAAGTTTTTTTCTGTATCTCTCCTAAATTTTTGGCGAACTTCTTGTTTTAGTTTTTGAAACTTTTCCAACTCTGCTAAAATTATAGAAAATTCTTGATCAGATATAACATTATCTTTCAATGCCTTTGAAACCAAGTCGTTAATAGTGTTTAATTTTGACTTTGCAATTGCAGTGGTTTGTTCATGTTTGCTAACTTTATGAGAAAGTTTTTTAGCAGCAATACCAAATCCAACCGATAATCCTCCAAAAACTCCACCTACAACACCCAAAGGCACACCAACAACAGCACCAAAACCAGTAAGAGAAGTTCCTAAACCGCTTGCAGATAGAATAACTGAAATCATACCGCCGCAAACACTTATTTTTGTAAATATTCCTCTAGCTCTATTATATTTTTTTCTTACTTCTTCGTAATGTTTAATTTCTCTTTCAAGATTTTGTAATACTTCACTTGATTTTTGCAGTCTGAAATTAATAGGATCTGGATTATTAGGCAATCCAGGGTAAATTCTATTGTATTCATCCATATTGTATTTTTACTGAACGGTATGATATCTTTAAATTTGTTACTTTCTCTTCTTTATGTTTTCAACAAAATACAAAACCACGGCCATTATCAAAAGCCAAGCATTTTCACCTAAAAATCCAATAACCTGCCCAGCTGTTTTGAATAGAAAGCTAACTATTGCCCCAACCATTCCTGGTAATATTTCACCGAGTTTTTTACCAAGAGTTTTCAACCCATTACCAACACCTTTACCTAATGTTGATAGCCCTTTAGAAAGATTAGAAACTATAACTCCAATTATAACACCAACAGCGCTAACAACAGCAAATACTGTAAAACCATACTTTTTGAAGATTGACTTAATTCGTTCCCTTAATGACATTCTTTCTCGGATTTGTTCACTCTCACGATCCATGGCAGCTATTTCATTATCATCATCAGCAATTTCTCTATCTAAAGTCTCTATTCTTGCTCTTTCCTCTGGCGTTTTCAATGGTTTATCCTCAATGAATTTTTTCTCCTCCTTCTTTTTATTTTGTGATTCTTTTATCTTTTCAACCTCACGATCATTATCTTCAATAATATCTTCTGCTCTTGGTCCTAAAGCATTTTTTAGTTGGCCATCACGAAGTTTAGCTCCACTTTTAAGATTTCTAAATTCACCACCTCTAAGAACATATGTAGCCGAATTAGTTCTACCTGGTAATTTAATTGCTGGTAATTTTATTCCTTTCCCAACATTTTGTAAAAATGTTATAATATGTTGAAATTTTGGTTTTGGATATACAATTTTTATATCATCTTCAGCTTCTTTTTTTTCTTTAATCTTTTTAAAAAGGGGATCATTTTCATTAACACCACCAAACGATGTTTCTGCCTCCTCCTCCCGCTCATCATCTTGGTTAATTAAACGATTGGTTGATGATATTGTATCCAATTCCATATTTTGTTCATCAATATCATTATCATCATCATCATCTTTTGTTTCATTTAGTTCAGTTGGATCAAAATCTTCTGGTAAATATCCTCCTTCTGCCATATTTAGATTTTTTACTCATCAGTAAGAAATCTTTAAACTAATCGCATACAATTACCTAAAATAATTTACTGGCCATATAACCCAATGCCAACATACCACCACCCACATATACCATTTCGCCCATCTTTTGATTGTCGCTGGGTCTATAATAATCTGAAAATTTAGGTTCTTGCATTTGTTCATATAATGCAAATTGTTCATTTGTAGTTGAAATATTTTTTGATGCTTGATATTTTTCATCTTTTTTCTTTATTTTCCAATCCATTAGTTTCTGTCTATTTTTCTGATATTCCGCATAATCTCTTTGGTATTTTTCCATTGCTTTATCGTGTCTTATTTTTTCCGTATCTGCATTATGTCCTGAAAGTCTTTTTGCAAGATAGTTTCCACCAACAAAGGCAGTTGCATTTAATACAGCTCCACCAATCATAAATGCTATTGATGCCATTTTTATATTCGTTAATTTGGAAGTATCTTTTGTTCCTCTAAATATGTTTTTAGGTACATACTACCCGATAATACAGCAACCCATTTTGCATAATTTGTAATACTTGAGGATGGGTCGTTCATAAATGATTCTTTCATTGCTTTTTTAGCAACATATCCAACACCAGCTGCTAATCCAATAAGGACTGCTGAATCAGTAACAGTTTTCACAAGTTTATTTTCGGTTGACATTATTTTTTACTACATCAGTAAGAAATCTTTAGATAACTTTTAAGAGATTAAATTACATCATTCCAATTTTTGGTCTATCTGTGGGTTGTGGATTATGAATCTTTATGGGCGGGGCTTGAAAAGGTTGTGTTGGAACTTGTGATAAATCTGGTATCCTATTTTTATATTCAGTGTACCAATCTCTAGCTTTTTCCTGATATCTCATAAAAAGATAAAATGCTGTAAAACCTAATCCAACAATAGATAAAACAGTAGTAAAAGATAACTCTGGTAGCCAGCTTCGATTTGCTTTTGATTTGCCATCTTCATTAGTCTCTTCTTCCTGTTTCATTTTTTCTTCACGTTTCATTTGCTCCGCTGTTCGTTGGGTCTCCCTAGCTAACGCTTCTTTTGCTTTTTTATTATATTCAGCTAATTTTTTACCAGCTGCTACTTTTTAGGATCTTTTGCCTTTTTTCCCGCAGTTTTTTCCTCTTCTTTTGGAGGATCTCTTGTAATTTGCTCAACAACTTCTTCTGACATTATTTTCATATCATTAAGAAATCTTTAAATCAATCACATAATGCTTAGTAAACAGTATCAATACCGTTAGCATCTTGCTTAGTATCCTGCTCAGTTGTGCTAGCATTATCTGTAATTGCCCTTGAAACTTGTTGATTTTTGTTGAATTTTATGTGTTTAGCAACCTGGAACAGCCCGCTAGCAAGTGCTGCCAATCTTCCTGCTTTCAATGCTAAGAGCCCTACAATGTTTGTCAGTTCGCGATTAACTAAATCATCATTCTTCAAATCCTTACAAAGTGCATCAATATCATCCACAGGAACCATGTAAGAAATAATTTTAGAAACTAGTTGAAGGGATGAATCTACCAATCCACCGTTAATTTTTTTACCCATTACCGCTTGATATCGATTAAAATATTTTTCTACATCTTTTTCTGATAATTTTTTTATATCCCCCAAACTCATTTCAACACCCAAATATTCCTTTGTGGTTCCAAGAGCTGCTAGAATAGCTAGTGATTCTTGTTTTATTTCAATATCATCAGATTTTACATTGTCTTTTACCTCAGGTTGTTCTTCTATATAATCTTCAACTTCTGTCATCTTATAATTTTCTAATAATACAAAGATTCTTTTAAATCACCTCAGGGATTTCCAAATAACAATTAAATGGGTATCGCAAACTTAAACATAGCCTAGAATATTTTTCTGTTTTCAGGAGATGCATAAACTTTTTACCTAATTCGTAATCCAAATCGCCTCCATAATCTTCGAAAAACATCTTCATACCCTTCTGTGATGGATTATGAAAAGTAACAACACAAGCTACATTTTCACGGAATGGTTTTGCTATCGATGTTAATTGCTGAGTGAGAACCCAAACTGATAATCCGTGATGTCTTCCGGAGAATGCTAAATCTATAAACTTGTTTGATCTTTTCTTCAAATCATTAGAAACGGCACAATCATCTAAAATTATTAATGTATTTGTTCCAGAGAATAAAGTTTGACAATCATTTAACAATTCATTAATCTCATCTACATTACTTGCATCTGGTGATAATACAAAGAAACGTTTATCTCCTCGGGCAAAATTATGATAGGTTTTATTCTTAGAATAAGTTGGGCATATTAAAACAATGTAATCAAAAATTTTTCGGAATGGTCCTCTTAGCTGATTAATGAGGTACTTTGTTTTTCCACAATTTGTTGGCCCGGTTATGATACAATGGAATGGTATTTTTTCTCGTAGTTCTTCCATGATTTTTTGTATCATAACATAATATTTTTTTAAATTCGCTATCGCGGGCCCAGAGGGTTTTAGTACTTAATGGAGCGTAAACCTGAATTCATAATCTCCATCATTGCATCAGCTACAACAAACATATGACAGGTTATAGTTCCAGATCCACTTTGTTTTCTTTTAATTTCTAGTTTTACACCATCTTGTGTATTGTTTAATGCTAGACCACCTCCATGAATACCATTATCTGGGTGAGTTCTCGTATCAACCCAAAGAGCAAACTTATCAGCATAAAAATCTTTTTCCTTTACGCCATCTCTTCCGAAACGTTTCTTTACCGACTCCCACAGATCCGATGGTATCATTCCTTTAGAATATAAACGATTTGGCACGCCATCAACATCTATATTGATCGAGGTTATACCTGGATTGTAAAAAAATTCAGAGTTACGTGTTCCTGCTGCGAATGGTAATGTAAACAAACATAATATCCCAGTCATTGATCTTCTAGGTAGATTAATATGCTGATTGATAACACCATCACCGCCTATGGAAAAGGTAAAAGTTTTATGGAGAGTTACATTTTCATAAAAAAACCCTTTGCCGACTTGATAAGCTGCTTGTGCCTCGCGAGCCAAATATTCGCTAGAAATGGAAGAATATTCTAACTCAAGGTTTTTGATTGAATATGCTGGAGTCTTAGTAGTGTCAGAATAAACAACAATATCATTAACTGGAGCAAGTGTAATCTCAAAGATTAGATGATTATCTAGTGCCTTAGGATAGAAAACTCCATGATCGTTTAGAATAGGGTGGTTTAGTGGTATACGATACTTGGTGTTATGTACTTTTGAAAGATCAACTTCCTTTGTATCTTGTGTTTTCCCATCGCCTGCTTTTGTTCTAAGTTTTCTCATATTTACAGAAGAAATACCTTGTTTTAATCTATCTTCGCGTTCTTCGCCTGTTAAGAATAAGTCATGATAGGTTTGAAAAAGATCATATCTTTGAGTATCCTGTAATGTTTCGCCACCAAAAAGAACTCTAAGTCTAGATACAAGATTACTACCTACATTATTCACGAGTGTGTTATTAGCATGCCCATCTACATCTAAATCAAATAGCAGAGATACACTTCCTGGTACAATCACTAAATTCTCAGAAAGTTTTGGAATATTTATATATAATGTTTCTCCGGGGCTAGCTGAGGATGGATTGAGAGTAATTCGGTTAATTGTTGTTTCCGCTTTCAAACCAAATGGCTCACGTGGAATTCTATTTGGATTAATTTTTTCAGACGTCATTGTAATTTATAAGATACTTTGGTTAATCTTTAAATGAGTAACGAAAACATATCACGAAGAGGCTCTCTCTTCAAGCGTATATATTATTCAACTGAAGGATATTGGAAAGGATATTCCGCAATCTCCAAATTATCACAAAAAGCAAAAGTAAGTCAAGATGAAGCAAAACAATGGTTAGAAAAACAAGCAATATGGCAAATTTATCTTCCGGCTCCCAAGTATATACCAAGACCACACTGGACTGTGGATAAACCAAATCAGATTCATCAAGCAGATTTATTATTTTTACCGCATGATAGCGTTGGAAGAAAAACATTTAAATATGCATTAGTTGTGGTTGATGTGGCATCAAGATATAAAGATGCTGAGCCATTAGCCACAAAAGAAAGTAGAGAAATTTCAAATGCTTTTGAAAAAATATATTCTAGAAAGTTAAAATATCCAAAAACATTAATGGTTGATCCTGGAAAAGAATTTATGGGCGAAGTTTCCAAACTTATGAATTATCATAATGTGAAAATACAGAGAAGTGAAGCCGGAAATCATAGAGCTCAGGCGTTTGTAGAAAACGCAAACAGAATGTTAGGCGAAAGATTATTTAGTCATCAATATGCACAAGAAATGATTAGTGATGCCCGATCTAGAGTATGGGTGAAAAGATTACCAGATATTTTAAAAACTTTGAATAATACACCAACGAGAATAACCGGCAAAGAGCCTGATAAATCTATAAAACAGAAGGAGGTCGATATTGAACCTAAAAAGTATAATCGAGTTGTTGGTCTTGACGAGGTTAGATTGTCACCTTATGTTAACGTTAGATATCTATTATTTCCCGGTGAACTTGAAGGCGGTGAAAAAAGGAGAGCTACAGATCCTATTTGGAGTATCAAAGTTTATGATATTACGCGCAGCGTCGTTTCACCTAATCAACCAGTTTTATATTATTTGGCAGATGGGCCGAGGCGTGGATTTGTAAGGGAAGAATTGCAAGTTATTCCTTATGATACGCAGTTACCACCTAATTCTGTTTTGCAAAGATAATGCCCATATGCAAAAGTATGTATTCCATCTTTACAAATGATTCTCTTATCATCATCAGCAGATAGTGCAACTTTATTAATTGTTTCTGAAAAAACGTCGTGCTTATGACTTCTTAATACATTCATCCGCCTCATCTGTGGCTTTTTATTGAAAAGGCAATCCTTATAATCATTAAATCTTATGGTCTTTTTCACGATTGCCTTCTTTACTCCCTTACATTTCTTTTCTTCTTCGCCCTCATCCATCTTGTAGGAGTAAAGCTTTGCTCGTAGTCCTACAAATTCAGTTATCTGCTTACCGCCAGCTTCATCTTTAAACATATTAACAACTTTCTTATTCACACCAGTCTCAATACCAGACGGATGGTCTTTAGGAAAATTGCTGGTATCGAACATTTTTCTCACATCGGGGCTAATATCTTTATAGAAATCTTCTGTTTCTATTTCATATGCAAGGCTGTCCGTATCTGTAAACAACAATTTTGCTTTTTCACCATATTTAGGTTTAATATAATTATAGTGAAATTTGTACATTATTGTTTTACTTAGATCCAGAATGCACATACCCAAGTAAACAGGTTTATTGAATACTAGCTTTGTTTTCTTCATGTGGATAGCCACAAGATTTTCACAAAAGATAGTACGATGATTATAGTTAGGTTTTGATATTAATTTTTTTGCATCTTTTTCATTAGTAACCAATTGCACATCCACCCTTTTTCTAATGTTTTCCATTGTTTTACCAAATACGGAGTTATTCATAAGTTTGAAGAAATCTTTCTCAAAATCGTTATTTCCTTTAGCTCTTAGGTTTGTATTCAAGTCAATGTATGGTTTTAACCAAGCCGACTCTTTAAATGTAATGCCTCTATGAATTTTTGTAACTTTTAATCCAAGACTTTCGTAAAGTTTTAGTGTTTCATGATGAACAACATACTTTACCTTATTGTTTAGGTTTGGAATCAATTTCTCAACCTTATTAATGATAAGTCTCTCTGGAGCGAGGGGGTAATCATTATGCAAATCATGAAGGTTAGTTGGGTATTCCAAATCAACCTCTATTATACAGGAGATATTTTTCCAGTTTTTAAGATCTTCTTCACTCATCCATCTAAAACCGTGTGTAGGTAGTTTTTCACTCATTCCCCCACCATATAGATTGTTTGCGTCGAGATATGAAATATACTTTGTAGGTAGTTTTGGATCATATTCGTTCATGTAGGGGTTGTTAGCTTTCCCATATCTAGTAGATATCATGGATACACCACCCCGCACACCTTTTTCAATCATAAGTAGCATGTCAATGTCGGTCAGCAACTCTAAATTAACCTTTGTTATCTTTAATGTTGCATCCCAAGCTAGTCCCGGCGCTGTATAATACCAGGCGGGATCCAATCCATAGTTTTTACTACAAACATCTCTAAAGTTCTCGAATACATCCGCTAAAAGTAACACATCAGATTTTAGATATAGATCATGATATTCTCTCATTGTTTTCATATTGAAGGTTTCCCACACCTTTTTAGCGTGTTTATAATCATTATCTGATATATTTTCATCGCTTAGTTTTGAATAGAACGCTTCTTTAGGTGGAAGTTGAGTTGCGTTAAGTTTATCGAAGCTATCAAACCAATCATATGGAAAAACTCCTTTTCTCAACAATGAATTTAATTCTTCGCCTTCAAAATACTTTGTAATTTCATGTAAGTTTTTATCTGTTGGATTAAGACACCTACCTTTTATTACACCTTTACAAACATCACACTTTCCACATTTAGTAAGATTACTAGATAAATTATCTAGACTTGATGCCATAAATTTAAATGAATCTATGAATCTAATATCTCGTTTTACCTCAACCCGATTGCCTTCTTTATTTGTAAATGTATCAACCACAATCTTTTTTGCGAAAGAAATATACTTTTCCTCATTATTAGGTATGCAGTTTATATTACCTTTTGTTGTACCAAGATTCTTGATAAAAAGATGCGCGTCATATCCAGATAGGTTGTGAAATATTACGGGAAAGAACTTTGGAATCTTGTAATTTAAGTTGCATTCATTATGAGCTGCTCCTCTATACTTTCCTGTAAGATGACAGTGATCTAATACCTTATATTCCCCCAATTCTTTCTCGCAGATGTGGCAGTGAGTAGCATTTTCATATTCTTTTTTATCCATTTCTGTCATAAACCCCACCCTCTTATGGTATTTTGTCTTATTGTAAATTTTTTTAATATCCTGCTCCAAATTATCTACAAATATCTGCGGGATATCATCATCTGGGAATTCGGCGGCGTATTGCACAAGCTCGGGTGGAAATATTTTATCATCAAAAGATTTTATGAGATAGCAGAATCCTGATGGTTTGTGTTTTTGGTATTGATTAGTAAAACTTTCACTTTCATATGGTGAGCAGGTGTGTATTTTCTCTGGGTAACACTCAAAGTCCGCATATACAACAAATGGTACACGCATTTTTCTATTGAAGTTCTTAAAATCAATAAACTTAGGATTTCCATCTTTATCCATAGGCATAACAATCTTTACTTCTTCATTTGTAGCGCAATATTCAAGATGTTTTTCCAATGAAGTTTCTGTAGGAAATGAATTGTAGCATCTACGACAAAATTCGCGTTTGTGTTGTTTATTATTTATTTGCGACGAAACAAGTCTACTAAAATTCTTTATCCAACAGTAATGACTATTTCCCTCCTCATTAGTTAATAGAAGTAATTCAATCATATAACCACTTTGTTTCTTACTTATTCTCATAGGATATACTTCGCCCTTATCTTTATCAAATCCGTGGACGTTAATCGTATAATAAGGATTTTGTTTTTCAAACTTATCAATATCTTTCAATTTAGCAGGGAACTCTATTCCTTTCCAGTTAAACTTCCCAGAGTTCTCTCTCATTTGTTTATTTAGTCTTTGTGGGTCTTTCTCTTTAGGAAACACGGCGGAAGTTACTGCCCACTTAAAACACTCTTGATCATTTTCATTCTTAACATTTATAATTGCCTTTTTTTCTGCTAATTTTTGTGGTAATTCAATATAGGAGCTTCCAGAAAGAGGTTCGAAAGGGTCTATGTTAATATCAAAGTATATCACTCTATCAAAAAACCAACCGCTGCCGTTTTGTGAAAAATTTTCAGAAAGTTCAAGCAAATGGTTGCGCATCACGTCAAATAAGTTGGATAAATCTGTAGCCTCTGTTACAACCTCCGGTTTTTTGCTATGAAATATTGGTTCTACTATTTCACCTTTTGTTGTATTAAAAAATCTACTACAAAGTGTAAATTTTAACTTTAGTGGCTTCTTTTGTTTATTAATTAGATCTAAAAATTTTGGTTTTATTTTATTGATAAATGTTTTTTCATCATATCCTTTATTTCCATCTATTCTATATGTTTTCAAATACCCTTTTAATGCTGTTTTTTGTTCTTTTATATTGAATTTTCCCTTGTCTCCATTCAATTCATCTCTCGCACTATCAGATATATTTACCCGCCTTTGTGGTTTTGTTGGGTTATCATTAGTAAATTTTATTATATTTTCATTGGTTAAATCTGCAAGCTTTTTAGAAAACTCATCTTTATCCATAACCTTAAATGAATAATTTCCCCAATTAAAAGTTTTGTTTGACGATTTTTGTGGTTTTATAAAAGTAGGCGCAAGTTTTCTTTTTGTAATATTTTTTCTAGGCGGGGGCGAGCCTGGGGGTTCTTTTACCCAAGATCTATCCGGCGAACCTGGCGGTGGTGTTTCTGCATTAAATGTTTGTGGTGGGTTTTGTATATCATTTCTGGGGGCTGGATTGGGTCTTTGTTGTTGGTTCGGCGGATTTTCAATATTATTAAGTGCATTAATAAGTTCTTGTTTACGCAGCCTATAATAGCGGGGAATGCCACGATCTCTGGCAAGATTTTTAAGTTGTTGTACATTTAATCTTTGAAATCGGTTTTGTGTATTATTTCTTGGTGGATTAATATTATTAATAGCATCAATAAGTTCAGGTTTACGCAGCCTGAAATAATTGGTAACATTAAGATCTTTGGCAATATTTCTCAATTGCGGTACATATAATCTTTCTAAATTCTCCATTTAATATTTCATTAATCATCTTTTTAAACCACATTTATTTATCATTTTTTTTTTATTTTATTGTATTAATTTAATTCTAGCACAGGCTTGGCATCGGCTTGGCACAGGCTTGGCATCGGCTTGGCACAGGCTTGGTAACGGCTTAGTATCGGCTTGGCACAGGCTTGGCAAGGGCTTAGTATCGGCTTGGCACAGGCTTAGTATCGGCTTGGCACAGGCTTGGCATCGGCTTGGCACAGGCTTGGTAACGGCTTAGTATCGGCTTGGCAAGGGCTTAGTATCGGCTTAGTATCGGCTTAGTATCGGCTTAGCACAGGCTTGGCATCGGCTTGGCATCGGCTTTGCGTCGGCTTGGCACAGGCTTGGTAATGGCTTGGCACAGGCTTGGCATCGGCTTGGCACAGGCTTGGTAACGGCTTAGTATCGGCTTGGCACAGGCTTGGTAACGGCTTAGTATCGGCTTGGCAAGGGCTTAGTATCGGCTTAGTATCGGCTTAGTATCGGCTTGGCATCGGCTTTGCGTCGGCTTGGCACAGGCTTGGCATCGGCTTGGCACAGGCTTGGTAACGGCTTAGTATCGGCTTGGCAAGGGCTTAGTATCGGCTTGGTAAGGGCTTAGTATCGGCTTAGTATCGGCTTAGTATCGGCTTGGCATCGGCTTTGCGTCGGCTTGGCACAGGCTTGGCATCGGCTTGGCACAGGCTTGGTAACGGCTTAGTATCGGCTTGGCAAGGGCTTAGTATCGGCTTGGTAACGGCTTAGTATCGGCTTAGCACAGGCTTGGCATCGGCTTGGCATCGGCTTTGCGTCGGCTTGGCACAGGCTTGGCATCGGCTTGGCACAGGCTTGGTAACGGCTTAGTATCGGCTTGGCACAGGCTTGGCATCGGCTTGGCATCGGCTTTGCGCCGGCTTGGCAAAATCTCTGGCAAATCTCAGACAAATCTCAGGCAAATCTCAGGCAAATTTCTGCATGTCCCACAAACCGCTTTTCACTACTTTGCAGCGGCTTTGGTAAATTTCTGATAAATTTTGCGCAGGATTTTTTTCATTTAAGTGAACTGCGCTAGAACCGGCTTTTCCCTACTACTAACTTTGTTATTTAAGCCTAGACAGAAAAGGTATCATTTTCCAATGCAAATATGCATAAATAAACAGAGAATCGAACAGGAAACGGTCTTCCTCGGTGTAGTCCTAGATGAACATCTGTCTTGGAAACCGCACATTTCTCAAGTAGCTCGTAAAATCTCGAAATCAATAGGTGTCATTAATAGAGCAAGATTTTTTCTACCTAAACCCTGTCTAAAAATTCTTTATTATTGTTTAGTTTATCCTTATCGTAATTATTGTATTACCGTCCGGGAATCTACGTACAAAACCAATCTTCGCCGTCTTGTCTCTGCAAAAGCGAGTTATCAGAATTATTTCTAAATCAACCTTCGATTCTCATTCAGACCCTATTTTCAAAGAATTAGAGCTACTAAAACTTTCCAATATTAGACAACTAGAATCATTGGGTAAACTTATGTTTTCTCTTAACCATTCTCTTTTGCCTTCCAAGTTCAACAATTATTTTTCTTTAAACAAACAAGTCCATACTTATGCCACTAGACACGCGAACGATTTTCACCTTCCTTTTTGTAGAACAAACCTTCGTAAATTCTCTGTCACTTTCCAAGGACATACTTTTTATAACTCTTTAGAAAATAATATTAAAGAATCTAATTCTCTCCACTTATTCAAAACGAAATTGACAAAAAAAATTATATATGAATTATTAGTTATAAATCTTGTAGTAAATAGTTATATTTCTTCACATGTCTGATATTATTTTTATACTTGTTACATGTACCATACCTTATATTTTTTCAACTCAGTCTATGTAATTGGTTAATTTATACTAACCTTCATTGTATTTTACTTTCGATCCTGGCCTTACTGTTACTGTTAACTTTATTTTTACTCTGAGGGAGCCCAATGTCTATAAGCCTCATGGTTTCTTTTTGCGCTTCCTCGCCACTTTCATTTTCTTTTGTGTAACTGTCTTGTTTTATCGTTATTTGTATTTTGTGGTAAATCAAATAAAGTTACAAAGTTACAAAGTAATGATTGGCAACAGAATTTCCTGCTAGTTAATTAACAATTATTCGCCGAAGGCGAAGTGATTATCGGGGAATAGTCACCGGGACGAAGTCGAGGTGAATATTCACCGTTGATCACTGAGCCTGAGGGGAATAATTGTTTTAGTATAAATACACAGGTGATTATATCAAAAAAAGAAAAGAAAAAGCAATGTACAACACGAAAGAATTTTATTTCATCAAAAACACGCGAACGACTGGCAGGCAGTTTGTTCGTCGAGGTGATTATCGGCTGATAATCCGAGATAGTGAACCAATCAGAGCGTGCGATTTTGTAAAATCACCCGAGTATTTATACTAATTAAGAAATAGAAAACATGTACCGTGTTTCTATCGAGTTATAGAAACACAAGTGGAAGTTTGGGAGAACGAGAAATGCTGTGTTGAGGAACTTGATTTTGCTGTAGAAAACTGCAAGACTTTATATTTGTCATCTTATTACAGACCGCCAAACTCATCTTCTGATTCCCTCGATTATCTGAATGAATCTATAAGACGAGTTTTTGCTTAAGTGCAAAATCATCCAAACATCAACAAAGGAGACTCTTGTCTGATTGGTTGTTAAATATTCTTGTGTCCAGTATTTCCAACCGCGCGCTGTGAAATAAACAAGATGGCGGATGATTTGATGGCTTCGTTTGGTTTTCTGCGATCGTTCGTTCTTAAGTTTCTGGCTGTAGCATTTAAATTTCAGAAGGCGGGAAAAGATTTTGCAAGGGGTGTTTTAGATGGCGGGAATTTTTTTCTTTTTTTTTTAGCTTTGGGTGAGCAGTCCTGTTTGCTCGAGGAAGCAACGCTTTCTTTAAGTAAGCTTAATTATGAATTAATTTCTGTCTTAGCGAATAATAAATGTATCGAAACAAGTGCGCTAAGTGCGAAAAGACTCGTTCAAAAAGTAGGTTTTTATCTTGGGAAGGCGGCAACATTTGTCGCAAATGCTACAATGAAGTGAAGAGAGATGCGGCAAGGACCTCGACCAACGTGGATGTTGCTCATGACGAGGGAGTTGAAACAGGTAATGTTGGAATCTGGCTTTTCTCTAAATTACGCTTATCCTTTTATGTCGCTCTAAATTCACTTAGTGATTATTTGTTTTCTCAACTTTAAATAACAGAAAAATTGCCAGAGAGTGAATTGTCGGCCGCGCCGCTTCCAATTGCTGATCCAAACAAAGAATTTCTTCAGGTTACAGGCAAGTTTTTAATGTTGAAATTTTTTTTTTTTATTTCAATGCCCTTCAAAAAATGTTTCTACTCTGTTAACACAATATGTTCATTAAATGCAAGTGGGGCATTTATGCGTGTAATTGCTAAAACTCTTTGATAAGATCCTTTTATTGTAGGCGCGTTTCATAACGTTCACAAATTTTGTGTGACCTTCCATTAATACATTTTTTCTCTAACCCATTTTTCAGGAGAAAAATTTGCTGAGGAGATTAGAAGGCTTCAAGATGCCCTGAAGAACAAGAAGCTTCCCATTTATGAACCTGAAGAGTTTTTTAAGCTTTGTTCTCAGGCCGGCGCGACAAATGCTTTCAATTTTATTTTTTCTTGCATGACCTCTTCCCGCCATTCTGAGGAGAGAAAACATTTAAACCGCAAACGCACAATTGTCATTTTGTATCAGTTATGTTTTGGTTTTTCTCAAAAGTGCAATTTTTTTCAAGAGGATAATGGTTTATTTCTAAAATTCTGCAATTTATCTCAATCTGGAATTGAAACTCAGCGACAACTTGGAACCAGCGTTTCCTCAAAAGTGATTTCCAGAAACCGTGCAGCCATAGCCAAGGAGAATTTGATTTTGTGTAACGATACCATACAAGAAGCCATTGACAAGAAGTTTGCAATTTTGCTGATGACAGATGACTACCACAACATTTGTGATGATGATGATGGTGTGCCTCTTACAAGCTCAATAGATGGTAATGTTGAGCAAGTTGTTCAAAACTTGACAGTCCAGATAATAGCTTTCCCTGTAGATTCACCACCTGGACAGTCATTACCTTCATCAAGGGCTAGCCTGTCATCAAGAACTTTACCATCATCATCATCATCAAAGAGAAGGCCTCCCCACTGCAGTACTTGCGGTCATCTTAAGCAAGGTCATCAGAGACCAGTTTCACTTGGAATGTTTGGTAAGTGCCCAGTTTGTCCTTCACAATTGTGTGTCAGAGGAGGTCATATGTTGCCTCGTATGTGTGATTGGTGTGTCAGAGAGCAACAGTCACAAACAAGCAATAATCCATCTCCTTATTTTCCACAGGGACCAATTGTCAGGGAAACACGTGTGAATCCAGATGAGACCGAATGGCTTCTTTCTTTTTCACAATCAACTGTTACCCCTGGGCAAATGGGCAGTAATGCATGTACCATCATCTCTGTTTATGGGGCTGTTAATTTTCTAATGTCATCAACTAACTGGATACTGCCTTCTCCTCTGAGATTGCCTTTGGAATTTGTTAGTATGTTTAAACAGTTTATGATTTATGGAAATCATTCCTACAATGGGATCAGCAATCCACAAGCCACATACAGTGTACCTGAGATAATCAATCACTCACAACTAGGTTTTTCAGGGGTTGTGAATTGTGGGAATGAATATCAATTCAATGATTTTAATTCCTTTGCAGGGGAACTACAAAATCTTTCCACTAGACCACAACATTCCAAGCTTGCTGCAGTGTTAATCCTGCCCCCTGATAAAACAATGCTTTTGCTTATTGGCAGAAATGGTGAGTCAGTGCTCATGGAAAGCCACATCCATTGTAATATAGGTGGCATGATTGCTTCTGCAGGTCCTAACAAACTCTTTCAAATGGCTCTCTACATTGAGTTAATGGCTAAAAGAGACTGGACATGTAATCCCACTCCATTTGACATGACTACTGTTGAGTTATGCTGAGGTTATTTTCTGACTATCAGGATATGTAAAGGTAGACTGTATAGTTAATGTTATTATTTAATTATTTTTTTGTTTCTGCTCACCCCCCCCCCCTCCTTTCTCTCTCCCTTCCCCCTCTCTCTACTCTCTTTCTACTCTGTATATATTTTTATTCTCTACATGGTATCCAAAGGTAAACTTCTAATGAGCATTAAGGTCTACATTGCATTGCACTTCAACTACCTGTTCGATAACCTGTATCTCATTTACCAACAAGTTGCACATACAGTGTAATATGCATGAAAGGTATGCTTGCTATATTTTGTTGCTTTCTGGCTATGTCATGCCGATTTCGTTTTCATTATCAGTGAACGTAAAATATAATCATCCTACTTTTCCATTACTGAAGGTTATTCTGTTAGTCAGTCTGGTTATGTAATAGGTTCACTGAATTTATATCTTCTGGGTTAAGTGCCGGACTATATGTTGAAAAATTCCAAATTACTTAGGTGTGTTTTCATACAAATCCCTGTAACAGTAAGTGCATCATTGTTTAATATTATAGTACAAAGTATTATAGGGGAAAGATGTTTCTGTACAAATTGTAATTTATTTATGTCTATTAAAAGTGTCAACTAATACAAATGGAACCAAACAATTTGTAAATTTTTCAAAACAGCATAAATTGTAAAATAACTGTACATGACTTCCAAACTGTACATATGGCTGAATAAATTGTAAAATCAAAAACTATTTATATAATTTAGAGTGAAATACTTTTTGGAATGCAGACATTTCCATTCCAATATTGTTTGCATGCACTGATTTTCTACCAAATGTTGTAATAATTAATACCTTTGAATCGAAGTATAACTTTTGAAATAAAATATCGCTTTTTATTCGCAAGATTTTGAATTATCGTGTCTTTGAATCTTTAAGACATCTGCAGCTTCTGGACTGTTAAATTAATCCCACTATTAACGAAGAGAGTGTCAGAGATTTCATTTACATCTTCGACGAGACGTGTTTTGGTGACAGTCCGCAGCCAAAGTGCACATTTGTGTCTGAAATTTGACTTATTCTCGTAAATATTTTGCACGCGCCCTGCCACTCCAAGGGTCAAACTTCTGAAACAGGTAAGCTCATCAGAAATATGCGCTCTTTGCATTGAAAGCGATCGCTGGACCAAGTCTTATTTGTTGACCTTTCAGCCGAAACTAGCTCGACCACTGGCGACGAGAACTGTTTTGGGTGCATAAACTTTCACTTGGTCAACAGAGTGACCGTTTTATCTACATTTCTTACGTAATGGAGGAAAAAAAACTGTCCACAAAACTTCAAAATTACAAATTTGCCACACAGAGACTTAAGATGTTTAGATAAAGTGAAATTACAGTCTCGATGATGGAAAAACAAAAACCGTTTTGTGGATAAACAAAAGCACTTTTTCACACGAAGGAGCCGATAACTTGAGGCTTTAGAATGAGCTGTTCCACTTTTATTGGTAATATCTCGTTCCAAGCCTAATTTCTAGGTCACAAACTTTCATCAGTTAACGGCTTTTCGTGGACCAAAGTCCGAGACAAAAGTCCGAGCAATTAAACCAAAAATTTTGTTCGGACAAAACATGTTAGTTTGGTAAAGAACTCTCATGTCCGGAAAGATAATATTCGATACAATAAGAGAACAAAGGAAATTCGTGTGTGATACTTTTTTGTTACTAACCTTGACTCCAATCACGGACAAATTTTAAGCTGTGGTATCCTTTGTAAGGATCACAGGCTCATTCAGAACTGACGCGCCATTTGTAAATCCTGTCGAGGTGGCAAATTTGCTTTGTACCACATCGAGCGTGGATATCCTCGTTAAAACACCACAAATGCAAATGTAAGTCCCGGTTCCAATTCCTTTATTGCACAACAGCCTTCCTTGTTGTGATTTGCGGAATCAACAACAACCTTACTCTCCGTAAACAAAGCGAAATTTTTCGAACTTCTCGTTATTCTGCATTATTCTTCGACAGGTCTGAACACCGCGCATTTCCAAAATGTCCGATCTAAAGCATATTTCTCTCTTTGCTGAAGAAAAGGATTAGCTAGATTAGAAGTAGTTGCTTAGGTCTTTCTGACTGTTACCCGTCCTCTTTCAGTGCTTGCGCCATCAGCCCATAAATAGCACTGAAAATGTATCCCATTAAACCTTCCACAAACGCCAACGACGCCATCTTTCTTCCCTCGTTGTAACTCCACTTCGAATACTTTTGGGCCTAATTTTTATTTGATAATACGCATGCGCAACATTAGTCGCCTTTGTTCCAAACATCATAAACGTTGGAGATATTGATTGGAATACATCTTTTCCAGCCCTAACCACTCCAAATACGGCTACTCAACATCAGAAATTTCTCCATATCACTGATGATTACTCTCATTCACAGCATGTGAAAGTTCCTACCAGACCTATATCTAGGAAGGTCCTGGATCTGCTATTAACTGCCTATCCAAATTCTATTGGTGACTTATTAACTGTAACTGGATTTAGTGATCATCTTGCTGTCATCTTTAACGTCAACCTAAAGTCTACTAGATAAGTCAAGCCTCCTCACAAGGTGTATTTATATGACAAAGCTAATTTTCCTGGTCTGGGAAAATTCATGTCAGAGTCATCACTTTTTGCATCCAAACCAGAAGAAAGGTCAGTCGAAGAAAACTGGGATATGTTTAAAACCTCCTTAACAGCTGGGATGTCCCAATTTATTCCGCAAAAATCATCCCGATCTAAATATAAACTTCCTTGGATTAACGTCGATATCAAAAGAGAGATGCGTAAAAAAAGATCGTTTGCATAAAAGAGCCGTTCGCTCTAAGACACAACCTCACTGGGAAGCCTTCAAACACCAACGAAATCTGGTTTCTAAACTAATTAAAGAATCTCACAATGACTATCTTAATGAAGTTATTGGGAGTAGCCTAACAGAAAACCCAAAGAAATTCTGGTCCTATGTAAGAAACAGTAAATCAGAAAATATTGGCATTCCTCCTTTGCAGAATAACAACTCATTAATATCTGTAACAGACAAGGATAAAGCTGAATCTCTTAATTCTTTATTTTTTTACTCAAGAGCAGTTACCGACTACTAACGTTGGTACATAACCTTTTTCACCAATTCGAGATTTAAAGATTTCAGCAAATGATGTTTACAAACAGCTATCCCAACTGAATCCTAAGAAGGCGCGTGAGCCTGACGAAAATCCTGCCAAGGTGTTGAAGGAAGTCTTGCAATCAGTATCTTATTGGCTATCATCTATCTTTCAGCAATCATATGAATGCAACATGATTCTATCAGATTGGTCTAATGCCTTAGTTACAGCAATTTTCAAGAAGGTAATAAGTCCAATCCAGCGAACTACCTCCCTATATCATTGACCTGTATCTGCTGTAAAATAATGGAACACATTATTCTTAGTCATATGGCAAAGCACCCCCCCTCCAATAACATCCTCATCGACCAACAACACGGTTTTAGAGAGAAATTTTCTTGTGAGACGCAGCTCATTTCTGCAATACATGATTGGGCAACTTCCGTAGTCAAACTGATGTCATACTTCTGGACTTCTCCAAAGCATTTGACTATGTACCTCATGAGAGATTATTTGATAAAATTGATTATTATGGCATTAGGGGTAGAATGCTAAACTGGATAAGAGCCTTTTTAACAAATCGTAAGCAAAACGTTTCAGTCAATGGAGTTCTCTCGTCGTCAAGGCCTGGTATATGTGGTGTACCCCAGGATTCTGTTTTGGGTCCAGTGCTATTTCTTTTGCTTATCAATGATATCTCCAATTCAATCCAGTCCAATCTACGTCTATTGCAGACGGTTGGGTCCTGCACAGAGAAGTAACTGCCCAGCAGGATTGTCAAACTCTCCAACACGACCTTAACTTTCTATCTCATTGGTCAAAGACTTGGCAGCTTACCTTTAATGTATCTAAATGCTATCAACTTGGGATTACCCGTAAGAAAACCCCTGTTGCATTCAACTATTCTTTGGGTGACAAGCTTATTGCAAGAGTTTCTTCTACAACTTATCTGGGCATATCTATCACTGACAACTTATCCTGGATCGAACATTGCGATAACATCTGCAAGAAGGCGAATTCTACTCTAGGCCTTCTAAGACGTATCTTATCTGGTTGTACTCCCAAAGTAAAGAACACTGCTTACTGTACTCTTGTGCGTCCCAAACTGGAGTATGCCAGTAGTGTATGGAATCCGTATACGCAGTGTAATATTGACAAGATAGAGATAGTCCAGCGGCGTGCGGCGAGACTTGTCTTCAATGATTATTCACGTTAGAGTCATAGTTGTGTCTACAATGATCAACGCACTGGGATGGGAGTCCTTGGAACACCGAACATTGGTCAGCCAAGCGTGTATGTTTTACAAAATCTACATACGGCTTGTTGGTATTAGTTTACCACCTGAAATAAGTCCCATTACAAGAGCCTCAAGGCACCCCAACTGTGTACCTTTTCAACAGCTTATCACTTTGAATGATACATATATTCTTTCTATCCTAGAACTATACGAACTTGGAACAATATACCATTATCACTAATTCCAAATTCATTTGATAAATTTAAGGCCGCTGTCTTTAAAATGTAAGAATGTGAGGGCGTTTATATATATATATCTATCTATCTATCTATCTATCTATATATATATATATAGTTGTTGCGGGAGAAAAAACACACAAACAAACTACAGGTTTATCCCTACAAGCCTGTTTCGTGGTTGCCCACTCGTCAGGGGATTTATATATATATATATATATATATATATATATATGTATGTGTATAAAGTGTAAAAGTTGATTAATCGTAAAACAGTGCTCAATACGTGAACGTAGAGCGAAGTAGTTGTTGCGGGAGAAAAAACACACAAACAAACTACAGGTTTATCCCTACAAGCCTGTTTCGTGGTTGCCCACTATGTATGTGTATATATGTGTATGTACGTATTTGTGTGTTTTTGTGTGTATGTATACACATATATGTATATAAAGCAATTTGTGAATTATTTTTCTTAAATATTATTTTTATATATTAATTCTTTTGCAATATCTTAGCCTTACAATATGGATTAATTTATATTTATTTACGTTGTTAAACTCCTAGTATAGTTTTTACTGATTTAGAACTATACCGACTAAAGATTAAAGATTAAAAATGAATCAAAATGTGAGGTAAATTGCATAGGTAGAGCGCTTTACTGCGTCTCAGATTATGCCTTCAAGGCGAGGTATTTCATGTACGTATACGCGATGTGCCTCCAGTGGACTTCAATGCACTCCACTCGAGTGAAAATAAGTGAACATTCATTAAAAAAAAGGATCAAAAATACTCTTTGCCAAATAAGAAAGCTCTTGCTTTTATGATTACCTCCCCAGGAAGAGGCGCTGTCTGTGGTGTAATAGCTCAATAAGGAACAGCCACTTTCTTGACTGATTTCAACAGCTGGGTCCAGACACCGAGGGTTAAATATCAGAGGAGCGGTGACAATCGGATCCTGAACAACCACTCGAACGTTACCATTTTCAAGCACTTCACCTATATAGCCATATTTATTAAGTACCTTGAGAAAAAAAAAACGGTATAAGTACGAGCTATGTAAGTTGAAAAGTAATGAAAAGTAACATCATGAATTAAACTATGGGGTTTCGCTTTGTTTTGTTTTTATTGTTGTTGTAACTTAATTTTGTCTTCGGACATTTTTGGATGCAATGAAATGTATGTACTGGAGTTGCATTGCCTTGGGAACTCTTATCTTTCGGGAAATTTATATAAGAAATATTACAACCAAAATATGAATATTTTCGTTAGCTCGGTCTTCCTCTACAGTAAATCGATTTAAATTGTGAACATGGTCCATGCTACATTTCATCCCAGTGAATCTTGCATGCACATTTGGGTCACGCGTGCGCATGGTATGGTGGCTCAAAGGAGTCACGGCAACAGCGGCTCTAATGGAAAAACATCATCAGCTCAGGGAAAAACACACAGCATGTCACGGTCGTAGTAAGGCGCAAGTCTACCGATTAACATTGCATTGTATTTAACAATTAGACTCATAAAACGCAAGGGCTACTGGTCAATAGCCGATGAAGCGCAGCCGAATGGGCTACTGACCCATGGCCCTTGAGGGCGAAGGGTCTAATTGTTATAGTATCACCCAACTAGTCGGACAGTAAAGGCAATGATAAAGTTGGCAAATGCTAGTTGAAGAAATATTTCCGCCGACAGGTTAGCTCAGTTGGTAGAGCACCGGACTACCGTGCGGGAGATTGCGGGTTCAAACCCCGGCCGGACCAACACTCAGGGTCTTAAAAATAACTGAGGAGAAAGTACTTTCTTTGTAATGACTTCTGTAAATGGTTAGACTTTCTAGTCTTCTCGGATAAAGACGATAAACCGTAGGACCCGTCTCACAACACTTGTTCCTAATAATCTGTGGGACGTTAAAGAACCCTCGCACTGTTCGAAAAGAGTAGGGGATGTAGTTCCCGGTGTGGTGGTCTATCTCTACGTGTGGTTTCATCTGACAATTCATGCATGGGTAGGGTGGGTGTGTGAGATCATATATGGACTGATAGCGGCAGCCAGAGGCGCCTTTACATTCTGACGTCCGATCTCACCCAATAGAAGTGCAAAGCGCCTTTGAACATATTCATATGAAAAAGTGCGCTATATTAATTCATTATCATTATTATCATTATCATTTGAGAATATGACGAAAGAAAGCATCACAAACTTCGTTACTACAGAACTTTTACTAATAGTCTTCTCGTAGCGTGGCCAATCAGATTGCGGAATTTGCATTAGTCCAGTAGTTGGGTGATACTAATCCATAATAGGTCTTGGTGCAAATAGGGCAGAATCTCTCAAAAGAGTGGAGGTTGAGTTCTTCAATTTATCTGCTTTTACCTCTTGAGAGACTGAGCATAAAGCTATCACAGCTACCACATCGCACCTTAAAAGGTCAAATTAAGATACACATTTACATGTATGACCAGAATTGATGAATCATTAAAAGTGCATTCGACATGAATTTATGGGTGTTGATTCTTTAAAGGAGAACTGAAGGCAAAAATCAAGTATTTTTTTCTTATAGTTTGGACCTAGTATATTAATGTTTTAAACTTTTTTTTACCATTTCGACCTTTTTTTGATTTCAAAAAAATAGTTTTACTGTGATTTTGGGCTATTGGCATTGCGGCTCAGAATGGATGGGTCAGCGGTGACTAAAGGAGTCTATGACGTATGATATGGGGAACAGGTGTGAGAGACTTACAAACAGAAGCAGGGTTTTGAGTGGTGTTGACCTTGTTGTTTAGGGTAGTAACAAAGATTTGCGACGTTTACGATGGAAAGATGCCTTTAAGCAGTCCTTTACATTTGTGATATCTTCACTGAAATAATTCAACTTGAACATGGGAGCGCAAGTTAAAATTTTCGCCCGCAATCGAAACCATTTGCGAGCGTTCGATCAAATCACTCGCCGCACGAAGTAAATATGTTACAAGGATTATTTACTCCAGTTATTTGAATTAAGTATACTTATTTTGCTTTTTCTATGATGAAATGCAACTGGTTTTGACTATTTAATTACTCATATTGTTCTTAGTATAGTGAAAGAAGTCAAATCAATTTCGACAGCTGTAGTGAGTGAATATGTTCGGAGGTACATGCTAGTTGAAATGAACATTGCACGTGCCAGGCCTATTCTACAGTGTCTACATTTGTGTCTTTATAGTTAATTGCATTATTATTCATTTTCATCTTCTACATTCTTCTAAAGCTAATGTTGAGACGATTTTAGGGTTTTGACTGAAATATATTTCGAGTAAGTTCGCCGCTTCATCAGCTGGAAAACCCCATGACTGCAATTTCGTAAGGTACTGAACCTTAAAGGTACCTTTCGCAACTGGTAATGTGTTATCGCAACTTTTTGGAGTATATCAGGAAGATTTTTTCCGCTATTGTGTCAATCTTTTTGGTATAAATAGAGCTATCCATTTTGCGTAAGCCTCACTACTCACTTTATGTGCATATCGATCGTTTCCATCCGTCCCGTCGTAATGGTGTATTGTTGTGCTTTTGGATGCTCGAATGATTCTCGATCTGTCAGAAAGGAGCACGGAATAAGTTTCCACCGTCTTCCTACAGAAGGTTCTCTCTTGCAAGAGTGGTTAGCAAAAATATCCCGAGTTGACTTTGTGGTTACCAAAGATACTCGGTTGTGTTCCGATCATTTCGAGCCTGACTGCTTTGAACGTGATCTTAAAGCAGAACTACTTGGGTTGAAAGCAAAACGTACATTGAAGCCGGATGCTGTACCAACAATTTTTGTCCATCGGCCAAGGAAGAAGCCTCGATTATCGTCTGAAAACCGTTTGCAGTACAGAGCAAAGAGAGAGGTAAGAATTTGAATGAATTTTAGCTACCTGCAACTCGAAGTACTTTTAATCTTAAAAGTAGAGGGACGGCTCACGCAATTGCTGAAGTCACGGAATGTCTGCTTTGGTTTGCAGTATATTGCATCGCTCACCACGACGCACCATGTTTCCCCTAATAATGTCGTGGAACCAAGTACCTCTACTGAATGTAATTCAGCAGCTGCCTCCCAAACCTCCCAGGGTGCACATGCAGAACCTGTAGCTAGTACCTCCAGAGAATGTGACCCGGAAGTTGGCTGTTCAAATTCCCAGGGCATTGATCATAGTGAGGTTACATTCGAGGGGCCGTTGGAACAACTTAATTTGGAGCCGACGAAAGGAAACCAAACAAGTGTAGTGACACATAAGCTTCCCAGTGATGTTGGGTGTCAAATTAACACACGAGGAGCACAACTTATGCTGAAAACAACCCAGTCCCAAACGTACAAGTCATCATTTGATGTGACCATGTGTGACCAAAGCACTCAAACTGAAGAAAACTACCACAGTGAGGGAGTGGTCTCTCCTGATGAATTGGACCCTTCCCATGAACAGGAAATCAATGTACACAAGTCACCTCAAAAGGATCCATCTTACATACCAGTGAAAAATGATGAAATGTCAGATCACTCAAACAATTCACAGTCAGAAACTGAAGACTCAGAAACTGTCAACCCACAAGATGATATCAAGTTCCTTGTTTTCAAAGCAGAATTAGTTAAGCTTTTTAAAAGATGCCCCGAGTGTGGTGTAGGCATAAGGAAAGGGCATGAATCCACCCAGGGTTCTCAGTTGCTTGTTACACTTAAGTGCATAAATGGCCACACCTACTTCTGGAACACCCAGCCAATGATCAAAGGGATGGCTGCTGGAAACCTTTTGATGTCCTCATCAATTCTTCTGAGTGGAGCCACCTACACCAAGATAGCTACATTAGCTGAAATATTAAGGTTATCCTTTTTCAGCGAGAAAACATTTTGTAACATTCAAGACTCATATTTATTTCCAGTAATTAATGAAGTTTGGGAGGGAGAACAAAATTCTGTTTTAAGCGAGTTGAAAGACACTGAGTTGTGGCTTTCTGGAGATGGTCGTTGTGACAGTCCAGGACACAACGCAAAATATGGCACCTACACGATGATTGATCAAAGCAGCGAGAAAATAGTTGACTTCCAAATTGTTCAGGTCAGTGAGGTGACCAGTAGCAATGCCATGGAGAGAGAGGGATTTAAAAGGTGCATGGAAAATATTCAGCTTAAGGGGGCTAAAGTGAAGGTGGTGGCAACTGATCGCCATGTAAGCATTAAGTCTGACATGAAAAGAAACTACCCTGATGTGGATCACCAATTTGATGTGTGGCATTTAGCAAAAAGTGTCACTAAAAACTAACTGAAAAGGCAAAGAAGAAAAGCTGTGGTGATCTTTTTCCCTGGATCAAGTCAGTCTCCAACCATCTCTGGTGGTGTGCTGACACATGCAATGGGGACAAGGAACTCTTACAGGAGAAGTGGATGTCAATTGTCCACCACACTGCCAACATCCATCACTGGGACAGTGCAGATCTTTATCGTGAATGTCCCCACCCACCCATCCCAAGAAATGTGGCCAGAGCCAAGAGATGGCTAAGGCCAGGCTCACCATCACATGAGGCATCAAAAGTAGTAGTATTTGACAAACCTTTACTGAAAGAAATCCAGCAGTTGACACTCAGCTGCCACACTGGATCTTTGGAGGTGTACCACAGCGTCCAGACGAAATACCTCCCCAAACGACAGCACTTTTGGTATAAGGGCATGGTTGTTCAATCACAGCTAGCAGCCCTTGACCACAATGCCAACACCAGCAGAGACCATGCCACTGCTTCAAGGGGAGACAGCAAGGGAGAGCTTCGCTACAAGGTGGTATTCCCCAAAAGAAGTAAGGAGTGGATTGCTAAACCAATTATGGAGAAAACAACAAGGGATCATGTACGCCCACTGCTGGATGCAATTGTTGAAAGAAAGATTCAAGATGCTGCTGAAAGAAGTGCCACTCTCACAGCACCACATATTCCACGCAACATTGCTTGCACCCCTCGGCCAGATAAAGCAGACGTTATTGCAAGGCACACCTCTAGATTTTCTGATGCCTAAATGAATTTGATGCAATGGTTGTTGAAGGGCTTTGGGCAATATGTTCACTCTCTCTATGGTATTTTTCTGTTCATGTATACCAAAACAATTCTTACCTTTTAGGTGGTTTTCTGGAGGAAAAGTTATTTCCATTTAACTTTCAAATCCAACCATTGCCAAGTTTGGGTTAATTAATTAAAGCAATGATGTTGGTGTGCTGAACAATATAAGACCAGGCCATCTTGCCCAGTCAGCCCTTCAACAATTATTACTGCTATTATCATTTCATGGTTTGTTTTGATTGAGACTAAACATGGTATACACTTGTACACTGCTTAGTAACTACATAATGCAATAGCAAAAAAATTTAAAAAGAAACACTAAATAATATGTACTTATTTCAAATAGGCAAGATGCAAGCTCATATATCAAATGATCAAAATACTTGTGATCGTGGATGATTAAAATCATTTTTTTCTGAGAAAATGTCAGACAAGTAAAAAATGTGAAGCAGGAATGTGTTTGAAAATACATGCCATCCAATCTATAAATTCAAAGCAACAGCAAGCAATACATTTCTTTCAAATTTCAAATTAATATTTATTCAGAACAGACCATGCATATTGTGTTTGATCATGACTATTTATTATAAATATTTCTAAGGTGAATGGAACAACTTGTTGAATATCCAAAGGAAATAATTAAAAGAATCAGTTTATTACTGGCAAATAAAACTAGTTAATTTTAATTAAGTTAATTAACAGTAAGTGAGTAAGCCGGGTACTGTTTTTGTAATTCATAAATTTGTAGGAAATCAATATCAATAAAGCATGCTAAAATCCACGAATGTTTCTCTCGAAGATTTAATTTAAATCGATTTCCGCTGGTTTGAATCCGGCATATTCACCACTCTCCTCTGGAAATTCATTTCTAATTGCTTTCACAACGCACGCTGGAATCACTCGCCGGTTTTTCCTTCCCAGTACACCATGAACCCACCACGTAAACTGACGGTAGGCTGCTAAACGCCATGTTCTAGAACAGATAAAATATATGCGGATCATGCAATGAACAAACACTTTTGCGGCTATATTTTCAATACAACTAACCTGTTCTCGATGGGTTCTGACAAGGAATTACAGCGTGCGTTGTGAATTGCAACAAGGGCAGTATTTAGCACATCCGTATCTAGGCACACAATTCTAAACTTTGCGTGGTCGGTTATGCATTCAACTACTGACTCGTCGAACTTTTGATTGAGGGCATCCAGTTCTTGACAGCAAAAACATTCATCGGCCGTCGACATCGCAACACAATTGCCCCGGCCCACAAATGCACCATTCGGTGTTTCCAACTCTAATATGGAGATTGGGTTCGCCGTCTTCTTCGTCTCTTTCTTCCTCCGAGTCAACTGGTTCTTCACCAGGAGGATAGGTTGGCTCAAACGGAAATGGCTGTACACCACTCATGTTGGAAATAACAGAGGAAATCCGCGAGACAACCACACTATCGCTAACTAGCGCTTGTTTTCTTCTTGTTTACGAAATCAATGTTCCCCATATCATACGTCACAGCATACCGCTGACAAGCATTACGAGCCCACAATGAATTTCCCCGAAAAGCGGGAAAAACGCAGTTTCAAACGCAATTTTCTCGCGAAAACCAAGAAATGGACAGTAATAACTATCTAAACTCGACTTTACTTATGTAAGGCTTTCTAAAAAAAGTGTTACAAAAAATGACAATTTTTCACTTCAGTTCTCCTTTAACACTTTCAGACCCAACATCGAAGTAGTAATTTTCCGTTGTGAGTGTTGTATCCTTTCCTACATGTTACTTTGGAGAATTTGGTAGCAGATCAATTCAAGACCCTCAGGTTGATAATTTTCTTGATTTTCATCACCTGTTTGCTTAACAATGTATTGGTATTGTGAGGGCAAGTTACATATTGACAGACCAAATAACAACTCAGGTGTTTCCTCTTAGGAATCCCAAGTAATAAATAAATAAATAAATAAATAAATAAAAAAGTAATAAATGGCAATGAAAAAAGTAATCGTACCAACTCCATGTCACTGACCCATCCTCCATGCCCAATCTGAAATGCTTTAACGAGTGCTTTATTACCGCATATTTGAACTCGATCTCCAAATTTAAAATCGTGATCAATATTCTGGAAATGAAGTTATATGTTTGATAGAATAAGCAGTATATAATACTATAAAATCATTTGCGTTTCCTTTATGACATGCAAACGTCTCAACAGACTTACAGGGGAATAAAACTAGTTTCTTCATATTCTTTTCGTAAGCATTCATGGGAGGCTTCGTGACGAAGTTTGTGTCCTTCCATGACATTGTCAAAGTAGTTATGAGTTTTGTAAAGTTCGACACGTCGAAGAAGGCGCCCTTTACAGCATTGTGATAAAAAAAACAAAGCAAATTAACTGAAATATGTCAGAAATTAACTGCTACTGAGAGAATGACTTAAATTCTAAGTAATGGCTGAGAAATCCACGGAAATTTTAGGGGGTAACTGCTTGGAGATTCCAGAAACCCCATCTAGATCCTCTCTGGAGTACTGATTAGAATAAGAGAACATAAGGTACAGAGAGGAACACGCAGCATGTCAACTGGGATACGAAACCTTCAAAAAGGTTATTTATAGAAACTGAAGTAGGTTTTCCGAGAGGTCCACAGGTCTCCACTGCAGCCCAATCCTTCTAGCCATCTGTATTTTATGGCCGCTCACGGCTCTTGAATATGTATGGATCCTCTAACTATGGATTACTCAGACGGAATTTGCAAACAAGAGTACTACTGGGTACGCCATGTGCCCCCACGAGCTTCACATTGAAGCATGAGGACCTCTTGGAAAACAGACTACCATCTCCAAAAATAACTTTTCTGAAATTTTCATATCCCAAGGGCTGGACTGGGATTATCCCTCGCTGTCCCTTATATTCTGTTGTTAGAATACAAGTAAATGTATCTACTGGTATAGGTGATAACCGGGTCTCTATAAATTCACTTAAAGTCAATGAATAATGATTGTACTTACAAGATTGCTTTGGCTTAGCACTGCTATGATAAGTGCCGATCGCATTTTGGTCACACGCGTGACAGTAGATCAGGAACAAAATCAATAGAACACATAGCTTTCGTTTTTCTTTTCTTCGGTCACATCATGAAAGTTAATTTTAGTCTACTTTTAATATTACCCTAACAAAAACACACACCTGTCTCTTTGGCTTGTTCTGATGGGCTAGTTCGAAAAGTGTAGCAACTATCGCATGATAACCATCAGAATGAGTTTCAGAAGAAGCATCAGCATTGACCTTCGATGTAAGCAATTCCAGCACTTCCATACTCCCTGCGTCCTGTGCTAGCTCTATAGGCGTCATTCCATCACTATTTTTGAGGTACAAACCCCATTTTCCCTGAGTAGGAAAAATAAGAAAGCACCATATTTTTTCGTAACGGGATTAGCCGACTGGCAGGGTGGCCTGTAAACGCATTCGTTTTTCTGATAATCGATTCTCTCCCAGGCGGAGTGAAACAAGTACTGGACAAACCTATGCGTCTGCTAGCTATTAACATGTCTGCCAAAAAAAGGAGGCAATAAAGGAAAAGATCTACGAAAAGATTCAAGGTACCTCGTTGTCACAACAAATACACAAGGGCTTTGTTTTTAAAGAAACAGGAGTTACGCCGGTGGGACGTTTAAACACATAAAAATGGGCTCACTAAACAGTCTGATTAGGTATGAAATTGTGTCAATAACAAAATGCTCGAATATGATTGGTTGTTAACAGCCCTTATTTATGGGTTAATTGGCTGTTTCAGGTCCAAACTGTCCGATTTGACCTGTCCAATTACAGACATTAGAAATCGGAAAGGCCAAATCAGAGAGTTAAGCAGCCAATAAAAATTAAGCACTTCATGCCATTAGCTAATAAACTTTAACTATCTAGCCCATCATAGCGAATCAAAATGAAGGAAAATTTCTCAAGTGAGCAAGTTGACAGGTACAGATTGAAAAAAAAGAACATGGACGAAAGTAACTGGTCCAATAACTTTTATTCAGATAGGTTTTCTTTTTGACAGCCTTTTTTGAACCGTCGACCGTTTTTTTTTTTCAGAAATTTTGTACAATACTTTTACAATTTAGAAAGTTGACCTTTAGCTGATTATGTATTGGTAAAAAGCGTATGTGCCCTTGTAATTAACCATTACTAATTCCCGAATTTCTCGCATTTTGTAGTTGACACAACTAATTGGTAATCGGAGTTCGTGTCGTACAATTCAGGGATAATCTTGCCCGTAATTTCAAACCAGCCTCAAGCTAGGCGCTCGGTTGATTTGAAATCCCTCGCCCGACTACTCCCTGAATTGTACTCCACTCAGTCCAATAACCAACACTTGTACCACTACTAAGGAAAGTCAAGAAGCTGACGTTTTGAACGGTAGATCTTCGCTCTGGCAAAAGGCTAACACTTGAAACGTCAACTTCAATTGTATCTAGTGATGGTCAAACTTTAATTACCTCATTTGACAAACGTGTCTTTTCAATAATCACAATAATGTAAATCAGTCATCGAAAGAACCCCTCGTAAAAACAAGCTTGGTGTTGTCTGTTACATGTATGTGTTGTGGTTCATTTATCCTTGGTTAAAAAATTTATTTTCCTTTGTTTAAACTCATCATCATCATCCATAACCATAACAAAAAAACAAATGGAAAGAAAATTTAAACCAAGGAAAGAGTTGAACCACAACAAATGTCTCTCGGTTAAAGGTCTTCTTCAGCTGTATTGTGACAAAAAGAAGCCAAAAGAAACCACGATGGAAACTTGGACTTTCCCATCCATTAGGCCTTTGGTAGTGTTTTTCTAACTTTCAAAGTATTAATCATAAAACCTCTGGAAAAGCCAACCCGTTTCCAAGAGAACTCGATAGTTGAAATCTCATAAATTTTCAAGAAACCTCAGGGAAATGCGACGGTATTTCACACTGTTGCTGTGCAAACGTTGACATGGGTAGTGGTATTATCTACTAGTGCTTTTTTAGTGAAACAATAGGTGATGTTGCCAGGCGCGTTATGGTTCCGTTAATTTCACTAATAACACCAAAACAGGTCCAGTGGACTAGTTAAACATAACGCTGTAGAGTGATTTGGATTTGCCCTGCTCTTTAACTAATTAGCCTTTGCCACTCTCCGCTATTGCAACGAACAATAAGGGGAACAAGACAATCAACTTTATCTTTGCTATAAACATATGTTGCTTCCCTATTTCCTTTAACAGACCTTCCGAATTATCCCAACATACAAACACAAAGATATGAGCCATTACAAGGGCACCGATATAATCCTCACTATTATATACCTAGACTTTCACCCAACAAAGCGAGCACTGTGATTGGTTAATTCTTGGTCACGTGCTCTTGATCAAATTCAAATTGTGCCCTCTTTTTTTGCTTGTTGTTGCTCTATTTTCTTTAAGGGAAGATCTAAATATATAATAACGCACTTAATGTATGGTCCCGAGGGAAACTAGTTAGTTTTGTTTTGGTATCTTTGTCTCTGTGTTCTTATGTATGTATGTTTGTGTGTTTGTATTATATATATATATATATATATATATATATATATATATATATATATATATATATACCTATGTTTGTATCTTTGTATGTTTGTATGTATATATATGTTTGTGTATTTGTCTGTATTTTTCTATGCTTGTTTGTTGTTATATTTCTATGTTTGTATGTATGTATGTTTGTATGTATGTATGTATGCTATTCTGTTTGTATGCCTGTTTGTTTGTATGTTTGTATGCTTTTTTGTAGTTATATTTGTATGTTTGTTGGTTTGTATCTGTTTATCTATATATTTGTATCTTTGTATGTATGTATGTAAATATGTTGGTATCTTTGTATGTTGGTCTGTCATTATGTATATATATATGTTTGTGCCTTGTATCATATATAGGTATGTTTGTATTTTTGTATGCTTCTATATTTGTATGTTTGTAAATTTGTATGTATAGATATATTTATATGCTTGTATGTAGATTTATTTGTATGTTTGTATGTTTCTTTGTACGTATGAGTGTAAGTATGTATTTTGTAAAGTTTGTATGTCTGTATGTTTAAATGTTTATATGTTATAATGTCATTATGTATGTATGCTTGTATGGTTGTATGTTTGTTTGTTTTTATTTTTCCATACTGTTATCCACGTATGTTTGTAAGTTTGGTGGTTTGAATTTTTATTCCTTATATTTGTGTTTTTGTATGTATGTATGTATAAATGTATATTGGTATCTTTGTACGTTACTTTGTTCATTCATATATCTAGGTTTTTGTCTATGCAACATATAGAGGTATGCATGTATTTTTGTATGCCTGTTTGTTTGTATGTTTGTATGCTTTTTTGTGGTTATATTTGTATATTTGTATGTTTCTATGTTTGTACCTTTTTATCTATATATTTGTATTTTTGTATGTATGCATGTATGTACGTATGTTGGTATCCTTGTATGTTGGTATGTCATTATGTATAGGTATGTCTTTGTATCATATATAGGTATGTTTGTATTTTTGTATGCTTCTATATTTGCATATTTGTATACTTGTATGTATAGATTATTTGTATGCTTGTATGTAGATATATATGTATGTTTGTATGTTTGTTTGTACGTATGAGTGTAAGTATGTATGTTGGAAACTTTGTATGTTTGTATGTTTGAATGATTATATGTTTGTAGGTTATAATGTCATTATGTACGTATGTTTGTATGTTTGCTTGTTTGTATGTTTCCATATTGTTATCCATGTATGTTTCTAAGTTTGTATGTTTGTTGGTTTGTATCTATTATTCCTTATATTTGTATTTTGAGGGAAACATAGGACTCTCGGGAAAACAAAACTAACTGTTTCCCTCGGGACCATACGTTAAATGTATAATGTTATGAAGTCTCAAGCTAAATTTATTTAAGCAATAAACGACAGTTTCTATGGGTTTATCGGCGTAATAAAAAACAAGGTATGTCCGGAGAACACGAGAAGAGCTTGTAAATCAAAAGTCGCATGCAAGTGACTTACAAGCCCTTCGAGTGTTCTTGCACTTTAGTATAAACACGGGCACAAGACGTATTATGCCTTTAGACGAACTACCCTTCTTCAACGATGCATTACTTCAGGTTGTTCGTCTGGACACATGATGGATGTGTCTTGTGTTCGCCCAAGGTCATCCAGACGGATGGTGCTTCCCTTAGTATAAAAACGACCACTGGTCTATCAAACGAGTAGATAAAGTTCCATCACCGTAAATTTAAGGGGCGTTGACAGTTTGAGCGTTAGCCCTTCGTCATTGACTCTAAAGAACACTAGGATTACTGAACGCTCCGGCTAGGGATATCAACTTTTTTGCTTATTATCTGTAATCGAGGAAAAAAGGATAGACTATTGAGAAATAGAGATTACTTCATGGAAAATGCGCGCGTACGATTTTTATTCACCAGTTGAATAGTATCAGAAAACGATAGAGTAAGCGCAGCGAACGAGTTCGTTTTCTGATACGAAACAACAAGTGAATAAAAATCGTACGAAGCATTTTCCATGCTGTAATGTGTTTATTTTATAAGTACTGAGATTTATTTCAAACAATAATGACAATTAACAGCGACAAGACAATGAAATGAGTTTTATTTACTCATACGCCCTTTAAAAATTCAACATCTTTTCAAAATTTCTAGACAATAAAATGAGTTTTATTCACTCGAAAGCGTTAAAACTTCAACATTTTCTTTTCAAAATTTCAGCAAAGGGAAAAGAGGAAATTATAAAGCTAGTGGTATATATATATAACGACACATTCACATCATAGCAATGTTTATACTCATCGTCGCTGTCCTCCAAAGGCCTCAGTCTCTTCCATCGTGGCAATGCTTCTGGTGGGCTAGATTCCTCTAGTGTGAGTTTTGGTGACTGATTAAATGTGTTTTTGTTGATTGAAAAATTCCCCCCTTGAATGACAGCCCCGCTGAACAAAGCCATAGATTGCTGTGATTCAGAAGTAGATGTAGAAATTGCTGGATTTGCTTTTTCATACGAGGATGTCTTGTTTGCAGTACCAGATACAACACTGCTAAGAACTTGAGACATTTTTATCTGATGTTTTGCCGAGACCTTGCTGTAGTTTTCGATACTTTTCAGATTTTTATGTCCTGACAACTGAGCGATATGAGGCGGTGGAATCTCATTTTCGCTGAGTGTTCGTATCATAGTTTTTGTAACACTGTGATTACGGAGACGTTCGTTGATTATTCCTGCTTTTTGAGCCATCGTTTTCATGTGACTGTTAAGTTTATTTATGCCAACAACCACTCTTTCGTCTGAAGCGACTCTGCCTTTAAGTCGTTGTTGACAGCTAAATAGAAGGGAGAATCGTCTTCATTCATTTCATTAGGTCTCTTCTGGGCGTAGAGCTTGTAGACCACCATAGGATCTTTTTCTGATCCATCAGTGGAAAACATTTTAGGCGGGATTGCCCTGATACCACAGAAGTCTGCACCGGTTCTTGTTTTGGTTTGTCTTTCATTAAATTCCAAATATTCCTTGCCGTCAGCTGTTTCCTTCAACTTTACATCGCCCCAGCACATTTCTATATGTTCTTTACAGCCTCTGAGCCCAAAATGCATAGTGCTGTTTAACCAGAGTGTGTTTAAAAGTGCTTCAGGATTTCGTGTACCGAGGAGGCCTTTTTCGTAGAGCTTATTCAATTCATCACTGGTTAAAGTTATCGAAGCGTTTGGCCTGTTTCCTTTTTTCTTTAACTCTTTCTGTTTGGACAGGAGAAATTTTCTTTTTTTCTCAAATAGGACATTCATGATATTGGCAGAGTAGCTGTTCTTTTTTAGATGTCGTTCAAAACTTGCCAATAGACTTCGGAGCGAGGAAGGCTCATAGTCTTTCCCATCTTTGGTTCTGACCGAAATGATAAACTCTCAGATGTATTCGTTTAACTACATTGCTGGAATTTCTTCAACTTTTCTAAGTTCATTCCTGGTTTCTAAAAAGGTTTGCAAAAGTTTTACATCTCGTTGTGTTTTTTGTAATATGCCTTTGTTTTCTTGTTCTGCAATAAAATTGTCAACTGAACCGACGTCCACAAACCTTCCCGACATCTCAAAAATAAAAAAGGCGGCATGCCAGATTTTGCGCCAAGGATGAAGTGGCTTGCCGTACGATCACTCTTCACTAGTGAAAACATCGTTCGTCCAATCAGACGCAGCGAATGATGATTTTGCACTAGTGAAATTTCATGGCTCGCGTCGCTTATTGGCTGCGATCAAAAAAAAAGATTTTTTCATCACTATCATTTCTGTCGATAAATCTCAATACTTATAAAATAATAATGATTCTTTGTACCCTTCTACTCGTTCTGCACTCAATTGTACTTTGATATTGCACCCAGAACGTAGCACTTTTGCAACTTGCCTTTCTTTACATTAACTATACTATAGCATAAGAAAATTGTTTCCTATTGTTAAGGTTACCTTATCCAAGAGAAACTGAGCGAGTTCGACGTTATTATAGAGGGCAGCGAAGTGCAGCGGTGTCATATCTTCTTCTAGTTTTTCAGACGCGATTTCGGGGTACCTTCCAATTATTTCCTTCACGGTTGCGCTAGAAATAAAAACAATGCAAAATTAAGAGAAATAAACAGCATGAACTTTTCAATAAGAATATTCAATAATAATAACAATAATAGACGTAATTTAGCGCACATGATCCTTAAGTTATAAGGCGCTGTACATCACGTTTACTGAAATCCACACTAAATGAAAAAGCAATTTAAATACTAGAAATAAAAATAAGTAAAAAAATAAAAATCAAGTCCACATCTTGAAGCAAGAGATGATAAAAAGGCTAATAAAAAGATTCACGAAGTCTTAAGATAATGCTTAAAGGAACAGAAGTCAGCTGCAAGTCTAAAATAATCGGGTAGGATATTTTAAAGTGTTGGTGCACAGACGGAAAATGGTATGTAGCCATACTTAGAATTGGACCGAGGAAACTTCAGAAGACCCCTAAATGAAGATCGTAGTGGCCGCGGTGGTACAATAATGCATGTAAATTCTTGTACACATTTTGAGCTAGCATACATTTGTACAAGAAGAGTTCCTTAGTAATAAACTTGTCAACGAACTATTAATACTTCTTTCATTTGAAAATGAAACAAGGCGAATGTAAAAGTCTCTACATACAAAAAAAAGCCTTCATGGCAACACAGCCACGGGTAATTAGACACAAAAAGGCGTGTTCTTAGGTGCTGTATATAGAGAAAAGTAGAGGCACTATGCAGCACGAATGTGGACTTCCCACCTTGTGCATATCCTCACACATGCGACTTAGAGCCTAGAGGGCGACTCGTGATCGATAACAACAAACGATCCGGAATTTTAAACTCACGTCGCTTCCTACCCAGCGCATATGTCATAATTAGCTGTACTCCCATTGTTGGTGCTCTAATGACTTGGATCTACTGGGACTCTATTTTCATATTTTCATGCAATAGATTTATAAATTCCCAAGACCCGAAGAAGCAATTCAAAGGGATTTGTCTACGGAAGGTAAAACTTTATACTTACGGACAATGCCTTTGTGTAATAGCTGAGTAAAACGGTCCGCAGGTGTCTAAATCATGGACCAAATCACCTCTTTCTAAGAGGGATCGCAACACGTCAACGTTTTCGAAGCGAAAGGTCAAGGCCAGGGCTGTAGATCCATCTACCTCCTAATCCGAAAAAAGCATCGTGACATAATAATTATTCTAGTACAAGACAAATTTATTTGCAGTGTGAAAAGTCGAAATTTGTTTCCAACACTACTGCTACTACAATGCCAATTCCCATTGCTAATGTCACTGCCAATACCAATGCAACTACCAAAACTAATTCTGATCCTAAAGCTTATGATGCTGGTTATGCTGATGCTAGTGCTGGTTATGCTGATGATACTGATACTGATGCTGATGCTATTGCTAGTACTAAAACTATTGCAATTGCTTATGCTCGGGGTTGTCCTTCGTGTCTGAAGATAATGTTTGTGGTTGAAAGATTTAAGTCTAGACGCAGAGAGCCGGTTGCATCGGAAACATTGGAAATCTGTTGACATAATAATGACACTTAAAGCCTTTTGGCCTTGCTCATGAGCAGCAATCAGTTTCTGGCGCTTATTTTCACCAAAGTCCATACAGAATTTGTGCTTGGCTGCTCTTTATAATGTGCGTTCACAGGCCATGGTTTCAATACATTTGAGGCTAAGGTCACACCACTTTACATTTGCCTTCAGAGTGCCTTTCTACAGCAGCCTTGGTCTTTGTTGACTTATTTTTCCGTCTTGTAGTTGTCTATAAGAAAACGTTGCCTTGATACTTGATGGTCCGCTATACTGATCATATGACCCAATTATCGGAGTTGAGCTTTCATGAGAGCTGCTTCAATGCTGGCAGGGCTTACACAATAGAGGACTTCAATGTTGGTGACACAGTTCTGCCAGCGTATCCCCACGTATGGAGCGGAGGAATCGCATACAAAGGTACAGAGTCCAGGTTTCATGGCCATAGAGGGGAGATGGCAGCATGAGAGCATTGCAGACTTTCAACATACCATTTTCTGGAGGTTACAGTTGCAATATGCAACGAGCACACGCTCATGGGCAAAGAGAAAACCCTCGAGAAGTTGATTGTGGCACTTGTTGTTGCATTAAGCTATCACGTGTCAAAGAGGCATCCATCCAAGCGATACTTTATGTAGATGCCTTCTTCCGTTGCTTGACTGTCATAGGCTAACGTTTGACATGTTTGCAAAAATATGTTAAATAAGACAGGTAACAAAACACAGCCTTCTTTTACGCCATTAGATAAATCCTGGCCTGTCATTCCATCATGGAAGAGCTGACGATTTTGTTTTGGGTAGCCAGAGCCTCTAAGGATTGGCCAAAGGGTTTCCATGCAGTGTCGTATCAAATAACTTGGTTAAGTCTATGAAAGCTGCATTTATTATGAGGGTCTTCCTGCAGAGTAGAGTAGTAGAGAACACCCAGATTTTGATGTGCCAATAGACCGGCAATAGAATAGGCACCGAAAGACGTCTTTGTGTCATGACAGTCGGCGTGGTTTTGGACTTCTTCGGTCTCTTTTCCCATGATTTGTCCCAAATATCTCTGAGCACCGTCTGAGTTTGTTTCTGTAATTCTTTAAATTTGGCTTTCTTAGACTCAGAGGTTGGGTCAATTTGCCATTCTGCATATGCAGTGAAAGTTTGCTTAAACCTAGACTATTTTTCAGTACAGTTCCCTGTTAGAGAAGCCGTTATTCAGTCCATTGTTATTTTGAATTGCTCAGAATGCCAAGGACTTAGCTTGCTGATAAGTGATCTGATTGATTGTGGCTTCCTTCTCTGTGGTGAGACCATGTGGATGTTGAGTGCTGATCGCACCAGTTCGATTGTCGCTCCAGCATTCTGCACCTCTCATGGCATATGTGATTCTGACAATCTTAAGATCTCACTGCCAGTGTTTTGATCTTGGATGTAACCATGTGGAGGTGTACTTGGCTGGGAGTCTTAACGCACTGTTGATAGCGCACAGGCTGTTTCTGTGGGGTTTTCCAAGTCCTTGTCAATCAGTGATTCCTTTCTAACTGTCGTAATCATTACCCTCTCTTACACTGAAGTCCCCCAGAACGAAGAGTTTGTTGTCGCTTGGTCAAGGTCTCCAGAGAAATAATAAGCAAGTAAGGAAGCCACAAATTTTGTATCTACGAGAGAGGAAATTTTACATTTCCTTTTCTGTAGCTGTTTTATATTAACGTGCTAGCAAATACGAGAGAAAATGGGAAAGAGCTTACAGATGCACTTGAAGATTTTGAAGCGTTCGTCTGTGAGTCGCTGGCTGACCTGAGCAACAACCAAAAGAAGAATATACAGTACATCTCGTATCTAAAAGATAAAATTCAAGCAGCGCTGGACAAGATTTCTGCCCAATTCACGATCCTCAAAGATGGCGTTGAAGTTGCACGATGTTAGGAGTAAAGTGGATGAAGTAGAAAGCCATGTTCAAAGCCATGCTAAGCAACTTCAAGTAATGTATGAGTGACCGCTGTACCTTGAGCGTTACCAACTCGAATATAATCTTTGCTTCCATAATGTTCCAGATTCTTCCAGCGAAAACTGCGGCCAGAATATCCACGACCCTATTAAATCAGCTTAATTTGGAGCCCAGGATGGACAACGCTCTTCCCTGTTGCCCAGGTTTCAGAGGAGAACGACAACTTGCCCAAGGACTACCTACGTGCAAGTCTCTGACTGCACTTAACTCTCTCGTACGCGACCACTCTTGGCGCTTGGCTGGGTGCTTGCTTACCAGAAACAGAAAACAAAAGAATGTCAAATTTCTGGTCTAAAAAATGGTTGCGGTCGCTTGAGAAATTTGAGTAGTGGTCGCGCGTCTAGGAGAGAGTTTCTGAAACAGTATTTCACTGAGAAACAAAGTGGTTATTTACAACGTGGTTGCTTATGTGAAGTGGTCGCTATGAGAGAGTTGACAATACAACCGCAAGTCATCTCCGCCTGTTACTTTGCCACTTGCCGCAGGTCATTTGCTCGGTTTTGAATCAGGGGTAGTGACAATCACAGAACAAAACCTGTGCGTGATAACTTTATAGCGAGAAAGCCAGTTGCAAGGGGAATATCCCACTTTCTCAACTGAAGAAGACATCGATCCAGTGGCACGGAGGACTGGATTTGGGTAAGTTTATTATTTTGTTTCAGTTTTACGAAGGTTAGAGCAGTTCATTAGCCACTTAGGTAAATTGTGACTTACCCTAAGGTTGATGTCACAACCATTTTTGATGAGCATCTCTGCGGTCTTGCTGTTGTATTGCTTTATAGCAAGGTGAAGAGGAGTAGTACCGCAATCATTTGAGTTATCATCTTTGGAGGCACCCTTTCTAATCAGTAAAGCAGCTGTTCCTCCTGTTGTGTCACTGGAAAAACATATTGCAATCCTACATAAGTAATCACATCAAAAACAAAAACACTTGAATTTAATGGGCTCTCTAAAAATCCTGAGAATTCGAGACCTAAATTGTTCAATCCAGGCTGGTAGGAACTCATTGGACGGTGAGTAACTTAGCTGCGATTTAATTTGAAAGTGTTTACTGTATAACTGACCAACTGGTGATTAATTTGGTGAAACTATTGCATTTTGAGTGAACAGGCACTGACTACACATTTTGGTGTAGTATAAAAGAGACTGAAAGTTTAAGTCAGAGCAGTTCATATTCATTTACGACAACTGTTTTAATAAGGATGGTCCAAACCTCATTAATATAACCGGCCCATAAGGGTCTTAAACTGAGAGGTTAAGTGGCCGTCTTTAAACACAAGATGACTCGAACGGCACAAGGCACCAGAAACCGATGAAAATAACCACACAGTTTAAGTATCCCTGAAAACCACTAAGGACAGGTAAATTCTACATCTTCTCATCAGGTACTTTACAGATATAAACTTATGAGGGACGACCAAAGAACCCGAAAAAGAACCCGAAAAAAAAAAAAGCAAGGAGACGACTAAGAACAAACGCACACTAGATGGGACCAACAGCAGCAATTACTGTTGGTAATATCTATGTTATTAGTAACACTGGTGTAATGACGTGACTAACCCATATGCAGCATGATGTAAGGTGGTGTAGCCTTGCAAGTCCTTTAAGAAAGAAAAAGTAATAAATCTTCAAATAGTCGCCTTACCACAGGTTAAAACGCCAAAAGTCGTCTCCCAACCGCTAAAGTGGGAGGTATTTTCAATTAAGATTTTTTGAAACACAAGTACATTCCCTTATCAATATATATTGTGGTGACAGTTGTATCTTTGTAAGCTTGTCGTACTTCTGAGGATTGAGGTCCAGGGTTCGAGTCCTGGTGATCAAACCATGCTGCTTCCCTAGAGAAGAAACTTCACAGTCTCTCTCGAGTCAATTGCATAAGTGTATAACCAGGATATAGTGCTGGGGGGACCCTACAATGAATTAGCATCCCAACCAGTTGGGGATGAGACATTTCCACTATATTAGATGGTCTAAAATATTGTGTGGTAAAAAACAAAAACAAAACAAAACAAAAACAAATGTAAACTTCTCATCTTATGTGACAAATAAAACCATACATATTTATATAATTGTATATTTTAGAGGAAGTAGAACGGTGGAAGGAAGAAGTTGAATCAGAACTACAGGAGTTAGAGAACAGGTTAGAGGGTCTCACAAAGAGTATAAGAAAGTGAAGATACTTGTGAAACAAAAGCAGCATGCCAAGGCATGCAGACAGAATAGCGCAACAATGTTTCGAATGGTAAATAACCCCACCTCAAGTAGAAGACATAGACGAAGACAGGAAACTAGAAAATTTTAGAATCTATTCATGGTGGGGAAGAAGGTACAATTTATGGTGCATGGGATTTTATTTCACCATGTGCCAAGAAGACATCATGGATAAATTAATCACTAACTGTAAAAGGGGGTCGTTTTACAGGATGTGTTTGGGATGGCGATGGAAGAGTATCGCTTTAGTGGAAAAGCTATAAAGCAGGCTGTTTCTATGAAATGTCAAGCTTTTTTTGTCTAGAAGAAAGTTTCAACTTGTCTGCAAAACTGAAAGTTCCGTACTTAATACTGAAAAAGATGTTTGGTTTCCCAGGAATGCCAAGTGTGCAGGTGTAAGCCGTTTAGCATCAGATGAGAGAGTTGACAAGTTTGAAAAGACTTAAGATATAGGTCATGTATTTGAAATTACTCTGGTTTATCCAGGGCTGTCACTGATTTAGTTTTCATGTGCTTAACATACATCTACGTTTACCTTACTTAAGGAACTGCTTTATCTGATTTAATGAACATACTTTTCGTTTTATTATACAATTTTCTGATGTTGGTGCCCCTGAGTCTAGTGTAGAAACTACCCCATGATTACGCATATACGAGACGTATCAAACCAAACAACTTTTACTGTGATTCATAAGTCACGCTACCACAAGCAGGGAAGGACTTCTTACACACACCTCCCATAGATCCAAGCGTGTATACAAATCGTACAACACTTCTGGTAACTTGATTTCCAGTACATGTTGGCTATACATTACATCCCGTCCTTTCCTTTCAACTAGGCTATGGCTAAAAACATGAAATTACAATGAAATTTGATCGGAAACAAAACCTTATCCAATACTATGGTTCTTAAAGTAACGGTCACCTCAAAGAGACTGTAAATGTTCTGGAAACGACAATGTTTCATAAAGTTATCTGATGCGAACACATTCAGAGAAGGAAATCGTTAAATGTTGATCAAACAAGAGTGTCCAATAAAATGATGCCTCAATGATACTCAGGTAAGCACATAGTCCTTGTACTTTTCTGGTCTTCTCACTGTTCGCCTTGGTCTTGATGCCTCTTCGATTTGCTTTAAAGAAGGTAAAAAATATGCTGAACTCACAACCTCTTCACTTGCAATCTCTGTAAACTCCCTTGGAAGCTCGGGTAGGTTATATGGCTTATCATCACCACGGCCCTCTGCAGCAAATGAACACACTTGTCTTTCTTTCAGTAAACCACCTCTCAAGACACCCAACTTCAATGCAGTTTCTTTGCCACGTAAAGACCTCCCTGGACACAACTTCAGACAAAAATGCTCCTGTCACTTCAACTGGATCCTGCCTATAATCAATAATCAATGCTTTACTTTCTGGAATCACGTTGAACACCCCCTTGTTTCATCATTTCCCACGTTGCAAGGTCAATGTTACAATCTGAACTAGAATCAATAAGGACTGCAGACAACCTCACTCCTCCAATCTTAAAATCAGCTTCACCCTCACCTCGTACTCGGCTGCTCCAACTACAAATGAAATGTAATCTTGTGGACCAGTGTCTGAGCTTTCCACTTGGTAGGCTTTACTCTCTGTAACATTCACTCAAGAATTGATGAGTTTACAGATCGTCAAAGGCTAGAACCAGTGCATAATGAAACAAGAGGCTCTAGAAGCGTACCAGTACTGGGCTGCCTCTGTGAAGCCTTGATACGCAAAAGGTTCAATTATTTGAAACTGTTTTATTAAACATTTTAAATTTGTGTTAGTGGTGTTCAGTAAAAGTGTACAGGGATCTCACCATAATGAGTCAAATGCGAGCCTTTTTTTGAAAAAAGTGTTAAAACAGCATAAATATCTCTGAACTTTACTCGGGCTACACTTTATAATATGTCTTCGAACAAACTTGAACATCAGTTTACGCCTATGGTTGGTATATTATATGGTTCGTTCCGCGATGGCA
>OX453276.1:11153198-11155698 GCA_949710005.1 Ricordea florida | reverse complement strand
CAAACTGAGGATTGTATTTGATGCCACAGCGAGGCCAGGAGAGGAAAGGCCATCACTAAAATGAGTGCCTAGAAAACAGACCGCTCTTACACAATCCTTTGTAGGATGTGTCAGTGCGTAATCATCTAAGGCCAATTTCACTGGCAGGCAACATCACGCAAGTTTCTTCAACCATGAATAAGGCTTGAAGAAAGAGATGCACTGTGCTTTCATTGGATCAAGGACAAGGACCCATCAACTGTCAAAGTCTTGAGGTTTATGCGAGCATTATTTGGTTTGGTTCAGTCGCCACTTCTATTGGCAACAACACTGAAGTTGCATCTAGAGAGCCTAAAGACAATTGTATTGGTGATTGTAGAGGCAACGTTTACTATGCACAAGTAAAAATCTAATGCGTCTGAGCTGGAGAGTAAAAATAATGGTGTCGAAGAGCAGCTATCCTTCGCAAAGCAGCAGTTGGAACAAGTCAGATGACTCTATTGCTGTGAGGAGCCTGTAAATGTGAAATGCTGATGTTACAAAAAGAGGGATCCTACAATTCTTAGCAGCTGTATACGACCCACTGCATATAGCATCATCTAAAACACTTAAGGAAAGTTTCTGTATCGTGAAGAATGAGATTTGTGTCTGCCATACTGTAGGATGAGAAGGTGTCAGAGAGAATTGCGCAAGAATTGTTTAAGTCGGTAAGAAGTCTCCCAAGCATGACTGAAGTGCCACGAAGCCCACCAAAGAACCAATCGAGGGAGTCGAGCTTCATGTCTTTGGTGACACAAGTGGTTTTGCGATATCAGCAGCCGCATATGCAGTGATAACACAAGCCTCAGGAGTGAGCCAGGTTTTAATTGCGCCAAAGTCAAGATTGGCAAAGAAGAACCTCACCATTCAGAGACGGGATTTTGTGGCAACAAATATCGCCACAAACCTTGTAGAGAATGTTTGAAATGTGTTATCTGATCATCCAATTGAGTCAGTTTTATGGCTAGAGTGACAGCAAAGTTTCCCTTCACTGGATCGAGAGGGGAGGTTCTTACAAGCACTTTGTACATGGAAGAGTCCACAAGATCAATGCCAAGGGTTTCACTGAATAAAGGTATCTTGACACGAAGCGGAATCCAGCAGACATAGGAAGCAGAGGTTGCAAGGCCGATCATCGATCTAGTGGGTGGTTAACAGGCCAAGGGTGATCAGAAGAGATAGTGACAAAGCCTTACAAAGAAGCCGAGGGAGAAGCATGCCTTCTGGCGAACGCTCAGAGTAACCGCATGGGTCAGGCAGTTTTCTCAGAAATGCCAAAGCAAGAAACTGCATCGAATTTGGTCCCTTGATGGCAACGGAAGCTAATAAAGCAGTTAAGTGGTGGATAAGACGTGAACAAGGGAGATACAGTGTAATAGAGAAGTTTCAGAAAGACCAACTGGGACCAAACTCTTCAGAAGAATGACGAAGGGATGTATGTGTGCAAGGAAATAATCCAGGGGATTTATCCAGTGTGTCTACCACCCAGTGTGACTTTATGAAAGTGTTTGGTAATCTCATATCCAATCAGGCACAGTTACCAAACAATTTGCCAATTGATTTCGGTGTTACATATAACACAACAATTGATAAAATAATAGAAATACAGAACACTTGGATATCCGAGGGCTCAATGGGAGAAAGATGCAATTGTTGTCAAAGTCCATTATCTCCCGCTTTTAAGATTCCAAATTTTGACTTTTCATGATTGGCTAATACGCGCGATCCATTTTGCTCATGGGTAGCACGCTGACGTCAGATTGTGGAGTTGTGAAGTCTTATGTTATAAAGGAAATGATAAACGCAGCAGCTGTGCAACGATCGAGTTATGGACGCACTTGGGAGGTTTGATAGGCACTTAAGAATCTGGAGAAGCTTATGCTTCTTTTATGCTTAGCAACCTCCCGCGTGCGTGCATAACTCCATGGTTGCACGGTGCGCGTTTACCATTTCTTCAATTCTACTTAAGAATCTAGAGAAGCTAACGCTTCTTTCATGCTTAGCAACCTCCCGCGTGCGTGCATAACTCCATGGTTGCACGGTGCGCGTTTACCATTTCTTCAATTCTACTTAAGAATCTGGAGAAGCTTATGCTTCTTTCATGCTTAGCAACCTCCCGCGTGCGTGCATAACTCCATGGTTGTACGGTGCGCGTTTACCATTTCTTCAATTCTACTGTATCTACGCCTTTCCACAAAACAAAATAAAATTACAGGCTCCACTGTAAAACATGCCAATGTTAATAATGTAACTAATTTAATAATTATTATAAACATGCATATAAATGCATCAAAAACACCTTTTGTCAAGCCTAGGGCATTAAACATAGCTTTAACTTTCGTTCATTAACTTCTGCAATTGATTGATAACAGCGAATTCCCCTACAGTGTATCTTTGAATAATTGCTGCAAGTGTGAGGCGGTTTGTTGTCATATTATAATCTATTGTCATTGGAGTGCCTTTTGTTGACACCACCGCAGAT
>OX453276.1:10945698-11148198 GCA_949710005.1 Ricordea florida | reverse complement strand
ATGATCTACGTTATTAATCTGAAATGGTGCAAGAGTTACAACATTTTTTACTTTACCAAGGATATTACACAAATTGAATCCAGTAATTGTTTTATCACATCTCCCAGAATGCTGCATTACATTCAGGAATTATATGCATTGTTGGCGCGAGCATTCAAAGTCGATTGAGTGCTAGATGTTAAGACAACAAAGAAATGACTTGAAATTCAGTGACTACCGCATGTGTTTTTTTTAATTTGCATTAGTTAGCATATGGATCTCCAAGAAGAGGTACTGATAAATGAGAGAGCTTCTCTAAGGTGTTACTGTAAAATGAGTTGGTTGCAGAGTTTGCTTCAGTTCGGCCAATCTTGAGGAATTTTACATAACAGCAACCTAAAGGCTAAATTTTCCTCTGCTACTGCAGTTTCTCAAGCAGTTTGCATATGGCTTTTAATGTTTGTTGTTCAAGAAAAATTTATGCCAAGTTTCATCTCAAAGTGAGAATTTAAAGCTCATGCTCTTAAGTAAGAATAAGCTAGCAACAACCCTTTGTTGCTTCCAAGAGAAGGAGACTCCCAATCAATAATCACTCAAGTCTTATTTCCTTAGTTTTCCTGTTTCTTACCACTGAAAGATATTTTTCGACTACTGCTTGAACAACTGGTAGATCTCCCGCAGTAGATGCCCCTCCTAAAAGCGCTGTTGCCTTTCTCAGGTTTTCCATCTCTTGAGGATCAGTATATAAAGGTGAATCTATGATTCAATACATACACATAAAACAGTGGCTTGCTTAGTGGATTGTTACATTACACAAAGGAGGGGCGGGTCCATTTAACTTTTTTTTTTTACATCTCAAGCTACCGTCCAAGACAGGCAGTCTTTTGCACTGTTCTTGTCATGATGAACATTCGCTAAGTGATCTATCCATACAAAAAGGAATCGGACTGTACAATTGTCACAACAACATTACCCAGAAGAAGCTAAAATTTTTGTTATATCTGAAATGCAAAAAGCGGCAAATTTCTCGCAAAAACGTTGTTGTAATCGTTAGAGAAATTTTACTTGTGAACGCGTGATACGAAAAATGACTGGTAAACCAATGGTGTTTATGTAGTCACTGTCTACGAGAGATGGTTAATAGCAACTGAACTGGTCTCTTAGAGGCAGCTGTCCGTGACTTATTAATAGTAATTAGTTCCTTGCCTAATACAGGCCTGTGAAGGTACATTAGTGCACTGCCTAGTATGTTGAACCTACGATCAGATGGTTCAAGGTTCGAGCCAAGGTGATGGCACTGTGCTGTTACCTTAGAGAAGAGACTAATTCCGCAATGCTCTTCTTTATTGAGACTTTAAACTCAATGAAACCAGCGATATAACACTGGGGGTGACCCCAATATGGACTATTTAACAATTAGATTATGAACTCGAGATTTCTATGGGGTGGCCGAATCAACTATCACCTCATAGAAATCGAGAGCGAATAATCTAACTATTTTAGCAAAAATCATAATAAACAAATCATGTGTCGGTGAAAAAAAAAAAACACAAAATACTCAATCTTCCTGCGAAACTTCACTAAAAGCGCCCATACGATCTTCAACCAAGTGCTGTCTAATGGCTGATAGTCTGCAGTAGCTCAGCCAATAAGATTGCGGCATTTGCATTGGTCTTCAAGTAGGTTTTTACTAAATAAAAATAACTTGCCTAGATGCCTCACAAAACAGACCGAATCTTTTGACCGAATCTTACCTAGTGTGGCTGAGTTAATGTCCCCGTCCCCGTCCTGTTTGGTCAAACTTAAAACGGCAGGATTGAAAATGATGACATTTTCATTTCCTGTTGGGCCTACAATGACTTCCACGTCTCCTTTAGAATCAATGCCAAGAACTTTGCCTGTACCGCCAAGAACCTGTTAAACAGGAAAAAGAGGGTGCTCATAGGGGCAGTAGGTACCAATAAAAAGTGCTCATACGGGCAGTAGCCAATAAGGAGGCGAGAAAGACAATAGGCTATTGTTTGGAGAACAATGGATGCTATTGTTTTGCAAATCCAAGATGGCCGCCACAAATTTCAGCCAAGCAGGAGTCGAATTAAGAATTCAAAATGGTGGCGCTCATATGGGCAGTAACCAATCAGGAGCCGAGAAAGACAATGGGCTATTGTCTGGAGAACAATGGATGCTATTGTTTTCCAAATCCTAGATGGCGGAGGTATTTTTCAACCAATCAGGAGCCGAATTAAGTATTCAAGATGGCGGTGCCCATGTCAAGTCAGCCATGTTGGAAAACAGCCCACCAGCCTCAACAGAGGACCTGGCATCGGTCTCACAGATTTCCATGGCGACACAATCAATAAAAATCAATAAAGTACTTAAAGTAGTTTTTCTTTAATACTTACAGTAATTTTTAAATGATTTCCATGGCGACAAAATCGTTAAAAAATCGATAAAATACAGTGTCCTGCCTGAAAAGGCACAAAAGACACTGTATTTTATCGATGTCATCGCCGCATGATGCTTTGCCACACCCTACATAGCCCAGAGTCTCGGACCCAGAGTCTCTCAGTCTTCACCATGACCACTTGCAGGAAAGACTTTTGTGCCTTTTCAGGCAGGACACTGTATTTTATCGATTTTTTAACGATTGTGTCGCTATGGAAATCGATTAAGAATTACTGTATTAGTGTTAAAGTAAAAATACTTTAAGTACTTTATTGACTTTTATTGATTGTGTCACCATGGAAATCTGCGAGACCGATCCCAGGTCCTCTGTTAAGGGTGGTGGGCTCTTTTCCAACATGGCTGACTTTGCATGGGCGCTTCCATCTTGAATCCTTAATTCGGCTCCTGATTGGCTGAAAAATACCTCCGCCATCTTGAATTTGGAAAATAATAGCATCCATTGCTCTCCAAACAATAGTCTATTGTCTATCTTGGCTTCTGATTGGCTACTGCCCCAATGAGCGCCCTAAACTACTCCCATAGGGAACCAACTCTATTACAAACTTTACAAAGAAAGTGTGGGTATCCTGTGGGTAGGTCTGCTTTTTCCGCACCTTACTAACAGTGTCATCCCATGGACCATGAGACTGTTGAAGTTGCTTGACGACCTCCTCATCTTGCAAAATCTTTACCAAGTTCCCTTCTTTGAAAGACGTCTGCACATCATGCTTCCATTTGGGTCCCACAATTGTCTTTGGAAAATGCTGCCCTGCCTAAAGAAAGTAAGAGGACATGAGTACCGGTATATCGTCCAAGCAAACAATGGTGTTATTTCAGTTAAAGAAAAATCATTTATTCGCCTGTTGTTTTGCTTTAACTTTTATGTGTACTGCATTGTCTTGCAATTGTTTATTGTCAATCAAATAATAATAACAATAATAATCAAAGTGCGCTGTGAGCGATGTCATCCGATTTTATCTATGACGTCATTGTCTTAGCGTGAGATCAGGATAAAATCATAGATTTATCCATTGCGATGCATATCATTGACAGTAACACTTCTTTCCGTATGAAAATAATAGCTTTTCATTGCTACCTAGGAAGCAAAGATAATGTCAAGAAAAGCCAAAAACAAACCACTTATTTTGGATGATGATGCTTTGCGTTCCATGAATTTTTGATTGCGGTCGATGTTTCGGCGGTGCGTAGAGTCAGTTCGTCTTGCCTATTAATTTTTAAATCTTTTCCGAAATCAAGCTCAGCTTACTTTTTTCGGACGAGAAGAAAAAAACCTTGAACTCTGTTATACTATACATTGTAAAGCAGATCAGTAATCTTTCCTCCAGCAGAGCGGTCTTCGCGGTCTGTCGCAAATCAGCAAGTCCTTGCCGAGCAGAGATGAATTAGGAATAACTCATTTACGTCCCATTTACATGTACTAGTACGCAAGTTATTCTGAAAACACTTTTATTTCCAAAAAAGTCCGTAGACAATCGACCATCTGAGAACGAATAAACCCAAATCCTTCCTGAAATTTGTCACTAGCAAATTTCACCGGACCGCCTAAGCAATGAAAGAACACGATCGAGAAATATATACAAACTAATACCACTTCAGAACAAAAAGTGGCAAAATGTGGCAAAAGTAGTTTATTTGTGTATTTTTTACCGTTTATTTGGGCATAAAGTTACTAAGATTCTGCTGAATCCGGTGTATTAAGCTTGCAACATAGCAGAATCCATCCTGGGTACATTTGCGTACTTGATCGAGTTTACACCTCAGTGAGGGAGTAACTGACAAATCGTCCCCTCACAATATGTCATCCTGCATTAACATGCACGGATGACATAAAAAGGAAGTAAAAAATGAAAGAAACTGTCCCCGGCGGGACTCGAACTAGGGCCGTCAACCTCACCGAAGGGGAATGATCACCGCTAGACTACTGAGCTAGTCACGCATGTGTACTTGATCAAGTTTCCATCTGAGTGATCGAGTGAGTGACAAAATCCTCCACTCACAATATCTCATCCTGCATTAACATGCACGGATGACATAATAAAAATAGTATTAACGACCTTCACATGCAAAATACAGTTGGGTGGGTTCTGTCCTCTGTAAATATATGGCCATTGTCAAGTTTTCTAGAACACCTGAATTTGAAACGGTAGTTTGAAAATATAAAAAAGGGGAAACGCAGCCTGCTGTCTATAAGGCAGTGGGAAAAAGAATTGATTTTTGGGCTGGTGCTGTTATCGTCGCCGTCGTTGTGTTTCTAAGTTTCTTAGTTTATTTCACTTCTGAATAGCTTTGCGGCTAATACTAGAAAACAATATAATTTTCCAGTCATATACATTCTTAAGATAGTATAAATAGTATAGTATAAGACAAATTACAGGCGCTTGAGGTGTGGCAAATTGATGTTAGACATTTGTTGCTATTGCTTTAAACTGTTTAACTGACGCAGCACACACCGCCTCTGGCGTGTTTGCTATATGGTCACTCAGATTTTTAAAAATGGTCACTCGTATTTTAAAACTGAGGACATTTGCAGCGAAGGTTCAACTGTACTCGATAGCATATTATATATTATTGGTGTTCTACCACCCATGACCAAGCAAATGATTTAACTTATTGTAAGGCAAGGTAGTCTTGAGGAGAATCCAAACGTTCTGATTGCTTCCTCTTCGGTTGGGATTTTGTTTCCAAAGGTTGGCAAATTCAAATTTTTTTGCGAATAACCCAGGGGCGGATCCAGAGTAGTTCAAGTGATTTCCAGAAATCACTCAAATGTTTCCAAACCTGGGTTTGTTATTTTTCAGGTTGTTTCTTGAAGCTCAATAAATCAATTATCCTTCTTGTTGCAGTGTTTATTATGAAATAAAACAAAGAAAAAAATCGTCGAATCTCGTTATACCGTCGATTACACAGCACACCCAGTCCATTCCGAACGAATTTGACGAATCTCCGTTCGCGCGCTTTCGTCCTTTGTCGAGACTTCGGAGAACAACACGAAAAAATTCGTAGGCACGACCGGACAAAATTTGTACGCAGTGGGTGGGAGTGGTTAGTTTATCGATCTTTCCACAAATCACTCAAAACCCTCCTCTATTGGCCAGAATCACTCGCATTGTCTTGCGAACTACTCAAACTCAGTTGTGATTGGCTATCCAGGACGCAAACTACCGTGCAAACTACTGACAATCGTATATAAAGGGAAGCCTCTCCCCGAAAGTCCCTCGTTTGTTCTTGCTCCGATCAGAGTTCATTGTTGAAGTAACTTGCTACGGAGGAAGACAAGGGAAATTTTAATTATAAATGATAGTTCGAGGCGATCCAGTTTGTCAGAAGGAGGACTGTTCACAGTATGATGTTGGCTTGGTTTTCAAGGAAATCAACTCATATTCGGACCAGGACAAGTTCATAGAGAATGTGTGGAAACCAGGTGAGCTATTTGATTTCCCAGCGTCAGTGGAATGTTCGAATTCTAGCCGTCATTTTGTGTGGAGCTGGCTGAAAAGATTTCCCTGGCTAGCATACTCTAAATATGTCGATGGTGCATTTTGTTTACCGTGTGTTTGTTTTGGAGTCCAGTGTAGGCGAAATACGAATAAACTAGACAAATTGTTCAAGTCTCCACTCACACTTTGGACGTCCGCCGTTTCACGTTCTACCAAACACGCCAGCGGGAAATGTGAGATGCATAATTTTGCAGTGATCGCAATGGAGAATTTTCTGAGAAACATGAGAAGAGAAACGGTTCCAATTGATCAGGAGATCAACAATTTACTTCAACAGCAAATCAATAGAAATCGCGAAATTCTGAAATCCCTTTTTAAAACAATTTTCTGCGGAAAAAACAACATAGCCCTCAGAGGTACACGAGATGATGATCGAGGAAATGGCAGTCTTTCCGGTAATTTCCATGCACTGTTAAAATTTCGAATTGACAGCGGCGACCAAACACTAAAACATCACCTGGAAACCGCTCTCACGCCAGAAATGCGACTTCTAAAACCATTCAAAATGAGATGATTACAACTGGGTGCTATCATAGTGAATAATTTGTCACAGGAAATCAGGGACAGCAAATATTTTTCTATTATGTCTGACGAAGCAGCTGACATATCAAATAAAGAAAACCTTTCAGTGGCGATCAGATTTCTCGATTCGACCAAAACAGTAAGAGGAGAGTTTGTAGGATTCTATCTTTGTGAGGATGGAACAACAGGAGCAGCTATCAAAGATTTAATAACTGGTGCTGTAGCTGATTTAGGACTATCTATGGATGACTGTCGTGGCCAGTGTTATGATGGTGCAGGCAATATGTCTGGGCGCTTGAATGGAGCTTCATCACTTATTAGGGCTGAACATGACAAAGGCAAATTTCTGGACAAAAAAAAAATTAATGTTATTCTGCTTTGTCTGTGTAAATACACAGAATTGATTTTTTTGCACAGAATTATGCCTTTCTGAGGAGGTACTGTTAATGTGTCTGAATGGCTTAAAGTGCTCTCAGAATGCAGGAAAATTGCATTCTGGGAGCACTAACTTTCCAATTTTCTTGGGGGAGCATGCCCCCAAACCCCCCTAGTTAAGGTGCCGCAAATCACTCACGAAAAATCCTGGATCCGCCCCTGATAACACAGGAAAAAAGAAAACATGTCAATAATTTCTTTATTTCACAACCTGATAGACCGTACTGCAGAGCTTGATTACGAAGTGCATTTTGCAGAAGTGCATTTTAACAGAGGAATAAGTATAAATGGCCCGTCTGCCATATAAGGAACTACTTACTAAACTAGCTTCCTCGGGCCATACTGGGAAATATTGGCCCTCGGTCGTTTTTGTAAGAACCTCTCTGCGCTTGGTCCGTACTTGCACGAACTCGGGCAAATAAGTCCTATTATTATAAGGCAAGGTAGCCTTGAGGAAAAACCAAACATTCTCATTGGTTCTTCTTCGGTCGGGATTTTGCCGTTGGGACTTGAAAATGGTCATGTGCCATGTGTAGTCTGTTTACAAAAGCCGGCAAATTCAAAATTTGCAAATAACACAAAGCTTTTAAGTGTGACTTTTACGTTTTGTTTAATTCGGGAGTGTTTTCATAGAATAATAACATGAATGGCCTGACTAGCTGCCACACTACTTATTAATCTCGCTTGTTCGGGCCGTACTGGGGAATATTGGCTCTTGGACATTTTTGAACGGGACCTAGCTGCGTTCGGTCCGCACAGTCACGACCTGAGGCCAGTATACCGCAATATGGCCCTCTTGCTCGTTTAGTACAGCCCTTGTGCACGGTTGGTAAGTGGTTAATAGTTAAAGGCTAATATTCGCAATTTCTGTCTTCCTGCCAGTTCACTTTATTCCACGGACTGTTTTCACACGCTTAGTTTTATATATATGTATACCTACACGTACTTTCGTCACCAAGTCTGGATGGAATGTCCATAACGTCTTGTCTGGGTACACGATATTTACACCACCATTGGCAGAAAAACTATGAAACGTCCCACTCTCTCCGAGGTACTAATAAGAAAAAAGAAAACAGGCCTCCATTTATGATTTTCTAACAAGCAATGTCTGACCACACCTTTAATTGCGCTGGAAATACTCAGCCCTATAGCACAAGGAAGTGTAATGGTTTCGATTACAATTGAAAATTATCTTCTATAGACCTACACAAAAAACAAGATTACCTACCTGATTATGGCCTAACCACCATATTAAGGTATCCGGTCCGAGCAAAAACGTAAGGCTGGTATACACGAAGGGTATTGCTCCAGGAGCATGCTCAGGGGGAACGCGCCTGGAGCAATGCTTCTTGTGTACCAATGATTTCATAGGCATATTGGATCCTCGGGAGCAGAAACTCAACCCCGAAAAATGCTCCATGATATTAAACTGGTTAAATATTTGGGAGCAAGCTCCGGGCTCAAATTGAGCAAACTTGAAAATGCTCCCTCGTATGTGCTGAACACTTATTTGCTGCGCGTGGATGAGACAGCAAACAAACAACATTAACCAAACAAAGTAGCTATTTATTTCATCCATAATTCCTTTGGAACCCTTTAACTCAAAATGGCCTCCTAAACTGATGACCTCGAGATACAGCAAGTGATTGGTCTTAAAAAAACGAGGAACCTACTCGGAGCGTCACCAATTCACAACTTGTAATCGACTTGTACAGAGACAAGTATTGTGAGGATAGTTTCTAAAGAAACTGGTTTTGCGTCGGTGGGGAATTGAAGCACAAGTAATTGGGATAATCAAACGAATTGATAACGAATTTATACCACCGTTAGACGGATTTAAGTGACGTGATACAGGGTTTAGATGCATCTTTGTCATTTCTTCTGACGTCACGCAGATGTTCGGGAAAACGGTCACCTAATCTTCTTCCGGTCTAACCGATGTATATCTTTTTGCATAAGGTGCATTTTATACAATAGATAACATTGGCGGAAGTGCTTGTGAAAAGGTCGGTGATTTTAATCGATGACTTAGGCCCTGTTACTTTGTCTTTGTTGTGGGTGGAGTGGTTAGGCAGATTAAGTATCACGTTAAGGTTCAGATGACTGTAGCACAACACTTTAATCTGGCTAACCACTCCACTCAAAGCATGGCGGTATGCAGCCTTTCCGTGCATCAGGGCAACACGGAAAGCCGTAAAAACCTAGAACAGAAGTTTATCTTCCAACTCGGTTCTCTTAATCCCCACGGTATCAACGAACATTTCTCATTCATTTAATCATTCATCTAATTTATTCTCTTCCATTAACACAATGCTATGGTTCCATCAATAGCATAGCTCTAAACTTCCCTATATAATATGTACGTAACCCACAATCCTCTCATTCGCTCCGACGAAGGGCTGACGCTCGAAACGCTAGCACCTCCATTTTACCTTACGGTAGTATAACTTGCTTTATCAATTCGTTTGATTGTCCCAATTTCTTGTACAGAGACAACCAGTGTTATATGATATCATAAAGACTATGGAAGTAAAGTCGTAACAAAGAAAGCGTTTGCACCAATACTGGCCAAATTACCTTAAAAGTCTATCAAGTCACCATTTTGATATTTTGAATTAGTTTCCAGGCCCTTGTCTGGAATATCAGCTATCGCAAGGCAAGTTTCTTTCGTATGCTTCCTCGTGTGTACTATAATATGCAGCAAGCTTCTGCAATGTGCTTCCTCCTGTGTACTATAATATGCAGCAAGCTTCTGCAGTGTGCTTCCTCGTGTGTACTATAATATGCAGCAAGCTTCTGCAGTACGCTTCCTCGTGTGTACTATAATATGCAGCAAGCTTCAGCAGTATGCTTCCTCGTGTGTACTATAATATGCAGCAAGCTTCCGCTGTATGCGTCCTCGTGTGTACTGTCGGTGCAAACTGAGCCTGTTGCATGCTCCGGGAGCAATACCTTTTGTGTGTACCGGCCTTTGAATACGTTCCCGGGGCGCTGTTTCGAGCATTTGCAGTATTATGGCTTTTTGACAGCTGGTTGGACATTTCTTCCATATGGACCACTCAGACGCTTATAATAACTATCATATTTTCAATAACTATGCCGAGGCAGATAATATCCTACGATGTCTGCATAATTATTAATATCTTATGAAACTGAGATTGAGTAACTGTTATATTAATTATCTCAAATACTTAAAAGCACACTTATTAAATGTAAGCTTAAAATAGGGAGAATGAGATGAGAATAAAAATATCAAGAGAGTTTCACCTTTCGCATATCCTCCTTCCATGGTTCATAATCGATATTCATGGCCTTTACCACTTCTTCGTCAAGGAAAACAGAGACAGATTCACCAAAACGAAAATTACAGGCGCTTTTTGCGTTCTTGGCTGTCTCGCCTGGCACATTTTTTGCAGTAACCATCTGCCTTCTCTCTCTTAATTGCAACATCTCTCGTTTAGCACGACCTGGGATGGGCGGGGCTTGTTTGCTCGGTTTCACTTTTGCGTCATCGTTTGTTGTGCTTTCTGCTAACTGGCGCTGGGGTCTTTGCAAAACTTTGTTCGCGTTTTCTTGTGTTACTGGGCTCACTGTTTGGATACCTCGTATTGGATCCTGTTTAGCTGGTTTTATCAGCCTCTTCATCTGCCTCGGGGTCTTTTCATTACGTTTGCTTTTTACTTGCTCCTTCCCACCGCCATTACTTTGACTTGTTTCCGGTAGTGCATTATTTTCCCCAAGTTTACGTAGATGCGTTTTATAATAAAATCCTCCAGAGCCAGGTTCAACAAACTGCAAGTCAACCTGGCATGAAAATAATTTATGGTGTCAACGAATGAAAAGAATGAACGAAAATCAAGCGAAACAGAAAAGTCAATTTGCTGATGTAATTATACATCACCCTTCGAATCCCAAGATATAACTCTAATAGATCATTTTATGCTTAAGTGCATAGTGTCACACATAGCGGTAAGGCTTGCCTGGCCTTGCTACATACACAATCCTTCCTGCTCTTCATATGTAGCTAATATAATTTGCACATAAAAGGCAGGAATGTTTGTTGTGAAACAAGCTCACCACCAGCCTCGCTTATCAAGGGCAAGGGTACTGAGCAATTGTAAAATGGCCTGTTCTGACATTTCTCCTTTGTTACCATATCACTAAGAAAACCCTCGAATTTTATTGGCTCTTGCTGGACAACCCTGTTGGAGCTTCGCCAAACTATTGTATGCGGTGCTAGAACTATCCAATTTAACTACCTATACTGTACATGTTAAACTAATCAAAGTGGCCAAATGAGACAGTTATGGAACAATACGTTATTAGCTGGTAAAAGCACTAGCCAACAAAACGAAACCGAATACGATAAAAAATAACAACAATAGTAAGTTTATTTTATATTTTTTTATCAATTTTATCAATTTTATCAATTTTTTATACCTCTTTAAACAAAACCGTTTTATTGCGTACATAAAGTCACTCTGTACAAACCCTCGAAACTCAGGGTCTTGGGGCACCCGTTTTCGCCTTTCTTAAATGCAGTTCCCAATCGTACAACCTGTTTGAACTTATTGCACTGATTAAGCTGCAACCTGACACAGGGGTTAACTTACTTTTCCATCAGCACCGAGTCTGCAAGTCGATTTATCACCACGGTCCCAGGAAACGACAGCACCTGCTTTAGGGATGCCTTCCCAGCTTGTTAGTTTCACTAGCACGCCTTGTTGCCCATTTCCCCCAACTCCTGTTTCTATATTCCAGTCCGGTCCACGAGTGACCCTAGCGCCTGGAAAAACACCCCTCGCCTGAATCTTTTGAGTTTCTATCCTTTTGCCGACTAAAATGCTGCAGATTAGAAAGAAGACGAAAGACACTGAGCTCACGCGGTTTGGGCGTGATTTGCATGGCTTTTGCCTTTGAGAAAGGTGGATTTTTTTAGCCTGCGAAGGAGGAACCGGAGACATATTTTCGGTCTTTCCTCATCGCAGACACAACCCACTGTAGACAATATTTGAACCCCTCTTTTAGAAGAGAAGAAGTTTAAGAAAACTCTACATTGAGGCGCTAGTGGGCATAAATTGTCCAGTAAAACGTGCCCTTAGAGGCACTGCAATTATACAAAACTATTGTACAATAATTCCACGAAATCAGATTGTACATGAGCTAATAGCCAACGAGGCCCGTAAATGTAATGTTTTATTACATCTAGAAATCTACAATTATCAAAATCTGGAACTACTTTGTAAGACAAGAATACACTTTAATGTTGCTGTTTTGTGGAAAGAACCGTGTTGTTGTTAAACCAACGTGTAGAAACACTTGAAACTTTATTTCAGCATGGTCTTTAACTTATCAAATTTCTTTGAATTAGCAAACCATTCTAAGAATTAAAAGTGGGAAAAGTAACTAGAAATGAATCAAACTTACAGATGCAACAGATTTTTCAAAACAGCGGGCGTTTGCGAGTTTGGTTTGTAACAGTTGAATTATTGTGTCCATTTTGCTTCTATAATTACCATTGAACAGTTCCATCATTATTCCTTTGCTTTGGTTTTATTTTTTTTGGTATACACTCTTTTCATGCAAGCCTTGAATTTACTGCTCGTCTAATTCGACAAATTTGTCAGCCAAGATGGCTTACTTGGCCGTTTTCTGAACTCAGGTAATATGAGCTGATAGGCTGTGAGTAGGGAACCAGTCAGAGCACGCCCTTGCTCATATCCAGGGGTTACAGATATAACTGGTAGTATATCTACAACCCCAGGATACGAGCAAGCGTGTGCTCTGATTGGTTCTCCACTCACAGGCAATCATCTCACATATAGCCGGCAGTGCAGGCGTTACTTTTGAGCAGAGTACTAGATAAACCAGGTTTTCGATGCCTCCATCTTGGATTGTAATTGGATACTTAACTGGTAGAGGTTTGGTGCAGAAATACCTACTCCCTTGGCAAATATATCCTCATCCCAATCCTCCTCAGTTAGCAAATCCAAGATGGCGGCCTAATACGAAAATGTGCACTCACACGCCCAAAATATACAATTTATCTCAATATACAATACATGTCATATACAATTTAAAATGAGTACAGAAAAAAGGCCGTCATGGCTGAAAAAAATTGTTCAATTACATGTAGTCAAGGAGAAATTCAAGCTTTGCTTGAAAAGAATAATCATACCAAAAAAAAACAACCAAAGCCAAAAAATTATGGGATGAAAGTATTTGACGGTCAGTAAGTTAAATTGACACAATATTTTACTTGTTTATTATAAACTAGAGTGAAGGTTTTACAAACTGCCGCCATTTTTAAACATCCATGGAGCCAGTAAACTGAGCTCTTTAACTTCTTGCTACTTTTTCCAACTTCGATTCTTAATTCTAAGACTGGTTCGCCAACTCAAAAAAATGTGATGAGGACTTAAAAGAGATGTTCAAGAACGAGCCACACTCATCCTTTTTACACATCGACTAAACAACAATAGCATGGTTTCGTTTACAAAACAAAAAACAATGAGATCAATTCTTGTTGTATAAACTACCCAGTTCCAATTTCTCATAATCCAGTTTCTAGATATAGAAAAACAATTATTCCACTCAATCTCATTGTAAACGAACAAACGAACTGTAATAGCCAACGCGGTGCTATGCACCACGTTGGCTATTACAGTGTTCTCCAGAAGCGCCGGCGGCCGGCGTTTTCGCCGGCTACTCGTGTTTCGAGCGCCGGCTACTTTTGTGAAACAAAACCAAAGAAAATTATGTTTGTGTTTCCGTAAAATAGTTTTGAAAGTAGCGTGATTTGCGCTTAAATCTCAAGCGCCGAAAGTAACAAGCGATCAAGTTATTTCCGAAGGAAACGATAAAATAGTAGCTCCATTAGGCTTATCTTGTATGCTAAAGAAAGATAAGATCGTGAAATGTTATTTTATTTACAATAAAATGTTATTTCATTTACCATTAGACTGGCATTTACTGATTAAGGGCATTGTTTAATAGAGCATTGGCCGGAAGCTGTCAATTTAAAGACAACTTTTGCCATCATTCTGTACATATTTCGTATTTCTTGTCGCACAAGTTCGTCTTTCAAAGAGCACGTGGATGCGAACAACTTGACAACACATGATCGAGTGAGGACGAGAAAATTTTCATTTAGTAAGATGTCAAAGCGAAAATCCGTGGAAAATGAAAAAGATGGAAAAAGAGGAAAAATAACAAGCTTCTTTGTTTCTAAGGAAAGAACAGAAATCGGTAAGTTTATAGTTAGGGCTGTGCATACATTACCGCGTGATTATCAGCTGTTCGATCGCGCGATGTTAAATTTGCTGGTTTGTTCAAGATAACTTCATCCCGTGGTAATTTTCAAGTCTGTGACAGCCTTAATAGTTTTTGAAGGTTGATTTTCATCAGTTTGCATTGTACTGCTCGTCACTAAACAATAAACACGGGACCAAGAAAACAGCGGCCATGTTGAAAGTCGGGCCCAGTCCTCTCGCATCTTTTTCCCACTCTTTCAGTTTGTTCAGTTTGTTCAGCCGTGTTCTGCCGAGGATTAAATTCAAAGGAATCGTTGAGTAGCACAAATCTTGCCATACAACACAGAAAAAGAATAAAAGAGTCAATTTTGTCAATCCTTTTTAAAAAACTCTTTCTAGTTCAGTTAATAAAATTTTAAGTCTGTTTTTCCCCACTCTAAATTGTATTAATTAGCTTCATCAAGTATCCAGTAACTCCCTGTTGAGGATGAACACCAACAAATACAAAGCTCCAGCAGTACTATTATAGAGCAAAGTGCAACTTCCACTGAAGCAAGCACTCGTCCAATGCCTGACCAGTTACCAGTTCCAGAAGCAATTTCTCTGTTAGAAGAGTATTTCCCAGATGCTATGGAAAAGAAACAGTTGCACAGCTTTTACACCTGCTGCGGGAAATGCTCAGATCTATCCGAGTCTGAAAGGGCAAGAATTCAGAGCCAGAAGAAACCAAGTGAAGGGAAAAGGAAAGGGATGGACATGTTCAAACATTCATGGCTTACTGACATAAACCCATAAAGGTTGTGATCTTACAAGTAATATTTATTGTACAATTATTGTATGACAAATACATATCCTGTAATTATGTAACTGTATGAAATATGACACTTTTTCCTGTCTCAGTTGCCCCAAAATGCATCAGACTACAGCTCCAGCCATGTAATTTTTTAAATTTTAATATTTTTTTATTGTTTTAGTGATTGAAGGATGCTAAAATGATAAACTTGTGAACTATCAAGCAATAATTGTTAATGTACATTATAGTTGTTCTGTAGAACTATTGTATGACAAATAAATACAACTGTAATTATGTCACTGTATTGTTGTATATTCCTAAGTTTGCACAAAAACAGGTAAAAAGCTGAGCAAAAATGGCACTTATTTCCTGACTCAGGGACCCCCAAAATGCGTCAGATTGCATCTCCGGCAATGCAATTTTTAAAACTTTTCCGGGGGGGCATGCCCCCGGACCCCCCTAGAAGCTCGTGCCCTTCGAGCACTCGCCAGGGGTTGCCGGCTACTTTGTATTTTCAGCTGACTACTTCAAAACCTCTGGAGAACACTGGCTATTACAGTAATTCATGTACAATACAATTTTGTGGAATAGTTGTTAATTACATCTCAATTTACACCAAACACGAACGCAAGACAAGCGGTTTATTATCAGAAGACTATACTCACGCTTCATGACCTGGAGCATCAATCCTTTTGAAATTATGGCTTTTCTCGTGTTCATCTTGCATATAACACGTGGTACACAAAGAGCATAACTGTGTACAGTCCGCACAGTCCCAACGGGCACCAAAAATAGGCGCTTGCTCGCAAAACTGGCATTTTGTCCCTGGATGACGAATCCCTGTGGGAATGAGGAGGATTAGAACACTCAATTGCTTATTACCAACTAAAGCAAAACACTTACAAACTGCTGCCATTTTGGAAAATCCCTGCAGCCCTTAAAATGAGTTTTTCTTTATGTGTGGCTACGTTTTCCGCTTCCAGTTTTAGGCTGGTTCTCTATCTCAAAGAAATTTGACAAGTACATGTATATTAAAAAGATATTAAAGAATGAGGCAGACTCATATTTGGACTTCTCTTTACACATCTGCTAGACAACATGTCGGCTCGACAACGTGGTTCTGTTTACAAAACAAAGTCAATTCTTTTCGTGCAAACTACTTCCAGGTCCAGCTCACATCCGAGGATTTACAAATACATAAAAAATGGTAGGGTTGTGGGATGTGGCTTGAAATGACAACGTCAAAATGTAATAAGGGTAAGTTGAAGCCACACATATGCGCACTGAGGCGACAGTGGTAGAAGGGATTAAACCCTGTTGCTACCAAAAAAAAAAAAGATGAAAAAATTGAGCTCAAAGCTGTGCCATGCTGATGAGGCCCAAAGAGGCCGAAACAGCTGTCCATGGCTGCTGGCTTTTGAGCTCAATTTTTTCATCTTTTTTTTTTGGGTAGCAATAGGGTTTAATCCCTTCTACCACTGTCGCCTCAGTGCGCATATGGTTGGCTTCAACTTACCCTTATTACATTTTGACGTTGTCATTTCAAGCCACATCCCACAACCCTACCATTTTTTATCACTTTGACATTCATAATGTGGGAACCCAGAGCTCATCTGCTAGCTGTGCCATGCTGATGAGGCCCAAAGAGGCCGAAACAGCTGTCCATGGCTGCTGGCTTTTGAGCTCAATTTTTTCTTTTTTTTTTTTTTTGGTAGCAACAGGGTTTAATCCCTTCTACCACTGTCGCCTCAGTGCGCATATGTGTGGCTTCAACTTACCCTTATTACATTTTGACGTTTACAAATACATACACTCTTTTTTGGCTATTAGCTCACGTACGGCTCGATGTTGTGGAATAATAGTTAAACATTCCATGGAAATGTGCGTGGTAGACTGCAATGCAATGAATGTAGTAGTGAATTGTCAAGTGTAGAGTTGGATAGTAATAGTGCAGAAAAGTGTAGAGTATAGTAAACTTTAGTGTAGTGGTCGGTTTTGTAGCATAGAGTAATGTCGTTAATCGTAGTGTAACGCGGCCGAAATTGAAGATTCAAGGAGCACAACAAGATAAAGGTCTTCCCAACACGAGGTATATTCCGAACTACTGTACACGTAGAAGAAGTCTAAGATAGAACTACTGAATGTACAAAAGGCTATAAAAAATGAACAAAGGAACCCTGATGAACAGTACACGCTAGCAATAGTATGGTTTTGTGGCCACCGCAAAAAGAAATAACAACGTAGAATAACCGAGCTTGTAGAGTCACGCAAAACACTAGCTTACTATGAGTAACATGTCTAGTTTCGCTACACTGCTCCCTCCTTTGAAAAGACGCATCCCGCATCAACGCAACGAAAGCAAAAACTACGGAATATCGTACGACTAAATGCAATAATATTCATGTACAAAAACAGGAAAAACAGTTTATAGTTCGATTAAATTCTCTGTGATAGTCATTCATCCAACCGGGAGCCTTCACTGCTCTCCTGGGATGGGATCTGCGACCACTTAAAGATGTCGGAAAGGCTCAGGCACTGCTAGGCAGGTCCTCTGCGCGAGGAACTGGTGAACTGGGGGTTACAGTAGGTCGCCAACTGCTGCTTGCTCCATTTCCTCAATGGGCTGTACCTGGGGCCCATTGGCATCAGTCAGCCAGTCAGGGACACTCGCACCATGGAAGGCGTTTTAGCGGTCGTGGTGTACTACTTTCGGATTGGACTTGGGGCCTTTCTGGAGGCGGTACACAGCATCATTAAGCCTATTGATGACGAGGTAAGCGCCCGTACGAAAATCCTCGGCGAGACACGGGCCAGATTCAGGCCATAAAAAAAGATGTTATCCAGCGAGACTCGAACGTGACAAGTCATGGCGAAAATTTAGCTGACACGAGCGAGACAAAAACAAACGAGAATAGAGCGAGGCGTGTATCGCCGTGACATTTGGATCTCCAGACTTAGCGATAATCAGGCCATTTTCAAGCCATAAAAAAATCACGTCAATAAACGATAAAATAACTCCTGACAATAAATACACCGGCAAACGATTGGAAAACAAAAGACAATGTAACGAGATTAGAGGGAGACATTTGTATCGCCGCGACATTAGGATGGCAAATAACATCAGCAAAATAATAAGAACAGCCGCATGAAATGCTAAATATCGAATAAAATATAAATATAGAATAAACATCGACATAACTCAATTTAAAATGCCACATTCCACACGATGCAAAAATGATCCAGTATCACGTACAGCCTTCACAGTCACAAATATGATATTTATTCAATCTTAAAACATGTCAAACGAAAACCGTAGTAGTTTTCTTTATACAAGTACATGAATTTAAACGAAAGGAATACTTGTAAAGCATTAGCTACTTCATTAATATTGAAAGAACGCAAACCGGCGTAGTACAATATGGCATGTAAATAATCGTTTGTGTGTGGGAAAACTAAATTTCGTTAAATATGCATATAATTAAGTATTTTGTATTTACATATGGTTTCCGGGTGCCTTCTTGTCTTTGCGGTCTCATTCGATATTCCATTCAGTGTTCTCTCCTTCGTCGATTGTTCGCATAAACTCTCCACTGAACATTTTCTCGGTTAATGAATGTAGAAATGAAATCCGGATAGCCAGACTTTGCGCGCGGTCCACCCTACTGTAAACACACGTATGTCACGCACGTAAGATAATTTGAGATTTGCGTAAGCTCTAAAAACTACAAAACTACCCTCCAAGAATACTTTTTTAACTTTAACAACCGACAGAAGCAATTGCTTTTGAAGTGTCTCATGTTCAGAGACAAAGCATTAGAAAGAACCTAGCTACAAGAAACAGAACGGTTTATATATGTGTTATATCTCTCGAACATCAAGTCACGCATGTTACATTGTTCACTTTCTTGTAGAGGGTTGCAAAATAACATCGTAGCTCCTGTTTTGGTCGACCGACTAAACAACCCAACACAGGACCGTATCACAAAAGGTGCTAAATCAAGCTGTGTACTCAATCATGATCAGCGATTCAAGCCAAAATTTACGTGTTCTGCAACCTCGTAACACATGGTCAACTATCTAATCACTCGCAGACGCATGCTATTTCTACAAATAATCCTTAAAAGGTTCTTAACTGTTTAGATTGTTTGTTTAACACTGAACACGAACTTTGACTTGACAATGGCATCTTGAAGATGTCGATACGGGGTTTCCCGCGCTTATTTGTGAATGGAAATCCAAGTACAACGACATATATTTGTGGCACTAAATTGCATAAAAGCAAGAAATGGGGCAAAGATACTTTGGCCTTTGTAAGAATTAACACGAGTGTCTGAACAAGAGTATTAATAGAGTGCAGGCGTATGCAACTATTCTGGAGCTGTGTAGGTAATAGCCGAAATGCGCGCCATCAGCAACGGTTTATACTGTAATATTAATTTGGGAAAAATTAAGAGTCGGACAAAAGCAGCAATAGTTAAGTGGCTTCAAATATACTTCCGATTTGCATGTTTACTTACATTTTGGGCACACATGAAGGATAGTCCCAATAAACACTTGCTGCTTTCCCTGAACGTGCCATTTCACTCCTACTTTCTCCTCCAAAATGATTATTCTATTTCACGTAAGTTAATTATTTACGATTCAATTATCTGCAACCAGAACTGATTTTATTGTCGTGTTTGGGACACGCATAAAGCCAGCCATATTATCGCCGATATGGGAGCATGACAAAAGTCATGGTCTCGAAACACAGAGACACTTCGTAATTTTAAACCATCACGTCGATGTATCGTTCCATTCCCGGTCATAATACTGCCAGACGAATGTCACGTTAATCATCGTAAACAAAGTGAAACCAGACTCGCTCGATCACGCTAAATTCTGGCCATATTATCGTTCAGAACATAGCGAGTCAAACGTCTCGGTCGACTACTGTAGCGGGAAAAATCTGGTGTCTCGCTTTGTCTCGTTCAATTCACGCCGCAAAAGTGACATTATGGCCAGATTCAAGCCCGATTCTCCCCATGTCAGGCTATAAATTTTCGTACGGGGGGCCATCAAAGTTCCTCATCAGCTTTGGGCATATGCCTTTCTTTTTCTGGGGGTTACACAACCACACTGGGTCTCCGCTCTGGTACTGGAACTTGTGCACAGGGCGGTGGTTGTAGTTCCTTTTCTGCCGATCGGTAATGAGTTGGAGGACTAGCTCCAGGCTCACAGAGCCTGGTGGTGTACCCCATTTCACTGTTGTCCTCCTCCTCCACCGGATGGCCAATGAGCAGATCGATTAAGAGAAGCACCTCCCTAGCATGATCTCCCTTGGTGTAAGGCCTGTTGATTCACTGACTAAGGACCGGTACGCTAGCATCAAGAGCCGCAAATACAGGTTCCAGTTTGTCTGGCTATTGTCGACAAGCTTGGATAGCATAGCCTCGAGGGTCCTGTTAAACATCTTGACCATGCCATCTGACTGCGGTCTTAGGGGAGTGGTCCATGTCATGTCAATCTCCAGGGTTCGGTTCATTTCCTGGAACAGTTCGGACTCGAATTCCCTTCCCTGGTCAGTGTGCATTTGTCTTGGCACTCTGAACCTAGAGATGAACTCGTACACAATGATGTTGGCCACTGTTTCTGCTTCCTGGCTCGGCATTGGCTAAGCCTCAGTCCACTTGGTGAAGTAGTCCGAGATAACAAGGATATACTTATTACCTCTGGCGGTAGTTGGGAGGGGTCCCATAACTGTATATATATATATATATTATATCTGATGTTTTGTATTACCGTGTATGAATAAAGATGATGATGATGATGATGATGATGATGATGATGACCAGATGTCCTAGCCACGGTGTAATGGTACTCCTCATCATCCGTTTCCCCATCTTCTAGTCCATCCCACAGCCGCCACCAAATGTAACACGGCCGAACGACAAGATTCAAAGAGCACAATAAGATAAAGGTCTTCCCAACATGTGGTTTATCCCAAACTACTGAACTACTGAATGCACAAAAGGCTATAGAAAATGAACAAAGGAACCCTGATAAACAATACATGCTACTCATAGTGTGGTTTAGAGGCCACTGCAAAAAGAAATAACTATACTCCTCTGTAGAATAACCAAGCTTGTAAAGTCACGCAAAACACTAGCTCACTTAGAGTAACCCAACCTAGTTTTGCTATAGTAGCATTTACAGTGAATTGTAGGGTAGTGTTGTTCAATGCAACGTAGTATAGAGTAATGTAGTGTACTGTAGCTTAGTGTAGTGTAGTGTAGTTTAGTAGTAAGGTGTAGTGTACTGAAGTTTAGTGTAGTGTAGTGAATTACATGGATAGTGTACAGTGGTGGTTGGTAAAGTGTAGGATAGTGTAGTGCTGTTGTGTGTTGTAAATCATATTAAAAAGACAGCTTAGTGTGTAGTGTCGATAAATACGTTTCTTGATTCGTGTTGCACTAAGAATGTAGCATGATCTTAAATGCCAGGCATACTTATGACAAACATACTAATAATAAACAAAAGCACACACACACTAGCCCAACAGGGGATGAACAATTTGACTTGATAGCATTTACAGATTGAGCAATTATGATGCAAATTTAGAGCTCTATATTTGCATCATATTTGATACCCTTCCAAGGTAGATGTAAAAACAGATATTTTGCACCGTGGCATTGATGAGTAAATGACCCTTTTCCTTTAAATTCATCCTATCTTTCCCTTCAATTGAAGGACAATCTCTAATTCCTTCATACATTGGCAAGATTTTTTTTTTTTTCAAATAAAGAAATCTTACACAAGAAATCAACCATAAAAAACTTCTCTGGCCTTATACTGTAGAATCAATGCATTGTCAAGTGACCAGATGACAAAAAATAAGGAAATCAGTAAGTCAAGGAAATTTCAGAGATCTCACACCAAATCCTCCAAATGAGCATGGAGCCACAGCAGGAGTAATTGCTAAGAGAATCACTTCTCACATCTTGGAAGTGAATGGTTAAGGAACCTGTAAACTTTGAATTTTACCTACCGCAGCCATAATTCAAATTATACAAAAATCAATGCTTGTGAACCTTTGTTTGTAAATCAAAAACAACAAAAAGCTTTATGATGCAAATGAATATATGAAGGACCATATATTTGAACTGCGGATTAATATGTAGTAACATTAATTGATCATCGCAGCTATGTACACAACTTAAGACGCTGTGAATTTGAAGCCTGAAAAAAACTCAGGCTTGAACGGGATTCGAACCCATGACCTCTGCGATACCGGAGCAATGCTCTACCAACTGAGCTATCAAGCCAACTGGGAGCTGGTCATATTGTTAGTTCGTTATATACCCGTAGATGAAGAAGAATGATGCAAATGAATATATGAAGGACCATATATTTGAAATATATGGTCCTTCATATATTCATTTGCAAGCCTGAGTTTTTTTCAGGCTTCAAATTCACAGCGTCTTAAGTTGTGTACATAGCTGCGATGATCAATTAATGTTACTACAAAAAGCTTTATCATCATATTTAAACATATTACAATCAAAATAAATAATTAGTAATGGTAATCATACGGTTTTTCTTGTTCCATTTAGAATTAATTTGCACAAGTGAATTGCACGAAGCAGCTCGTGCAATTTCAGCTTCTTGCAAAAATAATTCACAAGCGCAAATTAATTCCAAATTGAACAAGAAAAACCGTATGATTACTTATTAATAATATAAACATGACAAAAAGTATTGGCCAGAGTAAACCTTTCTTGATTTAATGTAGCCATTTTTTCTCACTTTTCAAAGTTTCCGCAGATCAAAGTTTTCATCATTTTACATGATATCATGGGCTTAGAAAATTTCCTATTGTCTTTCAGCCAATCACAGCCCAGAATTTCAATGTGTAATTTGCACTGGTGTTGCACTTGAAGTACTAGATGAATTTTCGTAAGTCTTTAAGATGTTAAGCTTTACTTTTTCAAAAAAATTCTTTTAGGGGTAGATGTTTAAGATTATTAAGATTATTCCAAAGTTTGACAGCTGTAAAGCTAATGTTAAATTTACCAGTATTTTTATACATGGTATCAAACGGTCTATTTGGTACCATTCATAGAGCGTATGCACATGACATCATGGCAGCCATGTCAGTGTCCCCAAACAATGAAAATGCAGCCATGTTGGTGTCCCAAACTGATCCTCCAGGAATTAAATTATATTCTTACGCAAACATCTTCTTTTGTTCTCATTAAAAACATGGCAGCTGATCATGTAAGTGAATAGGCCTTATATGAGGATTTTTGTTAACAAAATTGCCTTTTACTGTTTTCAGTGTCTGATGCAGCTACAGAGATATCACCTCTGGGTATTGAAATTGCACGGAGTGATTATCTTTCCCTGAAATTTGAAGCTGACAGGGTAAACACTTTTTCCACCCAAGAGTTGGGCAACTTTGGAAAAAAAAAAAGAAAATCTCCCTTACTAGACAATTTTGTACTGTAATAATAAGTGCCACGTAATAAAAAGATTCAGTAAGATTTCCGCACAGGTCCCTACTTCATTATGCATGCTGTAGCCGTACGGTTTCGTTCTCAGAAATGTTTGCACGCGCACTTTCCAAGACAATTCAACTACAGCATGCATAATGAAGCAGGGACCTGTGTGGAATCTTACCAAGGTCCATCTCTACACTGTAAAATTTGACGGGGAAAAATGTTGTGGTTCAATTTTATCCTTGATTTAAATTTTATTTTCCTTTGCTTGACACTCAGTGTCATCCATCACCATATCAAACACAAGGGAAAATAAATTTAACCACAACAAATTAACAAAATTGACGGCTTGCGATTCAACGCATAGAGTAAACAATCACTTCCGCTTTTCAAACACCAGAGAAAACAGATTTCAAAACAGAATTCCGTATAAAGTTTCCAATCCGCTACCTCTGTTATAAGAATATTTAGCAGTTTATGTCAGTGAAACGAATTTTTAAAAACTTGACGTCCTTACTTAATAACTTACCTGCAGACGAGCTGTCCAATACATAAAGATCGTAAGCGCCATGATAACCAGCTCGATGATCGTGACGAATCCCCGAGTCCCATTGAACCCAGACCAGTTTCTTTGGCAAAGTGGGAGGGTTTCCTCCAACTGCTACAACCGTTCCTACAAATCCATCACCGCCATCAATTTCGTTACCTTCGAAATCCCAATCTGGGCCGCGAACAACACGCTCGCCTGGTTTCATTTATATCGTGAAGCCTTGCGATGTCCGTGGTCGATGCCTCGTTTAACCAGGAATTGAAGGCCCGTACATCACTTTAAACTGTCATACGTGAGCAATAGTGATTAAAACCGATTAACTTGCCCAAAGTTACAACTATAGGCCTATATTAGCGCACAACTCGCCCTTCAATACACGATTTATCGAAAGTGAAAGGGTTTGGATCACCCATGAGCCAGTGCTGGCACAAAGGACTTCCGCTGTCACGACTTACAGTTAGTTTGCTCGGGAGTTTTGTGACCTCCATAGACAATCACATTATTTCATCTTTTGTATTCATGGGTTATATTTTGTGCTTTTTCGATGACTATCTTGCTTATGAAAATAATCGGTACTATCTCTAAAACATACTTGTGAGCTGTAAGATAATGGAGATAGTAGACGTTGGGCCTGGTTAATAAGTGAAGTGATATCAGATGTATTCTTGTTGTGTCACGGGCACTGCAGGCAAAAATTGGAAGACGGAAAATGGTTTTGTTTCTCTCACTGCAATCCTTTATTGTGTCCGTTCATTTTCCTTTCCAAAGGCATTGCTATCTAAAGCAAGTGACCTAAGAATAGGAATCTACATTTTCGTTTTAAGGACCGTCACGCAATCTTTATGTTACTTTAACGGGTGGATGATTGAAGCGACTCGAATAAAATTTTGGAGAAGGGCAGCCAATATTTTTATCCGTTTGCCCAAACTGAGCACAGGATGTGCTAATACAAATAACAACGTCTCAGCTTAATGTAATTAGCGAAATTTCAAGCACGTTGCTTTTTTTATTATAAAAGAAAGTTTACAACTATCAAATATGGTTTTGAAGTATTCACGGTAAGAATAGTTTCTAAAGAAACTACTGTTGCGTTAGTGGGGAACTGAAGCACAAGAAATTGGGTAAATAAAACGAATTGATAAAGTGAGTTATACCACCGTAAGGTAAAAGAGAAGTGCTGTCATTTCGAGCGTTAGCCCTCACGACCCCCTTATTGCCTTACGGTGGTATAACTCACTTTATTATATCTCTCAGTTAGTAAGCGCGCTGTGATTGGTCAATTTAGCGGGCCGTACTTCACTGTACGGCCCGCTAAAGTTTGTTTTGGTCGCCAAAATGACTCCACAGATATAATAAATATCTTATTAACCTCGTTTTCTCGGTCCGTACTGTAGAATACGGATCCTCGTTTTTTCCCGTCGATTTATGGCCCAAGCGCGAAACTCGGTCCGTATTTTACAGTACGGACCTCGAACTCGATTAATAAGAGGTATTTATCAATTCGTTTCATTTACCCAATTTCTTATGGTTTTCAAGTAGTTTAGTCTGGGATAGGGTATAGAAGTCAGAGACGTTTCGTCTAGAATAGGGTCTCAGAAACCCCTAAACTAAACTCCTAGCATAGTTTCCTGTTTTAGGAGTACACTTTTCTTGAAGGATCGTGTTGCAGGAAACTAATCAATTGGTTGACTCAGTGTAATAACAAGGAAAGCGTTGATAGGTGCCTGGAATTGATGGCTATCATAAATTTCAACAAAATACTTAAAGTGTGTTCTTGTTCCTCTAAATATGCAAAAATTCCTACTAAATGTGTTTCAGACGATTTATTTTGGGACAAGGTTCATTCTCTCCACCAAACATAAGAGAGGGATGTTATGCTTTGTGGGGAGACGATATTTGGAGCAACAAGATGACATTAAGTATTTTATTGAATAGTGCTTAAATTTAAGGCAAAATTTTGAATGTTCAAAACTCTATAATCTCCAGTAAATCAACACCAGCAGTAAGCTTAGGCTACCTGTGGTTGCCATATGACAATCCACGAAACTCCCAAATGAGATCTTCTAATTTGATATTTGGAAACGGAAAGAGTGGGAACATATTTAAAGATAAAAATCGTCAGTGAAAAATATTCACAATACAGTTACTTCGAATGTAAATACTATATAAATTATATTTGGTGTTGGGACTTACCACAAGTTACGTTCTGGTTGGGATATTAAAGGAAAAGACCAGTTGACTCGTGATCAACCACTTCTTTCGCCACGTGACCTTCCGGGATAATATAATAATGATCTCCTGTTATTGACTTAGTTGTTTTAACTTATGATTAACAGATAAATTCCCCTGTCATGAATTCGGTGTGAAACAGGGCGCCCTTTATCGCAGATACCTTTCCTGTAGCAAGAAATTTTTAATTTATGTTTTTCTGCAAATAACATTAGCTTCCTTACACAAAAGCAATTGCATGTTTTTGTTCATTTTACTCAATTTGACTTTTCATCGACCCTTTCCAGAAACTAACAACTGCATGCTCTAATTCACTTTTTGTAGGAGCTGTTTGACATGTTTCGATTTACGGAGCTGACCTACTACAACTCAATGCAAACTTCCCAAAAAACGTCCACACGAATGTACATTTTGTTATCTAAAATTATACACTCTCGTTCCAGTACCTTCCCTTAAGTGCATCTAGGCCCGCACTTTCTAACCTGTGGTTGCCACTAGTTTTTATATTGTTCGCCCTGCTTTGTATTGACTGGACAACCCAAGCTTCATTGTGAAATTTCACAAGAATGCCGTCTCAGACTTGGTCAACGGATCAAAGGTTTTCTTGGAAATTGAATTCTCTTTGACAATCACAGAAAGCCTTACGTAAGTTACTGATTTGCCTTGAGTATGTGATTGCTGGTCAGTATAAAAAAGAAGTGCAACCAATATTAGGAGAGAGTTGTTGTAGACCTTGTGCTAGCCAACTTTGTACACGTGTTTTGATTGATAAATAGAAAACATGTACCGTGTTTCTATCGAGTTTAAGTATAAATCTACTAGCGGTCTATCAAAAATGCCGCGCTCTGATTGGCTACGCTACCCACTATCTATTCTGTGATAGATGGTGAGTAGCGTGGCAGTGTGCCCTTGCTAACAATATGGCGGCCGCTTCTTTACGTTTTCGAAGTGTCCGTGAAGAAGATTTAGACAGTTTAGCGGTCGAGGCTGTTCCAGAAAAGACAAAGTTTTGAACGACTAGTAGATTTATACTAAAACAATTAGATTATTCGCTCTCGATTTCTATGCGTGATAGATGACTCGGGCTGCGCCCTCGTCAACTATCACGCGATAGAAAACTGGAGGTCATAATCTAATTGTTTAACAGAAACACGAGTGGAAGTTTGGGAGAACGAGAAATGCTGTGGGAACACGAGCCACAGCTTTTTCGAGTTCTCAAAAACTTTCATGAGTGTTTCTATAACTCGATCGAAACACGGAGAACATGTTTCCTATTTCTTTAAGAAAACACCGCGACGAAAATAAGGAAAACAACTTGTTAACTTTGATGACCAAAATGAAAATTCTCTTTGCTCGCGTCATTATTACGTCAACAGCTCGCGCTAGTTCTGTGTTTCTATCGAGTTATAGAAACATGAATTCTAACCAATCAGCGCGCGTTTTTTCTTAGGACTGTTGGAGGTTGCGGGTTGAAACCCCGGCCGGACCAACGCTCAGGGTCTTAAAATGACTGAGGAGGAAGTGCTGCCTTTGTAATGACATCTGTAAATGGTTAAACGTTCCAGTCTTCTCGGATAATGACGATAAACCGAAGGACTCGTCTCACAACACTTGTTCCTTATAATCTGTGGGACGTTAAAAGAGTAGGGGACGTAGTTCCCGGTGTGGTGGTCATTCTCTACGTTTGCTTTCATCTGACAATTCATGTATGGGTTGGGTGGGTGGGTGAGATCATAATTATATGGACTGATAGCGGCAGCCAGTGGCGCCTTTACATGCTGACGTCTGATCTCACCCAATAGAAGTGTAAAGCGCCTTTGAACATGTTCATATGAAAAAGTGCGCTATATAAATTCATTATCATTATCATTATCATTATCATTATCATTAAAGATTATTCAAGAAGAGTGGGAAGCAGTGGCCTTGCTGTTATTGTTGTGATCCGGCTAATTCCCCCGGGTTCGTTCAACAATATGTGCGTTTACGTTTCTCCTTCACTCCACCTCCATTTCATCGCTGATCACACAAAAATCTTTTTGTTCTTTAGGGTTGGCAAATTACAGAAGTTGTTTGTAGTGTATGAATGTTTCTAGCCGAACAAAGGATATAAAGAGATTTAAGTGGTAGTACTAAACTGGAGAGTGTTGGCTTTACAACGAGTACGATTTCGAGAAGCATTCCACCCTGGAAATCGTATTCGTCGCCGCTCTTGCAAAAAGTATCTAAGCACTATCTACGATCACAACTTCATAAAAAGTTATTTGGGGATACTGTTGTCATTTTAGGCGCCATTTGGAGATGTTTTGTCGGCAGTTGTGTCCGGCGAGGCCGACGTTTACATATAAAATGCCGGTGGACCGGCTCGTGGACACAATCACGTGTGCGCTGCAAGTTTTGGTAGGAATCTCGTCGTGAACGACTCACCAGAACGGGTTCACCACGTGCTCTGGGCAAGGAGCATGCGTAGTATAGTCACTGATGAAAAACACGTTCCCATACTCGTACAAATAAATCTGAATGTATGAAAATTTTATGTGTGAGTTGCCAAAGAAATATTTATAATAAGTGAAAGTTCGTGAGGAACTTTAGCAGTCGCAAAGATAAGGCCTCATTGTCTTTTTTTGGGGGTCTTATCTCTAACTGCTGTTGTTCACATAACTGCCACGATGATCTTTCACCTATTAAAAATCGTACTCGTAAACGATGTCACTGCGAACCCTCGCTGCAATTAAGATAGAACTCTAAGAAACCATTGCATGAGAACAATACTGGCAGTGGGCAGTCTTCCAGTCTGTCCCTTTTTTTGTTCAGATGATTCAAACAATTTGAAAACGTTTACAAAGGTAAATTCTCCGAAAACGATTATTAATGTCAAGAGAGACTTTCTTGCACTCTGTAGATGAGAATTTCACATTTACTGCTTAGCTGAGCAACGGGTTCTAGGACGTTAATAACCGAAGCCCTCACTCTGCTTATTAATCTCTACCCTAAGGCAAGCGTTCTGCTCTCAAATATATTTTAGAACTGAAGTTTATTGATGTGGGAAGACAAAGCTCTTCCCTCCTTTAGTAAAAATTGGCTGATGCCAATTTGACACACTATGCAGCCATAGTACTAGCAAGAGAGACCAGGTCCTAGCTTTATAAAGCCTTCTTAAGCTTGAACGCCCTGTACATATCAGTATTGCTACAATACAAAGGCATTTGCAAATAAACAATAACTTAGACCGAAGGGAGGGTTTTGTTAACCTTGAGCAGGTATGGGGTCAAGAAAACTGCACAGTGTTCAAATTGCGCGTTTCTACTGAGCTGGACGAAGGTGAATTCAATAAAGACGCGCAAAATGCGAGGCCAACAACCAGCCATCTTGACCGAACAAGCTTTGTCTATAAAGGATTTAGACCATGGCCATTTTTTTTCCTTTGGGCTCGTCAATCACGATCAAGCAAGATAGCCTATAGCGTTCAGACGACCAATCAGAACTCAGAATTGGCCTCATTTTACCCGTTCTCGGAACCAGCCATTTAATAAAGCTGTGGTAACTATTGTATCACAAATGTTGTTCTTTTATCAACTACACCACCCACCATGTAACTCTGTGACATAAAGTTCGTAGAGTGAATGATCTAACAGTGTACATTGTGTAATCTATCTATATTACTATTCAATACAACCTTAAAACCTGTCTCTCGTTGTTAAGTCTTGAACGCCTGACTCATACCAAAACAATTACAATATTCCCTCTCGATTTCTATGCGTGATGGTTGGTACGGGCTTGGCCCTCATCAACTATATAATTGTCAATATACTACTGTGCCGTTCAACTGAGCCGATAAACACTAATCCTACGATATCGATCGGTCTCTAATATAATTATAACTGGACCTTTCGCAACCGTGTAGTTCTCGTAAGGCGACAACTTCATTTAGTTTAATAGTATGTTGTAAGCCTGGACGTAATTGGCGCCTTACATTCAGGACATTCTTTAATTTTCTTAGCACACTTCTCGCACGTGTTCAAGTGTCCACACTGAAAAGTAATGTTCTTTTGTTTTTCCAAGCAAATGCAACAGAGCAGTCTGTCTGGAACTTCGCTGTTTCCAAATGATCCAGCCTGTTCTTCCCTTCCTGCTGATGACAAAAAAAAAAAACACTATTTCACAAAAAGAATGAACATCGTGAAAGGGTGACTTTTCAAAAAGCATGGGGGGAGGGGAAAGGGCCACATGTGTCACACACCCAGGGTACTTATCAGATTGGCATATCGACATCCATGCACACTGTGTTTTACTAAATGAAAGTATCTACCACTAGAAACGATTTATTGCATGTTGATTCTTCGGAATTCGCGTGTTTTCTCCGGTTTGACCCATTTGTTTTTCTATATAACAAATCACTTATTGGTCCCATGGGGAACACTGAATTTTGTTTCCCTCGAATCTCAATGTTCAAACATTTATTGTTAACAACCTAGACTTTCACTCAACAAAACCAGCACTGTGATTGGTTGATTCTTGGTCACGTGCCCCCGATCAAATTTAAATGTATACCGACCGGGATTCAATTGCGCAGTTGTTGCCCGTGCGACAGTTGTGTCGTCTTTGTTTGTTTGTTTTTGTTGTATTTTGTTTAAGGGCAAGTCTAAATATATATCAAAGCACTTAACGTATGGTCCCTCGGGAAACTAGTTAGTTTTGTTTTTCTTTGAGTTCTGATGTTTCCCTGATGTTTCCTCGGACCATTCATTGAGTGTATACTGTTCCCCTTGGAACAAGCCATTCTATAGTGGAAGCGTGACGTTGGCAGTTTACATTATAGTATCAAAAGTAAGGAACTCGGCTTGACCAATCGGAATGGCGTTATATCTGCAACTTTCCTCTTACCGACACTTCATGTATGTACTCTATGAAATGTATGGGAACCCCTTAAAAAGAGAGCATATTCTGACATTTCAGCTTAAATGGGAAAATCTGACGGTTCTACCAGCTTACATGTACATAAAACCTTTTTTTCTTGGCATTTTCCCTTGCATGAATTTTTTTTTGGTTTTTCCCCACCCCCCCCCCCCGCATCACTTTTGTCCCTTATTTCTGATCCAAGATCATTCAGATCATGGCGCATGAAAGGAACCGACGAGCTTTTGCTTGTATTAGAGAAAAATAGAAGATACCTCCTTTGTTCTCTTCTTCAGTGCCAGGTTGGGCTCCCGCTGGTCTCTGAGAAAGATGGACGTCACTGCTGTCTCTTTCCTCCCTTAAGTTGGGTAAGGTCTGAAGTGTGACGGTGCATAGTTAGTTAAGGCGACTATGGAGCACAGTTTCACTATGCATACACGAATAAACAAAAATGCAAAAAACAATCAAATGCAAGAATGGAGAGGGGAGGGACGGAAGGTCTTTTTTCCCGCTGTCAGTTCAGCGGGCACAAAGAACAAGATACCTCCCGTCAGGACAGAGCCAGGGGAGGGGGTAAGGAGTGCTTTAGACCCCAACCTTCAACAAGGACGACATATGGGGTGGAGTGTGTAGTCCTACATTCCCTGTGCCTCGTACCTCCCTTTCCGTAAGCTTTACGCCACAACTTTGTGTATGTACATTTTTTTGCCTGTTCGAGGAACATAGCTTGTAAATGGACTACTCAATCGCAGGGCTTGGATATTAAAGTCGAATGGGAGTTGTAAGGTGGCGGTTGCACTTTCTATGCAAACAGGCAAAGGAAATAGAATCCCACTCCTTACGGCCTCTCAAAGTGTACCCGTACCAAAACATTCCTCAAACTTAAGCCCACTTCCTCCCGAAAAGATCGACTCTTCCTATTTAGAAACGGTCACCAGCCTCCGAAAAACGGCATTCCGTTTAACTTTATTGAACGAGGTTAACACTTGACGGTTAAAACAGATAAACCTGGGGCCCGGGAGATCAGATCGAATTCGAATTTGGAAGTGTTGGCTTTTATGGAGGGAGGAAAAGCGAACAACCTGGAAGAACTCTCGGAACAACGAGGGAACCAACCACAAATTCAATCTACATGAAACTGAGGGATTGGAGCTCGTGTCGCGAAGGTGGCAGGCCAGTGCTGTCACAACTGCGCAAACCTACTTGCCAATTGAGAACAGCACGGTGTTCGTTTCCCGCTCACTCTACGCTTATACATGCTTCAGGACCTCTTGCATCGTCCCAAGGCTGCACTTCTCTTTTTACCTTCGAGTATCGACAAAATAGTGTATATACTTCACTGCAGCACGGTCTTGCGCTGTGTCACCTTATACACGACGCAGCTATTTTGTAAAGCTCCTTACTTTGTTCTTCCATATTAATGTGGGATCAATGTAAGTTTCTAGACAACTGTGCACCTATCCCTCCCCTAACCCAACATTAACGCTAACCGTTCAACATATTATAACTTGTTGGGCTAAGGGAGGGGTAGGTGCACAGTTGTCCAGATACCTACAACGATCTTATGTGTGCTCTATAGCTATGTGGTGTGCTAAAGTTTGCCATAAAGCAGAGATCTATACTGGTACTGTGAGTATCTGTTCCTCCTTCTTTGGTAGCACCATCGCAACGCCGACGTAACGCATTTGTGTGGCACCTCGGCAAAGTCGTCCCTTGATAGTGTTGGTCCTTTTGCTTGTTCAATCCACACCTCAAGCATTGGTGGAAATTTGGTCCACTGGTCCCAATAGTATGCAAAGATGTTCGCGCAAGATAGATCACACTTGAGTGAAAATTCAGTGAGATAGAGCTTCAATCGACGAAATGTGGCTTTCTACCCTATAATTTTTTTTTTTCCAGAGTCAAAAAATTACTGACTGGGGGTCCTCTAAGATTGTAACGATGGCCACGTCGCGAGCGCACGAATTCGTACGCTTGCCACTAAAAGGAATAAACCTGTAGATACGAATAAGACATCGAAATATTGTAAAACAAAACTTCATTTCAGACTTACGGGAAGCGGAGGAACTGGACTCCTTAACTCCAGGCTGCAAAACAAAACTTGGAATTAGTATTCAGTGTTCTCATAAGTCGCATAGATTACGAGGTAACGCTCTCTTTTACTCAGTCTCCAAAGACTCACTACACTATCACCGTTTCTTCTAGTGTTATCAAATGTGATTGGCTGAAAAATTATATGACAGACGTTTTCGATAATGAATCCACAAATGTAATTACGCAGTATAATCAGACGAGAGTGATGTCAACCAATCGCTTTAATGGTTTTCAGCTAAATCCACCAATCACGGCATTGAGGATAGTCACTACAGCAACAAAAACTTGTATCCAAGCGTTTGCACGCGTCTATGTTTGCATCATAACAGCGGTCTTGGGTACATATTTTGCAAGCCGCAATTCATTTGCAACGAATAAACAACACCTACTCGGTATAATAATAGTAGAATTTAATAATAATAATAATAATAATAATTATTATTATTATTATTATTATCACTATTATTATTTAATAATAATGAAGGTTTATTAACATTCCACTAGGCGTGCCTCTTCTATACTAAGACCTATATACAATAATCAAGAAAATTGAATCCAGCTATATTAGATACATCTATAAACTTAAATTTCAGAATTACTCAAGTTCAGCTTTCGCAGAGGAAAACTAAAAGCTTTAACATTTTCATAGGGGTTCTTCGGGGTCAGTGGCGTTTTTAATGTCCTTAGGCAAGCTGTTAAAGAAGCGCATTGCTCAGTCCTGAAACGTGCCAGAGAACTGAGGCACTACCAATTGAAGTTCTGACGCGAAGATCTCAAGTTGCCTGTCGGTGTTCGGACGTCTAAGCTACGATAGGATGGCCATTCTCCATGAGGGAAGTGATGATGTCATAAGTTGTTCCACGCAAACAGTACAAAACTCAATCACGAATATCTCCAGAACTATTAGAGCAGTGTTCTTTAAACTTGCCACCAGAAATGTCCATCACAAAAGAAGCAAAATGACACCTGTCGTGCCATTGCCATGGTAACAGTTATGCCGCTGGTCCTGTTTTAATGAAGACTAAAATTCTCAGATTTTACTTTAAACAAGAATCATACACTCCCAACATTCTAATGGGAAGAGTAAGGACAAAATGGGAACCATGTGTGTTCTGAGCAAGACCCTCTGTCCTACTTCAAAGAGTTGCAAATGGGGATATTTAGTTTTTCACAGGAAGAGACTGGAGCCAACAGCGTTGGCATGACAACAACACAGTAGGTGTAATTTTGTTTCTTTTATGATGTACATTTTTGGTGCCAAAATTGGAGAATACTGCTCAAATATTTCCAGAGATATTCTTGATTAAGTATTTTACTGTTTGAGTGGAACAACTTATGACGTCATCACTTTCCTCATTAGCATAATGCAAAAACGCAAGCATCTCTAAAACGAAGAAAGATATTCAAAAAAGGAAAACGCCATTCTTCTGAACTTTGAAAAGCCTTTCAAATAAGCAGCAATCATTTTTTCTTTTCTATTTCACAGGCACTTTAATAGATTGAGAATTCTATGGTATTCAACAGGCAGCCAGCCAAGCATTAGCACACCAGAATGTACTGAGTGTTGAGCAAAATCATAGTTGGACTTGAAGATGTTACGTATAGTTATGGTAGGACTTACTCACTGTTATGAATAGTCATACAATATAGTAATATCTAAAGCTTGATACATGTATGTATAGTCATGGTAGGCATTTCTATCGGTTGTGTATACCCAAGGTAGTTTACATTACCTGTAACGGCCTCTCTGGTAAGAACTGGTCGAGGCCGTTGAGTGTCTACGCGCCAGTGACGAGCCGGAGTCCCTGAACACTTAACTATTTATTCAATCCGACGTCGTTCAAAGCGGTGAAACATCAGTGAGAAATCCTAGCTAGAACATGTCTGATTTAAATACTAAATCGAACAAAACGGGAAGTTCTAAACAAAAAACTCTGACCACGAGGTAACAAACAACGCTCTCTCTGGCTGCGTATCGCCTACGTATCTCATTTGGTGAAAACGAAGAGAACTAGGCTCTAGTGTCCAGTACTACTAATGTCCAACAACAGAAAAGCACAAAGCCGTTGCAAAACAGCGGCTGCAACATGGCTCCCCAAAATGTCAGTAATAACACGACATTTTAAACAATGATAATCTGAAGAATAAAACTATTGCATTCTTAAGCCTACTGTTCTAGGAAATGTGTTTCACGAATCTTTTCTTGTTTGTGTCACTTGACTCTGACTGCTATCTGGAGTTTCGACCAAGAGCACCAATTTGTGGATTGGTCTATCAAGTAGACTGCTGTGACACTTTCTTCTACCTTTGTTGTCCATGTCGCTGCTTGCCATTCGCACTTGAACATTCCTGATGTTGCCATCATCGTTGGGGTACACTTGGTTGACTCTCGCCAGCTTCCATTGGTTCCTGGCGGCATTTTCTTCCTTCACAATCACAATATCTCCGACCTTAAGACTACGTTGGGGAGACTGCCACTTAGGTCTGGGTTGCAAAGTTTGGAGATAATCCCGTCTCCATCTGTCCCAGAATAGGTTGGCCAGAAACTGCACTTGCCGCCAACGTTTTCGACTGTAGACGTCCACGCGAGTGAAGTTTCCTGGGGGTGGAAGGACTACCTTCGGTTTCACGGTCAGCAACTGAATGGGGGAGATTGGTCCTGGACTGTCTGAGCTGGAAAGATCTGCAGTGAGAGGTCGACTGTTAACAATGTTCTACGCTTCTGTGAAGAGGGTCCGCAGTGACTCGTCGTCGAGTTGAGTTCCGAGGTCTTCAAGGAGAGCTGCGAGAACTGAACGCACAGATTTGATCTGTCGCTCCCAAACTCCACCCATATGTGACGCATGAGGAACATTCGTGCAAAATTCTACCCAATCACAGCTCTTCGTTAGGAGAAACTCTTCTTCGTTAGGTCAGAAACTCTTCTTCGTTAGATCAGAAACTTAGGAGAAACTTCTGGTTCATCTCCATCCATGCTTGTGAAAGTTCCTTTTTGGCACCAATAAAGTTTGTCCCACAGTCCGACCTTAGCTGGCGCACACTGCCCCGTCTGTTCAAGAAGCGTCGGAGGGCACAGATGAAACTGTCCGTCTCCATGGTGTTCAACGTCTCGAGGTGCATGGCTCAGGAAGCCATGCACGTGAACAGTAGACCGTATCTCTTAAGGGTCTTCCGTCCTTCCTTTATATACCAAGGACCAAATGCGTCAACTCCGACATAGGTAAAAGGAGGAGCTTCGGACAAGCGATCGACAGGTAAATCGGCCATCTTTTGGGTTCCTGTGGGGCTCCGGAGTCTGCGGCAAGTTACACATTTGGCGATGAGATTTGAGACGGTGGTACGGCCATGAACGATCCAGTATCCACGCTGTCGGATCTCATTCAAGGTCATCATGCGGCCCTGGTGCTGCACTTCTTTGTGGTAGTTGCGTCTCACTAATGTGGTAATGTGACTCTGTTTAGAAAGGATGGCTGGGTGTTTCTCTTTAAACGCAAGTTCTGCGCGCCTTATGCGGCCTCCGATCCTGAGTACGCCATCTTGATCGAGGAAGGGATCGAGTTTGTACAGGGTGCTTGCTTGTTTCATCTTCTGATTTCGGGCTTTGGCAGATGTTCTGTCGACGAATTCTCAACATTGCAGTACTCGCAAAACGCTCAACTCTGCTTGGAAATGATGGTTCTGGACGCTTCTCAGAATTGCGCGTTCCGCTTGGTTGAGATCTTCCACCCGGGGTTTTGTGTGAGGATTCGAAGCTGACGCATCAATGGCTGGTGTGACTGCGTGTTGCGAGAGTTTCTGGTGAAGATGTCTAACGTAAAGAATCGCTAGGGCTACTGCTTTCTTGAGTCTGTACCAAGAAGAGAATCGATCAAATATGGCTGGGTCCAGGTGTTCTTCTGGCTTTAGTTGAGTGCCATAGACAGTCACTTTCTTGAGTTCTGGGTCCTCGTCGTCAACAGGTTCGACCGAAAGGTCTTCATACTTTGGTAACTCAGTTTGCCACAGGAACTCTGGTCCCTGGAGCCAAAGTTGACACTTGAGTAGTTCCTCAGCAGTAGCTGATCGGGAGGTGATATCCGCTGGATTTTCGTGACTCTTGACGTGATGCCAAGATTCTGGTGTTGTTCTGTCTCGTATCTGTTGTACTCGGTTTCCTACGTACACGTGGAAGCGTTTGGCTTCACTGTTGATGTAGCTAATGACCACTGTCGAGTCGCTGTAGTAAACATCTGCATCAATGTGATAGTCTAATTCTTGTATCAGGTTTTGGGCAACATTAACTGAGACAACAGCAGCGGTCAGCTCTAATCTTGGTATAGTCAACAGTTTGATAGGTGATACCCGGGCCTTCCCCATTAGGAATGAGATGTGAACTTCTCCTTTCTCATTGACTAGCCTCAGATAAGACACTTGTCCTAATGCTAGTTCACTGGCGTCGGCAAAGCTATGGATTTCTGTGGACTTGAGTTCTCCGAATCCAGGAGGTTTGAAGCATCGGGGTATTTGCAGTTGTTCCAGGTGGCTCAGATCCTCTCTCCACTTCTCCCACCTTGGACGAATCTCTCCTGGTACTGGGTCGTCCCAATCTTCATTTTTCTTACAAAGTTCGCGGAGTATCAACTTGCCAACGAGAATAACTGGGCTTACGAATCCTAGTGGATCGTAGACGGGTCAATAGCTTGTCCTTGAGAGTAATCCTGAATTGAAAACTATCTGATTCAATACACCAGTAGGTGCCCAGCGATCGCTGTATGGGTAGAGCGTCGTGGCGTAGATCAAGATCTTTGAGGTCCTTTGCGCGATCTTCCGGAGGGACTGCTTCCAGGACTTCCAGGGAATTGCTGGTGAGTTTATGTAGGCGCAGTCCGGCTACTGCACACATGGCCTGGGAATTTTTGATCGGGTTTACGGCATCTTGAGGGGACTTCACTGCCTTCATACCGTCGTCTATATAGAAGTCGTCTTGCAGGAACCGAGATGCAGCCTTGCCATACTTAATCTCTCCCTCCCGTGCAGTCTGTTGGAGGCCAGAATTGGAACAGCCAGGGCTGGATGCTGCTCCAAATAGATGTACATTCATCCGATAGGTGACTATAGGTTCAGAGAGGTGTCCGTTCTCGAACCATAAGAATCTGACAAAGTCTCTATGTTCCTCATTGACCTTGAAGCTGTGGAACATCTGTTCCACATCACGTATGAAGGCAATTTCTTCTTGCCTGAATCTGTTCAGCACACCGATGAGTTTGTTCGTCAAGTCGGGTCCCTGCAAAAGGTGTTTGTTGAGGCTCTCTCCGTTAAAGGTGGCACTGCAGTCAAATACAATCCAGACCTGATCTGGTTTCTTGGGATGGTATATCGGGAAATGCGGTAGGTACCACTTCTTGCCTGGTTCGGTGTCAAGCTGATTCTCCGCAACCTTAGAGGCATGTCCCTTTGAGATGATTTTGTCCATAAATTCAAAGTAATCTTTAAACAACTTGGGTTCCTTCTCAAGCTTTCTCTTAAGAGAATGTAATCGTTTGAGGCACTGGGAGCGGTTATCTGGAAGTGTGGGAGCGGACCCCTCTCTGAAGGGAAGCGGCATTTCCCAATGGCCATCAGCATCCTTGTGTATGCCCTGCTCTAGAGTTTGCAAGAACTTCTTGTCTTCCATCGAATGGACGTTAGTGCCTCCACGACAAGGCCTTCGCTCGTTGTAGTCGAGTTCCATCATCGAGTTCCATCTGTTTACCTTGAAGGTTCCGCCATTCTTTTTTTTTTTTTCTGTGCACACATTGCCAATGATTGTCCATCCCAGGTCATAACGCTCAGCCCACGGTTGGTCATCTTCTCCATTGACAACTTCTCGTATCTTCATGGCTTTTGGAACGTTCCGTCCGATTAGGAGACCAATTTCCACGGCATGGTGCTTTGGAATGTGATCAGCAATTCGTCTCAAGTGGGGCCATTGTCTTGCTGCATGTCTGGTTGGGATGTCTGTCTCGTCTGCGGGGAGATCATCTCTGGTGTATGTGGTGCTGATGGGTATAGTTGTCTGGTGATGATAATCCGACACTTCAAGACCCTTCACCCGGTGACAAGCCACATGATGATCTCTTTCCAACACGGTGGAAATTCGGATATTGACCTCGGTACCCTGTAGACCCAGTCTCTCGGAGACGGACTCTTTCATGAGGACAGCATTGCTCTGATCGTCAACGAGGGCATACGTAAGAACCTCTTTGCCTGGAGTACTCGGATGGCGAAGCCATACCAACACAATCTTGGCGCATGATTTTGAGACTTGGCTCGAACCGCATACTTGTGTGCAGTGTGTTGTAGCACGAGGCTCACTGGGGTGTCTCTCTGGGTCATGTAGAGCGGTAACGTGTCTTTGTCCGCAAGTTGCACATTCTGGTTTGACTTGGTCACATTTCTTGGCCACGTGGTCGCTAGAAGCCAAGCAGTTGAAGCAAATTCTTTGCTCTCTCAGAACGTTCTTTCGTGATTCGAATTCTGCTTTCATGAAGTCGGGGCAGTCGATCAATTTGTGGTCATTCTTCTGGCAGTATTGAGGTCTGGTGTACTGGGTGGACCTTCTCTCCGGGTCTGTCTCATCCCCTAGGGCTGGTTTCTCAAATTCGGGCATGTTTGCTTGGCGAGCAAGAGTCTCTACTGTGTCTGCGAAGACGGTGAAGGGTGGAAAGCTGTTTTCTCCATGCTCTTCCTTATATTTCCACACCACTTTACGCCAGTGATTCTGTGCCCAACCAGGTAATTTGGTTGACAGCTTGATTATTTCTCTGGAACTGTCGAAAACCTTCAAAGCCAAGTATTTTCGCATGGCGGTCGTGACTTGGTTCAGGAAATCGCTGAACTTTAGGAGGTCTCGGGACTGTCCTCTTCCGATCTTTGGCCACTGGGTCAGCTTTTTGTCAAGGCTGGTGGTCAGTACGCTTGGGTTGTCGTATCTATACCTTAGTTCCTTTCGGGCACAAAGGTAGGCAGAATCGGAGTCCTCGTGTAAATCTTGGTAATGTTCGACCATCTTTAATGGCTCCCCATCTAGAAACTGACACAGATAGTGCAATTTAGCTCTGGAATCTATCAAGGTGGAGCCAACCAGAGCATCGAAGGAGGACTCCCATCGCAGAAACTCCAATTCTTCTCCTTTGAAGATCTTGGGGGTGAGCGTGGGTAATTTTTGAAATGAAAGTGCTTCGATAAGAGCCTTGTCGGTGTTTTGGAGATCTTGAGACGTGAGGAGTGGTACTGCGGGTGGTACGACCTCGGAAGACGGTGTGAAGGGAGTTACATTTGGATTCAGGCCTCTTTCGTCTTCGTGGCTGTCAGGCGCCAGGAGGCGATCTAGTGTTTGCTGTTTGTTTCTTGAGGGAGTTGGGGAACGGGATTGAAATGGAAGGAGCCTTCTTCTTCCTGTTCAGCCTTCTCATACACGACCGCTTCAGCTTCCGATTCTGCCAGCTCTTGTTTAATCTTCAACTTTGTCAACTCGGCTTCTTGTTCCGCCATCAAACTTTTGTGTTTGATAATCTCTTCTTGAATTTCCATCTTGCTTCTGAGGGCAGCTGCTTTCGCTTGAGCGTCTAACTTTTTGTTTCTTGCCGGGGAGGAAGAGCCAGACGATCTCTTACTGGTGGCGGTCGATGGAGAGTGTCTAGACAAAACGTCTTCCCTTTCGAGTTTCTGGATCCGATCCAACACCAATTCCTTGGTCCCCTTCCACTGAATTTGCACCGCTTGAAACGCTTCTTGGAGTTTTTGATGTTCTTGGGAATCGACGAGGGTGGCCAGCACGTCGAAGGCTTGTTGATATCCATTAAACAGATCTTCGGTGCGGCTTATTTTGGATTTGAGGTGTTCGGGATCTCTATAATTAAAATGACATTTGCGCAGGTCCTGCAGCTTGTTCAAAAGGGTACGTCTCGCTTGCGTAAGTGCATTCTTCTTAATATCAATGTCATATTCCAAACCTTTGGCGCTCCGAGTTCTGGTTCTTGTGTCTGGTAAGCCACCTTCGGCGCCACGCGTTTCTTTTGCGATCCGTTCCAAACTTTGCCGTTCGCTCGACCCATGATGAGTATTCATGCTGATGATCGATGCTTTCTTTCGTTCCGTTGATGTTTCACTGTAACGGCCTCTCTGGTAAGAACTGGTCGAGGCCGTTGAGTGTCTACGCGCCAGTGACGAGCCGGAGTCCCTGAACACTTAACTATTTATTCAATCCGAAGTCGTTCAAAGCGGTGAAACATCAGTGAGAAATCCTAGCTAGAACATGTCTGATTTAAATACTAAATCTGACCACGAGGTAACAAACAACGCTCTCTCTGGCTACGTATCGCCTACATATCTCATTTGGTGAAAACGAAGAGAACTAGGCGCTAGTGTCCAGTACTACTAATGTCCAACAATAGAAAAGCACAAAGCCGTTGCAAAACAGCGGCTGCAACATTACCTGTTTGGTAAAATCATTGGAGGATCATGCCCCGCCATGGGGTCTTCAATATTTTGTTTTTTTAACACATTCGAGACTGCAGTCTTTTAAGAGAGTTACTTCAACCTTGATGGGGGCAAAAACTCGCAATAACATCCGGGCAATTTGGCACAGCACGTTGAGTTCGGCCATGGTCTTCTCAGCGTTGTTGTACCAGTTATCCGGGAAATTGTTGCAAGCCTTTGCCTCCGTCGAGGTTGCATTAACGTCACTTAAAAGAATGCGCTTGTCCTTGTGTGGTTGCATGTACCTTGACAAGTACAAGTTGGTATTGCCACGTGCACCGACTCCCCGCCGCAAACTGCACTTTTTCAGCGAGGCTGAAACAATCTTGGCGAAGATGAAGTCTGGCAACATGATTTCGGCAACGTGATATACCGTTAGTGTTCCTTCCATGGCTTTTACACTACGGTTATACCCGTATACCGAAAGCTTGCTGTCAGATTTCGTCTCTACCGAGATTGGGCCAGCACCGTTAGAAAGAATGCTGTCTGCGGAGAGGAGTTGTATGCGCGTAGACGGATACCTTAAGTCATCACTGTGGATGTCCAAAGCCTCAAAACTTGCGGTCTCGTCATCGCTGGGTTCAAACTCCGACAAAGCCTGAACGGGAAACAAAGTAATTAGAGTCAATTAAACTTATTTATTATGTGGATGGTTTGGAGAGCGGGTGACACTAAAGGATCGGAATTGTCCGCTTTGTCCCGAAAAATAAAAGACCAAGCTTTTTCGGTCAAGATGGCTGAATACTGGCCTCATTCCCTTTTTACCTCATGGTATGTACTTCATACCATGAGGTATAGTGATGGATGGATTTGTCACTCCATTCCCGTTAGACAATTAATTTATGCATTAAATCTGCATTAAATGTGAATTAAACAGGTTCTCCCCTGTCTCCCCTACTAGGTTTGGTTTTGTCCACAAAGTCGTGCTATTGTTTTACGTTCACATATATGGGGGGAGGGGGTGAGACAAAGCGGCAAACATGTTTACAAAATGGCGTCAGTTGTGTCGAGCTCGACGTAAAGATTGTCAAGGCGGGTTTTCTTTCCTTTTGCTCCATCTTTGATCAAAATACACTAACAGGAAATGTGTTCAAGAATGCTCGAGGGGAAAGAAATGGGTTTTAAAGTCTTAAACGTGACGATGTCTCCAATTTGGACGACGAGTAATCGATCAGTCGTAGCAAGAGTGCACAAAACGAACTATTTGGAATGAACGCTTTATTGTCTGGGGAAAGGACAGCACTTCATGGAATAATTACCACAGACCATGAGGTAGCTCGAAGGAGCCTTTGATTACGTTTTTAGATATAAAATCGTACTTTGCCAATATGCAGCCATCTTGACCTCATATTTGACCAACAACGTATAGAAAACAGTCCTCAGAAAGTACGCGCGCTGATTGGTTAGAAATCGTGTTTCTATAACTCGATAGAAACACAGAACTAGCACGAGCTGTTGACGTAATGATGACGCGAGCAAAGAGAATTTACATTTTGATAATCAAAGCTAACAAGTTGCTTTTCTTTTTTTCGTCGCGGTGTTTTCTAAAAGAAATAGAAAACATGTTCTTCGTGTTTCTATTGAGTTATAGAAACACTCGTGAAAGTTTGGGAGAACTCGAAAAAGCTGTAGAAACACTCGCCTGCGGCTCGTGTTCCCACAGCATTTCTCGTTCTCCCAAACTTTTACTCGTGTTTCTATAACTCGATAGAAACACGGTACATGTTTTCTATTTCTTAAATATACCATGCGGCTCGTTTCGGCAAAACGTATGCGCTATCGCAAAGCAACGACGCAAAATCGATCTTTCACTTATTAAAAATCTCTCTTTCGCAGTAAATGAAATTTTCATATATTCACATTCATTTCTTTCATCCTCTACGGGTATATTACGGACTCACAAATGACCAGCTCCCGGTTGGCTCAATAACTCGGTTGGTTAGGGTGATGCACCGGTATCACACGGTCATGGGTTAATTCGATTCCCGTTTAAGCCTGAATTTTTTCAGGTCTTATCTTTACAACTTCTTATGTTGCTCAAATAACTGCGACAATAGTTCTTTCAAAATGGCAGCACGACAATGCCGGAAGTCACGTAAGTGTAGTCTATTATACAAAACTACCGTAATTTTGGCATCTCCCAAAGAGTGGAGGCACAGTAGTGTAGTGGTTAGCGTGTCGGACTTCCGAGCTGAAGGTTTGGAGTTCGAGCCCCGGTGCTGGGACTGTGTTGTTTCCTTACACAAGAAACTTCAAAACTTTCTGCTGCTTCGCAGAGAATTCCATCATTAATTCTTCAAAGAAAATGTGTTTCGCCATCTCTTAGAGAATTGTCGAGTGGAGGTAATGTGGCGCAAAACAATAAAACACGCTTTTTCTATAACATAGGTTTTTGACCAATCAGAGCGCGCGTAAGAACGTAGCTATATTATAAATTGTTCTAAATACTTGGCTGCAACTCGTTCTCTACCTTCAAAAAAGAGAAACCGACAATGACGGAAGTGATTGGAGATGTGGTGTATTACCTGCTCGTCCGTAGTTTCTTCAGATTGTGCCATTTCAGCAAAAAGCTGCTCGTACAACTCTACGCCGTCGTGTTCACCCCAAAGAAGTCTGGCCAACTGGTTGTGACCCCTAGAGAGGGCCACCTTACAAGGCGTCTCGCCATTCCTGTCTCGTACGTCACGTTTACAGGCACTCTTAAGCAGTATCATATAAAAAGAGTATTGAGGAGAGATCGGTAAGCCCAGGTCGGATTACAAGTGGGTGTGATGGGACTTGGCCAATAACAAAATAACAATAATATTAACAATTAATAACAGCAATAATCAACAATTTGAGTCTATGAGGATAGAGTGCATAGTGGTCGGTTGGATAAAAGCTGGTCCTAAGACTAGTTGTTGTGTTAGGGGTCACTTGTATGCTAGGCTTAACATGTATGGACTTAGCTTTAAAATATAGAGCTGGTTGCAAATTTCATCGTTCCTTGGCTTAGCAACGCAAATGATAAACTCTCATTAATGACAAGAGATCGTACAGTTTTTAGTCATTCTAGCTTCCATGCGTAAACATAATTCATAATAAACAAAAACAAGTCCGCATAGCGTACATGTGTGACTTTCTAAACCACGTGACAGTTTCTCGACTCTCGTGGACAAATAAGTAAATAAATAATTAAGCCACACAAAAACGCACCGAGTATAATATCCAGTCATATCAGCACGTGGTAATTTCCAATCCCTACAACTTTTCGTCGATAAATAAAATGTGGGTTCGCTCGTCGGAGTATTTGCTAACACTTGGAAAATAGTGCAGCCGGTAAAGTGCAGTGATCACACCATGGTATTATCGTGAGCACGGCTTGACCAATCAGTATGTGAGTATATTTGTGATTTCTATAACAGATAATAAGATATAAAAGAGATAATAGAGAAAGCGTCCTTGAAAAAACATACCACATTTATCAATATCTTTGCAATTTTAACTGAACCGTTAGCAGCGGCCAAGTGTAAGGGCATGTCGCCATCTGATGTCGACACGTTAACGATGTTTGGGGAACGAACCAGTAGCCTCTTTACTAAACTGAATTGACAGAGAAATTCTAGGTTAAAGTTTGCCTTCGCAGCTGCAGAAGACAGAGAATTTCGCCCCGAGCGCTATTCGCCTTGGGGCAACTTTTCGGAAACAAAATACTATAGCAGAAATATATAGATTTAGAAAACAGCCCTAAGAAAATACGTGCGCTGCTTGGTTAGAATTTATGTTTCTATTAAACAATTAGATTATTCGCTCTCGATTTCTATCGCACAGAAATCGAGACAAATAATCTAATTGTTTCATTATAAATCTACTTGTCGTTGAGAACTTCGTCTTTTCTGGAACAGCCTCGATCAGCAAACTGTCTAAATCTTCTTCACGCCACTTCTAAAACGTGAAGAAGCGGCCGCCATTTTGTTAGCAAGGGCACACTTACGCTACTAACTATCTATCACAGAATAGATAGTGGGTAGCGTAGCCAATGAGAGCGCGGCATAGAACTCTAGTAGATTTATACTAAAACTCGATAGAAACACAGAACTAGCACAAGCTGTTGACGTAATGATGTCGGGACCAAAAAGAATTTACATTTTGGTCATCAAAGTTAACAAGTTGTTTTCCTTTTCTTCGTCGCGGTGTTTTCTAAAAGAAATAGGAAACATGTGTCTCCGTGTTTCTATCGAGTTATAGAAACAATCTTGAAAGTTTGGAAGAACTCGAAAAAGCTTTGGAAACATGAGCCGCAGCATTTCTCGTTCTCCCAAACTTCCACTGGTGTTTCAATAACTCGATAGAAACACGGAGAATGTTTTCTATTTCTCGAGTAACTAAACGGAACAACAACCTCATGAGATTAGCTATTACTAAGATACATGGAAACGAAACACAAACTATAACTTGTAAAATAAGGAAGGATTAAGACAACACATTTAAATTTGCGCTTACGATATCAATATCACTCTAAAGAAGTATCCAGCACTCCTTTTTGACCGATCAGAATTTACCGATCAGACTTTCCAGCATAAATACAAGTAATGTAAATGATGATAATAGGACTGAGTCCAGTTCAGGGAGCTATCTAGCGAGTGATGTGATACATGTGCGGGATGTATAATGAATACATGCGATGGACTTGAATCCCGCCTACGGACTTCACGGCAGAGTGCGCCCCTGCTTTTCTTATCATCGTCACCGTCATCGTCTTCGCTTTCGTCTTCGCATTCGTCTTTGTCACTGTCATTCTCATAGTGAATTGTCGTTGTCATCGTCATGTTATTGTCATTGTCACTGCCATTGTCATTGTCACTGTCACAGTCATCATCATTGTCATATTCATTATCATAGTCATCGTCATAGTCATTGTCGTTGTCGTTGTCATTATCGTTATCATTATCGTTATCATTATCATTGTCATAGACATAGTCATAGTCATTGCCGATGTCATTGCCACTGTCGTTGTCATTGTTATTTTCATTCTTACTTTCACTCTCTTTCTTCATTCTCATCCTTACGGGCTTTGTCATTGTCACTATCTTGATCATTCCAGCATTTTTATTTCTAAGTAACTACCACAATCATCACTTTTTAATTGCAAAATACTGTTCCGCTAATCGAAAATTGGCTTCATACATACTGTGCGAGACGTCTGTGAATGGCTTGGTGAAAGTTGTTGAGTCCATCATCGTTCCGTAATTGAGGATCATACTTCTCAGAATTCGTCATTTCAGCTGCTAGCTTCCCTTTGCGGAGATCGATTGCGAGTTCCGTTGGCGTGATACCACGACCATCCTGGTAGATAAATTACAAAGAGCCCGCTGTGTTGCAATGTTACATTCCTAGAATTTCACTCAACTAATCAGGGCCTGCCGTTGGTTGATTCTTGGTCACGTGGTCATGACCAAATTCAAATGCATCCCGACCGTAACACAATTCAGCAATTGTACTCTGCTCGGGATAAAACAGCACGTGATCAGAGCATGGAGCCGAATGACGTGATAGGAGGCGGGAAAAACAATGCAAATTTTCTTAAAGTACCCACATTGCGTTTATTTAGAACGAACCTGGTTTAAGAATCGGATCAATGTCAGTATCTGGTCAGGGTTGGCGCAGTGGTGAGAGCGCTCGCCTTCCACCGATGTGGCCCGGGTTCGATTCCCGGCCCCGGCGTCATATGTGGGCTGAGTTTGTTGGTTCTCTACTCTGCTCCGAGAGGTTTTTCTCCGGGTACTCCGGTTTTCCCCTCTTCACAAAGACCAACATTTGACTTGATTTGAATGATTTAATTTAATTTGCATATTGAAAAATAAAGAGCCACTATGTGGAAATGTTTTCAATAAAGATCATTATTATTATTATTATTATTATTATTATTATTATTATTATTATTATTATTATTATTAACTGTGCACCCTCCCCTCCCTAACCCAACAACTTATAATCAGTTAAACGTTAGTGCTAATGTTGGGTTTAGGGAGGGGTAGGTGCACAACTGCTTCGGATACTGACATTGATCCAAAGAATCTAATGAGTTAAAGAAAGAAAGAATTCCTAAATTGCCTAATAGAACGAGGATGCCCGCGAGACCTTGTTCACGAGGTCTTAGCCAAAGTACGACAGTTCTCATTGCGTATCACACCGTTTTGCATAATAGAACAAAAGCACAAAAGAAGATTTCTACTTTTGTTACAGCTGTCATTCCTGCGACTCTAAACCTGGCACCTTATTTCGGGCACGCGCAAATGGATCCCTATCCTCTCATTGCCGCATAAGGGGAGAACAAGTCTCTCAGAGACCTTCTAGATAGAGTAAAAATTCCGGATCAATATCAGTTTCTGGACAACTGTGCACCTACCCCTCCCCTAATCCAACAAGTTATAATGAGTTAAAAAGTTAGCGTTAATGTTGGTTAAGGGGAGGGGTAGGTGCACGGTTGCCCAGAAACTGATATTGATCCAAAATTCCTTACCATCTAATACTAATATGCGATAAGGGTCAAGTGATAATATTACGACATTATGGCTTGTCGTTCTTCTTGCATTCTTACTGAGCTCGACATCGTCTCCGTTAAGAAAAACGCTAAGAAAGAAGCCGGCCAACATGCAGCCAACGTGACCGAACAATAACGCCTGATTATACCTTAATGTTGACATTGCAATTGCGTTGGATCAGTTCCTGACCGGCGGCGGAGTTGTGAAAATAGACTGAAAAGTGCATAGGCGCGCATTCATTCGTTGCCGTTGACGACAGGACATCAGGGTCTGCTCCATTATCCAACAAAAGGCCAACTGTCGCACCTGTTTTGTCGCTGCGTAAAAAAAGAAACATGAAAGCAGATTCATCGTGCTGAAATGAACCGGGAATTCGCCTCGTTATGTGAAGTGTTTCACAAACAACTTACCCAACATCGTTCTAATTAGTAATAATTTAACTTAATTCTAAATTCTAATCTAATCTCCTAGGGTAGGGAATCCATTATTACTAAGCTAATTCAGGCTATCAGAAATGACACGGGGCACAAGTTATACAAGCTCTTACCGCCTCGAAATAACTGCACGATCAATCTCAGGCAAAAGAGAAGGTTTCATGCTCCGCAAGCAAAAACAAAAAAACTCAAGAAAACCTTCATGTATAGCAACTGTATGTAATATTTGGAGAGCTTTTTAGATTTATATAGTTTTTTTTTATTTTTATAGTTTTTTAGCAGTTTATGAGTAGGAAATTCTTGGAGTGCATACATGTATAAATTTTACAAATTATCTATTCCTGTACAGTATTCCTAACTAGTAGTGAGGCTATAGCTTCTTTAATCAAGTCACATATTTTGTAAAGATTAATTTAATTCAACCTTGGGCTGCAATTTTAGTCTAAATAAACCATCTATCTATCCATCTATTTATCTATCTACCTATTTAACTATCTATTTAACTATCTATTTAACTATCTATTTATCTATCTATTTAGATATCTATTTAGATATCTATTTAGATATCTATTTATCTATCTATCTATTTATCTATCCATCTATTTATCTATCTATCTATCTATCTATTTATCTATCTATCTATCTATTTATCTATCTATCTATTTATCTATCTATCTATCTATCTATTTATCTATCTATCTATTTATCTATCTATCTATTTATTTATCTCTCTATCTATCTATTTATTTATCTATCTATCTATCTATGTATCTATCTATCTATCAATCAAGAATCATCAAACTTACAACAATTCCAGCAGTATTTGGGGGAGAAACTGTATTTCTTTACATAGAATTTGGTGGTATAGCCAGTGGCAGAAAATCGATAAAGGCGATAACGGTGGTGGCAAATCGATAATGCCGAAGTTTTTGTTGAAGCAGATTTCCGAGAACTTTCAAAGAACTTACTAGAATTGACTAGAACATTCTCAACTACTTGTGTTGATTGAAATAATCACAGATAACCCTAAAAGTCGGCATTAACCACAGTTTCGCTTGCCAAGTTACCGATAAAATACCCCTTTCGGTCACGGTAAAATTCTAGAAAACCGCTAACGAAGTCTCTCGACTTGAACACGCTAAGATAGAAAGGTCTAGGGAACTGTGGCGACTGAGAAATCTATTACATCTATGGTTCTTTTAATAACTCTAGCTTCCCTTTTTGAATACTTTAGTTTTGGCTTCAATAGTCAGAAACCCACGGAAACGTTGCTGACGTTGTGCCAGCGTTGCCAAACAGTTTCGTAGACGCAGGTGACAGCGACTTCTTGTTTTGCTTATTGTTTGTAGTAATTTGCCGTCACGTTCTCCTATAATAAGACTTGTACTTTACATTGCCACAGCTGTGATTGGCCTCAAAACCTCTCGTTTTGAATGGTCTTTCTTGTTTATGACCTTTAACATTCACTCGTTCAAGGATAATTGCTTACTCTATCTCTGAACTCTGAACACGTACGATTGTTTCCAAACAGTCGCGGTTTTGGGTATTAACCTTCCGCGGGAACAAAATCTGTTCAAGTGCCAATCACAGTTAAGCAAAAGAGTATGTGCGCGGATAAATCCAAGTGATTATATACCTCTTATTAATCGAGTTCGAGGTCCGTACTGTAAAATACGGACCGAGTTTTTTCCCGTCGATTTATGGCCCAAGCGCGAAGCGCTTGGGCCATAAATCGACGGGAAAAAACGAGGATCCGTATTTTACAGTACGGACCGAGAAAACGAGGTTAATAAGATGTTTATTATATCTCTGGAGTCATTTTGGCGACCAAAACAAACTTTAGCGGGCCGTACAGTGAAGTACGGCCCGCTAAATTGACCAATCACAGCGCGCGTACTAACTGAGAGATATAATAAAAAGCCGTATCGAAGGAGTTGGTAGCAGGTGCGGCTTAAGGCAGGACGACTTAGAAGAATATGGCAGAACGTGCTGGTCTGACATCAGCCCTTGCACCAGAAGTGTTGAGTCGCAGCCAACGAGTTCCCCTTAAACTAAGGCCTCCAGCAAAATCTGTCCTTATCGATTTGTCATCACTCGGTAGAGCACTTAACTATATTAAAAACACAATAGACCTTATTCGCTAGTACATTTTGTTTTCCCAGCACACATCATGTGATGATACTCAGGAGATTTGATCCTTTGTCTTGTTCATTAAAAAGAGTGCATGCAAGCATGAACATGTCTGCCTGCACTCTGTACAAGCGAATACGGCCTATTGCATGGTGGCTCGGAGATACGAGATTTCTCTTTATTATATAGATAATGATGAAATACCAGGATTTTTCCTTTTACTAAAAAAACATATCTTCATCGCGCGCAGTGAAGATATCATTTTTATCTTTCACGTGAGAGGATATTGGTGTCGCCATGGTTACCAATATGGTTAGCCAATTACAAGAGAGCTTCCCGCTCAGACGCGCGGCCGGTTTTTTTGAAATTTCATTCAAAACATGGCTTCGAGGTGCGAAGGAGGTACGGTTACCAGTGACTCTCTCGATGAGCTGCCAAAATTTCACCGATGTTTTTTTCGAGCTGGTACAACATCCAGGAAGATTTGCCGAAGTTGTTTTATGTGGAAATTTCACCAGTATCTATAAATATTTTCAACACTCGAAGAGAAATTTCGTATCTCCGCGTGGCCATGTAATATCCTCTATTTCTGTTCCTCAAAAATTCTAAGAGAAAATTCATATCTTCGCGCGGCCATATAGTACCGTCTATTTCTCTTCTTCGCAAAATTGCTACACAATTGTTTCAAAGTCAACCCAAGTTTGATTCAATCTCGAACACTATTTGGCGAAATGATTATAACGCCAGGTAAGAGAGGCAAATTTCATTCCTTTAAAAGGAGATACATAGATAGCTTTAATACTCACATTACAGCCTCCAAAGGGTGAATTGCATAAATAAACAAAAAAATGTATAATTGCTGCGGAGCGAGCGCAGCGACCGAAACAGTAATTCATAATAAAAATTCAAAAGAAAGGTAGGCTTTGCCGTAGTTTCTAGCCTCGCTTTCAGTGAACCACGAAGCTTTGCACTGTGGTAGAGCCTCGTTTTCAGCGGACCACAATGATGTGCGCTGCGGAAGAGCCTCGCTTTCAGCGGTCCAGAATGCACTGCGCTTTGGTAGAGCCTCGATTTAAAATAAAAACATGAAGAAAGAAGGCCTGCACTATCATTTTCGTTTTCGAGTTTCGTCAAAGCTAGTTATCAGAATCTAATCAAATTTGGATTGACAACAGTGTTATCGAGAAAGATTGACTTAGAACGTATCATATGTACACTGTTAAACCGTGCGAGTCAAAATGATGAGCTTGAAACGGCGCTCTGCGGTTCGTTGGTGTATATATTTTGATGGCTGTTGCCTTGCAGGGGACACTTGATTCACGGTCTGGCGCTGTGTCGCGCCATACCGTGTCAGAGATCAACAAACTCTTGCAGCATAATGCACCATAGTATTCAACGCTAGCAGTTCGAGATGTCACGTTTGTAGGTATTAAATATCTTGGCTTCTCAATTATGAGATTCAACACCAACAAGCACATATGTCATTTATTTCCGATTGCACTGTCTTTTTCATGCTAAGAAAGCGAGCCATTCCTCCGAGGCAATACCGTCACAGTGGTAGAATTGAATTTCCTACAACGATCGCGGTCATAGATTTCTGCAGCACTTTCATAGCCCTGGCTACACTAGAACCTAAAACTAACCATTATAACTCTAAATATGATAACAAAATAACCACTAACTCAGAAATCTTATATAATTAACTCACTATGTACAATAAACATTTCAGATGGCAACCGTAAAAGTTTCAACAAGAGAAAATGAGGAAAGAGAACATAACCCCGTCTTATACGATAAGGGGATAGAATCTATTATTAGCGCGAAATACTATTTATATCTCATTCCATGGCAGCGCGGTCTCCACATGGCGCATTGAAATTACAACCACGAGATAAGAAGGACATCAGCCATTGGTCAGTTAAAATAGTTTCCAGATCTAAAAAATACATTCTGTCCCCTTATCATAGTAAGAGAACCCAGTATGGAAGATACTTTCTCTTACCTCATTTTCTCTTGGTTTCAATAAAGCTTCGTGCAAGAGTTCTACCCCTTTGACATAGAATGAACTCCTATGAGCCTATGAACTCCTCATAGGAGTTCACAGGCTCGCTTTAGGGCGGCTTCAACGGTCATATGTTCACCACCTTCATCATATGAAACGTCCCTCAAATCCAGCTCCATGAAACGGTCTCCGCACAACTTCCAAGAAACGATGTCACACTCTAAAACATTTCTTTATTTTGTTGGACGTATAGTGCGCGTCTTAGGTTGAGTTTGGCGAACAAATCGACCAGAACAGCGCTCGTGTTCTTGTCATTTTTGAATTAACAGACTCTACAAAATGATGCTTACCAAAGGGAAGAAAATAGTAAATAAAAAATAACTAATAAATACATACCTTGCTACGGCAATGTGTAATGGAGTTAGGCCGTTCTCATCCTGTGTAAGGAAGAGTGTTTAGAGTAAAGAAGAAGGTGTGTCACCAGAGTTCGAGACTAACGGTAGCCAAGTAGCCACATGCTAGCAAAATATCAGTTTTGGTTTGTGGATTTTACTCTTTCACTAGCCATTTGGGCTGGTAAAAATCGTGAAGCACTCTAATATTGGACGGAAAACGTCGAAGTTATTTTTATTTTACACCGTTCATATCCCCACTTTTATCGTAGGATTTTCGAGACTCGTACGCTTCGATTGAACATGCAGACGCCATGTTGATTTTTTTCAGCGACCGCAACCTGGGGATAGTCTCTAAATTACCGAGGGGGGAAGGACCTTAATATAGGCTGACTAGGCCCCGCTTAGTAGTTTATACACTCTGCCCAGATTGCCTTCGCGCAAACAAACCAAGATGGCGGCTGTTCAATCGAAGCGTACTAGTCTTGAAAATTCTACGGAAAAATAGGGGACTGTGAAAAGTGTAAAGTTATTTCAGATAAATAAGGACACTCGAGAGAGGACCAACGAGTAAATACGGAGACTTTGTGCGGTTTTCACAAAATTAACTGCTTTGAAAACGACTGGTTGAAAAATCTGTATAGGGCTACGGGTCAATATCCCACGAGGCGCAGCTGAATGGGCTATTGACCCGTGGCCCTTGAAGGCAAAGGGTTTAATTGTTTTAGTATCACCCAACTAGTCGGACAGAAAAGGCAATAACAAAGTTGACAGTTGAAGAAATATTTATTTGGGAATGAAACGAAAGAAAGCGTCACGAATTCGCTACTCGAGGACTATTACTAATAGTCCTCTAGTAGCGTAGCCAATCAGATTGCGGCATTTGCATTAGTCCACTAGTTGGGTGATGCTAAATATGCTTAGCCTATACCAGACCAAGTGCGGTTGAGCTTTTTGCTACCCCATAATACACTAAACACGCACACTCTCTCCCTCCCTCTCTCCCAATCCTACACTAGGTATTCAAAGGAACCGATAAACTCTTGTCCATAGACCTCTTTCATAATGGCGGCCAAACAAAAAATTATTTTGTTTCCATGGTAATGAGCCTAACTGGCCTCGCTAGGATGTGCAAAATTCAATAAAATTTTTCTTCCAAAATGAGTGTAGTGGGTCTAATTAACATAGATACAAAAATACAATAAATCCACCGCAATTTATGAAAGTGATCTACAGTAGATTCATCCCGGTTCCTTTGACGCATCATGATCTGTGTGATCTCGTATCAAAAATCGAGACCTGGAGCATACCATAGGTACGCATCCCAAACATGTTATAAAACCATGATTTTACCATTTACACGGGAAAACCGGTCAGTGTATGGTTAAAGCAAGTGATAAACGCAATTAGAATTTGGGAATTTCTGTTCGGGATTGTCGTTTGCTATGTGCAAAACCCATTTTTGTCTTCACGGCGAATCTAGACCTGATATCAAAAGGTAATAGAGATGATTTCAAAAGAAATGGAACATGAACTTTAGTTGGGAACATTCCAATCGGTAAACACGACTACCGTTTCAGACGTTCTGTTGCTGTCAGAAAATTTCCACCGGAAGGTCCTCGAAATTCGTGATCCAATTACCTCCCAACTTTCTAGATTGAGCTTTTTGTAAATGGTTAACAACCCAAGTGCCCAGGTTTAGCAGGACCACTAAAAAGAACCGAGACATACCATTGCCGTAATCTTTGCTTTCCACTCTAAGAGTAGTCTCAAAATTTCGACGAAAGCAGACAAACAAGCATGGTAAACAAGGGAATAACCGTGATATGAGCGATTGATCTGAAGAAAAATCAAAACAAACAACATTACAAATAATATGCAAGTGGTCCAACAAGGCAACCACAGAACTTCTTGTAAAGTTAATGGAAACTTCACACTTTCGTCTGAGGCGTATGGTTTACAAATTCAACCGTTAGGGGGTCTGCCCCTGAAAAGTGTGCTTTTTTCCAGTTTTCCAAACAGCTTTTCCTCGTACAATAATATTTACTTTTTCGTAAGTGACTTAGGTATAAAATATGTAAACAAATCAATGAGGTTTTTTTCAGCGGCCCATCCACTAAGTGGCCATTCGTTCACTGTTTCTTAATCGAACTGAAATTTGAAAGTATTGACTTTTTTAAGAGGCAGGAACACCGAAGAATCCGAGCAAAAATCTGCTGGTGTTGCTTCGTACATAGCTAAGATTCTGAAATCCACTCCAAGGCAAGATATAAAATTTGAATTAGGTTTAGTGTTCTTCCTCCTAAGCTACCAAGACTGATTATCAAGTTCCATACTGACCTTCAGTATCTTTTTTTTTCTAATAATTATTTAGTCAATGTTAGTTTGACTTCTAGATTATTAATAATTTGATGCTTATAGTCTCTCTCTTTCCCTCTTTTTTATTATATTCTATTGTTAAATTACAGGTGGTAGTGGCCAACTTGAAAGCCTTGTCCTACTTTGGCCACTACACACTCTAATCTCCTTACTGTCCTCTTTTTCTTAAATCTTGTATTAGTTAACTTTTTCTTCCTTATATTTTCACTGATTAATGTAATACAGCGTTTGCACATGACGTCACGGCAGCCATGTTGGTGTCCCCAAACAAAGAAAAGGCGGCCATGTTGGTGTCCCAAACTGATCCCCCAGGAATTTAATTCTATTCTTATGCAAACATCTTTTGTTTCCGTTAAAAACGTGGCCGCTGACGTGAGTGGATAGGCTCCATTAATGAGTGTAAAAAACAAAGTTAAAGTTAAACCCGCCGGGAGTGAAATCCAGGTGAAAAAGTCGGGAGGTGAGTGCTCAACATCATAATTGTTAGAATTAGAGTACAAAAATGCATTGTTGCTTAGCAAAGATATCCATTTGAAGCTCTGCGAGGGGACCATCTCTGGAATAAGAAAAAGTGGTCGTAACTAAGCGACCATAGGATGAAAAACAGGGAGTGGCCACTTACGAGAGCTTCAATCTAATTAACCAAAAGCTGGCGCAATATAAAAACACGTACGGAAATAGTCTAGTAGCTGTATTATTTAAATCCATTTTATTTTTGCCTGTTAGGGGTGAGGTTTGCAAATGCACAGCTAACTTATCCGCAAAGGCTGACAGCTTATTGCAAGTGCTGCGTCACGTGAATCAGACTCTTTGAGTGGTCGCTTACGAGAACTTAAGAAGAAAGGAAAAGTCCAGTTATAGATTCTTAAAAGTGGTCGCGGTCGCGTATGGAAGCGGTCGCTCACGAGAGTTTTTCAGCACAGAGTTTAAGTGGCAATTCAAAGGGGATTTCACAAGGTGGTCGTAACTAGTGCTGGTCATTTACAAGAGTGGTCGCAAGGAAGGCTTCGACGGTATAACCAAATTGCAGACCGAACTGGTGGCATTCATTCGTGACAATTCCCTTGTCCTATTGTACGCTAAATAAATTATACCTCCGTCGTTCTACCTACCGCGTGTGGATACTTTACTAAAATCGCTTCAACTTCCGGTAAATTGGCCGTGAGAACTGCTAAAACAAGTGCCTCGATCACCTCTTTGGGTATCTCTGTAAAAAATTAAAGTAGTTTATATTTACAAGAGGAAAAAAAAAAACAAGCGTAAAGAACGCTATAACTCTCGACGGTGTTAGCTGTATGATGGTAACACTGATTTGCATTTGTCGGATTTAATTTCTTCATTCACTCCGAAACATTCAACCAATGGCTGCGGTCACAATGACGCCACGAACTATAGTCAAGACAGAGATAATTAACAATTAGATTATTCGCTCTCGATTTCTATGGAGTGATAGCTGATGAGGCCGAAGGCCTAATCAACTATTATCTCAAAGAAATCGAGAGCGAATAATCTAATTGTTTTAGTAAAAATCATAAACAAATCATGTGTCAGTGAAAAAAAAAAACACCAAAATACTCAATCGTCCTGCGAAACTTCGCTAAAAGCGCCCATACGTCGCCATTTTGACAACGATCTTCAACCAAGTGCTGTCTAACGGCAGATAGTCTGCATTAGCTCAGCCAATCAGATTGCAGCATTTGCATTAGTATACTGGTAGATTTTTACTAACTACAGTAAGCTGTTCTTGTAATGTGATCACGTCTTTTTGCGCTTCGGTGATCCAAAACATAACTACCTAAAGTTATAGCCAAGTAAGATGCATGGCTTAAATCTTAGTTTACAAACCACTCAGAATGCGGTCTTGAACTTTCCTTTTTCAGGAAACACCAACGTGCCATGATCACCCGTGACCGAACACCGTACCTCCAGATACGAGGTTTAATCCCACGGTATTAGAGAGTGGTCACTTAACGAATGTTTGGGATGTGCCCCCGGGAATTTGGAACTTCTAGCCTAAACTAGAACTAGTTCAACTGAATTTTGGTACACACTATCCTGGACCATAAATTCCCCAAATCTCCTGCCATATCAAGAAATGTTTCCAATGAGAGCCATCTCGCGACGCTTTTTTGCTATCAAACTGAGTTGCATGTAAATTTAACTGCTGATCTCATATTTTCGAATTACAATTCTCGGTTTCCCTAGTCTGGAAAAAATCTTAAACGAATTGACCAGTTTCCTGGAAAATGATACCCTATTCTAGATTCAAACTCTCTGACTTCTATTCCATATCCAAGATTTAACTGCTTGAAGGCCGTATCCTTCACAGCGGCAGATACTTATACAGCCCATATATGGTAGTGCTTCCCCGGAAGTCCAACGCGTTATTAACTACACTGCCATACTTCATTCTAACGTAGCTTTGGGAAAGCGCGCGCTATGATTGGCTAATACGGGTGATCCATTTGTCGATTGTTTGCATGATGACGTCAGATTGTTAACTTCTATATAAAATGTGAAGTCTCTTATAAAAGAAATGGTAAACGCAGCAACTGTGCAACCATCGAGTTGTGGACGCAATTGGGAGGTTTACTAAGCACTCAATCATCATTTCCTCTCCACAACACGACTTGATGACAGGGATCTACCAACCTGTGTGATCCCCGATTCTTCCTTTGACTTCTTGTCTGCATAAAGCCTCCAGTCCGGGTTCTATTTCATCACTTTCACTCTCATTATTTTCAGTACACTCCTGTATTGGAGGATGTGATACGTAATGTTAAAAAATTACTCTCCAAAATCGAGGATAACAGTGGCAGATTAATTATTTACCAAGCTACGCACCAGCGCAATAACTATTCTTAAAGCAACTATTCAGCTTAGATTAGCTTAGGCCTAAGATAAAAGTCGCATTTCACATGTACATTTTCTGGAAACTGGGTTTGTGTGAATATGAAATACCACGTTATCACAGGCCTTAGCTTAGAGGCTTCCGCGTCATGCGACGCATAAGGCAGTCACACTGCTCCAGTCAGGAGCGTAGCTGGGGGGAGAGTCCTGGGGTGCCCGTGACCCCCCCCCCCCCTTGGTAGGCCTTCTCTTGAGCAAACAACCTACAATATTCAGGTGTCTAGAAGCTATTTTGAGGGCTTGTCCTGCCTACTATACTCTCAATGCTCATCCCAAAACTGTAACATTGAGTAAACCATGCACGGCGTGGAGGTCGACATAACAAATTCTGGTGAGTAGCCTCTGTGACCCCCCCTTTGAAAAATCCTGGCTACGCTCCTGGCTCCAGTGAGCCTAGTCAGTAGTCAGCCTGATTGCATCGCTCCATTTAGCGCGATTATAGAGAATAATTGTTCTAGTATATAGTAATAAAGCAATCTCAATTTCACCCTCGTAAGCGAGATTAGACATCGGGCATTTTTGTATGGCAATACTCCATGTTTTACTGCCTACAGTGTTTACAGGTGACTCAGATCATGAGAAACTGTGACGGTCCCTGATATCTCTTATGCGTTATTAATGAGTTTGAGAAGGCTCTATAACAAGGAAACAGTCCAAGTGTTGCTCCCAAGAACTTACCAGATGCGTGTAACACAGAAAGAACACTTTATAGATCTTGCGAGTTCCTGGTCCATCAGCATGGCACAACAATCACAGACTTCCCTTCATTACTCAAACTTATTATATGGTTACAATAGTACGCGCGCTCTGATTGGCTGCTGAGCGGGCAAGATTTTTTTTGTAATGACCGAGCATTGCGAAAATTTTTCAAACATTAATATCAACAAAAGTTGTCTCATTTTCAAAGAAATTGTTTTTTCTATCACTTCTTGTTTCGATCGCACGGTCATGTGTGTTTCGGTTCAGTGAACATAACCTTGAATGACCTCTTGCGCACGCAAGCGGATATAGAAAAACCCTTCCGTTTTTCTTTTTCCAGTGCTAAAAAGACCATGTAATAAATACCTTATTAACCTCGTCCGTTCGGTCCTTACAAGGAAATCTCAGACCTCCGCCTTGACTGTAACAGTAGCGGGATAGAACAGTAGCGGATTGTGACGGTGATCGTGGTACGGTAGCGACTGATACTGAATCTACTACTCACCCAAAGTGGATGTAATTGTATTACGTGCTTCTGCTTAGGGCGTCGGCAAGAGGCGGACTTGGTGGTAAGATAAGCGTGAAACTACTAATTCCCTAGCTAATGCGTTCTCATCACTTCGTGTTAAACACGCTTTACTACATTATAGTCGTTTATACTCATTACAACTAGTGACAGAGATAGAGAGGGAGGATACAAGTCACACCAACTGGAGGGTAATACATTCGCGTCCCATATACACCAAACATTTAAAGCATTGTAACTCTTCTGCTTTTCAAGATATCTTGCTGAAAATATTCATGTAAGCAAAGCATCAGGTAAGAAACATCGTGTAGAAGTATAAGGTTTTTTTCTGTAAACGTTTTCGTGTAATTATCGATTGAAAACTCAAACAGGTCTGGAAGAACGGCTCCAAAATTTTGGACATGAATGTATTACCAACTGGAGAGCCTTGCCCAAGGCAGGACGAGGTGGACAAGTATTATCGATGGCTCGTGCTCTGTCCAGGGGTAAAAGGCTCAAACAAAGCAAGCAAGCAAGCAAGAATAACTAGAAAATACTTAAGTACAGTTAAAAATGAGACGAGGCGTTTCAAAACTAACAAAGCATACTAGACAAAACGAAGTATTTCTTCATTATTATTGTTACCTTTGACTCCTCAGTGTCTCCGTTTTTGGGATTCCTTTCTTCGTTCTGCAACGTACCCTGGGTACTTTCCAGTTGCTGTTGCTTAATGTCGGCTTTGTTACCTCGCTTTGATCGTTCATTAAATAAAGTAAGGAGGTCCGGATTTCTGAATGCATCAACCATGTCCTTTGCGGACCGCCCCTCATAGTTTGCAATGCGTAAATCCAGTGACTTCTAAAAGATTGATAAGACATCAATTAGTACATTTAATAGGACTCCATGCTGTCCAATTAAGAAAATATTGGATGAGAAAATTCAGAGGAACACCAAAATTGGACAAGGCCGCAGGCCGAGTCCAATTTGGTGTTCCAAGGAATTTTCGAATCCAACATTTTCTTTATTGGACAAGAACGGAGTCCTGTTATTTGTTAATTATATAGCTACCTCTAAATCCAATATTGGCAACTGTCCAATTTCTCTTAAATTGGATAGGTGTCCAATTTAAGAAAAATTTGACAGTTGCCAATATTGGATTTAGAGGTAGTTGTATAATTAATAAATAAAGAGGGAAGTCGGAGCTTACGCAATTATGTGTCCAGTTATTGTTGGCCTTGGCGACGCGGACCGGTTAGCTCAGTTGGTTGAGCACTGGACTATCGTGCGGGAGGTCGCGGGTTCGAACCTCGGCCGAATCATCACTCAGGATTTTTCAATTACTTAGGAGAAAGTGCTGCCTTTGCAATGACATCTGTGAATGGCTAGACTTTCTAGTATTCTCGGATAAGGACGATAAGCCGCAGGTCCCGTCTCACAACCCTTGTTCATAATAACATTGTGGGACGTTAAAGAACCCACACACTGTTCGCGAAGAGTAGGAGATGTGGAACCCGGTGTTGTAGTATGGCCTTTGTGAATGTAATTTGACACTTACGTATAATGAACGAGCTCTTACAGCTCCTCGGCGTTATGTGTATAAATATTGAATATTAAATATTAAATTACGTGTATAAATTGATTGATTGATTGATTGAATAGAGGTCTAAATTCGCCTGTTCTGAGGGACTAATTGAGCTGGGTTAAAATTTCTCTGGACTGGTAGCTTGCCGCTTTCTTAAGGTTTAGAAGAGGGCGGATTATTTAAACGGTGTCCAACTGAAGAAAGGGTTTAACCCATTTTCAGTGAGCAGGTATTGAATACTTTTTCTGTTCTGATATGAACGAGATTGAAAGGCTAAGTTGGAGCAGAACAAATTCTATTTAGACAACGGGTTTGTTTAACTCGATCAAAAACTCGTTTAAATAACTGGCCTAAAAGGTTTATTCGACAGGCAGCGTCAGATTCCCATAACCTGAAGCAAAGTACCCTCATAGACCTAGTTATTAAAAGAACCTTTTGGCGCCAACTTGGTTGCCACTAGCCAATCAGTGTTTGACATTCCGCTTGTCCATAGAGAACAATGGAAGCAACACAATGCATAAATTATGGAAACCACTGTTAAATAACTAGGTGTCTGAAAATGCTCACTTACGGATAGAGCTTTGTTGTTTGCTCAGTTTAATGGGCTGCTGACAGTGAAAGAACATTGCATGCATGCATGCAATAAGGCTGTTACAAAGAGGATCTGGCTGAAGCAATATCTAATAATGGTGTCGGGTTGCATGGGTATAATCATGAGATGGTAGCCGCATTGGTGCGAATCGCACACGTCAAAGAAAACTCGCATTCGCATTGGCTGACGAAGCGAGGGTATTTAGCGTGGAATTTCATTAGTGCTCGAGCGGAAGGAACCAATTGACAGGGTAACAAAGCAACAAGTACTTCGATTTTTTACGACAAATGCGATTCAAGAAAAGTCCATCGCCATATTCGTAAGTTCCACGTCAAATTTCAATTTAAAGACCGATATCGGTTCCTTGCGTCAAATGTAACGTGGAATTCACGAGTCTGGCAATGAATGTTTTCAATTATATCTCAAAATTTTTAAAGTAAAAGAAGTAGAGTTGCGCAGGTGATTGTAAAGATTCTCGCCTTTTGATTGGTCGAGGCTTTTGTCAATTGTCACTGCGTTGATGCTTTTGTATTGGGTATATATCACATGTTAAATTTTATTGCAGGTCAAAATGACTTAACATGGGTTGTCTTATAATTTTCTTTGTCCTGTATTCTATTATCATCGATATAGACAAAGAAATTACAAACCACCCCAGGTTAAATCATTTCGATCTAAAATCAAATTTAACCTGTAACATACACAAGACCTAAACGAATACAACACTAGAAAAGTAAATATTTACCACTTCTAAAAGGACGTTTACCACCTTCGAGTGGCCATTTATAAGGGCTAAGTGTATCGATGTATTAGGCTCGTCATTACGAGTCAGTGTGTTCACTTGCTCCTCGCTATAAATGAGAAGCCACTTGACGATTCTGAAAAAGGAGAACAGGTTACAATAAATGATATGCAGCTGTCAAAAGCCGGGTACCAACATTTATTACATCCATTTTGAAATCACAGGTGATCCTTGCAATTTGATTGGTTCATAGCAGTGTGATTTATTCCCAAATTGCACTATTTTTTTGCTCTAAATCGCATCATTTTTTTAAAAAGGTTACTCTTCTTCAAAAATTGGGCTTCCTGAAGTGGATAAATAAATAAGTAGTATTGACAAAAAACTGTGATTTCAAAATGAGTGTAATAAAGTGGTAATTGAACTTCGTGTCGTGCAATTTTGGTCTGAAATCATACTTGTGATATTTGAAATCACGCGTATGATTTCAGACCAAATTGCACTCCACTCAGTTCAATTACCAACCAACATTAATCACTTGATTTCAAATCACCACTGATATTCCACTGAGGGAAGTTTCAGTAAACAAAAAAATTTACCTTAGGGGCTTTTCACGCACGATAACATAACGTTATCTAGAAAGACCCCGGATGACGATCAAAAAACAAATTTTAAATATGAAAGGAAAAAATCTCTTCTGCCCAGCACGCACTTCGAATCCAGTCTTGGTCTGTATCTGCACACCTTGCATGAGTGAGTTCGCTCATAGACAGGGGTTTCAATAAAAGCCGGTTACCGGCGGTCTACCGCCGCCTGTCGGACCTCTTACCGCCGTCTGTTTGGATTTCATTGTTGAAAATATAAATGTTATTAATAAAAAAAGCCAATACAACAACGACGACGACCATTAAAAAATTTTAAATGCTACAAAAAAGCAGGCAAAACAGACCCAAGGCCAAAAAACGGACGACCCAAACGCGAGCGATAATTAATAATTTAAGCCCAGAACGCTGGAAATCGCATTTCCGAGCTTCTAGATTTCAAATTTTTTTGACCGCCCTAGGGGAAGGGGGCCTTACGGCCCCGTTAAAAGTCACAGCCGCCTATTACTCCTTCAATGGCCGCTTATACCAAATGTTATTGAAACCCCTGCATAGAGCCTTTGATTTGCAAGGTTGTAGAAGTTGGTTTGTATCGAAAAAGTTAGTTCGAATTTTAGTTCTTGATTGTGTTCTTTTTTTTTCTCAGTAGTTTTTTATTAGTTATAGATTCGTTTTCTATATATTTATTTTTATTTTTACGTAGGAGGGCCCTTCTGTAAATCACTTTGAAGTAGGCAACCTCATAAAAGATATATTATTATTACTATTATTATTATTATTATTATTATTATCATTATCATTATCATTATTATAACTATTATAATTATCATTTTTTGTTAAAATGATTGAAATTCTTATCGCTTGTATAATAGGAGCAACCAATAAATGTTATTTTAATATCGCGTCTCGTTTTTTAAACAACTGAATTTTTCAGACGGAAACCAAGTCCTTTTCTTTTCATTCGAAATAATTTGTAAATGGTGTTTTGACTGAATAGCCTTTAACAAATTGTATACAGGATTTTAATGTTAGTGTTTGTTATCAATAAAGATGACTGTTATTATTATTTATTATTATTATCATTATTATCATAGAAGGCAAATCGACGTAAGGAAATGTCAGCTAGCTGAAGAGAACAAAGAAATAGTCTAAGCGAATGGTCAAAATGGAAGAAAATAATATGAACGGATTGTGATCAGGATTTTGAAAATTGTTTCGCCAGAGAGGTGTTTTTTACTCCAGCTTTCCAAGAGGGAATGTCCGAGTTAAAATTTGAGCTTCGCTCTCACTTTCAGTCACAAACTACCTTCGAGGGCCTTATGCGCATACGAGGGCCTTATGCGCATGCGTGGTCCTAATGCTATTGCCTGTCATAAAATTCACTAGGTGGAAGAGACGGAAAGGGAGGGACAAAACAGATTTCCACAAAGAAAATCGAGCCCGAGTTGCCGAAAGTATGCGTCTGGTTCCTGCAAAGTTCATTAATGAAATGATTAGAAAATTCAGACCACATTAGTAGTTTAACTGTCGAAAATAAGGTCCACAGCGCTCTCCCCACCAAGGAGATATTCTCAAACGAAAAGTTTGAAGAAACGAAAGTTTGAATAAAAGATTAGATCAAAGGTACAATGGTGAGCTAGTGGATAAAATGTTAACTTAAAAGTTAGCAATAGAACGGAATGTATAGTATTTCCTTAAATAAGTGCATAAGTGTCTTGAAGGCGTTTAATGCAACACGGTCTAGATTATCTTTCTCGAGCGCGAATGACGATCGTTAAATACATGGGAAATCCAGGGTTACTTCTGGTTCCGATGTTTCTTTTGTTACCCGTTACCCGTGACATTTTTTACCCACCATTCCAATACCTCGTGAATCCACAAGATAAAAATAGGCAAGCATTGCGTGCATGTGGCTACTGCATTTATCAAGTGTATTCAGACCTTTTTGCCACACCTATCGCGCGAATTGTATTGTGCATGGCTAAATACTAGGCACGCGCTGACTGGCACCCTCACTCAATCATTCACTCGTGCTTCCTTTGACAGATTGTATCCTGCATTGTTTCTTATGCAGTAGCCAAAAAAATGCACCATATTTCATCAGATATCCAAAAACATAGTAGTGCCTGGTTTCCTCGCAGAAAGGCTTAAATACGCATCGAAGGAAATAATATTGAAAGCTTACTTATCGAAACCTTTCTTGGAAGCCACATGTAATGCCAAGTACCCTCTGTTGTTGAAAAGCCCAGTTTCAGCTGTATCCACTCTTAGTAAGGTTGGCACGATCTCCTCTCTCCCAAACATGCTGGCACAGTGCAATGCAGAATCACCATTCCAATCCTGAAGTCATAATTCAGGAAATGAAGACTTGATGTAACAGTATACGGAAACAGAAACCCCAAAACGATCCCCGTCAACAGGATACTTGTCTTATCGTGTGGTAAAAAAATAATATTTTTTTGCTTTGCTTGACAGCATTATTTTGGTGGTATGACATCATGCACAATGTCCACAATGTTACGAAGCCCAGGTGCTACGTATTATGTTGCATGTAAATAAACGTCGAAAACTCAGAACCTTTAGTTTAACTTTAATAAATCCACTGGTAAATCCAAACATCCACGAGCTAAAGTACTGCGACAAGCATTTCGATCAGCCCAAGTTTAGCGATTTAGGTTCATCTAGTCCAGGTTTTCTACAGATATCAAAAGGAACTAACTAAGTACGGGAACCAAAAGAGCGAAATTATACGAATGCAACCCTTACCGACTGTTTCGTTCCAAGTACAAATTTCCAATGTTCCTCAAAAACAACAACATGGCGGATCGCAAATCGAAAAAACAACCACATACTTCATAACACGTGAAGAAAACACGTTACGTCATACACAGGTCCGCACAACGTGCGCAATGGTAGCTACACACAAAATTCGGAGACCATCACTTAGATCGGTTTTCGATTAAGTAATGGTCCGGCTAAAATGTAGGCAGGTAGGTGTAGGGCAAAACTCATTAAACAGTGCCAACAGCTAATTGTTGATTCCATCTAAATCGCCTCATCTCATTGGCTAATACCAAGAAAACCCGAAAAAACAATGAAAACATTCCAAAAAACGTCATTTTTAGACCTTGTCTTTTCCATATCCCTATTTTCTGTATCTGGGCCAAATTTGGCTTTTGCTCCACGCGCCAATTAGCAACACAAAATTAAGTGAAACTATTGCCGAGCGCTATTGTTTTTCTGCCTGTTTCTTAGCCGGACCATTACTTAACTGTTTTAAAACCACACTAACAATGTTTGGCCGATCACAACACATGTACTTGGTACCCAAGCGCGGCAAAGCACGTACAAAACACGTGCTAACCAGTCACGACTGACTTGGATTTTACTTTTTGATTGGTTGGGAAGTGGGCGCACGATCTCGTAATCGCCCATCGTAGCGACCCCAGACCAAAACAAACGTGAATCTACTTTCGACAGTTAATTGTTTGAAAACTGACCCATGTAGGTTGTTTAGCCGGCATTCAAATGGGAGGGGAGAGAAAAAAAGGAGAGTTTGACCAGGGGGCGCGAGGGCGACAGTTCTTTCACTCCTCCCCCAGCGCTGGGACCTCCCAAATGTCCCCTCCCTTTGAATACTCGTTATGCAGGTTCCAATTTAACGAACAATTAAATGGTTACACTATACTGGGTACGAAAGTAACGAGAATCATGGTCACCTGTAAGTTAATGTTAGTTCCACTCCTTGAAGCCAGGTTTTTAGCGGCGCCTTCACTGTTCCGTACCACTGCCAGGTGAAGCGGTGTCACACAAAATGTATTTTCGCGATCGTTTGGATTGGCTCCGTAATCAAGTAACAGTTTAGTCACGTCTCCATGCTTGTCTCTAAAAGAAAAGTTACACGAACGGGATTCGTTCAAGTCTGAATTTCTTCAGCTCTTATGCTCGTAAATGCTTTAGCTGCGAACATAACTACTACGATCTTTCACTGCTTCAGTTCAAATAATTATATATGAAATTTACGCATATTCTCATTCACATCTTCATCCTCTATGGGTATATTACGAACTTACAAAGAACTAGTTACCAGTTGACATGATAGCTAAGTTGGTTAGCGCATTGCAGCGGTGTCGCGAGGTCACGGGTTCGAATCCTGTCCAAGCCTGAATTTTTTCAGGTCTTATCTTGGCAACTGCTCAAGCTGCGTACATAACTGCGAAGATCTTTCACTTAGTAAGTTGGTACCTTTTTCGGTTCATCTTTTCATACTTTAATCATAACAAGAGAAAATGAGGAAGGAGAACATAACCCCGTCTGATATGATAAGGGGACAGAATCTACTTTTAGCGCGGAATCTACTTATATCTCGTTCCGTGACTGCGCGGTTTCCCAATACCGCAACTGGAAAGTCGAGGTCAAAAGAAACAAGATCCCCATGGCGAATTGAAATTATTACCACGTGATGAGATGGACATCAGCCGTTGGTCAGTTAAAATAGTTTCCGGATCTAAAAATAGATTCTGACCCTGACACGTCATAGGACGATATGGCCAATAGCAAGAGATGTTCTATTTCAGCGCATAGGCTGTGATGAAATACCATGAAATATAACAGCACCTACCATTTGCCAATGATATCTATGACGTAATAGGTCTTTCTTATCAGAGAGGTCACAAGTATCATGCTACAATCGTGTTTATTGACCTCAACTACGTCTCGTTCAACAAACACGAAAAGGAAAAAAAAAGAACTGGGCGAATAAGCAGCCATTCTGACCTCACGCTTGGTCAATAACGCATGTTTGTTATGTACTTTGTGTGTTCTTTATAAGTTCCATGGAGTGTAATCACTTACCCCAACGCCGCAGCGTGCAAAGGAGCAAAACCATAGTGATCCTAAGACCATGAAAATATAACAGCACCGACCATTTGCCAATGATATCTATGACGTAATAGGTCTTTCTTATCAGAGAGGTCACAAGTATCATGCTACAATCGTGTTTATTGACCTCAACTACGTCTCGTTCAACAAACACGAAAAGGAAAAAAAAAGAACTGGGCGAATAAGCAGCCATTCTGACCTCACGCTTGGTCAATAACGCATGTTTGTTATGTACTTTGTGTGTTCTTTATAAGTTCCATGGAGTGTAATCACTTACCCCAACGCCGCAGCGTGCAAAGGATTAAAACCATAGTGATCCTAAGACAAATAAACAGCATGTTACTACTTTCTTGATTTACTGGGTAAAAGACAGGTTTATGTCTTACGTACGGCATCGTGATTCTTATAAATCAAAGGCTTCTGAAGATACCTTATGGATGCTACACTATGCGAGGCTGGTGTGGCTTAGGGAATTGTATAATTGTCCAGAAATCGAGATACCAGATTTTTCAAGCTTGATCTTGTTAACAACCACCTAGTTAACAACTACCTTGTTAACAACCACCTAGTTAACAACCACCTAGTTAACAACCACCTAGTTAACTACTACTTAGTTAACAACCACCTAGTTAACAACCACCTAGTTAACAACTACTTAGTTAACAACCACCTAGTTAACAACCACCTAGTTAACAACCACCTAGTTAACAACTACTTAGTTAACAACTATCTAGTTAACAACCACCTAGTTAACAACTACTTAGTTAACAACCAAACTCCAGTGGACTCGATGTCTCACTAGTGGACTCCGATGGACTCCACTGGAATTTAGTGGAATATCTTAGACATGGAAAACAATACAGACCCTGAATACCGTATTTATTCAAATAAGCGCCCGGGGCACTTATTTAATTGTTGGTCTTTTTAGGGGGACGCTTATTCGAGAGGGGAGCTTATTCGAGGGAGAGCGCTTATTAAATTTTCACCATTTTAGTCGCAAAGACATTCGAATCTTGCGCAAATTCATTGTTACCTTCCACTACACAACAAAGTGTAACACGACGATACTGTTCAATGAAACATTTTTAAACAAGTTCTAAGCGGAAACATATTGAATAAAAGTCTTGATTCCAGTATTCACGCAATACAGTCTAACAAATACTGTCTAATACACGCGATACAATCTCACAGAAGATTTCAGTATAAGCCAGTTATTACTGCGGTTCTAATAAAGGGCGATTTCAAAGCGATTCTAGTACTTTTTTTCGGGGGGGGGGGGGGGAGGGGGCTGCTTATTTAATTTTTGGTCTTCTTAGGGGGCGCTTATTCGAGAGGAGCGCTTATTAAACAGAGGGCGCTAATTCGAAAAAATACGATAGTAGGATTACATAAGGAGGCTGGACTATTCTCCATAACGCCACAGACCAAAGTAACTATTTACTAAATAATTACTCGCGTTCGTCAGGTGTTTGCGTTTTGTGGACACTTTAGTGATGACAACACTTTGCTATGGCTAACATGACAATTAGCGCATCCAAATCAGGCTCACTCTTGGACAGAACATCGCTTAAGTCATGGCTGGTGCGCATGCTCACCCTCAAGTTTAAATCTGCCCCAGCAGCGAGGAGCAACTTCACAATGTCAGGATCGGCATCGAAACAACAAACGTGTAAAACGAATGTGTTGCCTTCCTTCTGATTCACCTAATAACAGATACAAAGATGTATAAACAAATTATTTTTTAACAATAGTAATTAATCTATTATAAAAATCTACCAGTATACTAATGCAAATGCTGCAATCTGATTGGCTGAGCTACTGCACACTATCAGCCATTACAGTTCACCACTAAATTTTCTCCGATTCTTATTGGTTCAAATTGATCACGTGACGCGATAGTGTTCGTCCGCGGAGACACACTATCAGCGCATAGTGCCCTTCCGAGGAAAATACCCGGATGGATAGTGCCCGTCCGTGAAAATGTGAATTTTCTGACAGTTATACCGCATTTTTTAGGCAATGTACGTTGCGAATTATTGAAATTTCAGGTTTCTCGCAAATACCCATGAAGCTAATCGAGACGGGACAATGCGAATAAAATTAAAGTACACTACATGTATTTTTGATATATTTAATATTACAATTGAAAAGAGGTGAAGAGGGAAACGGGGAATTGGATTATACTAGGAAAAGGGAAGGACATAGGATCAGTTTTTAGTCGTGGATACGCGAGATAACGACAAATATCGATTGCTTTGCAATGCCAATTTCGTACTTACTCAGTTGAATATAAATCGATATGGCAACGACCAATATCGATTTTCTTACGTTTCGACTTTGAGAAGTAATGGGAGAACGTTCAAATAATTCTTCTACTTTTCTTTGCTCCAACGGAACTGATACCAGCACAATTGGCATTGCTCAGTAGTGTACCACTTTGGAAGACTAAAGGTGTTACTGTGCTTAGTGTGTAGAAAATGAATGCGAAGAGTCTTCGACTCTTCAAAACATTTGCTAGTCGATCCGCCAAGATTTTGTCGTTTGATTACCGTAATTATTTTGAAACCAGAATGTGTAGAAGTATAACCCAGTTGGACTCACTCGTGCGAACGGTAGGGGTATAGAATGGTAAATTCGAGACTTCACTGCAAGACTGCGAGACCCTTGATTAAAAAATTCGATACCGAGACTTTTTTTTTCAGGCCCTAATTTCACAGCTGCTTAAGTTGTGTACACAACTGCGATGATAAATTAATGTCATTCCATATTACTCCGCAGTTCAAATATATGGTCTTTCATATATTCATTTGAATCATTCTTCTCCATCTACGGGTATATTACAAACTCACAACATGACCAGCTCCCAGCTGGCTTGATAGCTCAGTTGGTAGAGCACTGATCCGGTATGGCAGAGGTCATGGGTTCGAATCTCGTTCAGGCCTGAGTTTTTTTTTTTTTTTCAGGCTCTATTATTTCGCAGCTGCTTAAAACTGCGACGATCAATTACTGTCATTACATATTACTCCGCAGTTCAAATAGATGGTCTTTCATATATTCATTTTAATCACCGAGACTCTAGACTCCAGTTGCTGGAAAATGTCGGGCCAATAGTACTAAAACTTCACTGAAGTCTCCAACGAAGGCTGAGATTGCCCTCATGAAGACTCCCAGATCACGCAACTCACGCAGGTTCTTGCATTACACCGAAACAGGAAGGGGATTCGCTCCTGACCGAAATCTTAACTAGTTTTTAGTTATTAGCCAGGAAGGCTATGAATACACCGATTTAATTTTTTGCGATACTCCGAGATCCAAATTATCAAAATTCGAGATGCGAGCCCGAGATTCCAAGACTCTAATTTCAAACGCCGAGAATTCGAGACTCGGTGAATATTTTGCGAGATGCATCATTTCCGATAGACCATTCTATACCCCAAAACGTTAAAGGCTGTATTGTGCTATTGATGATGTCTACCTCTTTACAACAAAAACTGCAAAGCATAGAAAGAAATCTGAAGTGTCAGTTGTTTTTTATGATGAATTTGTACATGTTGGTCAATGTTACTCAGTAAAGTGTAACATACAAAATTATAAGTACTGCGTTTCATGAGCAAAGTTATTTACTTCAGATGATATTGCGTTAAGCCCGGGACCTGTTGCTGTAGGAAATAATCCAAACAATATTGCTGTATTACAATCTTTACTAGCTCAAAAGGTTTGAGGATATTAGATGTTGGCGGTGCAGGTGATTGTTTCTTAAGAGTGGTGACCCGTCAGTTTGAAATCTCAACACGCCGTTTTCGTCTCAATACAGTTTTTGTACAAAACTCGAACAACAGTGAAATTTTAATATTTAATATTACGTGTTTGATTAAAAAACAAACCAATTGGGTGCTTATTAAAGAGGACGGGGAGGGGCTAATAGCGACGGGAGGGGGAGGGGGAGTTAAACTCGTGAAAAAAGATTCAACTCAAAACTCCGCCGTTTCAGAACACGCCAATGAAACCGGACACAAGCCACTTTGGAAGGACGTCAAGTTTATTGATCGTGATAACAACTGGTACACGAGGAAGGTGAAAGAGGCAATTCACATAAGACTGCACCCTAATAACATCGACAGGGATAACGGAATTGAAATTCATGAAGCGTGGATGCCGACGATCAATAATGAGGAAGACACAGCAAGCAGGAACAAGAGCAGGTCGAAATGCACCAATCAGAGCAGACCACGCAGCTACATAATGGTGAGCCGGAGACAGTCGACCCCATCGACTGAAGAAGACTAGCAGTAAGCAGTCGAAACGTCGCGATCAACATCCAGTGACCACATCGTGTGGCAAATGAACAATTTATATTATCAACAGATTCAAAATATTTCTTGGAGCAGTGTTTTCGTTTTTGCCATACATAAGGTTGGCAGGACCTGTTGCCCATGCTGCAGATAAGCTCAGCCTTGGGCACTGCAGGGCTAAACTGCTTCAACTTGTCTTTCCCTACTCTGCTCTCCTGCTCTGCTGAAGAGCGTAAGGGTAGGAACGTACTCCTGCTTCACTTCACTCTTGAATGGGAATGGTTCGGAAGAGGTGCCCAGCAAATCTCTATTAATTATCCTCAGAAGCTTGGGAGATTTATATACAGTCCTCTGCAGAAGGGTGAAGAGATCCTGCCGGCTGACAAGATCGAAATCCTTGATCAAATCAATTAAGACAATGTACAACGGTTGCTTTGGCTCGTGGCACTTCTCAGATGACGGCTAAATAGCAGAGTATAGAGCGTTTTCACATGGCGTCACAGCAGCCATATTGGTGTTCCAAAACAATGAAACGGCGACCATGTTGGTGTTCCAAACTAATCCTCTGGGAGTTGAACTCTTTCACATGTAAAAACGTTCTTTTGTTCCAAAAAATTCGCATGGCTGCTGGCCACGTGAGTGAAAACGCTCTATAGAGAATTTCTCACTGCAAACCCAACGCCATGCAGTCGCGGTCCGTCGGATTCCTTGACTAGCCAGAAGTATGCGTGGTTCTATTATAGAAGACTGTCGTTTGATGGGAGTCGTGTTTCCTACAGTACACTAAAGACAATGTTCAGGAGTTCGCGATCCATGACAGCTGTTTTTCTTTTTTTCTTCTTTTTTTCTGGATTCTTTCCAGTTTGCTAGTTGAAGGATTGGTTGCATTCTTCCTTTTTCTTTGCTTGGTGCGGAACTTGACGTCTACTTAATTTACTTATCTGTTATAATTTTGCTAAAACATGTCGAGTTACCGTACACTATAAAGGTACAGAAAAAAGATCTTTCTAGAATAGGATAGGTTAGACTTAAAATAGGTTTTCAATATTCTAATAGCCCAGGTGAGAAAAAAGTGTTGAGTTAAAAAGAATCTTATTTCCAGGAAAGGTTGAAAGGCATCTTCCCTCCCACGCATGCGTTCTTTGGTCTTTGTCTCGCGTTCCTCCTCAACAGGAGGACCGGGATGAATGTGACAAAGGAAGGCGTGACGCAGTCCATAGGAGGTCTGCGTAAAAGGCTATGAGACATTAAATTAGCGCGTTCTCCGAGGCTAGAAATGTATGTGTTCTACAAAGGAAGAACGGAGAGAGGATAAAGGGTCGTGCTGGAAGTGGTGCTCTAAAGTACTAACGCAAGCAAGAACAAACTTAACAAGATAACATGACCGAAAAAGGAGATTATTCCTAAAACCTTACCACTCTTGGATGCTTTTTAAGAATTTCTTTCACCTTTGTAAGCCAACGCATCTTGCACGCCATAAGAAGAACTTTGCTTACACTCTGACGTTCAATATCGCGAATGATGTCTTTGTAGTTAATTATCAGACCTGTAGAAAAGAAAAACAGAATTATAAGCATTTCTATATGGTTCGTTCCGCGGGCGGGCATAACCCGAGATCTGATTGGCTACCCAAGCGGGCAAGATGAACCTGTCCGCTCGGGACTGCCCGCTTTGTCCCGCAAAACAAAAAAAAAAATGCTTGTTAGCCGCATTTTGCTTTTTGCATGAGAAAAAAAGATGTTTTTCCGGAAATTTTTAATTGACCAGCAAAGAGACGACAGAAAGTCAAAAATTATTTCTCAAAGAAAGAAGACTATGATGCTGATAAACAGAATGAAAAAATTACTATTCCTTTCGCTGTTAATTTACGCAAAATATACATTCAAATTTGCAACATGCCATTAGACATGGCTTTCGTAAGTGATGGAATCAAAGGCTCCTGTGAGCCAGCTCATGAATGAATTGGATTTGTGAAGAGATTGTCTAAAACGAATACCCCTGTACGACCCTCTGTATAGCATATGTGACCTCTCACGGGAAAACGTTCCTTACGATTTGCCGTTTTCGCACGGATAGCCGTTCGTATGCCGTGCATTAGCCGTTCGAACGGCTTGGACATCCGTTCGAACGGCTTGGGCTATCCGTACGTAAACAATTTGCATCCGTTCGAACGGCTCGGGCTATCCGTGCGAAAAAAATTTGCATCCGTTCGAACGGCTCGGGCTATTCTTTCGAAAAGAATCTGCATCCGCTCGAACGGCTTGGGCTATCCGTGCGAAAAAAATTGGCATCCGTTCGAACGGATTGGGCTATCCGTACGAAAAAAAATTGTCATCTGTTCGAAAAAATAATTGTCATCCTGTCGAACGGCTGACGAGCTATTCGTTCAAAAAGTCAATCGGTTCGCTCTGGCGGGAGTCACGCGACAAGCCTGTCAAAAATGTAATGCACCTATCAATGTTAAGCTGCTGGGGGGGAGGCCGGGTATAGGCGGGGGATTTGAACTCAGATCATTTTTTCGGTTCAAATGCCCGACCCCAGGGACGTTATCGCTGGTCAAAAGAGTGCAAATTCCCCATCCCCCCCCTCCAGAAAAAGGTCAAGGCATTGGTCAAACAAGAATTAAAATAGGGATATACAGAAAACAGGCTACTAACGGTTAAAGTCAAAAGTCCCGACCCCCGGGACTCGACGAATGATCAAGAGTCCCTACCACGGGCAGACTTATTACGTCAAATCCCCCGCCTATACCCGGCCTCCCCCCCCTGCGGCTTAACATTGATAGGTGCATAAATCATTTGATACAAGCGAATTTGTTGATAAACCTAGAGTGAATTGTCACGGTACGTGTTCTGCTGAATAGGCATCTTGGCTTTCATTACATTTGTTTCTCGGTTTACGTTTTATTTAAGACTTGAATATTCAACAACTTCGAAGAAGGTAGTCACGGTTTGACCTTTTCAAACGCTTGTAGTGGTTGGTATCTCCCGTGGGACTCTCGCTGCCTGTCATCTGGTCATGTAAACACAAACTCGTGTTAGATATTCATGCCTCTGTTCAACTTCTAAGTTAGAAACGAAATACTCTCCATTTATCAATTAAAACTGTTGCATTTCGATCCGTTCTGTGTTAAATGTTATAGCCAAAATAATTCGTTGTATCTGTTTCTGTTTCTGATCTATGATTTCGCTTCGCTAAACAGTTCTTAACAAAAGCGGTCTTTTCTTCCTTCATTATCAGTCTCGCGCAGTAAAAGCATAATTGAAAGCGAAGAAATCTTTCAGAGTATCTTTACCTTGATAACGCTTCGCAAGAAAATTCTAAACAAAGCGGTCTTTCCTTTGCTTTGTAACAAGTCGCGCGCAGTGAAATCATAGAGGTAAAAACAAAGGGAAAATTCTTGTCGAATTTCTGTACTACGATTTCGCTTCGCAAGACAATTGTAAACAAAAGCGGTCTTTCCTTTGCTTCATAACAAATCGCGCGCAGTGAAAACACAGAAGCAAAAACAAACATTTTCGTCAGCCGTGTATCCGTTTAACTGCATCCGTTCAAAAATTTTTGTCAGCCGTGTATCTGTTTGACTGCATCTTTTCAAAAATTTTCTTCATCCGTGTATTCGTTTGACTGCATCCGTTCAAGAATTTTCTTCATCCGTGTATCCGTTTGACTGCATCCGTTCAAACATTTTCTTCATTCGTGCATCCGTTCAGCTGTTCCGTTTCGAACGGCTTGGCTATCCGTTTCTCATCCTTTCGCTTGCTGTGCGTTCGCTTGCCGTGCGTTCATTCCTAAGGAACGTTTTCGCGTGAGAGGTCACATATTTCTTCCGCAGCTGAGTATTCTATCATTTTTGAACTCTATAAAGCTGTATTTTGATCAGCTCTGAACAAGAAGAACACAAGCCACGGCGGGAAAATATATACATCTGCGTTGGCACGCTAGGCTGACGCCATTTTGTATGATTTTGCATTCATTTGTGTGATTGAGCAAATTTCTGCCACAGTACTACCCGCAAAGTTTTTGCCCAAATAGCAACGCCACAACATTGGGTATATAGAATACCTTGTAATGGAGGTTCGGTGAGAAGCGTTTAATCAAATTTTGATGCATAAATTAATTGTCTAACAGAATGGAGTGATCGAGTGAATTCGCGGTCCACTCCTACAGCTCATTGCATGACTACGTCATTCATGAGCTAAAAATGACGTCCTGATTCATAATTCAGATCCCTATTTTACCACTGAGTCCTGAAATTGAATTAAGAACGACCGCAATGCTTTTCGTTTTTAGCTCATGAATGACGTAGTCATGCAATGAGCTGTAGGAATGGACCGCGAATTCACTCGATCACTCACTCCATTCTGTTAGACAATTAATTTATGCATTAAAATTTGATTACACGCTTCTTACCGAACCTCCCCTACAAGGTATTCTATATACCCAATGTTGTGGCGTTGCTACCTGGGCAAAAACTTTGCGGGTAGTACCAAATTAAACCCAAAATATGCAATTCCTTCTTTTTAGACAATCTCTTCACAAATCCAATTCATTCATGAGCTAGCTCACAGGAGCCTTTGATCTTCAAATACTACGGGAGCAGCTTGCAAAAAAAAAACGGAAAAACTACTGGTACACGAGACCTATCAATATCGACGTAGTTACATGACTGTGTATCTCACTCGGGGTATAATATAATCTTCTATTTTTAATTTAATTTAATCTAATCAATTTTTACTGCATACAATATACACAAGTAAGCAGCAGGGAAGGACTAGAAGGGAACCGGAGAACCATACGTGCTAGTCCACCAAACTATTAAAGGTCAACCACACACCGGGGTCTACGTCCCCTACTCTTTTCGAACAGTGTTGTGGGATCTTTAACGTCCCACAAGAACAGTTCTGTGAGACGGGGCCTATGGTTTTTCGTCCTTATCCGAGAAGACTAGAATGTCTAACCATTTGCAGATGTCATAACAAGGGCACCACATTCTCCTCAGTTATTTTAAGACCTTGAGTGTTGGTCCGGTCGAGGTTTGAACTCACGACCTCCCGCTCAACAGGCCGGCGCTCTACCAACTGAGCTAACCGGGTGGCGATTCTGATTCTAGTTGAGGGTGGTCTACGCAACAGTCAGGCGAAAATCCGCGCTATTTCGCTGGGTAATGTTAGAAAAGGAATATATACAAACCTACGAACTGCTGAATCAAACAGACATACTCCAGGAAGGGCTCCAAAAAAGTAGGGGGACGAGTTGCTAGACAAAAAAAAGTATCAAAAAAAAAAAAAGATGTTAAACAGCTGTCATGTTTCTGACTATGGAGAACTAGGCCAGGCAGTTGAGCCAATCAAAAGCGGTAAAATCTCATAACTGAATGACAATAATTAAGGTATAGACATTTTTATGGCGTAAATTTCACTTTCTTTAGATAATTAAATACGATCAAGAAGGATTACAACTAATTACAGTAGGCAAATAAAACCTGACTATAAGGAATTTCACAAGAAGTTCGAGTCAAAAACGTTACTATAGTTAAAAGCTTATCTAAAATGAATGGCAAAGGCTAAGTTTGAATTGTGTAAGGCATCGAGGACCTAACGTTTCTAAGTACACTGCTCCTAAGATTTGAAGCGGCAAAAGAGACATAATGCCCTTATTCTAGATAGTTAATGTCAGAAACGTACCAATACGCCAAAAATGGGGCTATCTAACGAGATGATGACAAGAGAACATGTGAGACAGAGAGGAAGACTCGGAGCGTCGGCTGGGACATGAAAGCTTCAGTAAACTTTATTGAAATGGAAGAACGTTTTCCGAGACGTCCCCGTGACTGCATTGTAACCCAATCCTTCTAACCATCTGTATTCAATGGCTGCTTGAGGCTCTTGAATATGTACGAGTTTCTCTAATTATGGATTATTCAGGCGGAATTTACAAGCAAGGGCCCCGCTAGGTTCGTTATGAGCATCACAATGAGGCATGCGGACCTGTCAGAAAACAGACTTTCGTGTCCAAAAATAACTATTCTGAAGCTAACATCTCTCAGGGCTGGGCTGGGAGCGTCCCTCTCTGTTCCTTATGTTCTCTTAACTGGGAGTGTCCCTCTCTTGGGGTGATGAATGGTCCATTAAAATTTTAAACTGCTCACAAAATTTTACCTTTGCTCGATTTGCTCGCAAAATTTAAACGAGTGCTCGCTTGCTCGTGCTCCCTACATTTTTGCAGTTGCTCGCATGCTCGCAAAGCAATTTTTTTACCTCTGCTCGTGCTCGCAAAAAAATCGCCTGCTCGCATTGCTCGCGAATGCTCGCAAAGACCATTCGTTACCCCTCTCTATCTCCCTTATGATCTCTTGACTACGAGTGACTTTCTCTGTCCCTTATGCTCTCTTGATGATGAGATACGCTTAGAAGAGACTTGACCCTTCGTTGCTCTAACGCTCGAAACGTCGGCTTCTTTATCATCTTATGATAATATAATTTATCCTTTCAAATAATTAGATAAATCAATTTTTATTTTACAATTCCCCACTGACGTAGCATCAGTCTTGACTCGATCAAAGTATTCAACATGCTCGGGACACATAGGTTTCACACCGGGAGTGAAGGCCTAAGCGAGGGGCCACAAATGGCCTCAAGTGAGGTGTAGATAGGCCTAGATACTAAAACCCCGAAAAATTGCCTGAAAAATCTATCGGGATAATTCTCCATTTCCTTTATAAAAAACACGTAAATCTCTCTAAGAATCTCAAAACAACTCATTTTCCTTTTTTTTAACTATAGCCTACATACCAAAGAACTGCGGGAATTATTATTCATGGAAAAATCGCTAAACTGATATTCAGATACAGGGACACACCGGCTCAGAACTGACAAAAAGCAGACGAGAACTAGTTAAAGGTGTCATAAAGTTGTAGATACCAAGATATATTTTTCACATTTGTATAGATATAATTCACACCGAAGATAATTTAACATCGATAACTACTTTCTACAAGGCAGCAATTTATTCACTGGTTACGATTTTGCCGCAAAAAATCTCAGAGAAATTAGAATTTTGCCACAAAAAATATACACATTTTCTAAAATCTTTTTAAGGTGTAAGAATCCCCACCCCCCCCCCCCCCCAAAAAAAAAAAAAAAATTATCCGGATTTTTGTATTCAGCACTAGGTGGAGAGGGCTTTCTGGGAGGCCACAGGTCTCCCAAGTGAGAGAGGGGGTTTCTTGGAAACCAACTCCTTTAAACTTCGTGCAACAAACCTGCCTCAGACGCCTTGTCGTCCTCACTTTTTTTCTCTGTATCACTGGTCGAAGGTTCTCGCGAAACAGATCGAACAAGCGCTCGTGGATTAAAAATGAAAGCAACAGAAAAGGACTCGCTGACTGGTTGTAAGCTTATCCTGACGTCACCTGTGTCAAGTACTTCCTCTACGAACCCCGTCTGACCAACAAGCTGGTAACAAGTACAAAAAAACAGCTTACTTGACAAAACTAAGACATACTATTGAAGACTACACTAATATTTATTTTGAAGAATACAAGAGCGAATATTGCATTGTGTGTTATACTGCGGAAAGAGAAGTACGCTCTTATTCGCTCTACGAGAAGATCTTTATACAAACTACTACTGAGTGTATTATTATTAGAAGGACCATAGTAAAGCCATGACAAAAGCCCACAAAAGTTTCCACGTGATTTATTTATTCCATTTCCACTGCAATAAGAAAACTTAGCTAAATTACATAAGAAGAACAATTAACTACACACTAGAAAAAAAAAAAAAAAGATTATTGCAGTGGGGAAGGATAGAAAGGAACATACGAACCATTCGAGCTAGTCCACCCAAAATTAAAATTAATCAGCTTGAAAAAGAAATCCACTAACTACGCAGAAAGCAAATTAATAAGAATTAATCGAGAAAGCGATAACTACAAGCAGTTAGGCACCTAGGACCAGAAAAGTCAAACCTTAAAAGGACTTTATCACGAAATAACGAAGTTACCTAGAAAACAATGCTTGGAAGACGGGTTGTTAAATATACACGAATAGACTCCATTGTAGTCAATTTTTGTGTGGCTTACCCACCTCGTGTAAGTTACACGAGGTGGGTAGCCACATCGTGGCATGATCGTATTTGTGTATTTATTTGTTCACGAGAGTCGAGCGCCTGTCACGCGATCTAGTAAGCGACACTTGAACACATTTTGGACCTATTTTTCTATTCTTAAAGAACAAGGTATACTACATGAGTAGCGTGCTTGTCTTGTGTCGTGGCTTCCAGGAGGTTTCATTTTACGACTAGACTTCCCCGAATCCCAGAAGACTCGATACGTCTCCAGAGGACTCCGACAGACTCCACTAGAATCTAGTAGAGCATATTGGGTATGGATCGCGTGGGTCGTTCTCGATTTTTGTGATCCAGAGTGCAAAAAAACTGTACCTGAGACATGCCAGGATTCCAGCCACCGTGTCCCTGCTGGAGCGCCTCCACAACATAACGGTTTTCGTTTATTTGAGCTCTGTCCCCAAATCGAAACTCGCACGAAACCTAGGTAATAAGACAACGTTAGTGATCTACAATGCAAAGATGACACCACTTGCATCATACCACTACTTAACAATTAGACCCGTAGCCCTTGAGGGCGAAGGGTCTAATTGTTTTAGTATCACCCAACTAGTCGGATAGAAAAAGCAATAATAAAGTTAGCAAATTCAAGTTGAGGATAGATTTATTTGGGAATAAAACAAAAGAAAGCGCCACCAATTTCGCTACTCGAGGACTATTACTAATATGGATACTAGAGGACTATTACTAATATGGATACTAGAGGACTATTACTAATAGTCCTCTAGTGGCGTAGCCAATCAGATTGCGGCATTTGCATTAGTCCACTAGTTGGGTGAAACTAAATGTTCTTATTCTATGGCTGGTTCCACGAGCAGGCCAGATGAGGCGAAACCTTAGTTCTGATTGGCTATCAAAGTGGGCAAGAGGAGCCTATCTTACATGGTCAGAAATTCCCGTTTTGTCCCGTCCCGCGAAAAAAATATTCATGATCAAGTGGAGTGTAGCAAAATCGAACAAGACGAGAATTGTTGATTCAAACAGAATGTAATGGAAGTTCGAAGAACTCTAGCAGATCAGTACTATCTACCACTAGCTGATTGATAAATCGAGGTATTGATGAGCTGATAGTTTATTGAAGTGTTGACGTGTCGTTTTGTAGCACGAAGTGTCGATTTGTCGTAGCGTCGAAGTGTCGGTTCGAACTACAACGCGACAACGGAAAAGTACAAACTAAAAGATAAGGTAACTCGACTAGACGATAGAAAATGACTAGGAATAACTAGCAATAACACTGACATGAGACATAAACAAGCATAAATCTGGACTACCAGGTGGCAAACAATGAAAACTTCAAAGGCACAAAATAATGATGTGATCAGCGTTTGGATGGTTGAAGAACCCTAAAAACTGATTGAAATCTCAAACTACTTGAGTAGCAGTAACTGATAGTGTTCTAAATGAGGCATATAACGATAGAATAATCCAAATTTCTACAAGGAGGAATCATTCAATTTGATAAATTAACTGCATACGTATTATAAACCATAATTTAGCGGTTACTTTGCATTTGCCAGAGGAAATAACGGCGTAGGTCTCGGCAATAACGATGCTTGCAACCAACGCGAGAGACGAGTTGCTAAATAAATTCATTTTACTATAAATACTCAGGTGATTATACAAAATCGCGCGCTCTCATTGGTTTGCTGTCTCGGATTATCAGCCGATAATCACCTCGACGAACAAAATGGCTGCCAGTCGTTCGCGTGCTTTTGATGAAATAACTTTTTTTCGTGCTGTACAATGCTTTTTCTTTTCTTTTTTTTTTGAATAATCGCCTGTGTATTTATACTAAAACAATTATTCCCCTCAGGCTCATTGATTATCGGTGAATATTCACCTCGACTTCGTTTCGGCGAATATTCAGCAAAAATCACTTCGCCTTCGGCGAATAATTGTTAAATAATAATCATTGTTAAATAATAACTACGCATTGCTAAGAGACGTCACGGTTCAAACCCAACATTCACAACGAACGTGCAATCACATAACCACAAAAGATCCGCCTTAACAACAAACATACCTGGTTTCCTGGACCTGGCAATGACTCCGTATCTCGGTTTTCCGAACTTTGGTCTGGAATTTCTGCAGATGAGCCCTTGATTCGTCTCTTTAATACTTCCACAGCTGTCGACTGATTAGCAGCGGTTGCCAGCTCAAGCGCGGTAAACCCGTTACTGTTTCGGCTATCCAGGCTAACCACACCCTGGTCCAAAGATGCATTTATTATTCATAACGTCAGTGGTCATTTGTCACGATGTAAACTGGGCAAGCATCATTCGGTCTATTTATTTGAGCACGACTATAATAATACTGTGAGAGCGAATCCGGAGATAGACTGGGTAGGAGAGAGGGAATTAGCAGGGAATTAGCCACACCTTGCAAATGAGAAAAAATCAAAAAAGGATAGAAAAAATTAAAACGAAAATGTGTGATCCACTTAAAGACAAAGCGAGAAATATTTGGTGCCCTTTGTTAAGATTTCTTTTACAGATCGAATGGTGGGTATATGGTGTATGTGCATTTTAGACAGGATATTTTGGAATACAGCCAAGCAACGTGTGAATGGAAGAGACTGAAATGAATAACAGAGTGATAGAACTATGCGAGCAAAGGGATGTTCCCATCACAACGCTCGCCCAGGCACGGGCTTCACACAACACTGACTTCTTGATTTCTTTCTGTGTTTACATAAAGACTGCAGATAATTATATACACCTTACAATTGAATTGTGTTAATCCTGAAGTCCCAATAGTGACCGGCATCCAATTTCTCATTACAATATTCACTGTTCATCAACCATTCAGGTTTTTAAAAATAACGGAAATGGTCATCAAAATCAAAGGCTCATTCGAGCTACCTCATGGTCTGTGGTAATTATTCCACGAAGTACTGTCCTTTCCCCAGACCATAAAGCGTTCATTCCGAATAGTTTGTTTTGTACACTCTTGCTACGACTGATCGATTACTCGTCGTCCAAATTGGAGACATTGTCTCTTTTAAGCCATTTCATTCCCCTCGAGCATTCTTAAACACATTTCCGGTTCGTTCGCGAGATCTTCAAAAGTGTATTTTGATCAAAGATGCAGTGAAGGGTACGAAAACCCGCCTTGACAATCTTTGCGTCGGGCTCAACACAACAGACGGCATTTTGTAAACATGAGCAGCCGCTTTGTCTCACCCCCTCCCCCCACATAAGTGAACATAACACAATTGCACGACTTTGTGGACAAAACCAAACCTAGTAGGGGCGATAGGGCAGAACCTGTCTAATTCACATTTAATGCAGATTTAATGCATAAATTAATTGTCTAACGGGAATGGAGTGACCAATCCAACCATTACTATACCTCATGGTATGACATACATACCACGAGGTAAAAAGAGTATAGATATTTAAACATATACTCCTCACAAAAACCATAACAAATATATCAGAACTGTTCACGGAAAATAAATACTGAGATCGCGGCTTAAAGAGTTAAATTATGCATGCGTTCCTCGTTTTTGTACAGTGACATGCTGTTTTCATACGTGTGGTCGTTCCCCGTTTTCGTGATCATAGCATTGCTAGATTCCATAAAGGAACATGATTTTCGCTCTGGCACAGAAACTGAGCTGAACTACCTCCGGTCTGACTCACTTCGTCATGCCTTTTCCTGTTCGTATCATGTAAACGAATACAGAGCCAATGAAAGTCGCTCCAGTATCATGTAAACACCCCTTAACTAAAGATTGTAACTTAAGAACACCACGCACCATATCAAGCAGTTCTTGGAGAACATCAATGTCTTCGTATAAAGCTGCATAGTGAAGGGTTGTCATGCCATTATTACCAGGAATGGTAGCAACATTTGGGGCCTTCTTCAGAATTTTGAGGGCAAGGCTGCAGAGAAAGAAAATCGATGTGGTACTGACAAGGTGAAATAACATTAAATAGCATTAATTGAACACTTTTGCTAAATACAATGTGAGCGACCAATACAATACAACAGGGCGTAAAATTGCGCCTAATATTATAGGCGCCAAAACGCCTATAATATTAGGCGTTTTGGCGTTTTCGCCTTTCACTTTCCAAAACGCACCACATGCATCTCAATCAATAACTAGACTCCATCTTGGATTTAGGGGAGCTTGGACGTTGTATATGACTCATGCTCGTGTCCACATGCAAACTTGTGGACGCTGACAGCATAAGAAAAAGTTTTGTTTGTCGTTAAAAATGGCTACCAACTTTTTGGAATTGGCTACCACTTTGAAACATTTAGGAGCCAATTTCACGCCCTGTACAAGCGAAGATTGCATCGTGCTTAGAAAAGAGAAGACTCTCTTGTACTAATATGTTAATATTTATTATTATTCATTCAAAATATTTCCCCGATTCTGATTGGCTAAAAGCACACGTTTAATTCACCATAACCAGTTACTGATGACCAAATTTGGAAGAATTTTGACTTAAACGAGGAAATGACGTCAAAAATGCAGCGTTTTCGCAGGTTAATGCACCGTTAACCGAGAAGACCTGGGGACCAGCTTGTGTTATTTTGTTGTTTTGTTATATTGCCGGTGGGTGTAAAATTTGTGAAAATGAAGCTCATTTCTCCTTTAAGTGTTTGAAAATATTTTGATAAATAATAAAGCAATTAATGAATTCGGCTTTCGTAGGATATTAAGAATTAAGCGGATCCTCTGTGGATAACACCTCCCTCGATCCGCTTAATTCTTCATATCCTACTCAGCCTCATTCATTAATTGCTAATTAATCGATCAGTAGCAACATGGCAAAGCCAGACCGATTTTTTTGTCATGGCTAAAAGAGGTATCCACGCGATTGAAATTACAAGGCTTATAATATAAGCCGAGAAATGTCGGGGATTTGATTGAATGATGGTATCACTATTTCCGCGTAATAGTGGTATAACAACGTTACCATGCCAACACTGAACACAATTACCTTTTTACTTTTGTTTTCAACTGAAAATGGCGGAGATTCCCGGAAATTTCCGGTGAGGAATACAAAAGCTCGCCGAAATAGAAGTAAAAAAGAAATACAGTCAAAACGAGTAAGACGCGGATGAATATTTGGAAGTCGTGGATAGAAAGCAACCGCCTCAACTCAACGACGACATTGTCAGATACGAAGCGAAAATTTCTCGGCATCTATTATAAACAAATAATAGCATGACCTGTACGTGGTATTTAGCAATAATATTGGCTAGTAATATTTCAAAATTCTATTTTAGACAATTTTGAAAATTTGAAATACTTTATGTCATAATGTTTTAAACCGAAATTGACTTCTCTTTCTTTTGATTTACGCTCTCTGATAAACAGCACTCTGTGGTATTAAAGGGGGGTTCCAGCAATTTTTCAATGGCGCTTCCTGAATCACATCAGCCCCCTCCCTCCTAAAATCAAAGGCTCTTTCGAGCTACCTCATGGTATGTGGTAATTATTCCATGAAGTGCTGTCCTTTCCCCAGACCATAAAGCGTTCATTCCGAATAGTTCGTTTTGTGCACTCTTGCTACGACTGATCGATTACTCGTCGTCCAAATTGGAGACATCGTAACTTTTAAGACTTTAAAACCCATTTCTTTGCCCTCGAGCATTCTTAAACACATTTCCTGTTCGTTCGCGAGATCTTCAAAAGTGTATTGTGATCAAAGATGGAGCGAAAGGAACGAAAACCCGCCTTGACTATCTTTGCGTCAGGATGGACACAACAGACGCCATTTTGTAAACATGTGCTGCCGCTTTGTCTCACCTCCTCCCCCCACATATGTGAACATAAAACAATTGCACGACTTTGTGGAAGAAACAAAACCAAGCAGGGGAGAACCTGTATAATTCACATTTAATGCGGATTTAATGCATAAATTAATTGTCTAACGGGAATGGAGTGACAAATCCAACCATTACTATACCTCATGGTATGACATACATACCATGAGGTAAAAAATGAAAAGTCCCTTAGACTCGTTTTGGCCGGCCAAAAGAGGGTGAAAATGAGCTCTGAGAAGGGCTCAAAGCATCAGTTTGTGCGCAAGAACATAAACTGTATTGCTACTACTGCATGTACTTTCTCTTAAGAAAGCACTGAAGAAATGGCAACAAAACAGTCTGAACAAACACGCGAGCCCTCTCAAGTTGAGAGGCTTTTATTTACCTCCATGAGAATACACCATCAACCGAAGCTGGCTAGATATTAAAAAAATATGTAGTCTATGTAGCAACTTAGGCGGGCCCGATCCGCCGAGAAAGCGCTTCTCGAAATTACAACTCGCCGTTGCAGAGCAACGGAGATATGACTACACGTGGCTACTGCAATTTAGTAATTTTTATACGCTGTGCACTTTATTTTGTAGTAAGATTTGTCAAGCCATAATGCACCACGTTTTTCAATTTCTAACATTGATTTGAAAAGTCATTGTAGTTAAGATTTAAATTTGGTCTCTGAGGCAACTGGGTCTGGTGTGGGTGCATAATAAAATAGTCCGAACACTTGAAATTCCAGCATTCTTCGCGCATCAAGTTTTCACTCTTACTTAACATCCCGATGACAGTGGCTACCAGCCTTCTGGCTCGTAGCCACAAAAATCTTGCCATTTGTATGAAACGTTGTGCTCGTGACACATTCATTTAAAATTAGACGTGAGTTAATTAGTACCATATTTGCAGAAAGCGCTATTTTTACAAATCTTATTTGGATCAATGTTAGTACCTGGGCAACTGTGCACCTACCCCTCCCCTAACACAACATTACCGCTAACTTGTTAACTTGTTATAACTTGTTGGGTTAGGGGAGGGGTAGGTACACAGTTGCCCAGCTACTTACATTGATCCTCTTATTTTTACAAAATACTTAGTGTTGTGTTTGCTACACATTCATTTGTCCGGCGGTCCATTTACCGATATCATTGTTAGACCGCGATTAATATTTCACTTTCAGTCATTTGATATCTTAGCGTCTTTTCTTAGCATGTGCTCGGTAGCTCGAGTCAATCCTCTTTGTTCGGAGCGTACGCCTACCAGATGCAAGTTTTTTCCCTTTTTCCTTCTAGTTATTTCCGTGTCATGTTGTCAATTTTGAGGTATAAAATGTTCCTTTAATTATTGTAATCATCTATTGTAGTTTTCACCGTGTGTGATCCAATAAAACCTATTGTGTAGCACACTGGTTGTCACTAGCGTCTCCTCGATTTAAGACATCGCCGGCGGACGCAACATGAGACATGAAAGGAAAGTGCGATGAAGCTCATCTGCAAACGTTGAAAAAGATTGCTTGATAAATCAGTGGTCGGTTCCGGCAATTCTACTTTTTACAAAAAAACGCGGATTACGAAAATGACAAATGCCTTAAAATCAGGGTCTTTATTTGTATTTTACACTCGAAACAAAAAAAGGACACCCTTTTTTAACTTCGACTCGCCGTTACGAAAACCTGAGAAAAGTGTCCCCTTTTCTCATAAAAAGCGGGACATTTTTAGGATTTGTCTTCGATATAAAGTGAACCAACTTTCTTGAGTAATATTTATATGTCACTAATCACAAAACAGCGAGAAAGGAAATTTATCGAGATTTTTCAGCTTTTTGCCTTTTTACTGAAAGTCGAAAAAAGTCGACTTTTTTATCTTTCTTTGTTTCGACTTTTTGGCGGACAGTTATCAAAAAAAAGGCGGGAATCCCAATCTTCGGGCCTCTCGACTGACAGCTGTCAAAAAATGGCGGGAAATTCTGAGCAATCCTGACGTTAATTTACAAGTGTTGTACACTTTGTGTTCAATGCTTGAAGATGTCGGACGTTTACATCAAGATTAAGATGGACGAGAAAGAGGTCAAACTTAAGTCTTCAACTTTAAACAACAGTAATCTGGCCATGATATTCAGGCTCGATTTAGACCAGGGGATCTACATTTCCTCCGAAGAAGGGGAAATAATTCCCCCATCAGATACTGGCTATTACCACGTCGAGGACTTGGAGAAGACGTACTTCGTAAACGGAGAACGAATGAGTCCGAACTCAGTTAGCTCAGTAGTGCCCGCAATGCAGTCTACGTCGCTTGGTATACCTCTTTCCTACCAGAGGACGGCCAAATAGACGCAAGTTTCTTTCAGCTTGAATAGATTACTGATCTCCTTGTATGTTTTGTTCGCTTTTATCTGACTCCTTATTACGTTAATATTACTTTCAAAATATTCCATAATGGTCGGCGCCAAATTCAAACTGAAAATCGCAATTGATTACCAGTCGACAAACGGCGCAAAAAAAGGCGCGTCAACTAAATGTTGACAGCTGCCAGGCGAAAAGTCGTAACAAAGACAGATAAAAAAAGTCGACTTCTTTCTACTTTGTATAAAAAGGCAAAAAGCTGAAAAAACTCGAGAAATTTTCATTTCTCGCTGTTTTGTGATTAGTGAGATATAAATATTACTCAAGAAAGTTGGTTCACTTTATATCGAAGACAAATCCTAAAAATGTCCCGCTTTTTATGAGAAAAGGAGACACTTTTCTCAGGTTTTCATAACGGCGAGTCGAAGTTAAAAAAAGGGTGTCCTTTTTTTGTTTTGAGTGTAAAATACAAATAAAGACCCTGATTTTAAGGCATTTTTCATTTTCGTAATCCGCGTTTTTTGTAAAAAGTAGAATTGCCAGAACCGACTACCGATTAAAGGGGACACTTTTCTCAGGTTTTCATAACGGCGAGTCGAAGTTAACAAAAGGGTGTCCTTTTTTGTTTCCAGTGTAAAATACAGATAAGATCTTGATTTTAAGGCATTTTTTTTTCATTTTCGTAATCCGCGTTTTTTGTAAAAAGTAGAACTGCCGGAACCGACCACTGATTTTGATTCTCCCGCTTCCTTGCTTTAATTCAGCGGGCTAAAAGACATTACGAAAAGTACATTTTCGACGGCAAGATTTTCCTTTTTAGCCTGCAAAATGCGTCAAAATGTCAAATAAAAGTAATAATACTTGTTAATACTCACGATCTTAATTGCCTGCCAATCGCCAAGAGGAAGGAAGTTAATCCTTCTCCGTTGCGAAGGATCAAATCCAGGGATGGCAATTCAAGGAGAGCTTCGGCTACCGGTACGTTTCCTCTCCGAAGCGCTTCATGGAGGGCGGTGTCGCCACTTGCTTCCTAATGAAGAAACAAAGAGTGAATATAGGCCTTGATCACTTTCAGCTTGTATACGAAAAGCGGTTGTTCCGGAGGTAAATCAAATGGAACAGACTTTCTCACCGGAAACCTGTAAGTTTCGTTGCTGTCACAACCTACGGCCTATAGTTTCCTAGTGAGGTGATAACGCAACTTTTAGTAGATATCAAGAGAACACAAGGGACAGACAGGGACACTCGGGGCGTCACCTGGGATATATAGAGGATATTACATGGCCGCGCGGAGATACGAAATTTCTCTTCGAGTGTTAAAAAATATTTCACTCGTTCGCTGCGCTCACTCGTGAAATATTTTTTCAACACGAAAAGAGAAATTTCGTATCTCCAAGCGGCCATGTAATGTTCTGTTTATTTTATAGATACTGATGAAATTTTCACATAAAACAACTTCGATAAATCTTCCTGGATGCTCTGAATTGCTGTTCTTTTATTGACACTGTAACATTAAGTTCACGTACATTAGTCATATTGACAACTTTTCTAGTAGCTCACAGTCATCAAGAGTATTCATCATGTCTTTCTTCTATCAAGCACATGCAACTCCGTGCAAAGAGCAAACCAACATTTACGATCCCTTGTACAATAATAATAGTGATTACGTACGCAATACCAAATCGTGCTTTACAAGTATTGAACCCAATAAAAACCATTCACAGAAAGCTTAGATATTTACTATTCAAGTTGCTTCGGTCAGTATCCTTATCCAATTCGCTGTTGTTAGTGCCATCATATAGTTTGTTGTTGTTCAATCGGCTGTCACAGTTTTGATAACTAACATATGGCTCATTTGTTACCTCGTGAGAACTAGTATGAACTCTGCACATTTGGCTAGCTTTCAGGCTAAAGAATTCGTGGATCACCAACCTATTCCGACAACGCTCGACATCATTTAGTGTGAGTCTACCGCGAACGGCGTGTGCGTTTGTATGTATTTTGAGCGTCCCAGAAGAAAATGGATTCGCCATAATTTCCAGTACGCCAATATGTAAGTGGCCTCGTTTTCGTGAATGTCTCGATTGCATGCATTACGTCAGCATATAAAATCGTGACATGAAGATAGATAGACTGATAGATAGGAAACCGAACCCTAGACTCGGCCTACCTTTCAGGTAGCCCGAGTAATTAGACAAGGTTATATTTAACGCGTCTTCCTCTTTCGTGCAAACAATCACACACGTATTTAGCCACAATTTTTCAGTGGCGTTTTTTCTCCTTGCTTCATGCTTATCAACATGTACATCGTCTCTGAAATGGTTGCCCCTTTTCTTTCTTGAGTTTGTAGAAAGCTTTGGGTGCAACCTTCTTTATTTCCTGTCTGGCGTAGGTGAAATTCCCGTAGGTACTAAACTGTAGACCACGATATTTGCAATTGCTAACATTGCCATGTTTTCTCCCTCAGTAGTATAACACGTGCTTATTCATGGTTCTCCCACAGTTACTAAAACTAAATACCTTATTTTTACGAAGGTTAACTGACAAGTCGTTTTGGTTACTGTATTCACTGAGGGAATTCAAATACTGTGTTTAGATTTGGAGAATATGACCAAGTCATACGCGTAGAGCATACAACTTAACGATTGCTCCTTTAGTTCTACGTCATTTAGGTTCTTTGCCTAAAGGTTAAAAAGGATTGACGAGAGTATGCAACCTTGCTTCACTCCGGTGTGGCATCGAAAGGCAGGTGTTAGCATATTTTCCACTTTCAAACACGATTTATCGTTGGACTACATTGAATGTAAGATCTCAAGGAAACGCCCCGTTACTCCCGCTAGCCTTAATTTTTGAAACAGTTTCCCTCTGGGGATACTATCAAATGCTCTACAAAGCAGGTGAACAAAAGGTTATTTGATTTCTTGGGTTATAAATTTAACATATTTGTCTATTAGTGCTTTGAAAATGAAAATACTGTCCTGTGCACCGTGTTTTCTTTCGGAAGCCACATTGTTCCAGAGTAATTATGCCCTTTTCAATTAGATAGTCACAAGGACTGTTATTCATTATCGAGGTAAAAATCTTCCCCATGGCTGGTAAAAGAGTAATTCCTCTATAATTCTCTGGGTTGGACGGATCGTCTTTTTTGAAGATTGGTATAATAAGGCCACGACTCTTTAGGGAATTGGGGTAATCAAACGAATTGATAAAGTAAGTTATACCACAGTAAGGTAAAAGGGAGGTGCTGACGTTTCGAGCGTTAGCCCTTCGTCGTTAATTTCTCCTTCGAATTTTTTTTTCAGTCTTGTTCGAGAAACTGAGCTCTATAAACACTCGACACACGTATTTCATGGCATATCATACACCTCGAATTTCGCCAACACACTCCATTGCGCGACGTATTTTCTACTCTCTTCTAGGTATTTTACCGGTGATAAAACACTGTATCTCGTGTTGGTATGTTACATACGTGGCTGCCAATAATTTTACTCGTTTTAGAAAAATTACTTGATTGATGGCCAAAATTAATTAAACTAAAGCAAGATGAGGCCAAAAGAAGTCACTGGCCATGTTAGCATTACGTACTAGTCTTAGTACTAAATATCTAATTTAAATGTCCTTGCCTGCAGATTAAGGTTACATCCAGCCTTGATGAGATATTTAGCAGCCTCTAAGTTGTGTTCCCGTGCAGTCAAATGCAACGGAGTGAGCATGGAACTATTGTGATTATTGTTCAGGTCTGCTCCACCTTCAGTTAGTATCCCAGCTGTGATTCCAGTCAAGTCTCTGCCAGTACAGAAGGATCGTTGAATAAGGATCGCACAACAAACAACATAAAAATACTGGTTTTAAATTAAAATATCTTCTCGTTTGTCCAATGGAACTGTGCTTTCAGAGGGTCGCACAACAAACAAGATAAAAATACTGGTTCTAAATTAAAATATCCTCTCGTTTGTCCAATGGAACTGTACTTTCAGAGGGTCGCACAACAAACAAGATAAAAATACTGGTTCTAAATTAAAATATCTTTTCGTTTGTCCAATGGAACTGTACTTTCAGAGGATCGCACAACAAACAAGATAAAAATACTGGTTCTAAATTAAAATATATTTTCGTTTGTCCAATGGAACTGTACTTTCAGAGGATCGCACAACAAACAAGATAAAAATACTGGTTCTAAATTAAAATATCTTTTCGTTTGTCCAATGGAACTGTACTTTCAGAGGATCGCACAACAAACAAGATAAAAATACTGGTTCTAAATTAAAATTTATCTTCGTTTGTCCAGTGGAACTGTACTTTCTGAGGAACAAACCAGCTCCAAGTTCCCACGCGTTCTCATGCCTTCTGTGTCATTTTCAAACTAATGACATACATGCAAACATTTCAACGCGCTGATTGGCTTAGAGTACAGTCAAACCTCGATTATCCGGACTTTTCGATTATCCGGACTTTTTCTCTGGTCCCGTTTTTTTTCATGAATATTAATGACCTTCGATGTTAAAAACTTTAGGAGGTAAAAAAAATTTAGAAAGACTTTAAAGCAAACTGGTATGTTTCAGTTTTTTAGAAGCGATGAATAGGTTGTCATTTATAAACACTGAACGTGATAGACCTTCACACATGTATTTGCCGTCATTGAAGCAAACTTTTAGAATTAAAAATGTGTTATCTTTCTTTCTTTTGTTTACCTTGTCTCATTAATATTCATATTTTCGATTATCCGGACTCTCGATTATCCGGACTATTTACCCTAGTCCCACCGAGTCCGGATAATCGAGGTTCGACTGTACGTCAATTAATCCCAAACAGTACAGAAAGTTGAAATTGAGTTCAGAAAGATGAACTTAAGTTTTGCATGTATACTATTAGCAAGTAATCGAATGATTTCCAGTCTTTTAAAAATTTACTTGTGCTCATTTCTTCCAAATTGCACTCGAAACCATTTGATTACCTGTACTAATACAAAGCTAAAAAAAACTGAAATGACCAAATGGAACGCGCCATTTCGGTTAGGCAACATCGACCGGCACTTCAAATAATATTCCGGTCAGAGTGAACCGAAATGGAGCGTTCCAACCGAAATTTCCAGACTTTGGGGTCGAATGGTAAGCGTTTCAGCTGAAGCAGACCTACTGACGCTACACGATACCATGAATCTTGTACTAACCCTACCCCCCACTTATCTAGAAGAGGACTGAACTTCGTTAAGCCACCCCCTCTACTCAAGAAAAAAAATGTCATGCACAATTCCGCGGTAAAATTAACAACAATGATTTATTCGAGTCAAAGCAGTTCAGTTGGTGAGGTTATCGCACAATTGATTCGAGGAATGATTAACAAGCAATGACAAGTTACAAGACGGAGGGTAGCCCACTAGCTGGCTCTTCTGAGGGTTTATAAGGCAATTTCTAATCTTTCGGATTTGTGTAGCGCAAAAACGGGGGTGACGTAAGTCTCGAAACCTAAGAATGCGATTTTTGAAGAAAGCTATAATGTCACATGTCCATGTAAGGTTGCATTCAGCTAAACATACTGGCTACCCCCATGCCCCAAAGGTACCTTGAATAACAAAGCCACCATGTGAATGTGAATATGAATCATGTGAATATATGAAAGTATATGCGAACTGCACACGAGCCAAAGGCCCACACGGCCGGAGCTTATCCCGGTTTCAGTAGCATGAAGCACCTGGGAGGATTATTACTCCCCCCTGGATGGGATGCTAGTCCATCGCAGGGTCACCCCCAGCATTATATCGCCAGTACCCATTTATACACCTGGGTGGAGAGAGACAGTGTGGAGTAAAGTTTCTTGTCTAAGGAAACAACACAGTGCCAGCACCAGGGCTCGAACTCCAAACCTCCCGCTCGGAAGTCCGACACGCTAACCACTACACTACTGTGCCTCCACATAAGCGAACTGCGGAAGAACGATTTTCAGTAAATGAAAGATAGTCGCAGTTATGTGCGCAGCGTAAGCAGACCTGAAAAAATTCAGGCTTAAACGGGATTCTAACCGATGACCTTGCGATACCTGTGCAACGCTCCTACCAACTGAAATATCGAGCCAACTGGGAGCTGGTCATTTGCGAATTCTTAATATACTCGGGTTATGTATTTTCTCGCGTTAAGGAATGCACGTTGCTTCAGTGCTGTGCATACGGATGTGTTGGTATTTGTCGCGTGAGTTATTTTGACAGTGTGCGTGATTATTTGTTATCATGTATATAAGGTGTTCTTTGCATATTCAAGGTCACTTGACGGCATCTCTCACTACCGTTCTGTAAATTTTCTTGTATTTGTTATCTTGTTTGTTAGTTTTACCAGATTGTACATTATTGACATTATTGTTAGCTTACGTCTTCGTTAGCTGTAGTTTGTAGTATGTTTATTCATGTATTTTTGCCCGTGTTCTAGCTATCAATAAACGAGATGCCTATTCCTGATTCTTGTCTGCGTTTCATGGTTTCTAGAGTGAAAATGATTTGTTCTCGTTTCATTGCAGAGTGATTAGAGAACAAGTTTAATAGAGGATTTAGGTTGGTAGGCTATTTGAAGGTACAAGAAACACAGTACTAATCATATTGCAAAAAAAAACATCACATCTGTAGAAATAACACGTGTATACTTACCCATTTGCAGCATAGTGCAGTGGGGTAAATCCTTGACTGTCCTAGAGGTAACAAAAGAGATTCTTATATACCTAGACTTTCACTCAACAAAACAAGAACTGTGATTGGTTGATTCTTGGTCACGTGCCTCTGAACAAATTCAAAAATATCCCGACCGTGAAACAATTGCGCAGCTGTTGTCCGCGCGCCAAATACAACGCCACGTGATCACTGCTTGACTAAATTAAATCAAAGTAGGACTATGGTGAACTCGTGGATATGTTTACAAAACAAAGAAAAAAGAAATAATTTAAAAATTAATGAGGTGTTTTTTCAGAGTTGTGATTGAATGAACTTGAAGATAATTTTAATAATCTATAATCACAACATAAAAGTGACCAGGGAGCTGAGTAGCTTTTTGAAATAAACATACAGTGAGTACATGACGCCAATCATTTGACTACACTAGGCATCAGTTATGAGGCAGGTGGCAAGCATACAGTTGTTAAAAAATTTGATAACTTAAAGGGATACTCTACACCTCAGAACAACATTTTAAAAAAAGATAGGTTATAACCCAAATAAGAAGTATTGAACAGCTATAAGTGGCCAATCTTCGTATTTTTGGTGTAAATGGGGAAAGTTCTTGACTTCCGGTTCGAGCTTTGGATCACAGGTCAAAAACCGGAAGTGACGTAGAAAGGAGAACTCGCAAAACCTCTTCGATAATATTTACACTGGGGAAGATCGGCTGTGCCACGAAAAAGTTCGTCGTGTCGCGTGTTGTGCGAAAACATAGTCCAGGCCTTACGCTTAAAATACACAGAAAACCTCGTTTCTCTCTCACAATAATTTTAGCGTAAGATTCTTCTCGTAAATGACTAGTTCAACATCATTACAGCCATTTGTAAGTAGGCGCGACTATCTCTAAAATTGCACCTATGTCGTTATCGACTGAGGACACTTTAAAGATTCTTTGTACCAATAATCACCTGTATTTTCGCTTTCGCATATCAGGAAGTCAATTCAAGCAATAAAGTGTAATAGAGTTTATTATACAGCAGTTGAGTTGTGTGCCCATTCAGTGTGAATTTAATACCTGCCCAAACAGTGCGACGCGACTACGTAAAGCCCCGTGCGTAACACTCCTTCGGCTTAAGCGCAACATATTATAATGCCACATCGCTGTATAGCTGGTGGATGTTCTAACATTCGCAAAGATGGAGTAAGCCTTCATAAATGGCCTGAAGATGCCCACTACGCTAAGCTATGGACGAATGCCGTGAAGAACACCCGTTCTGATGTTTTCAACCCGACGACTAGCCGACTTTGTAGCGCTCACTTCACTGAGGATTCCTTTGAAGAACAGACAGTGATGGCGAAATCTCTGGGCTTAAAGATGAAAAATATTTTGAAACCCAATGCTGTTCCTACGATTTTTAAAAAAGGTCCTCCACAGACGAAGAAGCTAAAACGACATGAGAAAAATATCTCTCAAGACGCTCTCACCGGACCATCAAAACACGCGCAGAAGCCGCCACGAGGAGCTTATAGGAAACGAGAGGCTGCTAGGGTATGTTTAGGACGAAATTGAAACTTGCCTTAATAGATTAAATAGATGGAAGCTCCTTCAGAAAATTAGAATAATACTTACTTGTGTTCTGCTATTTTAAGATCCTCGCGGCACATGAGAGGGAGGAATTGCAGTCAACTTCCGGTGAAAATAATGAGGAGTTAACAATAAATGCTGAGGAAACATTGCCTGCAGTTGTAGAGGTTGCTACCCAAACCCGAAATACAGGGCAAAACGTTTCTGTACAATTTCGAAGCAGCCGCACCGCTAAAGGTAAGTTTGGTTTCTCTACTGATGCGTGATAGAAATACGAAACTACCATGATAATTTTGTATATCATAAACACGGGTCATCCAGTCAGGCGAAAACAATTCTGTGCTGAAATATCTTTGCAGGTTGTCAAACGTCCATTGCCCAAAAAAGTCAAGAAACTCAATGCACCCTTCTCAAAGAATTTTTCACGACTTCGACCCCAGTCCAGAGTGACGAGGAGTTGTCAGACAATGAAGAAGAAATGGAGCAAGATGATGACCCTTCATACGTCCCTGACCCCAAAGACATTGATGCAGATGATGATGATGATACTGGTTTTGACGATTTTGATGATTGTTTATACGAGTAAGCGAACTATCTATCACAACCCTTATACATATTTATGCAGTCATTGTACTGTGATCTACTGTAGCAACAAACTATGAACATTTCAAGAGAACAAGCCCACTAATAATTCACTCTATTAACTTACAGGGAGTCTCCCCAAAATGCACCTCCCCACCAACAAAACCTGTTCCTAGTGGCAGAGTCTTCACTTCTTAACCTGTTTCGGTTCTGCCCAGTTTGCCGGTCGGAATGTGAACGGATGGTTGAATCAAGAATTGGTACAAAAATATCAGTGTCGCAGAAATGTTATTCCTGCACATTCACTACAAGCTGGGATTCGCAGCCCTCAGTTGGAGACATTCCTTTGGGGAACATCATGTTGTCCTCTTCTATCCTCTTTGGTGGTGGAAGCCCAGCAAAGGTGCTGAAGATATTGAAACATATGAATGTGCCAACGATATGTTACTCTACATTTATGAATCACCAAAAGAAGTATCTACATACTGCTGTCCAGAGGACATACCAATGCAACAGCAACAGTCCAGTCTGCTGAACAACATCAAAGCTGAAGGGAGGGAATTGATAGTGGGAGGTGATGGCCGCTGTGACAGCCCTGGTCATTCAGCTAAGTATGAAACCTACTCCCTTATGGATGCTGAGCAAAATAAAATCCTAGATTCTCAATTGATACAGGTTTGTACTGGATTAAATTTAAAATGGGCTCACAGAAGTATTTTTGTGCTAAGTAATACTGCATTTTAATTAATACTTATCTTTAGAGCAATGAAGTGAAAAACTCAGGTGCTATGGAAAAAGAGGGGCTTGCAAGATCACTCACATTCTTAACTGGTGAAGGATTGTCGATTAACACCTTAATAACAGACAGGCATGTGCAAATAAGAAAATACATGAGGGAGAGATGGCCTGGAGTTAAGCACAGGTTGGATGGTTGGCATGTTGGAAAAGGTGAAATTATATTTGAAAGAAATATAATTTGGATTAAAATCAACTGGCACAATTTTTTGCCACTAGTAACTGTAATTTTATTTAGGAACTGGAAAGAAGATTGATGCCCTTGCTAAAAAAAAGGATTGCGCTGTGGTTCAGAAATGGAAGAAGAGCATTGTCAACCACATGTTCTGGTGTGCCTCGTCAACAGATGATGATGACCCTGACCTCAAGGAGGCAAAATGGCTGTCCATAACAAATCACCTCATGAACAGGCATTCTGGACATGAAAATCCATTGTTTCCTAAGTGTGCTCATGGAAGGTTACATGGGAGAGAAAGAAAGAAAAAATGGCTCAAGCCAGGTACATAGTTAAAAAAAAACCTTAAAATTCTTCAAGTCTCAATATCAACAAGCCTGTCTCATTAATAGCCCCCATACATACATGTTCAGGAGTATGCTTTTACATGAACACAGTTATTTGGTATGTATCATGATCTTTGATAGTTGTAAGGAGGGATTAGATGCTTATCAGTATAGGTGAAATAATTTATTTTTTGCAGGTACATCACCTTATGAAAATCTCACAGAGCTGCTGACAAAGGGGTCCCTCTTGAAAGATATAAAGCAAATTTCAGGACAACATGCTACATCTTCTCTGGAGGCCTTCCATTCTGTCTACAACCACTTTGCTGCAAAAATGGTGGCCTTTTCATACCATGGAATGACAAGCAGGTATGAAGACTTGAACATATCATAACATCATAATGCACACTAACCTTGGTTAGAAATGTGACATTTTTCAGGCTGCCAAAAAACCTCTCTGAATTTATGTCATATTTAATGGAAGGTAAAAACAAAGCAAAGATATCTCTCTTTTTAGGTTGCAGATTGCAATCCTGCATTTCAACGAAAACAGTGACAGGGAGCAGGCAACACTGCCAGATGGCAGAGAACGATTCAACATTGCTTTCCCAAAGTACAAGAAAGGAGAGCATACAGTAAAGAAGATTTTAGTGAAATGTACATATGGTGAGTAAAGAATGAAAGCATTTAGCACTCTGAAATTTACAATTTTTTCATTTACATATTACATTATATGTGCATGGTTAGACCCCACTTACTTTCATTTTTCACGTAGGGTATGTTGCCAACCTGAAAGAGAGTGTTGTACAAATTCTCCAAGGCACTGGAAGTTCTGTTTTAGAGAGAGCTGATGCTCCCCGATCACTATCATCGGATTATGACCGCCCTGACAAACAGGCCGCAGTCACTGCATTAAAATCAAGATTCAGGAAGTAACTTTCTTCACCAGGATCGTCCTCATCCTTAAAAGCTATATTGCAATACATTGATAAGTGAATAAAGATGGTGAATGATGAGGACTTTGATCAATTCACTGTTCACATTGAAATATATTGTTAAACAAACAGCCATACAATTAGTGAAATCTAGCCATAGTCCGACTGAAGTCAAAATTAATTTCATTAGAATTATATACTAAAATGAAAGAAAATAAAGAGTATTGCTGTTGTTGTCGGTCAGGAACAGCAGAGACCATTTTTAAGTGGTAGGGCTAAAAAATCTGGCAAATACTACTGGTCAATATTACTTTCAAGTAGTAAAATCCAAATTTTGTCCACATCATCTGAAGCCCTAGAAAATAAATCCCAGCAATAAAAGTGGTAGGGCTATAGCCCTGCCAGCCCCTCCCCCTCTGCAGTCCCTGTTGTTGTTAGTAATACTCCACTGATCTCATAAATGCAAGGATCTTCTATCAGTCTTAGAAGACTGCCTCAGTGACACAAAGTGAAATGGAAAATAAAACATTAAATGAGGATCTTAGAATGTTAACCATCTTCACAATATAAATATGTTCTTCAAAGTATCTTACCCAATCACCCTAGATGCGATTATTTCGTCAGGTTTAATCGCAAGGAAAAGCCCAACAGACTATTAGGGTCAACTAGAAGCTCAGTTGAAATACTACACAGTATTAAAACAATTACTCGTCTGGAAAGTGAAATCCTTCAAATACGAAGTCTTCTTCGAGCCCTGGAGGCGGGAAGTGTGCTCGTATGCAACACACAGCACATGACGGCAGAACCACTCGCACTTCCTTTCCCAAAAGACCCCAGCACCACCTCGCCAACTGCCTGTAGGCTATGTGTCTATTTTGTTTGTGAGATGGCCCTTCGTAAGAATCTCGGTATTGTTGCTTGTACTGGTACCATGCTGTCTGTAGAACCCAGCGATTCAAACAAACGGCGTGGAACCCTGGATGCTGTGTGATGCAAATAGGAGGTTCGGCAAGTCCTTCTGCCTCAACAGCTTCATTGTTTTTGGCTACGACGCAGTCAATTTCGGCACAACAAATGCACTCAACAACTCGATTTAGTCTCTGGCAGCTTCCACACTTACACCGACAATTTCCAATCGAGATTTTCGCTTATGACCCAGAGCTTATGACCTATGCATATGAACGCAAAAACACATTCCAGCCGAGAATTATTTCACACATCGATATAATTTGTGGATATCTGCGCACGAAAATACACGTAAAACAATTCCATCACAAAGACCACGACAAGATAACTTTGTTGTCATCTTGAACTCATTTATTCGCTTAAAAAGTCAAGTTACAAAATTACGGGTTGTAAAGAGAACTCGCCACAAGAAGTAGATTGATCTCTTACCAGTCTGTGTTTTGCAGTCGTTCGAATTCTTCTTCATCGGACTCATTTGGGGAGTCCGTATCTGTGTTAGCCTCACTGTCGTAAGGCTCAAAGAGATACGGCTGCGTTCCTTGACAGCCTTCCCAGGTTGTGTCTTCTGTAGAATGTTCTTGAGAAGAAACAGAAGAAGAACTACACGAATCCCCCGATTCCATGCTAACTATAACCCTTGTGAAACAAGCGATGGCGCAAATCGAGTTCTCCTTTCTACGTCATTGATCACGTGCCTGAAAAGTTCTCCGTTTCACTTCCGGTCCTCGAATTGAGCGAAATTTCGCTTTTCTAGCGCAGTTTTCAGTCGTTAGAATTTATTTCTCCCACTTTTCCTGTCTCTCATAAGTTTTTATAGTGCATGTGCTACATTTTGAGCAAAAGTCGAAATATAGTGTAGAGTATCCCTTTAAGATAAGGGTACAGGATTAAATGGCACCGAAACCAAATGTAGTTCTGGTATCCTGCTGCTCACTGTCTGTGTGTTCAAAGTAACAGGGTCCTTCTGAATAAGGTCTGAATTTTGTTGCCATGACATTGTCAATTTTATCATCATTATAGTTTTTGTTGTCTACAAGTCTATTCAATGTATGCAACAGAAATATCCACCTTGATTCTGCAGCTGATAATGAACAAAACCATGTAGGATAGCCCAGCTGACGTGATGATCTTAAAATCCTTAAGACTCTCAATCCTTTATCAAGTTGAATTAGTTTATTTACATTACCATCTCATTTTAGGTTATCAGTGGTATATATATTCAGGGTTGCACTTAAAAAAAATCACACTTGCCATCATTAATACAGCAATACATCTTTGTTTTTATCCTTATAACTTCTTGTTTTTACAATGTAAATATGATGAGTCAGACAACAGTAAGCAAAACAGGTAAGCCTATTTTTCCAACATGTCTACTTCAACACAATCTAGTTCACTTCAAGGTAAATTCGGAAATCAATAGACAGAAAACGTTTCATTGTAACGGCTTGTGGTGTATTGTATATAATATAACGCTTAATACATTTTCTACATGACTTACTCTTTTCGAACCCTGGTTCTCCGTCACGGCATGCGCCTCTATATTTAATGGTAAGCGTTGACATACTTCTTGACCGTCCCAATACTTTTCCAACTCCATTCCTGTTAGTACTAACACTTAAATCAGTAGAAAAGTCCTCCATGCGATGTTTCTTATCCAGGTTGGCCGCAGAAGTTCTTCGGTTTCAAATCATGGATTCGTCAATTTATTCTGTTTTCAGTAGTAGTTTCGTTCAATAACGAGTACTCATTTCGCTCAAATAAATTCTCATTCAAGTGCTAATTTCGCTCTATGAGTTCTCATCAAAGCTTACTACATTAGCAAGAGATTTTCTCATCTTCAGATCACTTTCGAGCCAACTGAAATTCATATACTGCTTGTAATCTTGGGGGCGGTCGATGGCGGTCGATGTCGGAAAAGCGAATAGTTATCATCTGTTCACGTTTAGCGCCTGGCCGAGTAAAAGGCTCATGAAATTCAGTCTCCAAGTTGGTCATTGTCCTAACTGGAAACATTTAAACTCCTTTTGATTTTAGTAAGACCGCTAATGAGGCCCTGTTAGTGAGGTTGTTTATGTCGCGCGTCCGAGTTTCAAACCTTTTCACGTCGCAGTTTCGGAAGGTCGAAGGTCGCTGTCGTAATTTCCCGTGAGCGGCTCGTCGTTCGTCGCCATTTCAGGCCCTTTATGTCGCCCTTTCAAGGCCACGTCGCTTGTCGAAATTTACCCCTAACAGGGCCTCGCTAATCGTCCTCTTAAGCTACAAAATCATTACAAACTCTGGCAACGGTACGATACACTTTCAGCGTGAACTTTCATCAACAGACTTCCGTGACTTCGGTCACGACAATTGTCGTCTTCATATCGGTGCCCCCGAGTTCTATCCGACTAATTACGAAGATGTCTACACTGGAGTGAGTGAGTGAGTGAGTGAGTGAGTGACAATTTGCATATCGGAGTCCCCACAAAAACTCGCAAATACGCTTCGCGTATCCACGAGTTAAAAATGGCGCGATCTTCTAAATATATAACAAAGTACTTCATGTATCAGGACTCGAGGTGTATTCTGTTAAAGTTGACAACGAGCACGAAAGCGCCACGAATTTCGCTCCTCGAGGACTATTACTAATAGACCTCCAGTAGCGTAGCCAATCAGATTGCGGCATTTGCATTAGTCCACTAGTTGGGTGATACTAGTACTCGTTATCGTTCTTAAAAACATGATGCAAGCTAGACATACGCGTACAACTACAACGAAAAAATATTAGTGAATAGTATTGACATTTTAGGCGGCATGTTTGAATGTCTTGCCAGCATATTGCAGTTGCATCCGGCAAGACCAAGGTTTTTCAACAGTTTTACACTATAAACGCCAGTATGGCTCCAGGACGCAGCCAGGAGTGCACTTCGAGTTTTGAAGAGAATCTCGTCATGAACGACTCACCAAAACGCGTTTTGGGTATGGCGCATGCGTAGTATGGTCGTCGAGGAAGAACTCGTTCCCGTACTTGTCCTTGTCATCAATCTCAAGACTCCTTAAACTAGAAATACGACTCTCGCAAAAACCTCGCGAAGCTAGTTTTTGAATAAGTCACAATACTTTTATATTTTATTTTATTTTATATTTTGTTTTTTATATCAGCGTAATCCCCATTATTTAATTTGTTATGCTGTGTTTGGTACACAATTAGTGACACCTGGTGCAAATTACATGATCAGTATACCGCTCAGCACAGGGCTTAAAAATTGACCTTCATTTAGCTCTTTCACTGCCACTGAGATTGCACGAGAGGGAATAGAAGTAAGATTATTTGTTTTCTTGACAGGGAATACAGAGTCAATGAAGTATCACAATAATATTCAGTTAACACAAATTGAAAATTATTTTAAATCTTTTGAAGGTGAAATCTTGAAGAGTTGATATGAATGCTTGTGTTTACCACAGTGTAAAATCCTGTTTTTTTTTAGTTGTATTTTCATAGTCTCTACTGCTTTCTCTTCTTTGTTGTACATCACTTTTAAACACAATATGTTCTTACACCGAGGATGAGTTGAATGCTCCAATTATTTTTTGTTTATGTTTTTTTCTAATAATTGCATGAGATTCATTGTAAGAAGAATCTTCTGATTAGATATTTTATTGTCTACTGCAGTCATTATTTCATTCCTAGGTAACCACAATTGAGAGCATTATGAATAGTGCATGTTTCAATTTGTGTACTCTCTTCAGTTGCAATGGTACCCCTAGTGGTAGATAGAAAAATTCCTCTTCCCTCAAAAGAGATGCCATGTCAACAGAAGTGTGAGATACAATGTCATTACATAAACAATGGGGGTAAAACAGTTGGATTCTACAAAAACTTTGAATAAAGGTTTGGTAATAGTGAGTACCAACTGTATAGTATGTGGTTGTGCTATTTTTAGGTCATATCATAAAAACAATACATGTAAGAAAGAGTTATTGAAATCTTAACATGTTGAAAAAGATTGCTGCACTATGTACTCCTGTAAGAATATAATGTGAAATCAACATCAATCAGTCACAAGTATATACCACATGAAAGTTTAATTGTGCTGTTACAGAAACATGCAAAATATCCATACCCAACCAGAGAATAGTATATTATTTGAATATATGAAAATTTCTATTATAAAAACTGCAGAAGAAAGATTTATTATAAGGATGGTATTTCATCGAAAAAGTCATGGCAGCCAGAGGTATTGAACTTGTAACCAATGACATATAGTAACGAGACAAACTATCATTATATTATTTTCATTATTATTATCATTACTATTATTATTATTATTACTGGTATTGATATTATTATTATTATTATTATATTTTTTATGTTAAACATAATATATTTTTATGGGGTGGGATGCATGTCCTAATCTTGGTAAAGGTACTGTTTCTCTACTATTACAAGCAATACCAAAATCGTCTTAATAGGCTTTCCATCAGAGGTGGTAGTAATCAAAACAGCTCCAAACAATACCATTTCTTCTTTAATGCTTAGAATCTAAAGCAGTCATTTGTCTATAAAGTTTGTGTGGAAAATCATTATTGAAAGCATACTTTAGGGCATTTAGGAAACAAACACATACAGCACACTTGCAATGAATATATGAGAAAGATTATAAACATTTTGGCATTACAAAATTTATTTTCTTCTTTATAAAGTTTTTTCAATGTAAAAGGTTAACTGTATGTTGTGGTTGTTATTAAAGATTGATATTTGACATCATAAAAATGAAGTAAACAGCAGAAAGTAACATGGTTAACATGTTATGTCTAACTTTGCAAACTAAGGCTTGAATTAGCATTTCATTTGCGGGAAATGGGCAAGGGTTCTAGATAGCAATATTATCAGGGGGGGTCATTGAACTCTAAGGTAAAACTTACCCATTGTGAAAAGGCTATGAAACTTGTTGTCTCTATGCAATATTATTGAAACCTTTCAATCAGAGAATACATACATATATATATAGCAAAGAGAAATACTACTCAGAAGTAAGTAATAACATTTGCTTTATTTTCAAATGATGGCATTGATCACTGATAAAATTGCAGAACCAGTACTTTATAGTGACACTGGGTATATATTCTGCTGAAAATTCTAAACACAACTGCTAGATCAAGAAAATTTACAATATTTTCACTATTGCAATGATATCAGATCACATCGTTATAAATGATTGCTATAACAACTGCAACTCTCTGTGTTGGGAATTTCTTCAAAATGGAAACGCTATCGTTTTATTATGACAAATACCAACTTACATTCTTTTGTAATCTGTTGGTCGTCTTCCGATTCCGTTTTTAGACTAATAGAATTATTTTCCAGAGACATCTTCAATCGTTGAAGTCGTTCCTACTCGGTTTCCCTTCTAAGTCGTTTTGCTAAATTTAGTACACCAATATATTTCGTTATGTAATCGTTCACTCATGTCCTGTATTTCTATCAATAACACATTCAAATTCAAAACTAACTTGGTTGAATTCCTGGTCCTTTTCCCTGCTGTTTCGTTTGCCTTTTTCTGGAGCGAGCGGTTGTTGTCTTTGCTGCGATTTCTGTTGTTATTCTCCCTGCTGTCGTTTCTCTATCCCTGCTTTGAGTCGGGCTTTCCTTGTGTTGATTTTCAAGGTATTCGAACTTACTCGGCGACGATCTCGGGCTAATCTTTCTTGAATATCTCGGAGATCATCTTGCTGGGATGTACTTCCAGGACGAGTGAAATCGGTTTCCACAAAATTTACATTACCTTCAAAAAGGCATCACCGAATTCTCAATGGCGGAAATTCAGCAGTTCTCAAGTGCGCTACTATTGCCAGGTAACCTGGCCTGCGAACGGACACCTTTAAAATATAGATATATATATAAAAACTCTCGGCTCGATTTACTCGGGCTTGCGAGCCACGTGGTCTGACCGGAACCGACACGATTAGTAACCTCGCTTCGCGAGGAAATAGATTTGAAAACCTTTTCGATGGCCAATCGCGGAACGTCGGAGTGATTGATTTTGTCGGATATACCGGAGGCCAAAGGCCAGATCATATACAATCTGCACGACACACGTCCCATTCTCCGACCCCAAAGCAATCTCGTTCCCAATTTTTCACTTCCGTTTTTCCAGCAAAGCATGCGCACAACAACCGGAACCCCAGATTTCTGGGGTAAGAAATTCCATTTCCCCAGAGTTTCACCTGGGCGACCATCCGCTGACCGTGGAGCCTGTGGACTCTGGGAACGAGATTGACCCCAAAGCTATTTTATGGCCAAATATGCAATAATGTAGCTATGTGGTTGTATACAATTTGCAAGACACGCGTGCTCACAGACATGGTGCATATCACGCGGGGCAAGAATACTCCCACACTTTCCCTTTGAGTGAGCATTTTCACATTTCCCGAGTAGATCGTCTATATTCGTTCAAACCTTGTGCATCATCCCTTATTAGTAAAAATCCACTAGTATAACAATGCAAATGCCGCAATCTGGTTGGCTGAGCTACTTCACACTATCAGCCATTAGAGTGCAGCACTTGGTTGAAGATGGCGACGTCTTCGCGCTTTAGCAAAGTTTGGCAGGATGATTTAGTATTTTGGTATTTTCTTCACCGATGTATGATTCGTTTATTATGATTTTCACCAAAACAATTAGATCATTTTCTCTCGATTTCTATGAGGTGATAGTAGAGGAGGCCTTCGGCCCCATCTACCATCACCTCAGAAATCTAGAGTTCATAATCTAATTGTTAACTACCACAATTTGACTGAATAGACCGAACTGTTAGCTTGAAACAAAAAGTACTGTTAAACAGCAAACAAAGTTAACTTTACCAGCAGGTTCATATCGCACCCAGCTTCAAGCAGCACTTGTGCCACGTCCGTGTTCAGCTCCTTGACTGCAAGATGAAGTGGACTGCTGCCGGTGCCGTTTCTAGTGTCGTTCACATTTGCTCCAAAGGCGATTAAAACACGGGCAGTGGCACCCGACAAGTCTCTGTAATAACAAGCGAGAGTATTTATTCCAAGAGCCACCATGACAAAGAAAGAAAACGAAGTTCTGAAAATCTTGTTGGCAGGAGTCAGACATAAGAGAAGACAGAAATGTTGAAGTTATTCCTCAACAAGTTTTCAATTAACTGCAAGGATCTTTCATTTATTAAATATACGAAGCGAGAATAAGAAGCGAGAGTATTTATTCCAAGAGCCACCATGACAAAGAAAGAAAACGAAGTTCTGAAAATCTTGTTAGCAGGACTCAGACATAAGAGAAGACAGAAATGTTGAAGTTATTCCTCAACATGTTTTCAATTCCATTAATCCGTTCCATTTACTAATCCACTCGACAAATACCAATGCACCACGGAATGCTAGGTGCTGAGCTCATGCCATGTGCTCGTGAGAAAATCTAATAAAAGTATAGAGACGCTCATCGTGTTTTTCTTACGGATCGCCGCTACCCAAGAAGAAAGGCGAGACGTACAGTATACTGATGAAATGGTAAGACGCAAGAAGCTCAAGAAGCTAGAGTGGCTCTCGGCTACGCCTCGAGCATCTCTTACGCTTCTTTCGTGCTTAGCAAACCTCCCAAGTGCGTCAATAACTTGATGGTTGCACAGCTGCTGCGTCCGTTACGTCAGCTTTCAACCCATGGGGCAAATGGATCGCGCGTATTTGCCAATCACAGCGCGCGCATTCCAAAAAGCAATGTTATAATATAATTGTGTTGTGTTAGTGATCAGAGAGTAATGGACCGTAAAGCAAAAATTCCAGTTTGATCTTAGCTACCCGAACCGTGTCTTTGAGTCCGCACCCATTTGTTCCCGGACATGGTGAACCCGAGAAGGAAAGCGTTACTGGCGGACCTAATATTTCTCAAAGTGGAACAAATATTCGTATATTTAATAAATAAAAGATCCTTGCGGTTATGTAAGCACCATGGCCAGTTGCCAGGATATACCTCTTATTAATCGAGTTCGAGGTCCGTACTGTAACATACGGACCGAGTTTTTTCCCGTCGATTTATGGCCCAAGCGCTTCGCGCTTGGGCCATAAATCGACGGGAAAAAACGAGGATCCGTATTTTACAGTACGGACCGAGAAAACGAGGTTAATAAGATATTTATTATATCTCTGGAGTCATTTTGGCGACCAAAACAAACTTTAGCGGGCCGTACAGTGAAGTTCGGCCCGCTAAATTGACCAATCACAGCGCGCGTACTAACTGAGAGATATAATAAAAGGCCTGATAGACCGGTGCAACGCTCTAATCAACGGGATAGCTCAGTTGCTTAGAGCGTTGCACCGGTATCGCAAGGTCATGATCTCGATTCCCGTTTAAGTCTGAATTTTTTCAAGTCTTATGTTGGCAACTTGCTATGTTGCTCACCGAAGATCTTTCATTATCAAATATCTTTCTACCGCAATACACAAATATGAATTTTTGATATAAATACATTCAAATATTCGTATGTTTGAATGATAAGAGCCAGGGAAGATGAGTTTCTTTTGATTGTATCTGTTGTGGTTCAATCTGATCCTCGGTTTAAATTTTATTTTCCTTTGTTTCAAACGTTTTATCGTACATTACCATACCAGAGGGAAATAAAATTTAAACCAAGGTAAGAATGAACCACAACATATACAACTAATAAATTTCATTTTGCCAGTGACACATTTGCCTGAGGGTTAAGTGCTTACTGGACTGCAAGATAAAATTTATCTTGAACTAACCAAATTTGCTGCAAAATGAACCTCTCTATTTAGTATCATTGGTTGTGGCATAAATTGAAACTACTTGAACTTTTATTTCAATGACCAGTAAATAATTTTCATGTCCTGACCTTTGTTAACTGATAATTACTGACCTGTGCGCTGCGTGGTGTAAAGCTGCATATCTTTGGCGATCCTAAAAAAGAATTAAGCAACATTTATATTAATTCTGTGTTTAACTCAACTATCTTGCCCTCGTATTTTGCAGGCAAAGCATCACTCATCAGCAGGCATACAATCCATAAGACAGACTGTGTCTTTTGTAGGACCCAAGCTCCAACTTCTTGTAATCTGCCTAATCATAGCGGAGCTCCACAGCGGCTCGAAGAGCCGCAGAGCGGAGCCCCATAACTACCGTGCGAGGATAGAAATTGAGAAAACCATACGTTTGAGTTTTCGTGGTCATCGTGGCTAGCGGCATGGCTCGCGGGCGCGTGCGCCTAGCGACGACGACGATGTTGCCCCAACATGGCGGCCATAGTCATCCGGGATATTTAGAAGGTCTTAAACCGAAACGAGGCTTTGTTTTTCGCGCGCTTTTCGCGGCTTGCCGCGGCTACACAACCTACAGCCAGCAGTCTACAGCAGTCTACAATGTTTTGCTGAAGAAACGGATTATTCATAGCGATTTTGGAGGAAAGATTTTCTTCCTACAAGTTTTCAAGCGTTTTTGGAGGGACATAAGCATAAAGCTGAGTTCTTTCTACAAGTTTTCAAGCATTTTTGGAGGGACTGTGTGAGGAGCTCCGCTTTTAGGTTTCCCTAAATCTATTTAATAGCACAGGAAGCATGGAGTTTGCGCTGATGGCTAAGTACGCACTCTGACAGTTTATTTTCAGCTGAAAACCTGGAATACATATTTGCTGTGGTTCAATTTGATCCTTGGTTTAAATTTCATTTTCCTCTGTTTTTGGTCAGGATAAATGGGCCAATTACAAATTATGGGTCCAAATAAAGTCGCGGTTTAAGCAAAATTTGAAGGGTTCGTACCTGACCAATTAGCAATTGATTCAATGAAACCAATTCATCTTGGGTGTCCAGGCATTGACTTGTTATATTGGTGTAGTATAAACGAAATGAGAGGTTACGTTAGCGCACCTGAAAGTCAATTTAGAAACCGGTTTTTTTTTTAACGCGGTCTAAGCCTCGCTTACATAAGCGGCCGAATGAGTTTCAAACTGTGGGATTCAAATTTAAGGTAAAGGCAAAATTGAACAACAACATATGAGACATGAAAACGGACTTGAGAAAAGCTCTAAAAGTGAATTTTGTATAAACCAGACTACATATAACAGTTCCTTAACTTGCCTGTAGGTGAACATTGGCACCTCTGGACAGCAACACCGTCACTACTTCCGTGTTACCTTCCACACACGCACGGATCAACGGAGACTGCGTTCTTTCATTGGAATAATCGACCTAGAATAATCACTAGTGTTATTTTCCTAGACTTTCATTCGACCAAACAGTGACTGAGAAAACAGCACGTGATAAGCACGGGGGAAAGTGATTTGTCAGATGGCGGGAAAAACACTGAGATAATGTGAATGAATACCACAACACAAACATGGAGGCTGCAGCTAAAAGGCACGCAGTTTCGAAGTTATCGAACTTTTTAGTCCAGAAACTACTTTTTTTCAGGTACATTGTAAATCATTCAATCAGCGTTCTTAAAAATACATTTTATTTTTTTCTCATGCATCTGAGTGGGCCGGAATCCTAAATCCTCGAATTTGATTGGCTTATCACGCTCACGAGATCGGTCTAACTTTCTACGATACGGCCCACGGGCCGGGGTTTTTTCCCCGCTGGAGCAATTTCCTATTTCATTTCTTACTTGAAAAGAAGACATCCGAACAAAAAAAACAATTAATAAATAAATAAGTTATTTAGTGGGATAGGTCGGTCCGTATGGGTGAAAAACTTTGCCCTTGGTCTTGAGTACGGCACGAGGCCGAAGGCACAGTTAATCCCCATACGGACCTCCCGCCCGGTAAATAACGTATATAAATGGGTGTTGTTGACTGACTGACTCCGTGACTGGAGAAGCTATCCGAAGGAGAATTGAAGTTGTTTGCCCTAAAGTGGATATCTCAAAGGAGCTCGTGAGTTAAAGTGTCAGTGGTGACTGAAGTTATTTAGATTTGAAGTAAGAGACAGCTTGTTAGCACATATCTAAGTTTAGCGATCGCTTCCTTTGTACACTACTCGAATGATTTCAATTGTAAGTTTCAAATAAATAGTTGAGTTCATAGCGGAAGTACGTTTGTCACTCTTTTCTGTACGGACACAGAACAGGCTTATTTATTTATATTTGTTGTCTCGTAACAATCATCATCATCATAATTATTATCATCATCATCATAATTATTATTATTATTATCGTTATCATCATCATCATAATCATCGTCTTCACCATCATCATCATTATCATCATCATTATCATCCTCATTGTCATCATCATTATCATCATCATCATTATCATCATCATCATCATCATTATCATCATCATCATCATCATTATCATTATTATTAGTATCATCGTCATCATCATCATCATCATCATTATCATGCTCGTCATCATCATCGTCATCAAACAAGAAGGCACGTAAAAAATTTTATCTTATGGAATACATCATTGTTCAGCGTGGATGCTGTTGTTGTATAACCTTCATTGCTTGTCACGCGACGCATTTATTTGCATGGGTCTCAATTGCGACGTCTCGATCGCTAACTGCTGTTCTCCTTCAAGCGATAGGTTCGACTAGTTAGGGTGTACCTGCCATTGTCCTTTTCCAGACAAAAACAATAGCAGGATCGAAATGCACCAATCAGAGCGGACCACCAAGCCTACATAACGGTGCACCGTAACCAGTCGACACTATAACCTGCAAAAGACCAGCAGGAAGCGGTCGCGATCCACATCGAAGTGACCACGACGCGATACAAACGAAAAAATTTTCCATAGCAAACGTTTTTTTGACTATCGCGGGCACAAATGTTCCAACCTACCAAAGTGGGAGATCTATCCAGGATGCCTTCTACGACGTTGGTATCACCTGCGCTAGCAGCATGGCAAAGGACCATTCCCAATCCGCCGTCACCTCCCAATAGATGAGCTAAAAAGCCATCCTCCAATTCTGTTCAAAACCAAATGAAGAAACCAATGAGCAGTAAAACGATCACAACAAAACCAGGGCTGATGCAGGCGCATTTGCAACTAAACGTTTCACCTTTGCGAACTAAAATTTATCGGTCGCAAATTTGTGACTAGTTCGTGGCTAGATGATCGGGAGGAATATCAGCGACACGCGACGAAGTTTATAAAATACTCAATTATCGAATTCAAGAGAGTTCTGTGTGCTGCTTGAAACTAAATCTTGAACTTTATTGTTAAAATCCTGTCAGTAGAATTTACTTTGAACATTACGTGACACGGTAGTTCATTTTATACTCCATTACAGAGGTTTCTTCAACAAGCGTATCACAGGCGCGTTGTTGAGGGTTCTACTTTTATGATTTGTTTTTTTTTTTTTGTGACTGACAGTTTTGAAATTGCACCTAAATAATTGGAACTAGTGGCAGATTTCCGACCTAATATTTTCCATAGTTTCAAGTCTTGAAAATGCCCCCGTGACATCGAGGGCATGGGTGGGTACTACCAACAATGCCCCGTCAGGGGGTGAGTACGCCCGATAGAGCCATCTCTTGTAGGTGGAAGTCGTGTTGGTTAGCTAAAAACCCAGGTGGTCAGAAATCTCCACACCCCCAGTATAACGTTAAGGAAATGGCTACTATCGTTTAAAGATTCGAAAAAAATTGCGGTAATTCTCAAGCAAGGTATTTAACATTGAGGATGGTAGAGACTATGTACCAGAAGTCCATCGTTAGGAGTGCTCCTAGGAGTTCAATAGGAGTGTTGACAGACCTATATATTTTTAGAAACGCCTTTTTACCACAATTGCTACTAATCTCGCAATCTGATTGACTAACTTGTCGTTGTCGATAAGGGTCTAGACAACGCTGCTTAAGTCAATGTGTCACTCAAAGAAATAGCCAATCAGAAACGCTCATTTTGGGGAATAAACCAATCAGATTGCGAGAAAGTTATAGACAACGCTTGCTCTTTCTTTGTGTCACGATCTTTTACGCTCTGAAAAAAAAACATTTTCTTTGCCGTTTTTTAACGTTGCTATTGTGGTAAAAAAAAACAAATCGAATGTGGTTTAGCGTTGTCTGTACTCATATCGACAACGAGTACGCGTCATCACAGTGGTCGAAATGTTGTGGACTAACGAGGCGCAGCCTGTAATTGGACAGTTACAGCAGCCAATTATATTAAGTGCACTCTGCTAATTCCACCAAGCAAAGAATTGTTTACATTACTCTTATGATTACAAACCAAACTGAATTCCACTCCGTCCTACTACTACCATCACATAAAACGTTTCAAACATGAAACGTACGACAATTTCAATTGGTACTCCACCATAAAATAGCTTTCCTGCGGCTCGTTTCTCGAATGGGTAGGTAACGTATCAGGCCCGGAGCTCTATTTTAAGGTCGAAGTCTACCGAATGGTTTTGCAGCTCCTAGCAAACAAAAAAGCCTAACGAGCAAATTAACCTAGAATTGTATTGCTTAATAATAATAATAATAATAATAATAATAATAATATCTAGCACTATTTCTATTGCTAACCAATAGCGCTTTACAAATTATTTACAATTAAAAATTACATATCTATGTAAAAAAGGTTACAATTTGTATATAATTATAAAAAATATTACACTACATTATGAAAATATCTAGCTAAAGGCTTTCCTAAAAATATGTCTTACGTTTGCGCTCAAACTCTGAAATGTCGTTGCACGATCGAATGTCTAAAGGTAAGGCATTCCAGAGTTGCGGCGAGGCTAAAGAAAATGCCCGAAATCTTGACCGGAAGAAAAAGAAATTATAATTCGAGGGACAGGTAGGTTAACGGGTCTTTCGAGAAACGGGTCTCTCGAGAAACGGGTCTTTCGAGAAACGAGTCTTTCGAGAAACGGGTCTTTCGAGAAACGGGTCTTTCGAGAAACGGGTCTTTCGAGACACGTGCCCCCGATTCCGATTTTTCTATTGGAACCATTTGGAACAGATCAAAATGGCTGGCGACCAGGGAGCCCAAAGAAAAGATCAACCCGGTTACAAAAATATTATTAATACGTACTTAATACTTATTAATACTTTTAATAAAAATATTATTGATATGTAGTTCGCTAATCTTTAACCTAACCTTCTCCTTCCCCGTATTGAATTGTCACAGACGGATTCTGCAACTGATCGCTGTTTTTCGGAAGGTTTTCACTTTCCACTGAAGAAAGCGCATCGGGGTTAAACACAATCACATTTTCCGTATCACCCTCTTCCACAATTACTTCGACATCTCCCGTATCGGTTACATCGAGAACTCTTCCTTGTTTTCCCCTTGCCTAAAGTGAAACGAAAGCAGATAAAACAACCAATCACGTCAAAGAGGGAAGGGCCAATCATGATATGAAGTATATCACTGGATGGCTGGGTATCAAACAATGAGGGTATCCAAGTTGGAGTAGTAAATTGTAGTTATTGACTGAATGGAAGGGCCGACGAGGAAATATTTGGTTCAAGCTCATGCATGCAATAAGCACCAAGAGCAGCGTCTGTCCTGCCAGACCCGGATCAGTTAATAAGCATTATTTATTACATGGCTGGTTCCGCGAAAGGGCAAGATGAGGGAATCCTGAGTTCTGATTGGCTACCCGGGCAGGCAAGATGGGCCTATCTTGCCTGCCCGGGATTTCCCGCGTCGTCCCGCGAAACAAAACAAAGCAAAATGGCCATAAAGTAGATCCGTTATTGACCACGCCTTGCTCGGTCAAGATGGCTGCATATTGGCTTCGTTCTTATTTGCGTTTTGATTGAGCTCGACGATGTCACCTCCCGTAGGCGACCACTTTTTTCTGCACCAAGGGGGTTCACTTAGGAACCGGTTATTAGTTAAAGAGTGTGTGTGTGTGTGGGGGGGGGGGGGGGGGGTGGGGAGTTGCTGCCAATAGGAGGTGGCCACCAATTTTTATGCATGGCCAAAACGTGGGGGTCTATATATATTCGTTCAAATATACAGACAGCAAAATTTTTTAGCCGCATTCATCCTTACAGGAAGAGGAGGAGGGAGTGGGTTAAGGAAGAAGGGGAGGGTAAAATAAGGGACGGACCATTAGAAAAGTGATGGGGGGGGTGGGGAATTTTCAGCTTGCACGAATTTTTTTTTTCGCTCACTGCTTGTGCAGGAATTTTATTTTCAGGTGAACCCTTCTGCACGAATTTTTTTTTACTACGTATGAAAAAGTCCCAATTGGACCTTCCTTCTACATGAATTTTTTTTTTACCTTCTTCTTTGCATGAATTTTTTTTTGGCATTTCCCCTTGCTTGATTTTTTTTTTTTTCCCACCCCCACCCCGCCATCACTTTTCTAATGGTCCGTCCCTAAATCATGCCTTTCGATAAGGGGTGGGTCAGGAAAAACCAGACATGGGAGATTCAATATTGCTCCACTGTTGCACACCCAACTGCACTATAAATAATGACCGGTCCTTTAAGAGAGAGTTAAGTGTAAACAGGAGCCCATTACCCGGAGCGTGCAACTACTATAGGTTCATGCTACGGCATTTTCACAAGTAAGGTTATTTTTAGAGCGGCAAAAAAAGTTGTTTCCGCAGTCTCAGTTATCTCATCGGAGCTACTATTCTCTGTGTAAATACCTTGACTATCGTCAGAAATGCTGTCCGAACACTCGTGTATGTCGGCTATGTTCGTTGTCACTACAGGCGGTTATCATGCTATATATCAATCATGCACTAGCTTGTGATTGGTTCTCCCAAACCAATTCGCGGCAGAGACGATCTAAAAATAAACTTACTTGTGAAAACGCCGTTTCACAGACCTAGTATGGGAGTTGCACGCTCCGGGTAATGGGCTCCTGGTGTAAAATGTACGAGAATACTTGTGCATCAAAAAATACCTGGCAAACAGACTCGTTCCAGGGCCCATGACCTTGCTGTAATTTCCTTAGCGTTTCCCGGTCTGCCATAATTTTGACGACGGCGCCATTTTTGAACTTCGACGTGGAACAAGCTGTCGCTTGGCTTGCTTCCTCGTCCGCCTTCGAAATGTGAAAATTAGAGATAAAACACACTGTATCCACGACGCACCAATAAAACAATAGAATCTATGTTCTTGGACATAAATATATTTAGTATCACCCAACTAGTGGACTAATGCAAATACCGCAATCTGATTGGCTACGCTACTAGAGGACTATTCCTCGAGTAGCGAAATTCGTGGTGCTTTCTTTTGTTTTATTCCCAAATAAATCTTTCTTCAACTTGCATTTGCTAACTTTATCATTGCTTTTTTCTGTCCGACTAGTTGGGTGATACTAAAACAATTAGACCCTTCGCCCTCAAGGGCTACGGGTCTAATTATTAATTAGAGCCCAACTCAGACTCAGTTTAGCTCGAGCCGCCAGGTAAGGATTAGAATTAGTAGTAAGCAAATCTGTATTGAGGATTCGGATCAATATCAGTTTCTGGGCAACCGTGCACCTACCCCTCCCCTAAACCAACATTAACGCTAACTTTTAACTCATTATAACTTGTTGGATTAGGGGAGGGGTAGGTGCACAGTTGCCCAGAAACTGATATTGATCCGAGGATTCCGACTTCAGTAAAAGTGATTTGCAGAGGGGCCCTCATAAGATTAACATGGTATCTGACAAGGGTACAACACATATTCCCCGAGAACACAAAATGTACTGTTATTATTATCGCTTTGGGAGGCACCGAGAGAAACATCAAAACAGTCAGAACATTTACGCGAGCGTTTACAAGTTGAGTGGCTTTTATTTTCCCTCAATAAAAATACACCATCGAACTAAGATGGCCAGAAATAACAAAACCTTTCCATTTGAGTTTTCAAAAATTGTAAAAGAAATGGTAGGAAAGCGCGATAGGGGTGTCAGCGCTTGATTTGTAAGTGTCGAAATTCAATGTTTGTTTCTCACTTTTCCCTTTTTTTTTTTCTTTTTTCAAACGGGATAACATACATTATTATATCTTTCAGTTAGTACGAGCGCTGTGATTGGTCAATTTAGCGGGCCATACTTCACTGTACGGCCCACTAAATTCAAAAGTTTGTTTTCAGATATAATAAATATCTCACAAACCTCGTTTTCTCGTTTTTTTTCCGCTTAAATTTAAATCCAAGCGAAAAAACTCGGTCGGTAACTTACAGTACGGACCTCGAACTCGGTTGGTAGGAGGTATTTCTAGCTCGCTAAGGTCTCCAGGGTAGCCACAGAGCTCAATCAAAGGCTCCTTCGAGCTACCTCATAGTATGTGGTAATTATTCCATGAAATGCCGTCCTTTCCCCAGACCATAAAGCGTTCATTCCGAATAGTTAGTTTTGTGCACTCTTGCTACGGCTGATCGATTACTCGTCGTCCAAATTGGAGACATCGTCAGTTTTAAGATTTAATAACCCATTTCTTTCCCCTCAAGCATTCTTGAACATATTTCCTGTTCGTTCGCGAGATCTTCAAAAGTGTATTTTGATCAAAGATGGAGCGAAAGGAACGAAAACCCGCCTTAACAATCTTTGCGTCAGGATGGACACAACAGACGCCATTTTGTAAACACTTGCTGCCGTTTTGTCTCACTCCCTCCCCCCACATATGTGAACATAAAACAATCGCACGACTTTGTGGACAAAACCAAACCTAGCAGGGGAGACAGGGCAGAACCTGTTTAATTCACATTTAATGCAGATTTAATGCATAAATTAATTGTCTAACGGGAATGGAGTGACCAATCCAACCATCACTATACCTCATGGTATGACATACATACCATGAGGTAAAAAAGGGACAAAAACTATATTTTTATCAAGTGCATACATGGCTTAGCACTTCCTTACTGATTTCAAGAACAGCCCCGCGCGTTAATATCACTAACGCTGCCGTTTAAGCTAAGAAATAAGCGCGATATGTTGCTTTTAAAAGCAGGCCTAAATAGCACTTCAAGTACGCTCCATCAATTGACCTTCTATTGTTCATTGCTTATTTTTAAAGATTATTCGTACTTAGACAGCTTGAAAAACCCCGTAATCAACTTAGTAATACAATAAACTGAACCTACATCTACAGAAGTTACCTTGGTCACAAGGTCCGGATGGAAAGTTAGGATTCTGTTATCATTGTACAAAATTCTCACACGGCCGCTGCTTGACACAGAATCTAAAGTACCAACCTGTCCAATGTACTTAAGAAAAAAAAAAGCATACAGAAAAGAGTTAGAAGAGAAGAGAGCATACAGAGAAGAGTTACACACCTCGGTCGTGTGTACAGACCTCACTGCGTTCGGTCTGTACTCACGACCTCGGTCAAGATTCTCCCATACAGACCTCCAGCTCGGTTAATAAGAGCTAATAACTCTTCAAAGATAGGTCTTTCAAAAACGCACGCAATTGTCGGCAATACTGAAATCGGCCTATACTTATTTACGTCCTCTCTATCTCCCGGTTTAAAAATTGGCGATACTTTACTTTCTCGTTTTCTGTGGCCCATGCCCGCAGTAAAATATACACTCACTTTATTACTCGCATCTGTCCATTCCTCGATTCCCTCATTCATAGCTCGAACAATATCTGCAGGCAGTAGAACGCAAACAGGATCCCCAACAACTAGCTTGTTACCCCCTGTTTCCTCACTGTCAGAAGATTTCGAAGTGCTCGGCACTCGCTGGTCGGTTTTCTTTTTCTTGGCCTTGGTTTTGCATTCTCCCATTTTGGGAAGGTGGTTCATGTAATAAAAACCGCCTGACCCAGGTTTAATACACTTTAAATCAACCTAATGAAAAAACGTCTGCTATTAGCGATAGCACCAAAGTTTCTTACACACACTATGGAGTGAACACGAAAAGTCATTCGCTTAGTTGAGCAAATCAAATATCTTTATCTGACCTTTTAAGCCCCAATAGTGTCTGTACAGATTTTACTCTGGCTAACGCCAGACGATTTTGCTCGTCACAGGGAGACCGCTCGGGGCTTAAAGGGTTAAAAACTATCTCCTTAACCCTTTAAGCCCCAATAGTGTCTTAACAGGTTTTACTCTGGCTAACGCCAGACGAGTTTACTCGTCACAGGGAGACCCCTCGGGGCTTAAAGGGTTAAAAACTATCTCCTTAACCCTTTAAGCCCCAATAGTGTCTTAACAGATTTTACTCTGGCTGACGCCAGACGATTTTACTCGTCACAGGGAGACCCCTCGGGGCTTAAAGGGTTAAAAACTATCTCCTTAACCCTTTAAGCCCCAATAGTGTCTTAACAGATTTTACTCTGGCTAACGCCAGACGATTTTGCTCGTCACAGGGAGACCGCTCGGGGCTTAAAGGGTTAAAAACTATCTCCTTAACCCTTTAGGCCCCAATAGTGTCTTAACAGATTTTACTCTGGCTAACGCCAGACGAGTTTACTCGTCACAGGGAGACCCCTCGGGGCTTAAAGGGTTAAGGAGGGTAGCCCATTAACCCTTTACGAGTTATCTAACATACGGCCCTCGACTATAAATGAGATAGACCACCACACTGGGAACTACGTACCCTACTCTTTTCGAACAGTGTGTGGGTTCTTTAACGTCCCACAGATTATAAGGAACAAGTATGGTGAGACGGGACCTACATTTTATCGTCCTTATCCGAGAAGACTAGAAAGTCTAACCGTTTGCGAATGTCATTACAAAGGCAGCACTTTCTACTCACTTTCTACTGAGTGTTGGTCCGGCTGGGGTTTGAACCCGCAACCTCCCGCACGGTAGTCCAGTGCTCTACCAACTGAGCTAACTGGTCGGCGATTTGAGGACAAGGGAACGACATATTCCTTATGTCAAATATCGTAAGATGACTTAAGCCACATTCCTCCTTACACGAAGTGATCGTTGTAATCATTCAGACGTAATAAGTTGATTACATCAATGACATCCATGAAATCAGTTAATCAGTTGATTGGTCATTGATTATATCCCATAATAAGTGAGTAATCGATCAATAATCGATAGGCAGCAAAATTAAGTTCCAACCACACATTCCTTGAATGTTTAACTCAATTTGCCAAGTATTACTGTCTGAACCATTCATGTAAATTATTATCACAGGAAGTAACTTATCATAAAGAAATTACCAGAAATTGCATGAGATATTGCATGAGATATGTACGTTAAGGTAAATGTTTATTTGATTCATACTTTTTGTAGGTTTCTTCGTTTCTTGTGTATTTTCATTACTTGATGTTCGTATTCTCCTTTTACTTTGTAATCAATAGGTGTGGATTTTTTTTAAAAAAACATGGAAGACAAATATGCGTGAGTTCGGTTACAGATACAAGACTAAAATACCTTTCCTTTAGCTCCTAGCCTGTACGTTTGTTTCTCTGCAATGTCCCAAGATACCACAACACCTTGTTTAGGCGAGCGTTTCCAGTTTTTTAGCTCGATGACAACACCCTCTTTTCCTTCGCCACCGTCTTGATCCGTCCAACTCCAGTCCCGACCTCGGACAACCTTAGCACCGGGAAAAATTCCTTTGGACATGATCTTCCTTGCGCCCGAGCGGGTACCTACCGAAACCCTGCAAAACGGGGCACCATTAGGTAGGTACGTGGTGTAAGCATCATATAGTGGTTCCCCGTTAGTGAATATATGGCATACATTGCTCTCCATAGCCATACACGATGCTTACACCACGTACCTACCCACCATTAAGGTTTGAATTACCACTGTCCCGGCTCTTATAAGGGAGTCTAAGAAACAACGACGGTACGACTACGACAACCTCACAAAACAATAATATAATTGGCTACAAGAGTATAAATAATCGTGCTCCACGTGCAGCACGGTTTTCAGCAAGTATATTAGCGGCCCTTTGCGTAACGACGACGTGAAATCGCCAAATTTGATGTTCTGATGACAAGGTAAGCATATAACAGAGCATCCTCCATTCTCTATTTTCAGTCTAAAACCGTTCGTACCAATTTATTTTCGCCCACCTTGTAGGACGTGAATGAGACTCAATAATAGCGAAAGACTTATGATAGAGTCAAGTTATATTCTGAGGTGATGTTTTCGTATACCGTCGCCTTCGGAGACCTTAAACTCCTTTATAGTCTACACACGTGACCATTATCTGACCTAATTCGAAAAGTGCATGCTATACTTTAGGGACCGTTCATTGTTTACGAGGGAGGGAGGGACTGGTGGGATTGGGGGGGGGGGGGGGAACATACGAAAGAACGAGAGGGGGGCATCCAAAAAAAAAAGATAGGGAAATAGGGGGGAGTAGTTGCAAAAGGCGGGTTCTGGGACACGAATAAATTAAAAATCACTCTTTAAGTCAAAACGTGCAGGATCCAAAAAAAAATCGACCCTACCGGTTAGTAGCTGCAAAATTCGGGTAGTAGTTGTAAAAGGCAGGGACTGGGACAACTCGGCTTAAAGACACAACACAAAAAAGTAGTTGTAAAATGAAAGTTCTGGCGAAGTCTTAAAGACAAAAAGACTGCACGCGTGCTAATTCCAAAAAATCGACCCTACCGGTTAGTAGCTGCAAAATACGGGTTCTGGCGCACTCAAAAAATATATTTGGGGGATGTATCCCCAAGGAAGTGCTCTCTGAGGGCCTTGCTTGCAACCCAGTCCATAGCCGTGGAAAGGCCAATAAGAGTCGCGGAATAGGTAAGGGTTTTCACAGTTGAAACTCCCAACAAACTCCTAACAAAATTTCCAACAAAATTCCAACAAAATTCCAACAAATTCCAACAAATTTCTTGAACGTCTTGATTTTTGTTGATTTTCAAGTGTAATACCACTACGAGTATTATTTAGAGAATAACCACTCCCATGAATATTATTATCCGGATAGGGCCTCAAATCAATCCACAAGGCGAATCTGTCTCTGTAGAAATCTTCCTCTTTTATAGAATCGTTCAGCCCAAAGCGCTTAATAGCAGATCTCCATAAATCGGTTGGTACCATCCCCTTGGAATAGAGTTGGTTTGGTCTCCCATCCAAGTTAATTTTGATTGATGTGATTTCAGGATTCACAAAAGTTTCAGAATCTCTCTGTCCTGATGTATAACCATCTGTGAATAGGCAAAGGATACCCGTCATGGATCTTCTGGGGATATTTACATGTTCTATAATTATATCATCATTAGGTCTGGAAATTTTAAACGTTTTGTGTAAGAGAATGTTTTCGTAAGTGAATACTCTCCCTATTTGGTAGGAAGCATTCGCCTTACTCGCCAAATAATCACTTGAGATGAATGAATACTCCAGCTCAATGTTCGTCATTGTATAATTTGGAAGGTTCTCGGCTTTAGAATAGACGACGATATCATCAACTGAGGCTAATGTAATTTCAAATTCTAGCGGGTGAGGAAACGCTCTCTGATAAAAGACGCCGTGGTCCTTGAGAATGGAATGATCTAGAGGGATTGCATACCTAGTGTTATGAATCGCCGCAAGATTAACCTCCTTTGCATTTGAAGTGTTCTTATCACCCGCATTTGTTCTAAGTTTCCGCATATTTTCAGAAGAGATGCCTTGTCTCAACCTATTTCTACGCTCCTTCTTTGGCAAATGAAGATCATGATAAGTCTGGAATAAATCAAATCTACCGGTATCTTGCAAAGTTTCTCCGCCAAATAGAACTCTAAGCCTGGAAACGAGATTTCTTCCCAAATTATTAACGAGAGTATTATCTTTGTGACCGGAGACATCCAAATTAAATAGGAGATATACACTATCTGGAACTATAACCATGTTCTCCAATAGTTTTGGGATGCTTACATATATTGTTTCACCAGGCTTGGCGGATGAAGGAGTGAATGTAATTCGATTCACCGATCGTTCCGCTTTCAAACCTTCCAGTTCTCTGGGAACACGATTCGGGTCAAGAATTTGTGATATGGTTGTCATTTAAATAGAAGCATAATTCCTTTTAAATGACTGAGAACAAGTTCGTGAAAACCCTTACCTATTCCGCGACTCTTATTGGCCTTTCCACGGCTATGGACTGGGTTTCAAGCAAGGCCCTCAGAGAGCACTTCCTTGGGGATACATCCCCCAAATATAGTTTTTGAGTGCGCCAGAACCCGTATTTTGCAGCTACTAACCGGTAGGGTCGATTTTTTTTTGGATCCTGCACGTTTTGACTTAAAGAGTGATTTTTAATTTATTCGTGTCCCAGAACCCGCCTTTTGCAACTACTGGGGGTCACCTGAAATATTTTCGCAATACTTTGAAATGGCATAATGTCTTAACAGGAGCGCATCAATAAAATCGCTGCTTCAGGAGGGGGTGTGGGGTGGGGCGGGAGGTATGTGAAAAAGATTGGCAAGCTGGGGGGGGAGTGGAAATCACGCAAACGGTCAAAAACACAATTTGCCACGCATTAATTCTAGATGCCTAGGTGGCCCGATGGTATCTTACCAGCCCCTCAAGAGTATTCTTTTGATGTTATTGAATTTACAATGCGAGCAAAAGGAAAGCTGCTTTGTCGCATTTGAATTGCGTTAGACGTAAATGAAAGTGTTGAAACTTAATTGCATGTTTACAATCATGCAGATGTCCTTGTTGAGCGTGCATTTCGCGCAACTGAATGCTACTTGGCGCAAATGAACGTATTATTGTCTGACTTTTAGTGCAAATAATTGCGTATTTTTTCGCATTATTGTCTGACGTTTAGTGCAAATGATAGCGTATTTTCTCTAAATGAACAGCAAAAGGTGTATAATTGTCACTATCACTGTCACTATCACTGTCACTTTCATTTTGACTGCTGCTGTAACTGTCATTGTCAATGTTACTGTCACTGACACTGTCATTTTCATTGTCACTGTCATTGTCACCGTCAATGTCACTGTCACTGTCACTATCAATGTCACTATCATTGTCAATGTCACCGTCACCATTGTCGTCGTCGTCGTCGTCGTCATCATCGTCATTGTCATCGTCATTGTCACTGTCATTATCATTGTCACTGTCAATGTACTTTCACCATTCTTGTACCACTCTTGTTTCAACGCCACTGATACCAAGAAGCTGTTAAGATTGAAACTAATATCAACTTACCCAGCTGCATCAGGAAAGTCAACTCTGAAGAAAGAATGCTTCCTATCATGTTCGTCTGCATTGTAACACGTGGAACATAAACAGTAGTTCTCGTCGCAATTCAAACACTTCCAGCACATTCCAAGAATGGGACTTTGCTTACAAGAATGGCACTCCAGTCCATCGTGCTTAACACCTAAAGTTAGATAAATGCCAAAAGATACAACAGTCAAAGATGACTTTCTATTGTAACGCGCAGAATTCCACATGGCAAGTTTACAGTAGGGTTCCAAACACGAAGATCTACAGTTAACACCATTATCGTTAATCCTTTTTCACCTCTATTTTAATTGGCCAAAATGCCCTCACGCGTGCAACAAATAAATGTTCAAATGGTAAATGTACATAAAACAAGTTGTTAATTGACACTTTATGACTGGTCCCGAGGAGAACAGTGAATTTTGTTGAGATTCGAGTCACAAATATTGAAAAACGCGTTGAGATTCCAGCGACAACATCAGGCCACCTTTAACAGCACGCCCTGATCACGTGCAACAGCGGTCAACAATTCACGGGTATCAGTGTGCTGTTTTCCGTTCGACGTCATGGTTTTCGCAGTGTTTCTCGCTCATGGCATTTGGCGGTAAACAGTTTCATTGTTAGATGTTATGTGACCATAAACTAGCCACTGAATGGGCGTGCTGTAACGGGAAAAACGCCAGCTATTTAACAAATCGAGTGTGGTTTAGCGTTGTCTGTGCACTTATCGACAACGAGTACGCGTCATCGCTAATAATAATAATAATAATAATAATTTTACTATAATTTAATTTTAAATAATTTAATTTTAATTTAATAAGGATCCTATCACAAGGCATTAAATTATTTTTAATTTAATAATTTTGTCATAGTGGTCAAAATTTGTTGTGGACTCACGAGGCACAGCCTCGTGAGTCCACAACATTTTGACCACTATGATGACGCTTATCGCTGTCGGAAAGAATACAGACTCCCCACCACCGTCGACAGGAAGCCCACGCACACCGACCAGTACCTAGCGTATGATTTCCACCATCCACAATCAGTAAGGCGCGTTATTGTTAAGTGCCTAAACGATCGGGCCAAACATATCATCACTAAACCATCGGGAACAGCACAGGAGAAGGAAAATCTATCGACAGTTCTCATCGCGAACGGTTATCCCCCTTCTTTATTGCAGAAAGTGACCTAAACAAAAAGCGCAGCACCGAGAAAAGCAACTATGACAGAGTCTAAGTCTACCGCGGTGCTGCCCTACATCAAAGGAGTCTCGGAGACCTTCCGCCGCAGCCAACAACAAGCATTTTTGGCATAAGCGCCGTCTTCAAGTCCGACACGACACTAAGATCCCGACTAGTCAGACCAAATGATCCCGCTAACCCCAGCAAGCAAGATGGCGTAGTCTACAAGATATCATGCGAATGCGGTAAAGTCTACATCGGAGAAACGGGACGACCTATGCAACAAAGAATAAAAGAACACAACAGATACATCCGCCTCGCTCGAACTCAAAACTCCATCGTTTCAGAACACGCCAACGAAACCGGGCACAAGCCGCTTTGGAAAGAAGTTAAGTTTATTGATCGTGATAACCACTGGTACACCAGGAAGGTGAAAGAGGCAAATCTAATAACATCAACAGGGAAAACAGAACTGAAATTCCAGAAGCGTGGATGTCGACAATCAAGAAACACAACAACAAACACGCAGCGAGCCAGCGGACACCTGAGGAAAACAAAGCAAACAGAAACAAAGGCAGGATCGAAACGCACCAATCAGAGCAGACCACACAGCTACCTAATGGTGAGCCGCAATCAGTCGACCCCATCGCCTGAAGAAGACTAGCAGTAAGCAGTCGAAACATCGCGATCAACATCCAGTGTCTACATCATTATCATCACATTTTCCAATATGAACAACAACCCATTCCTTAGAATTCGTTTATGCTGCGGCTTGTTTATTAGTATAACAGATTTGCTAAGAGCTTTCAGGGGTGTATAAAAAACGCTAAAGCAATCCCGCAAAAACGGAAAACCATACCAGATTTCGAACAAAACCGAATTAAAACCAAAGATCTACACATCCCGCTTTCCAAAACCGTAATGGTCCCTAAATAGATCTGATGCATGTTAACCATTTAAGCCCCCGAGGGGTCTCCCTGTGACGAGTAAAATCGTCTGGCGTTAGCCAGAGTAAAATTGTCTGGCGTTAGCCAGAGTAAAATCTGTAAAGACACTATTGGGGCTTAAAGGGTTATGGAGATAGTCTTTAACTCTTTAAGCCCCGAGGGGTCTCCCTGTGACGAGTAAAATCGTCTGGCGTTAGCCAGAGTAAAATCTGTAAAGACACTATTGGGGCTTAAAGGGTTATGGAGATAGTCTTTAACTCTTTAAGCCCCGAGGGGTCTCCCTGTGACGAGTAAAATCGTCTGGCGTTAGCCAGAGTAAAATCTGTAAAGACACTATTGGGGCTTAAAGGGTTATGGAGATAGTCTTTAACTCTTTAAGCCCCGAGGGGTCTCCCTGTGACGAGTAAAATCGTCTGGCGTTAGCCAGAGTAAAATCTGTAAAGACACTATTGGGGCTTAAAGGGTTATGGAGATAGTCTTTAACTCTTTAAGCCCCGAGGGGTCTCCCTGTGACGAGTAAAATCGTCTGGCGTTAGCCAGAGTAAAATCTGTAAAGACCCTATTGGGGCTTAAAGGGTTATGGAGATAGTCTTTAACTCTTTAAGCCCCGAGGGGTCTCCCTGTGACGAGTAAAATCGTCTGGCGTTAGCCAGAGTAAAATCTGTAAAGACCCTATTGGGGCTTAAAGGGTTATGGAGATAGTCTTTAACTCTTTAAGCCCCAAGGGGTCTCCCTGTGACGAGTAAAATCGTCTGGCGTTAGCCAGAGTAAAATCTGTAAAGACCCTATTGGGGCTTAAAGGGTTATGGAGATAGTCTTTAACTCTTTAAGCCCCGAGGGGTCTCCCTGTGACGAGTAAAATCGTCTGGCGTTAGCCAGAGTAAAATCTGTAAAGACACTATTGGGGCTTAAAAGGTTAAGGAGATAGTCTTTAACTCTTTAAGCCCCGAGGGGTCTCCCTGTGACGAGTAAAATCGTCTGGCGTTAGCCAGAGTAAAATCTGTAACCCTTTAAGCCCCGAGGGGTCTCCCTGTGAGGAGTAAATCGTCTGGCGTTAGCCAGAGTAAAATCTGTAAAGACACTATTGGGGCTTAAAGGGTCAACCTGCGATCAGGCGATACAAAGAAGAAAGGGATACACACCTGATCGGCAAATGAACAGCAACAGAAGACTAAAGAGGGAATTTTACATTGCTAAGGGCTATCCTATAGCTATGAAAACCACCATCGAAAATTCAGGATTTCGCTCTGCAGTTCAGACTGAAACTAGCAAAACCAAATCGGTCACAAATCCGAAAAAACGCTTGCATTTTTTGGCAAACCGAAAACCATGTGCTTAGTAAAGAAAATACCGCCACACGCAACAGAAGCGAAATCCAAATTACAAATGGCCAAAACAGCCAAACCGAAAATCCCTATTGCCCCAGCTGTACACGGGCTATATTCCTGAAGAGGAAGTGGAAGGAAGCGGCTGGTGGTCTAATGAAGAGAAGGTATTGCGTTACTACTCAACAGTCGGACTATAATTATTAGACTTGTACAGTATGTTTGCCCCACAGATTAACCAAATGTTTCGAGTCGACCCAAAGGATCCTATCACAAGGCATTAAATTTGTTTTCAACGGACAAAGCAAAAGAAAGATCAGTGAGGAACGTTACACTAATCATGTCACGACAGTGCTTACGTAGGCGATAAAAATGTGATGACGAAGCACTTGCTGTACTGAAAATAGAACTGAAAAACGGCTTAAACTCTGTCTTAAATGTCCCACTTTTTACGCTTGAATGAAAATCGGTTCTCGAACATAAGTATAATTATACAAGAGAAATTCACATTTACGTTACACTTTGAAATCTGAACCTAACAAATGCTGGCAATAGTTCGCCGACGTTGACACATTCGAAGCGAATAAAGGATTACTTTAGAATAAGCATCTACGCGACTCGTTCGCCTAATATTCTCGTTAAAGGTTGTAGAGCACTGAAGTGAGAGAATAAAGTTGCTCGTCGAAGGCTGACGTACAAATATATTTTGAGTCTTGTTTGGCTCAGCTGTCTGCAAGGAAGCCAGCCCGCTTGATACATTTAAAATGTTAAATTAAAACCGAAAGGTCTTGCTAGCTATACAAATTGATTTGCAATACCCCTCTACTAACTATGTACAGAGGAAGAACATAAAATACTGCTCACTAAGAACAAGGCGAGTGTTCTCTGTCAAGCTCGCTAAACGTTCTGTTGTTTAACCGACTACATTCGAAGAACACTTACAAAATGAAAGTCGAGCGAATTTCCGGAAGGAACATCGAAGAGGATGAATCAGACTTACCTACGGGCGCACTGTCTAACACACACAGATCGTAAGCTCCGTAATAACCCGCTCGATGATCGAGACGAATACCCGTGTCCCACTGAACCCAGACCAAGTTCTTTGGCAAACTGGATGACTTCCCTCCAACTTCGACAACAGTTCCTACAAATCCCTCTCCGCCATCACTTTTACTATCTTCCAGTGTCCAGTCTGGGCCACGAACAACACGTAAACCAATTTCCATATCGGTAAAGCTTAAAATTCAACGATAAGGTACAACCGAACTCTCTTTCAATGCATGGTCGAAACGAAATTGCTCTTCGTGGAAACAAAGTCATGCGCGTGACAACTTTCACTTCCTTCTTGTTTCTGAGAAATAGCTAGTGCCTAGGCTCTCTCAGAGCATTTAATATACATGGCTTATTCACCAGTTTGCTTTCGGCAAAACAAGGGTTCGATCGTGCTTCTCCGATTAATAATTGCGAGGCCTTAATATAGACAGGGTTTTGAATAAGTCAAGTGATTTTTCTCAGGCCTTGAGACGTCCGAGCGTTTGAAGCGTGACTCTTGCGTGACACGTCCCATGTTTCCAATAATTAATTCATTTCGTTTACTGCATAAATTTTCATTGTTTCCTTTGTAGCCAAGAACCTGAGCGGGCTTAACACTGTGTATCTTGCAGATTTTTACTGCGTATCTTGCAAAGGTTTTAGTGTGATAGGGCTACGAGTTGGAAATGCTGGGACTAACTACGAGGTCAACAGCACGATGGCCCAGGAAGGTCGCAGTGTAGTTTATTTTTTGACAGTCCAATTTTGTTTTTGTTTTTTCTTTTTTGACAGTCCAGTTTTATTTATTGACAGTGCACTTTTATTTTTTGACAGTTCAGTTTTATTTTTCACAGTCCCGTTTTATTTTTGACACGTCAGTTTAAGTTTTCACTCCGCAGTTTTAGTTTCCACTCCAAAAATTTTAGTTTTGAGTAGTTACCAGATTTCCCTCGATTGTGTTGCACATGTTGTGTTGTTGGTGGCCATTATGGATGCTGTCATAAGAGCAGCTGTGCAGACTGTGTGGGAGGAATTGAGACAATTCAGTTCTTTTGCCAGCCAAAGCACGACAAACCCTAGTTCTTCTGCCAGTCAATGCATGACAAACTCCAGTTCTTCTGCAAGCCAAAGCACGACAAACTGCAGTTCTTCTGCTAGCCAAAGTGAAGAGAGTTACGGTCATTTTGCCACCAACCGTCTCGCCACCAGGCAAAGTCATCTCGCCACCAAGCCATGAAATGAATTTGACACAGAACCACAGGGGTGGATACAGGATTTTTTAAAGGGGAGTGGCTGAGATCAAATCGCCACCAAAGGAAATGTTAAGTTTAAACTTTTACAACGGCTACCCCAAAACGCTGCAATAGTTCTTATGCATGTTTACGTCAGACGAGCAAATTTCACTACCAAGCCTCGTTTTGAAATGGAAAATTTGCATAGGTTTGAATTTTAGAAATTTCCAAGGCAGTAGATTTAAAAATTCTTAGGTACAAATGAAAAGGATTTTGTGAATAAAGCGAGCCTTGGTGGTGAAATTTGCTCTTGTGAGTTAAACATTCATAAGGGCTATTGAGGAAGGTCGAATTGGAACCTGCAACTTCTCAAACTCTTGCAATGCCACAAAAAGAAGAAATTACATTACTGCCCTAAGTTCACAAAGTCTAAATGGCAGTACATGATACTATGCAGAACATAGAATATCAATGGAACCTGGTGTATTACTAGTTAATATTATCTTATTTTTTTTTATTATTTCATTGTTTTATTTTATTTATTTATTTATTTTTATTTATTTTTTCTGAGATGTTTTATGGCAGGGGGGTGGTTAGCCACTCAATCCACCCCCCCTGGATCTGCACCAGAACCTTTACTGCATTTGATTTAATTTGAGTTTTTTTGTTTTGTTTTGTTTTTTTCGATTTTACTATTCTACGACTAAGTATGCTATTCTATCCAAAACTCCTTATGGTAAAGACAAGTATCTGACAGTACAATTTTTCTTATTCTACTATTCTTCATTATTTCACAATTCTAACAAGAACTTCTTATGGTATAAACAAGTTTTTTGTTTAAACAATTGCCCAATTATACTATTCTACGACTGTAACATGCAATTTTCCAAAAGTTAAAGATTTTTTGATCATACAATTGTGCCATTGAAATGCTCTAAGACATTGAAAGACTGCAATAGTACAATTCATGGAACTCTCCGAAATTGTTGATCAAAAATGGTTCACTTTTGGTGTGAGGGGCTTAGAGAATGAGAAATAGTCATTGTTGGCTATGTCTTTGTACCACATGTTTAACTTTTTTTTGAATTTTGAATCATTGAGAATAGAAATACTTGTAGAATCAGAAGTGAATAATGGTCACATCTCCTGTTATTTAGCACTTATCTCACCCTTCTGTCAGAACTATAATATGATACGTCAGATTTCATGCAAAACAACACAATGTGTTACACATATTTGGTACTGGTATGCAGACAAATGCAGTAATGGTTCAATATCAAATTCATTTGATGGTTTGGACTTATCATCTAATTTAAGGTATAAAAAGTCTTAAGGTGGTCTTATACCAAAAAATTAAATGACTTTTTGTGTGGTGACTTTGTAAAAATTTATTACTGGCATGTTGTAAAGCAAGAAAATTTAAGATGAATGACACTTTATTTTGGTCATATGACATGTTAGGTAATTATTAACTGAGCCCCCGGGGCTATAATTATGAGGTCCATTGTAAGGGTGATGTCTTGTTATCCATTCTCTACAAACACATCAAATCACTTTCACATTATGCTCAGATCATTAATTTTATCTGGGATACTGAACCTAAAAGAAAAACAACTTTTTTATATTTACAGTGTTTTTCCTGAAGAATGTTCACAAAAATTGCAAATTGAGGAGGCAACTCACAAGCACAAGAACAATGTTTTGCAAAATTTGGTGTTTCTTAGGTTTGGAAAAACATAGTAATAATAATAATGAACTTTATTTGAGTGTCAACTGTATTTAGCACTAACATACTTATTAGGGACACTGTAAAGCGCAAATTGAATCCAATCAAATCATGTTTAATTAAACCAAATGAAATCAAATCAAATGTTGGTTTTTGTGGAGAGGGGAAAACTGGATTACCTGGAGAAAAACCTCTCGGAGCAGAGTAGAGAACTAACAAACCCAGCCCACATATGACGCCGGAGCCGAGAATCGAACCCCGGCCTGCTAAACGGTTCCAATTTGTTTTTTTTATCAGTGTTCAGTGGTTTTAAATCATATATTATCAAAAAAGGGACTTTTTAATCTGAGTATTGTCATATTTTAAGGTATAACACCACCTTAAGTGTCCCTTGAGAAGTCAATGAAGGTTCCTTTGATTTCGCCTTGTGGTGTATAACTGGGGTATTTGCCATTCGGGCATGAACATTATATTGTAGGACAGAGAGTTAGTTGACGGCCATAAAAGCATTTTTGAGTTCAATCCGTGTGTTTTTGGTATCTGGTTAAATCCGTGCTTACTTGGTACATCCAGGCAGGATACCACAAGTCTGGCGAGGAAGATCGTTAAATTTCACCAGTAAAATAAACAGATCCCTCGGTGACCTTTAGGTCACTTTTGAAATACGAATTTCATTATACAGCATCCCCGGGGGGTACTCCCTTAAATGGGTAATGTAGGTATGTGCGGCCCCAAAGGTTATGGTTTTTCGGCCGTATTGGTCATAAATAGGGTATCGATTTAATCAGCCATTCTGCCGCCATTTTGGCAATAAATCAGGTATCGATTTTTGCAATCTAGTCTTGAAATTTCTTTTTTGTTGTAGAAGCTACTTCATCATGCCTCCCTCCTTCCCCTTACTATAACCCGCGTTATAGTGTTGAATTCTGAGCTCGAAACTTTGCACCATGCTGTCTTGTAACCTGCCTAATAAGTACAGGTAATCATACGGTTTCGAGTTCAATTTGGAATTAATTTGCACGAGTGAGTTTTTCAAAAAGCTTGTAATTGCACGAGCCGCTTCGGCGAGTGCAATTTCAGCTTTTTGAAAAACTCACAAGTGCAAATTAATTCCAAATTGAACGAGAAAAACCGTATGATTATTTAATAATATAAACATGAAAAAATTCGCCTGGAGGAAGTGCCGGAAGATCTCATTGCGGACAGGAAGTGAGCATTTGACGCGGATTTGACACTTTATTTACTGATTGGCTGATGAAGATCAGCTGATAACGCTACGAACTTAAAGCGGTTCGTTTAAAAATAAAGAATATCATAATCCATAATATCAATGTGTAATTTGCACTGGTGTTACACTTTTTGCACTGGTGTTACACTTTTTGCACTGGTGTTACACTCTTTGCACTGGTGTTACACTTTTTGCACTGGTGTTACACTTGAACTGCACTGCTCTCAGCCAATCAGAATCGAGTAATTTTTTCATGTATATTATTAAAGCAGATAAACATTGACTTTAACATTGGTCTGAACTAGGGAAATAAGTATAAGGCAGATCTGAAACCGGGTATGGATTTAAGGGTCAGGTCATAAGTAGGGCAGCGAAAATCGCAGATTTTGGTCATAAATAGGATAAGGGTTTTGGGACGCGGACCGCACATCCCTACCCATTTTTTCTGGAAGTATTCCCCCCACCTCCCACCCCGGGCAGCATCTAGCCGTAATGTTTGATTTGTGTCTGTCATGTCTGTACGACGACGAAGGACGTTTTAGATGTTTTATTCTTCTAGACAATACCCCGGCCTGCAAGTAATTTTAGACGTTTTGAAAGGTTTTGGTTACAATCAAAGGCATCCTATGGTGAGCTCGAGGGGCAAAGAAGGGCTACGTGTCATATCTCCCTACACGTTTCCGAACTTCAGTCGAACATACAAATATAACGTGGCATATTGAATTATTCTAAATTTTGATTGACCGCCAAAAAAGAACCTTTTAACGATTTTGAGATGATTGGGTTCCAAAAATTCTATTTTTTACGCCTGACATCCCAATAGGCCCGTTGCAGCTAAGCCATCACGTGACTTACTTTTCATAAAATTATGGAAAAAGTTGTTGGAGAGCAAGGTCTTGTTCTCCAGCAACATTTTCCATACAAATTCTCTAAATTTTCCGAAACTTCAAGCTGTCGTATAAACTTACTCTTTAATGCCAGGGGGCTCAAACTTGGTCATTTTGGTATTTTCGATGCGCTCTTTCCATTTCTGGCATTTGTTAAGTTATAACCCATAATTTTATGAAAAGTAGGTAGCGTGATGGCTTAGCTGCAAAGGGCCTATTCCCCCATCGATCCACAATAGCTCTTGAGCTAAAGCTCCACGAGTTAAAATCAAAGTAGGACTATGGTGAACTCGTGGATATGTTTACAAAACAGAGAAAAAAGAAATAATTTAAAAATTACCGAGGTGTTTTTTCAGAGTTGTGATTGAATGAACTTGAAGATAATTTTAATAATCTATAATCACAACATAAAAGTGACCAGGGAGCTGAGTAGCTTTTTGAAATAAACATACAGTGAGTACATGACGCCAATCATTTGACTACACTAGGCATCAGTTATAAGGCAGGTGGCAAGCATACAGTTGTTAAAAAATTTGATAACTTAACATAAGGGTACAGGATTAAATGGCACCGAAACCAAATGTAGTTCTGGTATCCTGCTGCTCACTGTCTGTGAGTTCAAAGTTTCTAACACATGTAACAGGGTCCTTCTGAATAAGGTCTGAATTTTGTTGCCATGGCATTGTCAATTTTATCATCATTATAGTTTTTGTTGTCTACAAGTCTATTCAATGTATTCAACAGAAATATCCACCTTGATTCTGCAGCTGATAATGAACAAAACCATGTAGGATAGCCCAGCTGACGAATCATACCAAACAAGTCTTTCTTGCATTTTTGCAAAGTATGTTAGTGATGATCTTAAAATCCTTAAGACTCTCAATCCTTTATCAAGTTGAATTAGTTTATTTACATTACCATCTCATTTTAGGTTATCAGTGGTATATATATTCAGCGTTGCACTTAAAATGTGGTCAATCCAGACCTTTTAATGGAAGTTTCAACATCCAATAATAGGGTCAAAGATATCATCAGTAAGTTGGATATTACCAAGGCTACTGGAATAGACAGTATATCTGCAAGGATTTTGAAAGAGTGTGCGGAGGAGCTATCATATCCTTTGACTCTGTTATTTAATCTGTCTTTTAGAAGTGGGAAGGTTCCTTCCTCATGGAAAAAGGCCCATGTCACTCCTGTACATAAAGCAGATGCCAAGGATGTCGTAGAGAATTATCGACCTATTTCCCTACTGTCCATACCAGGTAAATGCCAAGAGAAGATAGTACATAATGCCATATATTCTCATGTGGCTCCCTATTTAACTGATTGGCAACATGGGTTTGTAAGAGGTCGCTCCTGTGCCACCCAGCTGGTACTTACACACCATCATTGGACCAAGGCCTTGGATGATGGATTACAGGTGGATGTAGTTTTCTTGGATTTCACTAAGGCCTTTGACAGAGTGTCACATGATATACTTTTGCAGAAACTGTGTAACTTTGGTATCTCTGGTAGTCTGCTGAACTGGTGTAAGGATTACTTAACTAACAGAGAGCAAAGGGTTGTTATTGAGGGATCAAGTTCTTCCTGGACTGTCATCCCATCTGGTGTACCACAGGGTTCCTTGTTGGGCCCCCTGTTCTTTGTGATATTCATCAGTGATTTACCTGATGTAGTTATGGCTGGTAACACAATTGCCTTGTATGCTGATGACTGTAAAACATCAAGAGTGATAAATTGTTCGTCCGACCACCAAGTTTTTCAATCTGATCTGGATAACCTGTACTCATGGAGTCAACAAAATCTTATGGACTTCAATGTGAAAAAATGTAAATTGATGCGTATCACCAAGAAGAAAATGCCTTTTCACGCTGACCTTCGGCTCAACAATAACACCTTGGAGGAAATATCGGAATTTTGTGATCTTGGTCTAGTGACTACTAGTAAGCTGTCTTGGAATGCCCATGTCGATAAATTATCAAGCAAGGCAAACAAAATTCTAGGCCTCATCAAAAGAACATGTAGGGGTCTGAATGACGTAGCCACCTTAAGAACCTTGTACTGTGCCTTGGTAAGATCCCAATTAGAGTACTGTACTGTTGTCTGGTCGCCTTATACAGCTAGGTGTGTTGACAAGTTGGAAAAAATTCAACGAAGAGCTACCAAGTTTATACTCAAGACTGATGACGAGTATGATACTAGAAGAGAAAGACTGAACTTGTTATCCTTGAAGGACAGACGCTTTTTGTTTGATGTTTTGTTTTTTTATAAAATTTTAAATGGGTATATCAACATAGATATCTCTTCGTATGTTGAATTTTATTCAGACTCTGAAAGGTACCCTCTAAGGGGAAGGGATGAACTTACCTTGAAGAAGAACTATGCAAGGACTAATACTTTTAAGTTTAGTTTTTTTAATAGAATAGTTCATATGTGGAATGCATTACCACCATCTGTGCGTCTCGCCTCAAGTATCTCTAGCTTTAAAAAGGGTGTAAGGGATTTCTTATTGTCTAGAATTAAGTAACGAATCTAATATTTCATTAGTTATTTTATTTATTTCTTTATGTTTGTAAATGGTTCTTAGGAGGGGTTTCTCAGGTGGTCCGCCTTGTATGGGGTCGTCGACTCTTTTGTGGACTATCCTAATGGCTCTGTTTTACTTTCGTTTATCTCTTATGTCAGTCTTTCTCTCCTTTCCTCTTATCTCCTCTTGCTTCCTCTTAATTCTTATAACTTATTTTTAGAGTACCATCTTTATTTTATTGTAGTGATTTTGCCATTAAATTGTAATAAATAAAAAAAATAAATAAAAAAAAAAATCACACTTGCCATCATTAATACAGCAATACATATTTGTTTTTATCCTTGTAACTTCTTGTTTTTACAATGTAAATATGAGTCACACAACAGTAAGCAAAACAGGTAAGCCTATTTTTCCAACATGTCTACTTCAACACAATCTAGTTCACTTCAAGGTAAATTCGGAAATCAATACACAGAAAACTTTTCATTGTAACGGCTTGTGGTGTATTGTATATAATATAACACTTAATACATTTTCTACATGACTTACTGTTTTCGAACCCTTCAATGACTTTCTTACATTGTAACCTTCGTGGTTCTCCGTCACGGCAGCCGCCTCCATATTTACAAGTAAATGTTGACATACTTCTTGGTCGTCCCAATACTTCTACAACTCCATTCCTGTTAGTACTAACACTTAAATCAGTATAAAAGTCCTACATGCGATGTTTCTTATCCAGGTTGGCCACAGAAGTTCTTCGGTTTCACATCATGGATTCGTCAATTTATTCTGTTTTCAGTAGTAGTTTCGTTCAATAACGAGTACTCATTTCGCTCATATAAGTTCTCATTCAAGTGCTAATTTCGCTCTATGAGTTCTCACCAAAGCTTACTACATTAGCAAGAGATTTTCTCATCTTCGGATCACTTTCGAGCCAACTGAAATTCATATACTGCTTGTAATCTTGGGGGCGGTCGATGGCGGTCGATGTCGGAAAAGCGAATAGTTATCATCTGTTCACGTTTAGCGCCTGGCCGAGTAAAAGGCTCATGAAATTCAGTCTCCAATTTGGTCATTGTCGTAACTGGAAACATTTAAACTCCTTTTGATTTTAGTAAGACCGCTAATGAGGCCCTGTTAGTGAGGTTCTTTATGTCGCGCGTCTGAGTTTCAAACTTTTTCACGTCGCAATTTCGGAAGGTCGAAGGTCGCTGTCGTAATTTCCCGTGAGCGGCTCGTCGTTCGTCGCCATTTCAGGTCCTTTATGTCGCCGTTTCAAGGCCATGTTGCTTGTCGAAATTTACCCCTAACAGGGCCTCGCTAATCGTCCTCTTAAGCTACAAAATCATTACAAACTCTGGCAACGGTACGATACACTTTCAGCGTGAACTTTCATCAACAGACTTCCGTGACTTCGGTCACGACAATTATCGTCTTCATATCGGTGCCCCCGAGTTCTATCCGACTAATTACGAAGTGTGTCTACACTGGAATGAGTGAGTGAGTGAGTGAGTGAGCGAGCGAGTGAGTGAGTGAGTGAGTGAGTGACAATTTGCATATCGGAGTCCCCACAAAAACTCGCAAATACGCTTCGCGTATCCACGAGTTAAAAACGAGGCTTCTCTCTGATGGGGAAGTGAATCATGTAAGCCCTTACAAAATATCCCGAGATCTCTTCGCGGGGGTAATGAGAAGATCTCGGGATATTTTGTAAAGGGTTGCATGATTCAACACCCCTCAGATGTTCAAATGAGTTCTAGCAAAACATTAGACCCTCAGGACCCTAGGAAGTGGTGCTTTATGAATTTTTGGGTGGGGTAAGCCTACACGAGACCTAGTTCAGCTAAATTTTACTACGTACTTTGTCCTAGACTAAACTGCTTGAAAACCATACCCCTCACAGCGACACATATCTATGTAGCAGTACACACCCCTTCGTCCCCCCCTCACGGGCCTCTGGGCCTCGTTGCTAGAAGGGCACGGTAAATTTACGGTCCCCAAGCTCCATTATTTAACTTCGAATCTATCGAATGAATAGTCTTTGACTGAGAAACCAGCCCAGCGTACAAATTAACATAGAATCGCCAAGCTGTAACTTAAAAACCAATACAATTCTACTCAGTAAATATTTATTTTATTTGAACAAGTATTTCAACAGGGTAGTCCCAGTTCAGCAAAGGCTTGTTTAAATGGGGTCCTCTATTTACAGTAAATATAATTTAAAAGACATACATATAATTACAAATAGCATTACAATTAATTGTTAATTATGCTAAAGCAGCATAGAAATCATTAAGACTGTTGCTTAAGAAGTTTGCTAGATCAGTTTTAAATTGGGTACGGTCCCTGATCAAACTTACAGATTGTTCCAAGTCCTTGCCCCATTGTATAAAAAAGGAACCTGGAAATTTTGTGGTTCGGGCAAGGGGTAATCGTAACTGGTTCCTATTTGTCAGGATCCGGAGCCCATCAAGAACAAGAGAACAGGAGAGGACGAGGTACCCCATCCTCTCTTTAATTGAAATAATAATACAGCCCTGCACTCTGGGTATAATTGAAATAATAAGATATTGCGATCATAGAATTGCTTTCGGGGCCCGAGAAGTTACCGGAACGTCCACGAAACGATTTTTCCTTCACAGCTAATGCACCTATCAATGTTAAGTTAGAAGGGGCAAGGGAGACCGGAAAAATGCCAGGAATTTAAACTCGAAGCATTTTTCCTTGGAGCGTGCCCTACTCTAGTGACATTATGGTTACTCAGCAGAGGACAAAGAAGCCGCCACAAACAGTCCCCCCCCCTCTAACAACAACCAAGGTTGAAGGCAGGAGTTTGTGCAAGTCGTTGCTGTGCACACGTGCAATATCTTTGTTGCTTGTTCTAGTAATGCAAACATTTGTATTATCGGGGTTTTAGGTTTCGTCTGAAGTCTAATGCATCTATCGTTGATGGTCTGGAGAGGTCACGGGTGTGTGTGTGTGGGGGGGGGGAGGTATACCGGGCTTATCTGAGTTATTTGACAAAGGCAGTCGGCCCCTTATTGAGGCTTTTGATTATCACCGAGTCCCTTCTGCTTCTCTGTCTTTTGAGGTTCAGTTTGCGGTTTTTTTTTAATTTTTGGCAGTTGGTTTTCGGTTTTCGGCAGAAATGCAAACGGCTTTCTCATTCGGTGTCCAACAGGTGATTGGTTATATACATAGTTGCTTCTGCGAAAACATACCTATAGAAATTGCTTGACCCTGCTCCTGACTTCTCCCACAGTCTGAGGTCTATAGGCTAGCTACTATATCAGAAATCACACATTGCCCTGTTTAATGCCACTGACCGTGAGATGGTCAACAAAACTGGCCAATGCTGATAGTCTGGCACTACAACAACTGACAAGAACGACTAAGACATCTCTTAACATTCACAGATGGGAAAGAAGCGAATGTCTATAAGAAGTCAAAGCGCTTTAAACTTTAGCATTTCAGGCCAACTACTTTAACCAGACATAAACCAAACCCCTCTACGCCCCCCTACTAAACCCCCACCCCTCTGCAGCATCACTAACTATGTCTCTACGGTCCACATAAAGTACCTCACAGTAGCTTTGATTGCAGACTGAAACAACTGATATGTGAAATTAAATAAAATAAAATTGTGGGGGGGGGGGGGGGCTGAAAACGAGCGCCGGAGGCGCGAGTTGGATAGGGGGGTCTGGGGGCATCCTCGCACAGAAAATTTTGAAATCTAGAGTCTCGGAAATCGTATTTACAACATTCTCCGCGACATACTTCTTGAAATAATTAGCCTGGATAAAGCGTAAAATGAAAGGTACTTTTAATGCTTACAGCAATATTTTGGAGGTTATTTCTCAGCCTTCCGGTCTCCAACGCTAACCTGCGGTTTTTGGACACAAGCTTCCCGTCTGTGGAAAGGAAGCACACGCTGTGAAAATGTTAAAAATCCGTAAACGCGAAAAGTTTCCGACGAGGCTTGTATAAAGTTATAGCGGGGCTCCCGCGCGCGAAGCGCGCGTGGAGCAGAGGCCCATACTCATGGAATATGGTCAACCTCTTTTCTTTTGGTTGTCACGTGACTGACCGAGCGTACGTACGTCCGTACGTCCGTACGTACGCGTCTACAGATTGTACGGGTAGGGTAGGGGAGACTATCAAAAGGAAGGGAGGGGTATCTCAGGCTTGTCTTGGCAAATCCACATCTTTTATATTGGACATTCACAATATGGTCAATTGACAGCTGTCAAAACGGGATAGCCACTGACCAGCATCACATGACCATATTGTGGGCTCAGGTGTCAACTCATCGAGGTGACGTGATTTATTTGGAAGCTGTTCTGGTAGCCCGCGTATTTTTGGCGGGAAATTGCGTTGACGACTGAAAAAGAAATTTTCAGTTCATTGTCTTTTGAGACACAATATTACTACTCTACACTGTTAAAGTTTTACTAAAGGATAAACGAAACAATTTCTATTGCTATGTCAACAAACAATAGCAGAGAAAATATAATTTGCAGAACACAGGGTTCATGTGAAGAGCAACGGGAAAGAGAGCAAGAATTAACTGAGGAAGAATGAGCGAAGTAGATCGCCAAAGAAGGCGCGCTCGGGAAAGAGAAAGGAGACGAAATTATAGCGAAGAACGCCGACAAGCAGAAAGAGTCCGGGCTCGAGAAAATAGACAAAATGTTAACGAAGAACGCCGAGAAGCGGAAAGATTCCGTGCTGTGGAAAACAGACAAAATTGTAGCGAAGAAATAAAGCCGAGAAGCGGAAAGACTTCGTGCTGTGGAAAACAGACAAAATTTTAGCGAAGAAAGCCGAGAAGCGGAAAGACTCCGTGCTGTGGAAAACAGACAAAATTGTAGCGAAGAAAGCCGAGAAGTGGAAAGACTCCGTGCTATGGACCACAAATTTGCATAAGTTTTGTCTGCATAATATTTGCTCACTGATGCGTGACTCAGCACTCGCACTTTCCACTTTCCCTTAAACTTGACACTTGACTTGGAAAACCGACTTCTAAACAAACCTTCTTCAGAAAAATGATCTTCTGAATGCACTACTTTTGAATGAGAAGCAAACTGATGAAAGATTTCAAATTTTTATGTCCTTTAATCATATAAACATCTCCCCTGTCGACGGCTAAGAAATACTCCCGCGGGAATTTTCTCTTGGCGGCAAATTGCAGAATGTAGCGCTTTCACTGGCAGCTTTTCGCGTTGTCGACGTTGTCATTTAGTGTGTCGATTGAGAACTTTGGTTTCAACGCCGTTGTTTTCGTAAAAAATGTTCTTCTAAATTGTAAAATGTCTCAAATGTATGTTAGTCATTCACGTGTTGCGTTGGACCAGGTCTACTTATAGTTCACACTTTTACGGTTATTTATTTCTTTTGTTAAGTAATTACAGCTGATTGTAGTGAATAAATGAAGGCAGTAATTTTTTAAACTTACAATGTAATTAAGAAAAGAATAATTAATAATTATTTTTTCATTCTCGTGAAAAATGTTTTTCGGGCTGGTAGATGTTGGTTACAGCTTGCCCGAAGGGCAATCTGTAAAATTAATTTTCTTTCCACCCTGCTTGGAGTAAACATTTATTTTACCGAGGTGTTCGTTTTAACACGAAAATGACAAGAGTTGTGTCCTGCATTTCCCAGTAGCGTGTACAAATCTTTTAAATACATTTACGCAAATAGAATGGTTAATTTCATCAGGAATAGAATACAGTACATTGATAATTTGTGTTTTTTGTAGAGTATACTCCATGACTTTGTAGGTAGAAAGACCGTACTTATGGCAGACGAATATTTTGGACAAAAATCATAGCAAGTTAACCGACCTCGACACTTAACTATAGTTAAAAACGTTTGTGAATTCCTTCGCAATATTTTAGAATGCTTTTACAGTTTAAAGTGAAATGAAAGTACTAACAAAAGCCCCGCTTTTAGGCTTGGCTAAATCTATATATTAGCTTAAACAAAATAAAATGTCATCCTCCTCAAAAGTGGGGGGGCTAAGGCCCCCCCCAGCCCCCCCCGGCTCCGCCGTCCCTGACATACAATATGGAGCGCAAAACAAATGCCATCGCTTCTCTTCCTGTTGGACTTATTTCAAGTCTGATAGCGTGTTTTCAGTTAAACTTAACTATGTTCCCTCTTCATCTAAACTTTGTGAAAAGACGAGTCGACATTCTGAGGCTCCTTTCGATGTCTGACAGTCGAACCTAACACCACAAACAACTGAAACGAGCTGGCTGCGTCCTCCACGATTCTGGGTCTGGCCCGAGAAAGAATTTTAAACTCCCGGGCTGACAAACTCAGGCTGAACATCGAAGACAAGACAACAATTATGCGAGCGCCAGTACAGCAAATCCGGATTCGTTCGGATACGTGTGGACGGGCATATTCGATTCGAAAACGCTACGTGTGGACGCGGAAACTATTGAATCCGCAAAGAAAAGTTTGCGGATTCAAATGTATCCGAATACGTGTCGACGGGGCCTGAACCACGCACACGACGATTTTACCACAATTGCTACTAATCTCGCAATCTGATTGGCTAACTTGCCGTTCTCGATAAGAGTCTAGACAACGCTACTCGCGTCAATGTGTAACACAATGCAATAGTCAATCAGAAACCAATCAGATTGCGAGAAAGTTATAGACAACGCTTGCTCTTTCTTTGTGTCACGATCTAATCATGTGATTACCTATACAAATAGATGCAACTAATATAAAAGGCAAAGAAAGGCAACTCTTGTAAAGTATTTTAAATACTGAGCCCTTGACAATTTCTCAGACGAAACAATATGCACATTGAATGTGTTGGAATTTAATACGAAATCTTCTTTTCCGACAGCTTTTCACGCACAATTTTGTGACGGTTACACCAATAGACTATTGGCAGCACTCCGCTGACCAAATAAAACGAGTTAGCTAAGCGGAAAGAAAAGCCAAACAAAGGGACCAAACAAAGGTTGTTTGAGAATGGCTGCAACTTCCTTTTCTCAAGGAAAGGAAGGAAGACATCACCAAGATCTCTTTGAAATCTGAAGGAACAAGGAAGGTAAGAACTGCTTGATTTATGAACAGGAAGGTAAGATGCGTGGATTCCCGTTTAGACGCCAAGTTACAAAAGTCATAGTAAGCGGGGTGCAAGTCCTTCCAAATCACGTGTTCCCAGAAAGCCACAGAAATGGCCCAAAGGTGTCACGGAAATGCAACAGTCGCGATAAGAAAACAGTGAGCTCACGGTAAAGTAATGAACTCACGGTAATACAGTCCATTACGGTCGGTAATGTGTGTTGGTGTAAATGTGGCAGGACCTTGTTTTTTGTTGTGGGTTAGCTGTGTTTCACGTGAGTTTATTTTATTTCCCATTAACTGACAGATACATTTTTTTTGCCAAAAGTGTTGTTGCTGCCTTAACACCTATGAGCCACCATGGAATGCAGTCTGTAGCTAGGATTAACTCCAGTATCTGTGTCTGTGCACATAGTTTTAGAAAGATCTTAAGATCTACACTGAAAATGTGAAACGTTCTTAGGCAGAGTAAATCCTGCCTTGACTTGTTAGACTGACTTGTTTGACTGACTAGTCAGACTGACTTATCAGACTGACTTATCAGACTGACTTGTTGGATTGACTTGTCAAACTGACTTATCAGACTGATTTGTTGGACTAACTTGTCAGACTGACTTGACAGACTGACTGTCATACTTAAGTCAGATTCCATCATTTGAGACTTGTCACCATGTTTGTACAACCTGGACTAGATTTTCTGTATAACTCCATGCATGTACTGTGTTATGCCTGATTTAGCTATTCATTTCCAATCCACAAGACAACAAATGTACTGCACATGCATTATTCTAAACATTAGAGCTCTATTGCATGCAAAATGAAGTATAGGGTCTTATAAAAATCCAGCCAGAACCTGCTCCAATTCTGTTTTCTCTTTTATTATTATTTTCACCAAAACATTATTAATTTTCTTGATGTAAATTCTTGAAAACCAATTGTAATAACCAATACCCATATAGAATCTTTCTCTAGACGTACAGTATATTATTATAAACACAACAATTATATTGTATGATATCATCATTGTATTAAATTAGTATTCATTCAAAGTATTTCTCCGTTTCTGATTGGCCAAAATGCCCTGGCTAATTCGTCATATCCAGCAAGATGATGTCAAGTGTCCAAGAGTCCATGCTATTATCCTATAATTGACATCAATCGCAGTATAATAGCATTTATTTTTGGACAATTGACATCATGGAACTTGCGTATCTGAAAGACCAGGAAAATGGCTGGTGAAAAGTTTTCAACAATGAATGGGGAACATATCCTGAGCCTAAAATTGGCCGTCATATCAGTAAGTAGCTAAGAGAAAAAGACAGTTTTTCGTAAAAATCAACTAAAGTGAGCATGCTAATTTTCAATACCTATCTGGAGGAAAAAAATGTCTGCATTCCACAAACAGCCCAAGAATCGGGGTCAATCTTGAAGAAATTTTTTGCTTAGTTATGAACAAAGAATGGACAAATGTATGCGAAAAGCTCTGGAAATATTTTGAATCCATAATATAACAATTAATGAATTTAGCTTCTGTATAGTATGAAGAATTATGCAGATCTTATAGAATGTTAACACCCTCCTTGTTCTGCATACAGTAGTTCTTCATATCACACTCAGCCTCATCCAGTAATTATTGTTAATTGTAATTCCCGTTGATCTTATCAAGAATCATCCATCATGGATGTTATCAATTCTTGACCATGCCATGTTATATGAAAATACATACGTGTTCTCCTCTAGGCTTTGTCAGATGTTGGAGATTTGTGATGTGTTAGAGATTTGTGATGTGTTAGAGATTTGTGATGTGTTAGAGATTTGTGAGATGCAGGAGATTTGTGAGATGTACGAGATAAGAGATTTGTGAGGTGTAGGAAATTTGTGACATGTAGGATGTTTATGATATGTGGAGATTTGTGATATGTAGGAGATTTGTGATATGTAAGAAATTTGTGAGCTATAGTAGATTTGTGAGGTGAGGGATTTGTGATGTGGAGATTAGCAAGGTGTAGGAGATTAATTTTGTGATGCGTAGGAGATTTGTGATTTGGAGGTATGTGAGGTATAGGAGGTTTGTGATGTGTAACTAGGGGATTTGTGATGTGCAGGAGATTTGTGATATGTAGGAGATAAGAAATTTGTGAGGTGTGTTAAGACTCACATCAACATTTTATAAACCAGCAAGAAAAGTGTATATATTTCAAACATGCGAGCGTATATAATCAAGGGCTTGGGCCCACCTCATGTAGTTGTCGCAAGATGTAATCCTTCATATATACGCCACCATTGTGATGTGTAAGAGATTTGTGATGTGTAGGAGATTTGTGATGTGTAGGAGATTTGTGATGTGTAGGAGATTTGTGATGTGTAGGAGATTTGTGATATGTAGGAGATTTGTGATATGTAGGAAATTTGTGAGCTATAGTAGATTTGTGAGGTGAGGGATTTGTGATGTGAAGATTAGCAAGGTGTAGGAGATTAATTTTGTGATGCGTAGGAGATTTGTGATTTGGAGGTATGTGAGGTGAAGGAGATTGGTTATGTATAGGAGGTTTGTTGTTTGTAGGAGATTAGTGATGTGTAGGAGATTTGTGATGTGTGGGAGATTTGTGATATGTAGGAGATTTCTTATTTGTACAAGATTTGTGATGTGTAACTAGGAGATTATTATTTTTATGATGCATATGAGATTTGCAAAGTGTAGGAGATTTATGATGTGTAGGAGATTGTTTGTGGCCATCTAACTCTTTTTATCCTCAACTATACATGTAGTTACAGTTACATTCCTTGTGTAGCAGTACCATAGTTAAAAAAAATAGATGAATATGGTAAAAACATGGCAGGTGTACACATGTATGGTTTTGGTTTCTATCAAGACTGTTAACCACTTGTCCTTGTTTCCAGACAGAATGATTCCATGTTAGTGCCTGTCTGGTACTCTGTTTGGCAATCCATGAATACGTTTTTATGGAATATATTGTTAGCGATCGTGGATGATTCATTTGTTGTATAAACTTTTTTGTCTCAAGACATAGTCACTTGGATGTGGTACACGAGAAAAGTAAAAGAAGCAATCCAAATAACACCTTTCAGGATAAAAACTCGGGTGATTTAATATACAAAATCGCGCGCTCTGATTGGTTTGCTATCTCGGATTATCAGCCAATAGCAAGAGTGGTTCTATTTCAGCGCTAGGCTATTATGAAATACCATGGAATATAACAGCATCTACCATTGGCGAATGATTTTCATGACGTAATATGTCTTTCCTCTCAGAGAGGTCACAAGTATCACGCTACATTCGTGTACCGGCACGGATGTCGTAGATTATAGATAGTGATTATAAATAGTGTTTCCTTTATTCAGTGAGACGCCTTGAAGCCTACCCAACGGGCAGTGCAGTTTATTCAGGAGGTTAGCAAGTAAAGGTATACGGCTGACAAGCGTAGTTTTGTACTAAACAGCAGTCACACCTTACGGACGAAATATGTGCGAGGCAAGTCGTACTGGACCAGTATGCATTTGTAGGCAGTGCGTTTAGTTTTTCACATCTGGTTCAAACTGTCCTTAAATCGACTATTCAAGACATGACAGAAGAAATTGGAGGGAGTCATTTTAGTTGCGTGCAGTGCGATGAGACATTTAAATATCAGTCGCAAACTAGAAAACACTGTTCAGAGGAACCATGCCACTGTGTGCAGGGTGACAAAAGGATCCGAAATCAAGCAAAACCTACTTTACATGATAGATGCCACAGTGAATCCAAGACACATCAATGTACATTTTGCGGGAAGAGATTTGGGCAAATATCGAATCTGAAGATACATGAAAGAAACCACACTGGGGAGAAACCATGCCACTGTGCAGAGTGTGGTAAGATTTTTAAACGGCAGTCAAGTCTTAAAACACATGAGAGAATCCACACGGGTGAGAAGCCTTATAATTGTATCCAGTGCGGTAAGGGTTTCGGTGATCGAACAAATCTTAAAAGACACGAAAGATCCCACACTGGTGATCAACCATACCAGTGTCCACAGTGTGGGCAGAGGTTCAGGCATCGAAGATATGTTAGGAAACACATCAGCACCCGACATAATGGCGACAAACCGTACCACTGTACACTGTGCGACAAGAGGTTTACACAGCACTCAGATCTCACAAGACATGGACGAATTCATACTGGGGAGAAACCTTACCAGTGTAAAAAGTGCGACAAGAGGTTTAGACAGCAGTCAAACCTCAAGACACATGAAAGAGCCCACACTGGTGAAAAGCCATACCAGTGTTTACAGTGCGATAAGAGGTTTGGGCAACTATCAAAGCTTAAAAGACATAAAAGTACCCACACTTCCGAGAAGCAGTACAATTATCAATGTGCGCAGTGCGGTAAGGCCTTCGTGTACCAGTCCAGTGTTACAAGGCACAGAAGGACCAATGCACTTTGTGGAAAGCGGCTCACACAGCAGGCAGCTTCTAATCCATATGGAAGAACCCACAGTGATAGCGAGGCATACCAGTATGTACAATGTGATAAACGAATTGAAGATCAATCAAATCTTGAAGAACATAGAACAAGCCATGGCCTCAAGACAAAACAAGCACCGCATGCTGTTGAGAATAAAACTCAGCATGGTAAGTTCTTTCTTTGCCTCGTTTATTTTTTTTTCTGAAACTGAGGTAGACTTTTATGAGAAGGCAGTAAAGTGAATCTGTGTAAAACAAATTTTACAGTTTATAGTTTTTTTTAGTTGCATTTGATTGATGATAGTCATGAAGAACTCTTTCTTTTATCTTCAATAAAAGCGTTTTATGCAAACACCTGATGTATTAAGAGAAGAGCTCATGATCGCTTGGAGATATGGAATTTGTTTTATGGTGTTCAAATCTTAAACACTTGATGAATTATTTGTATAGTTTATCTGTTTTTGACTCTGATAATGACGTCGTCCGCTCAGGTTGTCAAAACTTCAGTCAGCGCCATCAATAACAGTTCTTTTGAGAACTACTTACTCGAGAACGATCAAACTCAACGATTAACAACCAAGACTCCCGGGTTCAAACCACTTACATTTGTTTGTATTGTGTTCTATAACATAGCTTCCGGAAAGCGTGCGCTATGATTGGCTAATAGGCACGAGCCATTTGCCCATGGGTTGCATGCTGACGTCAGATTGTTGACCAGCATAAAAGTCTTATGTTATGAAAGAAATAGTAAACACAGCAGTTATGCAACCAGCGAGTTATGGACACACTTGGTAGGTTTGCTAAGCGCTCAGGAGGCTAGAGTTGCTCGAGCATCTCTTACGCTTCTTTCGTGCTTAGCAACCTCCCTTGGGTCCATGACTAGATGGGTGCACGCTGCAAGTTTACCATTTCTTCAGTATAAACGTAGGCGGCGCTCCATCGCCGGTTGTTCGCCTTCTCGTGCAAACGCTGTTAAAAGGCAAGCTTCTCTTATGTCAAGGTTTTCTTCTATCAAGCAGATATTAACGCACCAGGGATGGTATCTTTGTCTGAAATAGTAGCGGATATTGTGGTGAAGCACGCGGAGGCGCGAGTGTCCAAGATGTTGTAACATTCCACTCACCTCTTCGGACACACGTTTGCATAGAAATTTCAGAAAGTTGGTACTTAAAGATGTGGGTGATGATTTGTGACTTTGTAATTACTTTGTGTGTACAAGTGAAACAGTGGAGGTAATATCTGGGATCAATTTTGTCAAACTCTTTTTAGTGTAATTTACAAGTGTAACTATTGTTTCACAGTTTGAAAACAATAGCTACACTTGTAAACTTAAACACTTGTAAACATTTTATAAGATTGACCCCTGATTAACGTACATGTAGGTGGCCTTTCGGGTCAATTTACGAAAAGGTAAAATGGCGGTGCTTACGGTGGTATAGCTTACTTTATCACCTTGTTGATGATCCCAATTTCTTGTGTTTCAATTCCCCACCGACGCGGCACCAGAATACGATTATCTTTTATGTTCACCTTTGTAAGGGACCGTTCATTTTTTACGAGGGAGGGGTGGGCTGGTATGATTCGGGAAGAACCATTTAAAAATTGCGTGACCCCCCCCCCTCAGCTTGCCAATTTTGTCATATGCCCACCCCCTTGAAGCAGCGATTTTATTGATGCGCTCCTGTTAAAACATTGCAAAAATATTTCAGGTGACCCCCCCCTTTTCCCTATTTTTTTGGGATGGCCCCCCTCGAAAGTCGTTTTTTTCGCATCACCCTCCACAAATACCACCAGCCCCTCCCCCTTCCTCGTAAGAAATGAACGGTCCCAAACGCAGGTCTCTTGCGTAGCTAACCAAAGCGGCTTTTTTAACCTTCATAGTCGGTTGTTATTTTTTCATTAGATGGGGGGGGGGGGGGTTGTTATTACCAAATGGGTAGATTTACTTGCAAAATGGTTTAGAACTGCTATTTCCACATTTGGACAACGAGACATCGTAGAGTAATAATTTAACTCCTTTTGAGACAACTCGGATTGCCTAATTATAATTATTTTGCGAACAATAATAATAATAATAATAATTAATAAACAATAACACAGCGAATAATAATAATAATAATAATTATTATTATTATTATTATTATTGTCTTACGCTTAACACCCCTATCCCTGGATTGAGGTCAAGAACAAGAATTGTAGACATTACATATATTGCAAAACAGTTATAACTATAGCGAAAGTGACTGCTAGCTAGAATATTTGGAATGCCTCTCCTTAAGACTTCTTATATCCCTTTTTCTTTGATCTTTTTCACTCGTAGGCTATTTCTAATACTGAGATACAAGTACTATATCTTCTTAAAACGTTCTATTTGTATAGAATTTTTCTGAACATGTTTAACCGTTTCTTTATTTAGCATTAGAGTCGATTTTGAATTGATTGGCATCACGTTACGTAAATATTCTTTGAGTTGTGAAGAAAGATTTTCGCCACTATTATCATTATTATTATTGTTATTGTTATTTTAAATTGTTTACATATTTACGAACATCTTTAAAGCCCTGTCCAAACGGAAAATGTTTGGCGACCAAACATCATCAAACATTGTTTGGTGACAAAAAAAAATTTATCGTTTGGCCACCTTTTTTGGTCCTGTTTGATCGTCTTTAGCAGTGTTTGAAAAATTTGATAGCCATTAAACATTCCACAAAACAACCTCAAAAATTTCTTTTGTTCTCGTGTTTGATGGGCGATGATTTGCCCGTTTGGCCAGCCGTGTCAAACACGTTTGACGCGCGCATGCGTACCACGCTTGTTTAGCCGCTTACATCCACATCGTTGTAGCCCATAGTTCTTTGCTTGTGGAGTTTGCTTTGTGTTTGATCAAGCATGTTTTTACCCTTTGGCCACTCAGTTCAACATCAGCATGTTTGCTCACCAAATATTGGTTGATGATGTCTGGTCGCCAAACATTTCCCGTTTGGTCAGGCCCTAAGAGTCCGTGATAACACGAAAATGAACTCTCAAGTTCATTAAGTTGGTGTTACTGAAATGCAATACCAGTCATTAAATTTTCTATGGAAGGCGTTTAACGTGGGAACACAGCATCTACTAAAGACGAACAATAAAAATGTTTCGGCATCCCGCCATCTTCTTTCTTGAATATATGGATACGAAGAAAAGCATTTCGTCCTTGAGCCTTTAGGGGCTTCTGAGCAAACACGGCAACAGTAAAAGAATAATTCTTTTTCCTCCTGAACTAATGGAAGCAGACTTGCTTCATTTTCTTGTCATATCTCTTTTAAGCCTTAGAATTGTCCAATTTTTATCGTCCGCAATTCATTTGGCGATTTAGCCGTTGTATACTTTCGCCTTTGAGAAACTGAGAAATGGTTATTTCACGTTAGCGCTATAGTTGCCGTGTTTGTCGTCGTCGTCGGTGTGTTCCAATTTATTGGGCAGAGAGGGAGAAAATGATAATCACGAGAAATGATATCCGGAATACATACATTTTTTCAACCAAACTCAAACCAATTCTCTCCTTTGAAAAAGATAGAAGCAAAATTCACGGGAAAAAATTGCTATTGAAAATGTGTTCTGAGTTCTGGAAGTTTAAGATTTTTGAGTATTTTTACGTGTATTCTTAAAATAACTCGGATCAAATTTTTATCAAAAATTTTTCGACAAAAGAATTGCTTCAATTCATGTTACGAATGTGTAAAATGAGACGCACTATGACCCCCACATATTTGAATGAGTTCAAAACGCAAAATTAATGAAGATATAATTTTAATTAAATTCGGCTTAGTTATAGACAATTTACACGTCCCTTTACGAGGACGGTTTAAAACTGTGTAGAACCTTGAAAGAAAAAAAGTTTCCGTTTTGAGTTCCTGCAGATATTTGGTTCTCACGTTCATTGAGGAGGATATTTATGGGTTTTAGCAGCTGTTTTTGTTTGACCTTAATGGTCGCTAAACTTGTGAGGCACTCATTCTTCAGAGCCTTTTTTTAACTAGTCGTAATGGAGAGAAAATTGCAGAAACTTGGTTTTCGCCCACTAATAATCGCCCACTGGTAACCACTGCAAAATATATGAAGGGTTTCAGCAGCTGTTTTGGTTTGATCCTCAAGCCCAAAAGCTAATCGTAAACTTATGATGCAGCACATTTCAGAAAGCTAATCTTATGAAGCAAGTGGTACCTTCTGACAACGCTTGACAAGTAGAAACGTCTTTGATTTGTTACCAAACTACTATGGTAAACAGTTATTGGATGAGTCTTAGCATGGTTTCGTTAATTATCAAGACAGCCAGGAGGTCTTGATAATTTCATACATTTTTAAGTCCGCGCTGAAAACGTTTTTATCTGATCTCATTAATTTGGCAACTGAATTTTCGCCCCCAGCCAAGTACTAAATTTATCAAGGTTAAAATCAAGGCGAATGAGAGCGCCAACTGATTTTTTCCACGAATTAGATTAGAAGTGTGGGTTTCAGTTTTCGATTGCTTCGGTTGTCTGTATTGCTACAGAGGAAAATCACGCATTTTCGCGCGCCTTGTGCCAACAAAATGTATTTGTTTGGAGATTTGATTAGTTCATGTGGCAGTGGACATCTAATCTGATTGACCAAAGCAATCTCGTTGTTTTGGGCTTTAGAAAGGAGCCATTTGAAAACCACTCTATCAAGCTAGGGAATTTTTTAGTAACTTAGTTGTTGTTATTAACTCTTTGCAATAAGTTTACTACGCTCTATGTGGCAGTAATGCCTAATAAGTAATGGTAATAGGACTGAGTGGAGTCCAATTCGGTCTCTAATCATAACTATAACAAAATTCTCAAATCTGGTCGGCTATCAACTGCCCTGATTGCAGCCTTATAGTACAGTTAAATGGGACAGTACGCGTCATTCCTGAGTAATTGGACAGCACGCGCCATCACGCGCGCGCTTAAATCGCTTTTCTTCACTGCTAGCAAAAAGAAACTTTGGAATTTCATGTGTATTGATTTTAAAAAAAGAAGTTTATATATCACAAATTTTGTTAAAGTTATGATTAATTGGTAATATGACTTCGTGTCGTCCAATTCGGTCTGCAATCATACTCGTGATGTAACAAATTGGACTCCCGCTACCAGGTCGTCCGATTTTTTTAATCACTCGTAGGATTACAAACCGAATTGGACTCCACTTAGTCCTATTACAATTACTTATCATACGAGTGATAACAAAATTAAACGACCGCGCATTGCAAGTTCGATTTGTTTATCACGAGTACGATTAAAGACAGAATTGGACGACGCGAACTCCTATTACCAATTAATCAGAAAAATTACAATTTCCGAGAATAGAAGAGCCAAATGTAACATATAAAAGAAAATATTTCATAGTTCAAGAGAAAAAATTCTTTATTTTGAAAAAGTTCCAATTTAGGAGTCTGTAAACTGTTTCTATGGCGATTGAAACCAAGGTTGTGATTGGTTGATTTAAAATACAACTTTAAATGTGATATGCTTATTAAACTATTCCATAATAAAATGCCCGAAAACAAACTATTCATTGGATAACAACTTGGTAGGTAAATTAGTGGAAAATAGGAGTTTTTTAAATCAATCACTATTTAGGAAATTGCAATTTTTATTATTAACCAGCAAAATTGAAATACGCAGTTAGAGAATCAATACATTGGTGCTTACGTTTGTTATGGGGAAAACAGCGTCAACTTCCGCCTAGTATATAAGGAAAAAACGCTTCCGGAAGGGAAATTTTTCTTAATATTTTCCGTTCACCCAGTTTAATTAAAAATGTAGTTGACTCGAACATCTGCTCATAGAGAACGACAACAAAATGACGAGTTATTGCTTTTCATATTAATTAATGTCCACTGTAAAACGTTACTTATCAATCTTTAAGTTATTATTTTGCCGAACGTGACTAAAAGTCTCTTGTTTGCTTGCAGAGCTGAATACACTTTAAAAGCACTTATTTCAAAAGTAAAAATCGTTTATTTAGGGTGCTGGTTTCAAGCAGTGAGAATATCGATGGGGTAATAAAACCAAAAAAAGTTATTTTTAGCCACTGCAGGCGATTAGGAACGGACCATTAGAAAAGTGATGGGGGTGGGGTGGGGAAAAAAAACAAAAAAATTCATGCAAGGGAAAATGCCAATAAAAAAAAATTCATGCAAAGAAGAAGGTAAAAAAAAATTCATGCAGAAGGAAGGTGCAATTGTTCGCTATCGATCACCCAATTTACTGTCTTTCATGTTATTGATTACTTAAAAAACTTGAATGTATTTAATGACTTTGAAAGGGTCCTTTCTATATTTTAACACAATGTATCAGAAAGAAGGTTCTTGCTTTAATCAAAATTCGTATCCAATTCAGAATTTGCCAGCTGGTGAAGTGAGGAACTACAATTCTCTCTAAGAGGAAAGCGAAACTTGTTTATCAGAATATCAAATGATATATATGCTAATCGGCTTCAGTTAACATATGGTGAAGAGTATGATATTGAAATGATATATGCAGCAATAATAAGCTAGATATCTAAGACAGACGTAGGCAAATGCTTCGTTGACTCAAGGCATATTGCTTGTGGGTGTTAAGCGTTTCCATTGTGACTTCAACCATAGATAAGTTTAATGTGTCCATGAGCCATGAGTTATCATCTGAAATCAGCAGGATCTTGTTCCCAAATGTTTTGAGTAGTCCTAACTTCATAATGGCGAACGATTCTATGGGCAATATGTCACTTCGTAATGGATCGTATTTTGGGGATGGCTCGGGCGACATTGTCGAGGACGTGTTACAACCGATATTTTACTGGTTGGTCGCCCTTACTGGGATTATCGGCAACTCATTGGTTGTTTTGATAGTGAAAAGAACTCCGCACATGCAAACAACAACGAATCTACTATTGGCCAACTTGGCAGTAGCCGACCTCCTTGCACTTACTGGAAGCATTCCCAATGAAGTGTTACTTCAGATCTCCCATCCAGATGGGACATTGGGCAGATGCCTGTGTGCGCTTGTATCCACTGGGAATGCAACAGTCATGTGTTTGTTCGTGTCTATTCTTGTCCTCACAGTCTTGGCCGTCGAGAGATACAACGGCGTAGTGAAACCTTTTGACTCAAGACGTGCTTTAACAAAACGAAAGGTGACCATTGCTGTTGTCGGAATCTGGTTGGTCTCCTTCGCGTGCACGATTCCCTTATACCTCAACACAACATATGACCCCATGGATCAGTGGTGTCGCTCAATTTGGGATCATTTAGCCATCTTGGCCTATGTCACATTTGTGCTTGTTGTTTTTTTTCTCTTGCCTTTCTCTATCGTCAGTTTCAGTTACATTAATGTCATTAGAGAACTTTATTTCAAACAGGAGAGCCGGCCAGAAGCTAGCTTACAGCGTGCAAGAGAGAGCGACATCCGGTCAAAAAAGAGAATTGTAAAACTGCTTATTCTGGTCACTGTGGTTTTCGGTGTTTCCTTCGGTACGTTTGGTGTGTGCCGATTTCTTTACGAAAATGACCGAATTGACAGTATTTTGTATAACATATCGGTGCTACTTTTGTATTCATCTTGCTCGGCCAACCCTCTTATTTACGCGTTTCAGAGTCCAAATTATCGGAAGGCCTTCACGAACATTTTAGGTCTTAGTTCGGCTGAGCCTCGGGCTATCGGCAGATTCCGCGCGAGCTTGAGACCAACGCCTGAAGTGATCGAGATCTAAGTTGAGAAAAAAAGAATAGCATGGAAGGCGAAAATGTATTTGATCGGAAAGGACTCGTCGGAAAGATCATTTTGCCAGTTCTATAATTTCGAAATGAGAAGCACTGCTCAAACATTAGTCTAGCACCTTTGAGATCCATTTGGTATGTCGTAACGAGTTGTTGAAGGGCAATAAAGTATATAATTAAAATCTTTTTGTTATCACTGATTTTAAAACCTAAAAGTTAGGCTCGAGCCGAAAACCGTCTAAGCTGAAAGTGATAGTGCTAATGCTATTGTTTTGGCCGACTTACAATTGGCTTGGCTCATCTTTATTAGTGCCTTAATCAGTTGACATTGGCCTGTATGCAGATAAAGAGCGCACCGCAAAAAAAAAAGTCTTAGAACGCTTGAGCAGATCAGGTGCTAATAAATCCGTTTCTAAATGGAAGATTTAAGGAGGCTCGGTTCTTAATTTAAAATATAGGCCGCCATAAAATAAATGGCCCGATTTATACTAGAGACGGATCATCCGTCCAGACGAATTATCCACGGTAGTTCGTCTGTCAAGACGAACTACCGTGGATAATTCGTCTGGACGGATGATCCATCTGAAAGCCCGTATTTATACACAGACGAATTATAAGACGAACTACCGTTCTTTGCCCTAGTTCGTCCCAGACGGATGATCCGTCTCTAGTATAAATCGGACCAATGACTTGAAAAGTAGTTTCGGCTAATTTCAGGCAAATGCTGAATAACATAAATATACCATTTGTATCAGGAGCCCATTACCGGGTGATGGGCTCCTGATTTGTATACGCGCCATGTTTCACGAGCGGATTTTTAAGTACGTGGTGTTTGATCTTTATGCCTCAAATGAAAGGAAGAGAAAGAGTATTCTAATTAGAATAAAGATTAGATGTCGTTAATTGCAGACATGGTATTTATTAAAAAGAAACGAATAAATCGAAATTAACGAATAAACTGTCGGACGCTATTCAGCATTAGTTGTCTTCAGTGTGGTATGACGTCCGAGCATGATCTAAATAAAGCGAGCTGGGTGAAGAAGCTGGGCGATAAGATCAAATCTCACTGTGTAATTTAAAACAGTTCTAAGCGCTTTAAAATCTGGCAAGGGAAGAATTATGATGAGAAGTCGCTCAAATATCTGGTTTTACCCAAACAATATTCAGTATCATGAATTCAACAACTAAGAACTGAGAATTTGAATGCTCTGTGATGCTTTTAGGCGAACTTTATGAGTTGCAAAAGGCCCGCAGCTTGAGCCTGTCACAGAAACAAGGCTTAAGTTCAAGTCTAGTATATACAAGTATTGTGGGGATAGTTTCTAAAGAAACTGGTGCTGCGTCGGTGGGAAATTGAAACACAAGAAATTGGAGCGAAAGGCTAACGCTCGAAACGTCAGCACCTCCCATTCACCTTACATTTCCCGTTTGGTCAGGCCCTGAGAGTCTGTGATAACACGGAAATGAACTCTCAAGTTCATTAAGTTGGTGTTACTAAAATGCAATACCAGTCATTAAATTTTCTATGGAAGGCGTTTAACGTGGGAATACAGCATCTACTACAGACGAACAATAAGATTGTTTCCAAGACATCCCGCCATCTTCTTTCTTGAATATATGGATACGAAGAAAAGCATTTCGTCCTTGAGCCTTTAGGGGCTTCTGTGCAAACACGGCAACAGTAAAAGAGTAATTCTTTTTCCTCCTGTACTAATGGAAGAAGACTTGCTTCATTTTCTTGTCATATCTCTTTTAAGCCTTAGAATTGTCCAATTTTTATCGTCCGCAATTCATTTGGCGATTTAGCCGTTGTATACTTTCGCCTTTGAGAAACTTGAGAAATGGTAATTTCACGTTAGCGCTATCATGAGTTGCCGTGTTTGTCGTCGTCGTCGGCGTCGTCGGTGTGTTCCAATTTATTGGGCAGAGAGGGAGAAAATGATAATCACGAGAAATGATATCCGGAATACATACATTTTTTCAACCAAACTCAGGCCAATTCTCTCCTTTGAAAAAGATAAAAGCAAAATTCACGGGATAAAATTGTTATTGAAAATGAGTTTTGAGCTCTGGAAGTTTAAGATTTTTGAGTATTTTCAAGTGTATTTTTAAAATACCTCGGATCAAATTTTTATCAAAAATTATTCGACAAAAGAATTGCTTAAATTCATTTTACGAATGTGTAAAATGAGACGCACCATGACCCCCACATATTTGAATGAGTTCAAAACGCAAAATTAAAGGAGATATAATTTTAATTAAATTCGGCTTAGTTATAGACAATTTACACGTTCCTTTACGAGGACGGTTAAAAACTGTGTAGATCCTTGAAAGAAAAAAAGTTTCTGTTTTGAGTTCCTGCAGATATTTGGTTCTCACGTTCATTGAAGAGGATATTTAGGGTTTTAGCAGCCGTTTTTGTTTGACCCTAATGGTCGCTAAACTTGTGAGGCACTCATTCTTCAGAGCTTTTTACGCGGGATGACGTAGTCAGCCAGCGTATAAAATTCGGTAGCGCATTCCTTTCGTCGTCTTGGGAGTCAAAAATTGCCTTGTTTTTTTAACTTTCCCGTATCCCGAGCCCGTCCCGAAAAATTTGTGATTTTTTTTTGGCTGTAACTTCGGATCACGTGCAAGTCAGGTTGGATTGCACCATGGATATCCATGATCGCACAATCAGCAAGAAAACATACTGCGTCAGCAATTTTAAACCAACACATCCCGCGTAAACGCCTTCAGGCGCTTCTTGTTTTAACTACATAGTCGTAATGGAGAGAAAATTGCAGAAACTTGGTTCTCGCCCCCTAATAACCGCCCACTGGTAACCACTGCAAAATATATGAAGGGTTTCAGCCCCGGGGGGGTACTCTAGGAATTTCTGGGTGGGGATGTGCCGCTGGGACCCTGGAACCCTTAACCTATACCAGAGCTAATTCAGCTAAATTTTGCTACCCTATACTAGAGTAAACTCCCAAATCCCCCTATCCTAGAGTAGCTGTTTCCCTAGTCTAGATAAAATCTTCAACCAATTGATAAGTTTCCTGAAAAATGATACCTTATTCTAGACCCAAATGTTCTGATTTATATACCCTATCCTAGAGTAAACTGCTTGAAAACCATACCCTTCACAGCAGCACATACCTATATAGCCCATATATGGCAGTATCCCCCCCCCCCCGGGGTTTCAGCAGCTGTTTTGGTTTGATCCTCAAGCCCAAAAGCTAATCGTAAACTTATGATGTAGCGCATTTCAGAAAGCTGTTCTTTCAACTAATCTTATGAAACAAGTACTACCTTCTGAAAACGTTTGACAAGTAGAAACGTCTTTGATTTGTTACCAAACTACCATGGTAAACAGTTATTGGATGAGTCTTAGCGTGGTTTCGTTAATTATCAAGACAGCCAGGAGGTCTTGATAATTTCATACATTTTTAAGTCTGCGCTGAAAACGTTTTTATCTGATCTCATTAATTTGGCAACTGAATTTTCGCCCCCAGCCAAGCACTAAATTTATCAAGGTTAACATCAAGGCGAATGAGAGCGCCAACTGATTTTTTCCACGAATTAGATTAGAAGTGTGGGTTTCAGTTTTCGATTACTTCGGTTCTCTGTATTGCTACAGAGGAAAATCACGCATTTTCGCGCGCCTTGTGCCAACAAAATGTATTTGTTTGGAGATTTGATTAGTTCATGTGGCAGTGGACATCTAATCTGATTGACCAAAGGAATCACGTTGTTTTGGGCTTTAGAAAAGAGCCATTTGAAAACCACTCTATCAAGCTAGGGAATTTTTCGGTAACTTAGTTGTTGTTATTAACTCTTTGAAATAAGTTTACTACGCTCTATGTGGCAGTAATGCCTAATAAATAATGATAATAGGACTGAGTGGAGTCCAATTCGGTCTCTAATCATAACTATAACAAAATTCTCAAATCTGATTGGCTATCAACTGCCCTGATTGCAGCCTTATAGGACAGTTAAATAGTACAGTACGCGTCATGCCTGAGTAACTGACAGCACGTGCCATCACGCGCGCGCTTAAATGGCTTTTTTTCACTGCTAGCAAAAAGAAACTTTGGAATTTCATGTGTATTGATTTTAAAAAAAGAAGTTTATATATCACAAATTTTGTTAAAGTTATGATTAATTGGTAATAAGACTCGTGATTTAACAAATAGTACTCCCGCTACACGGTCGTCCGATTTTGTTAATCACTCGTAGGATTACAGACCGAATTGGACTCCACTTAGTCCTATTACAATTACTTATCATACGAGTGATAACAAAATTGGACGACCGCGCAGGGCAAGTTCGATTTGTTTATCACGAGTACGATTAAAGACAGAATTGGACGTCGCGAAGTCCTATTACCAATTAATCAGAAAAATGACAATTTCCGAGAATAGAAGAGCCAAATTCAACATATAAAAGAAAATATTTCATAGTTCAAGAGAAAAAATTCTTTATTTTGAAAAAGTGCCAATTTGGGAGTCTGTAAACTGTTTCTATGGCGATTGAAACCAAGGTTGTGATTGGTTGATTTAAAATACAACTATAAATGTGATTGGCTTATTAAACTATTCCATAATAAAATGTCCGATAACAAACTGTTCATTGGATAACAACTTGGCAGGTAAATTAGTGGAAAATAGGAGTTTTTTTAAATCAATCAATATTTAGGAAATTGCAATTTTTATTATTAACCAGCAAAATTGAAATACGCAGTTAGAGAATCAATACATTGGTGCTTAGGGACGGACCATTAGAAAAGTGATGGGGGTGGGGGGGTTGGGGAAAAAAATATTCATGCAAGGGAAAATGCCAAAAAAAAATTTATGCAAAGAAGAAGGTAAAAAGAAATTCATGCAGAAGGAAGGCCCAATTGTGACTTTTTCACACGTAGTAGAAAAAATTCCTGCAGAGGGGTTCACCTGAAAAAAAAATTCCTGCACCACCAGTAAGCAAAAAAAAAAAAAAAAAAAATCGTGCAAGCTGAATCGAAAATTCCCCACCCCTCCCCCCCCATCACTTTTCTAATGGTCCGTCCCTTACGTTTGTTATGGGGAAAACAGCGTCAACTTCCGCCTAGTATATAGGGAAAAAACGCTTCCGGAAGGGAAATTTTTCTTAATATTTCCCGTTCTCCCAGTTTAATTAAAAATGTAGTTGACTCAAACATTTGCTCATAGAGAATGACAACAAAATGACGAGTTATTGCCTTTCATATTAATTAATGTCCACTGTAAAGCGTTACTTATCAATCTCTAAGTTATTATTTTGCAGAACGTGACTAAAAGTCTCTTGTTTGCTTGCAGAGCTGAATACACTTTAAAACCACTTCTTTCAAAAGTAAAAATCGTATTTCAGGGTGCTGGTTTCAAGCAGTGAGAATATCGATGGGGTGATAAAACCAAAAAATAAATACATGAATAGGCAGTTTTAGGTTATTTTTTTGTGGAATAAGTCATGAATTGTACTTCTTAAAAACAATTCGAATGACTTATTATACCAAGCTATATTTAATAAAAATAATCCATTTATTTCGTTTCGTTTTTTATTTATCACAGAAAGCTTACCCTTTGTTCGCTATCGATCACCCAATTTACTGTCTTTCATGTTATTGATTACTTAAAAAGCTTGAATGTATTTAATGACTTCGAAAGGGTCCTTTCTACATTTCAACACAATGTATCAGAAAGAAGGTTCTTGCTTTGATCAAAATTCGTATCCAGTTCAGAATTTGCCAGCTGGTGAACTGAGGAACTACAATTCTCTCTAAGAGGAAAGCGAAACTTGTTTGTCAGAATATCAAATGATATATATGCTAATCGGCTTCAGTTAACATATGGTGAAGAGTATGATATTGAAAGGATATATGCAGCAATAATAAGCTAGATATCTAAGACAGACGTAGGCAAATCCTTCGTTGACTCAAGGCATATTGCTTGTGGGTGTTAAGCGTTTCCATTGTGACTTCAACCATAGATTAGTTTAACGTGTCCACCTGGAGAGCCATGAGTTATCATCTGAAATCAGCAGGATCTTGTTCCCAAATGTTTTGAGTAGTCCTAACTTCACAATGGCGAACTATTCTATGGGCAATATGTCACTTCGTAACGAATCGTATTTTGGGGATGGCTCGGGCGACATTGTCGAGGACGTGTTGCAACCGATATTTTACTGGTTGGTCGTCCTTACTGGGATTATCGGCAACTCATTGGTTGTTTTGATAGTGAAAAGAACTCCGCACATGCAAACAACAACGAATCTATTATTGGCCAACTTGGCAGTAGCCGACCTAATTGCACTTACTGGAAGCATTCCCAATGAAGTGTTGCTTCATATCTCCCATCCAGATGGGACATTGGGCAGATGCCTGTGTGCGCTTGTATCCACAGGGAATGCAACAGTCATGTGTTTGTTCGTGTCTATTCTTGTCCTCACAGTCTTGGCCGTCGAGAGATACAACGGCGTAGTGAAACCTTTTGACTCAGGACGTGCTTTAACAAAACGAAAGGTGACCATTGCTGTTGTCGGAATCTGGTTGGTCTCCTTCGCGTGCACGATTCCCTTATACCTCAACACAACATATGACCCCATGGATCAGTGGTGTCGCTCAATTTGGGATCATTCAGCTATCTTGGCCTATGTCACATTTGTGCTTGTTGTTTTTTTTTTCTTCCCTTTCTCTATCGTCAGTTTCAGTTACATTAATGTCATTAGAGAACTTTATTTCAAACAGGAGAGCCGGCCAGAAGCTAGCTTACAGCGTGCAAGAGAGAGCGACATACGGTCAAAAAAGAGAATTGTAAAACTCATTATTCTGGTCACTGTGGTTTTCGGTGTTTCCTTCGGTACGTTTGATGTGTGCCGATTTCTTTTCGAAAATGACCGAATTGACGATATTTTGTATAACATATCGGTGCTACTTTTGTATTCATCTTGCTCGGCCAACCCTCTTATTTACGCGTTTCAGAGTCCAAATTATCGGAAGGCCTTCACGAACATTTTAGGTCTTAGTTCGGCTGAGTCTCGGACTATCGGCAGATTCCGCGCGAGCTTGAGACCAACGCCTGAAGTGATCGAGATCTAAGTTCAGAAAAAAAGAACAGCATGGAAGTCGAAAATGTCAGTATTTGATCGGAAAGGACCTCGTCGGAAAGATCATTTTGCCAGTTCTTTATTTTCAAAACGAGGAGCACTGCTCAAACATTAGTCTAGCACCTTTGAGATCCATTTGGTATGTCGTAACGAGTTGTTGAAGGGCAATAAAGTATATAATTAAAATCTTTTTGTTATCACTGATTTTAAAACCTAAAAGTTAGGCTCGAGTCGAAAACCGTCTAAGCTGAAAGTGATAGCGCTAATGCTATTGTTTTGGCCGACTTACAATTGGCTTGGCTCATCTTTATTAGTGCCTTAATTTGACATTGGCCTTTATGCAGATAAAGAGCGCACCGTTTAAGTTTTAGAACGCTTGAGCAGATCAGGCGCTAAGAAGATTTAAGGAGGCTCGGTTCTTTATTTAAAATATAGGCCGCCATAAAATAAATGACTGGAAAAGTAGTTTCGGCGAATTTCAGGGAAATGCTGAATAACATAAATATACCATTTGTATCAGGAGCCCATTACCGGGTGATGGGCTCCTGATTTGTATACGCGCCATGTTTCACGAGCGGATTTTTAAGTACGTGGTGTTTGATCTTTATGCCTCAAATGAAAGGAAGAGAAAGAGTATTCTAATTAGAATAAAGATTACATGTCGTTAATTGCAGACATGGTGTTAATTAAAAAAACGAATAAATCGAAATTAACGAATAAACTGTCAGATTAGGTGTCTTCAGTGTGGTATGATGTCTGAGCATGATCTAAATAAGGCGAGCTGGGTGAAGAAGCTGGGCGATAAGATCAAATCTCACTGTGTAATTTAAAACATTTCTAAGCGCTTTAAAATCTGCTGCGAGCTTCAATCAGAAACAACGGCAAGGGAAGAATTATGATGAGAAGCCGCTCAAATGCCTGGTTTTACCCAAACAATATTCAGTATCATGAATTCAACAACTAAGAACTGAGATTTTGAATGCTCTATGGTGCTTTTAGGCGAACTTTATGAGTTGCAAAAGGCCCGCAGCTTGAGCCTGTCACAGAAACAAGGCTTAAGTTCAAGTCTAGAATATGCAACCCGTCAGTAGTAAAGATTTTATTTTAAGCAAGGCTTTTGTAAAATCATGAATTATCAATGAAGGAAACTAAAAAGATTTGAATACTTAATGAAGCTTTCAGACGGCTAGAATGAAATCTGACAATGCTGTACTTCGAAATTAATATTGTCAACTTCCTTTGAAAACAAACGTACGTGGTCTGGTTAATAAGAGAGCGGAAGTCGCTGCAGACAGAAGTGGTGTGACCTTAATAGCTGGGGTAATCAAGGGAGAAAGGCATCTATCACAAGAATATTGGATTTTAAACAAGAAGTTCCGGTATAAAAGGAGTGTGGCCTGGCCAGTGACAGCCTCAGTTGTCATTCAACCTCGCTAGAGAACAGAGCTCCTCCGTAATCTGAGTAGTCACGCTCCTAGGTTTTCGAATGCAAAGCTGAGTAATATATTCACGCAAAGACTTCTCCTTTGGAAGGATCAGGGAAAATTAATTCCAAGTTTGCCATGACTTCAAAAATCCGAGTAAGTATTACCATAAAGTGCTTTTGGTTTGAATTTTCGTTTTGCGAACCCCCGTTTTTTAACGGTTATCGAATTGCGCGCCACGGCAACTTCGAATATTTACGAAATTATAATTTTTAGGTAACCGTGGAATTGGATGAAGAGCAAGAAGAACATTTTGCTAATCTTTTATTGAACAGCTGCCCTAGGCTGTAATAAGGTCTCTAAAGAAAATAAAAGGTGAGACATCTATGGCGGTCCATTTCCGCCAAAATTCGATCTTTGTATTTTATACTCGACTTGCTGTATTTTATGCTACCTTACACAATGCGACATCCAACTGTGTCTATTGAACATGGTACTTTTTGTTTTTCAAATTCAATATCACCTATTCGTGTTGTTAAATTGACGATTTTCTTCTCTTTTTTATAAAAATGTAAACAATGCAAGTTTCGACTTTCGATGTTTTGTATTCAACATCCAAGTTCATGTATTCGGCTTCGTTTGACATCCTTCCGCAATCCATTGAGAGGGGACATCGCAGGCGCAGCTAATCTCGACCCCCATCCCCCCGGGAACTGTGGCAAAAAGCCCTCCAGTAGAGTGGAGTAGAGAGAATGATCCTACTCCATGACGGTTGTATGTTTGTCTTTTTAAAATGAGCGGTAGGAGGTAGCAAGGCGTGACAGGCCGCACAATCTCCACCTGTGTGAAACATTTGAGAACCTTTTATATTTTTGCTCTAAGGAGCATATCTTTTAAAGATTTACCTTTCTTAAAAGATATGATGGGTGGATCTTTGAAGATTTTTTTGAGTTGTCGTTCCTGTATGATGTGCCATTTATTCATTAAAATTTGTTTGATGTTTGGCACTGCTGGTTCATATTGTGTGACAAAAGGCAAAAACCATGGGGTTGTCAAGATGCCTGTAGTTGTTTTGATCGTTGATTTGGATTTGGCCCTCTTGAATCTTGTGTATTGTATTCATGACAACAGTGGTGTTTCTCTTGTCCGCTTTCTTAAGGTTTATTTCTTTGTTTTGTTCGTTGCGTGACAAGTTATGTTTAGGCTGAGGTTTAGGCTTAGTTATCTTTATCTCAGCCAGATCCGTTTTCACTTCTTCTAAAAAGCTCTCCAGGGCAACTGATTTTTGAACTGGTGGGTTCCAGTTAGATTTTACGTGGAAAGGGTGAACTTCTTTGCGTTTCCTGTGAAACATATATTTAAGACGCATTCGTCTTTCAAAATCCTGCAGTAATTGCCGCCGGATCTTGTTTGTGTTGGGTTTGTTCACCGGTATAAATTTCAATCCCCTGGAGATCACTTTAGTTTGGAAATAAGTGAGGTTTTTATTTGAGAGGTTTTTGATGTATTTTTCCTCCTTATTTGTTTGGTGTGAGGCTAATTTAATTTGTAGGTTTGTTTCAGCGTTCTTTTCGCTTTTTCGTGTCTCTTTGGGTTTTCGTGTAGTTATTTGACTCTTTACTTGGGTTTTCCCCACCCTTGGTGGTGTTGACACATTTACCAGACACATGTGAGTACTCTTTACAATCTTTATTCAATTCTAACATCATTTGGTCTACTTCAGCTTTTAGTTTTTCAAGCTTTTTAAGTTTATCACTGCGGCTAACCGCCGTTGGCGGGGTAGCTCTGGATTTGTAACGTTTGGTTTCTGAATCGCTTTCACTTGAACGGCGGGCCTTAGCTTTGTCTTTGTTAAGCTTAATTTTTTGTTTATCTAGACGGCGGTAGTGAAATCTTGTTAGAGCGCGGATGAAACCTTGCTCTGCTGTCTCTTTGACTGTCCTTATGTCTTGCTTAAAATCTGTCACGCCTTGGTACCTCCTACTAGTACTCAAATAAATCAATCATTTCATTTTCGAATTAAACATGCTAATATCTCGGAAGTAATCAAAATATCTAATTCATTTATGAACATTTCAATGCAGGTAAGCACAATGTATGACAATAAAAATAGTTACTTCATTCCGTTACCATTTCACTGTAATGTTGTGTTGCGTTCGTTCCACAGTCTAGGAACCGCCATGTTGAAAAGACAAACATGCAACCGTCATGGGGTAGGATCATTCTCTCTACTCCACTCTACTGGAGGGCTTTTTGCCACAGTTCCCGGGGGGGATGGGGGTCGAGATTAGCTGCGCCTGCGATGTCCTCTCTCAATGGGTTGCGGAAGGATGTCGAATGAAGCCGAATACATGAACTTGGATGTTGAATACAAAACATCGAAAGTCGAAACTTGCATTGTTTACATTTTTATAAAAAAGAGAAGAAAATCGTTAATTTGGCAACCCAAATAGTTGATATTGAATTTGAAAAACAAAAAGTACCATGTTCAATAGACACAGTTGGATGTCGCATTGTGTAAGGTAGCATAAAATACAGCAAGTCGAGTATAAAATACAAAGATCGAATTTTGGCGGAAATGGACCGCCATAGACATCGCCATCAGTTGAACTCTTACTTTTACTGATTGATCGCTGCTTTATGCGTTGCGAAATTTGTTTCATCGTTCAAGTTACAAAAACGCTACTTCGATGAAAAATACGTTACCAGTAAACTGAACGAAAGTTGTGTTTTATAAATGACTATAAATATTTCATTCAGTATATCTTTCTTCCTGACACTCCATTTACATTTTCCCCTTAGCTACCGAACAGGCCTTCCTCTACACATCAACCAGGTTGCTAGTGACTTTATTATGTAACGCGACCTCTCCATCATATTTACCACTTGCATATATTTTTTGGAACAAACTGAGCCGCTCCTGCATAGTGTGTGTTGTTGTTTTGATTGTATAAGAAGGGGTAAATAAAATAACAAGATCACTTGTGTTGGGCTTTGGGGATCAGACATAACTTTCATATTATTACATTTCACTTGGCCATCTTACTAGTTATTTATACAGGTTTACCCTAATTTGTTCCCTAAAATAGTTCACAAAAGGAGGTTTCAGATGTCTAGCCCTGAAGAAATAGAAAAGGAGAGGAATCCAGGAGCACCAGTTTCACTGTTCAGGAAGGAGTCAACTCCATCAACAGCACTAGAGCCAGACTCCAATAAGGAATACACTCAGGCAGCACAGGAATCCATAGCAAGCTGCCAATATTGCTTGCACTCCTTGTGCAGTGATATAGTCATAAAGTCTTGACGCTTCTGGTAAACTACAGTGCTCATCAGTGCCTTTCAGAAAGCAGTTATTGCTTCCGGGCTCTGAAGAGGTTTCTTTGAGCAGATGTAATCAGGCATGTGGCACCCACTGTCACTTGAACAATGTCTATGGTTAATCTGCATAAAAAAAAAAAAAAGAAAAAAAAACTGACCAAATAAAATATGCACTCCAAGTCAAAAACATGGGACCCATTTAAAAGACATAAATTAATAATTCACCTAATGTTACCTTATACAACCCACCAAATGAACCACAGGTCTTACAATGTTATTTATAGGTTTACTCTTGGAAGCAGGAAGAGTGCAGTCATGAGAGCACTGTTAAATACCTGGTAGTGAGCCATGATATTCAGTGGGTATTTCAGGAAGCCTTCCTCAGTACCATCATAATTACATATGGTATAGTGGAAGTGACTCTTTGTCACCTTAACTGCAAAATATGCACAAATTCAATGTCCTGAGAATGGTGGAGTATTGCTGTAGGCTAAACAGCAATGCCTATTTTCCAATTTTCATACCTTTATTTGATAATTCCGAAAAAGATGTTTTGTTTTCCTCTCTTCACAGTCCTGCAGCTACCTTTTGAATGGCTTTTTTCACAGATTTCCCACCTAAAATTAATAAATGCTACAAATTAAGCAACAATGGAAAAATCACTGCAGCTGCTTGCAACACTGTGGTTTAATTTATTGGGCAATGTCAAGAAATAGATATTGAGAAGTATTTCATATATGAGTTTGCAAGTATGCCATGAAATCAAACCTTACCATGAGCCAAGTCCTTATTGCAGGGACAGTGTCGTGTGCTACCTCCACTATCTTATGTCCTATGTAAACAAATGAAAAAAAAGAAGTAAACACAAAATATGTTTCATGGAAACTGTGAAGTTCATACAATAAGAATGCTGCAACAATTACCCAAGCTGAAATTGACAGCTTAGTTGATAAGAATAATGATTGATGGAGACACTTGTACATGTGAGTCAATTTCACACATCACTGGCAGTGAAAAGACAAGCATGAAAAAAAAAAAAACCATTTTTGGAACAATTCTTATAACAGAGTGGAATGTGTACAAATAGCTGGCATATCTGCTATACCCAAGTGGTGGATGTTAAACGTGTACTTACTCACTCTGGCACTGATGAAACAAGTAATGCTTCCCTACTGACCTTATAAAAACTTCCTTACATCTCCATTTTGAGCAATGTACTCAGCAGAGGTTTGGGCCTCACACCTTACACTAGCTAGGGAGTCCTCAAAGATTTTTGGCACTGAGGCTGCATAACCCAGCGTGTTCATGACTGAAATGGAATACATATTGTTACACAAGTTGATGTAGTTCGAAACATGACATATGGGGAAGCTTGCAATAACAATCTTACTTCCTTTCACATTTCTGACAATAACATTTTTTCCTGTCAAACGTTGAAAAAATGATAAATTTGCTAACCTGTGTCGAGACACATCTGTTCTAAAAAACCAAGATTTGCTGCTTCCATGAAATTTCGGTACTGAGTCTCTGTGAGACCAGAACTGATGAAAGCAGGCACCATCCTGAAACATAAAAAATAATCAGACAAGCAAAATATTGTGGAAATTGTTATTGATTTACCCCACCTGCCCACAACAACAACGAAAAAACTTCAACCCACAATAAACTATGGCAATAGTAATGGGTAAAACAAACTCACCTCACGTTTACGATATACTTGGAGTTCGTGATCGGCGAGGTAAACCAAACTAACTCGTGGTCTTCCTCACATGTAACCGAAAGTCGTCCAACGTGGCCATATCTTTTCATTTCCGTAGAACGAAGGGTTGAGTAGCTGGACAGGGGATACACTTAGGGACAAACGTTGTGGTTGTGGTGGAGTAAGAGGTACTGGCAAAGACTAAAAAGAGGTTGACGTAGGAGAAGAGGAACTGAATGAAGAAGTACAGACGGGACGCGCCATCTCTACTAGATCTAAAACCTTCTCCAGCCACTCTACATTCCTTTCCACTTGTAACTTGGACTTCCAAGCAAAGTATCGTTCCTTTAAAGCTGCTAGTCGGTTTGATTCTTCGAGAGGAACTTCGAACTGAAGCGAAAATCGGCTCCCCTCGCGCCTGGGTTTCTTGAATTGTTCGGCAATATTCCTTGATTCTGCCTGTACGTACATAAAGCACCGAAAGTATTCGAACTACCCACGGAAATAGATCGGAAAAGACTCGGTAAGTCGCTTACGCATATAGAATACACAACTACTGCTTTTCGTGTGAGTGCAGATTCGAAAAACAGGGAAATCTGCGGGAAGAACGGGCCAAGTGGACAGTCTCGCTTCCAACATGGCGCCAAATTCAAAAAGGGAACGTACTTCTCTATCACATTCGGCTTTCTGGCTGGAGTCGACCATGGAAAAACGCTCAGTCAAGGTTTTTTCATTGATAGCAAAATGGTATTAAGTGAATATTTTATTTTAACCTTTAGCTAGAAGGGGTTTGCACTAGGGAAATGTTCACTTCAGCTTTGTCCGCCATTTTGTTTCTAATATTTGAATTTTCGAAGCGGAATCGGGAGGAGGAGCCAGGCCTTTTATACCGGAACTTCTTGTTTAAGGGACGGACCATTACAAAAGTAATGTGGGGGGGGGGGGGGGGGAGGGGTGGGGAATTTTCAGCTTAGACGAATTTGTTTTTTCGCTCACTGCTTGTGCAGGAATTTTTTTTTCAGGTGAACCCCTCTGCACGAATTTTTTTTACTACGTGTGAAAAAGTCACAATTTGACCTTCCTTCTGCATGAATTTTTTTTTACTTTCTTCTTTGCATGAATTTTTTTCTTGGCATTTTCCCTTGCATTAATTTTTTTTGTTTTTTCCCCACCCCCCCCCCCCCTTAACTTTTCTAATGGTCCGTCCCTAACTTGGGATCAGAGTCTTTGTTTTGCATCAAAGAGTGCTGAAGCCATCACAATTTTTCTAGCCTTCGTTGCCACCACGATACTATTATTATTATTATTATTATTATAATCATTGTCATTAAAAGTAGCCGTAATATTGTTTTAATATTTTTATTGTTACACGAGTCATTGCATGCAATGCACCAGTTCAAATTATTTTCGGTAGTGTTCACACCGAAGTCATTTGTCAAAACCGTTAGCGAGAACGATGAGTTTTCACCAGTGACGAAAGATCCCACGGATTCTATTTATTGTAACTTCCGTGCGTAAATTTGAATATGTACCTACAAAATATACATAGAGGATATTACACGGTGGCGCGAAGATATGAATTTTATTTTCGAGTGGCAAAATTAAACAATATTTTACGAACGAGCGCAGCGAGTGAGTAAAATATTGTTTCTGCCATAGACAAAAAGAATTTCGGAGTGAAATTACCGAAATTACGTCATCGATAAACTCACGTGTGAGATTATGGAAAATAAACCACTCGGGTCCCGGATGTAGTTTTTATGAATTTTGCGAGTGGTATATTTTCCAGTAAAACACTCGTGTCTATATAATAAATATATTCAATACCTATACCTGGTATACATAAACAATTTAAGTACATAAAAAGCATCCACTTTTGTCTTCTTAGCGATCAAACAATAGCTACTGTCACAAACTATTAGCTCTTTCAGGCTTCTGACCAACAAAACCGAGCTAGAATAATTAAATGAATTTTTCCATGTTATGATAATTGAAACTTCTACTGGTTGTCGCAGAATAAACCATGATCTAAGACTTGTGAAAAGTTCATATTCCTGTCTTAATGAAATACCATATTTTCTAGGTATCTTAATTACTTATCTTATTGCTACTAATTTTCGCGTGAACTTGTTTCGCATATTTCGTGCGATTTGAATTTCCCGATTTGCTCAAGCAAAACAGGATGAAATTCATGAATGCTGTAACCTGCCTGTCTGAAAAGGCAAATAAAAGCCAGAAGGAAAGGATAAAATTCAAAGGTCATTTGTCACGGCACGTTGCCGAGCAGAAAATATGAAGCTCAAGCAAACAAGGACGACCTCATTTACAAGAACGATACTAAAAAAAAGAGCCCTCATGAACGACTCAATAAAATGGCACGGGCAAAAAAACAGTCTGGTGGTTTTTTTTTTTTTTCGTCCTTTGCTAAACAAGAACTTGAAATATTTGGCCAGTTTTCAAGTTGTTTTTGAGGCGAGTGAACAACGGCAAAGTTACGCTGAAAAATCGGAATGAAACACGAAAGGAAGCAATTAAGAAACCCAACAGTTTGTAGGACAACGAATGGTCCATAGTAAAACAAACAAGCCCTTGACATTATAATGGAAAGGCAGACGTTTCTTAAATTGTGTCGAGCTTGGCGTTTGATGAACAAAATGCCGCTAAGTATATGCAGGCTCATTTAAAGTTTCACTCTCTTTCAACAGAGATGAATCTTCACAATCACCTTCGCTTTCTTCCATTTACATTTGTAACACAAATCAGGCAAGCAACTGTCGATCTAATACGATCGCGTAAGTCTGTTTCTTAAGCCTTGAGACATTTTTCACTCTTTTTTTGAAGGGGAGAGGGCAGGGCTGAGATATGTAATTTGTCATCTGTTATTTTGATGGAAGGTTTTCAGTGAGGGTTAAAAGGGTGAAAATAGCTATGATAGTGATTAATACTTTGAAATCGTGCGACACACGTATCTCGATGCGGTCAATTCAGCAATCGAGGAAGTTATATTACTAATTCCTTTATGTCCGTTTAGGTCTTGGCATCCCTTCCAAACAGAGCTTTAAATAAATGCCACAATCAAAGCTGTCCCATAACATGTACAGCTTCAAACGCTTGACCATGGGGGACAATGAAAACAGACGTATTCACACCTTGGCGATTGCCTTGGTCGTCAATGTTGTCTTCACTACTTTAATTGTTGGCTTTTTGATTTACAAGGTTCACTCTCTGGATGACAAAGTGTTTCAACTCCAGAATGATTTGCAATCTTCTTCTGGCGCAAGATCGTCCCCCTCTGAGAGTCATGCGTCGATGATGCGAAGAAAAAGATCGGATACTATGAAGGAAACGACTAGTTGTAAAAGTTGTCATAGAGCATGCGTGCAACTGTTCGGACTTGGATCGGCAGCAAAGGTAATTTCTGAAACGTTTTCTGTTTAAAACGCTTCGTTCTTGTGTCAATTTTTCTCACCGATTTACTTGGGTTGTAAAATTACATTTGCGATTCAAATCCTAGCAGTACGTAGGATGTTTGTCCAACGAAACTAGTGTTATGGCCCTGGTACCACCAGCCTTCTGTGACTCGGTGTTTGCACTTTTGAACTAGTAATATAATCGGAGGGTCATAGTTTTGCAGTTTCGAATCTTATTGTTGAAAAAGCGTCTTTTCCTTATTCACCAGACTTAATATAATATTATACTGTCGTCATTATTTCACCGGCCTGTCGAGCGGGAGGTCGTTAGTTCAAATCTCGGCAGGACTAACACTCAAGGTCTTAAAATAACTGAGGAGAATGTGCTGCCTTTGTTATGACATCTGCAAATGGTTAAACATTCTAGTCTTCTCGGATAACGACGATAAACCGTGGGCCCCGTCTCACAGCACTGTTCTTGTGGGACGTTAAAGATCCCATAACTCTGTTCGAAAAGAGTAAGGGACGTAGACCGCGGTGTTGTGGTCGTCCATTAAATAATAAGTTGATTTAATCAGGGCCACAAGTTTTTAAGCCTATGGCAATTACGTGCTACCCTGTGTAAACAAAGTATTTTTTTAAGGTGTCTTCCAAACAGCATAATACCACTGCTCAGGAAGTTGTGTGCCTAAGAGGTGAGACTTGAATTTTTTCTTTAGTTTCTACACAACAAACAAAGTTTAAGAGTAAATTATAAAATAGCTTTGGGAAAGCGCACGGTATGATTGGCTAATACGCGCGGTCCACTTGCCCATGGGTTACGTGCGGACGTCAGCCTGATTGTGAAGTTGTGAAGTCTTATGTTGTAAAAGAAGCATCTCTTACGCTTCTTGAGTGCCTTGCAGCCTCCCGCGTGCGTCCATAGCTCGATTGTTGAACGCTGCACGTTTACCATTTCTTCATCTGATAGCTTTCTTCTTTTTGATCTACCTCTATCATGGCCAGAAATCGTGGACGCAACGCCGCGTAACGGCAGCGGCTTTCTACATTACTTAAACAAAACATGGCGATTAAATTTACAAAGGAATGTATGGAGTAAAAATTAAATTTGAGGACAGAATAACTCCTGGCGTACCTGCAACGGTTTCCAAGTCTGAATCTGTTAGGAGAAAGTATCCGTAATTCAACTGTACGAAAGTCATTTCTAAACCAGACCATTAACAGCGTCCTCTTTAAGCACTCTCTTAACCCTTCTATTTCATGTAGGAAATTCGTTAAGTAGCAATCTTTTCCCCTCAGCTCGCCGCGTTCCCATCCGCCTGATTGATTTTTCCAAATTCATTCCTCAAAGTTAACATCGTGTCACAGAAACACAGCGATTTTCAGGTAGTTTGGACACGATTAACAGCGTCCATTTCGGCGATGAAAACTCAAGAATATAAAACTATAAAAATAGAGGCATTCAACCGTGAAGTTAGCTAATGGTTACTCGATGTTACACGAAAAAGAACCTCCGTTCTTCACAACATTCTCTCAGTTTAACCGCCGTGTTTGGTATCAAAAGAAAGCTATGAAACCAGGCTTCAAAACTCCGTTGAGAACTGGGGACAGACGCTAAACAGTGTTGTAGGTCAGCGCTCTAAATAGAGGGTCTTTTTACTTCCGGCGCGGGATGGCGGGAATTTCATTCGTGCGATCGAGTGAAGGATTTCATTATCGAAAACAATTTTAGACGTCCTGAAGGCTTTTGATCGCTGTAAATTTAACCACGGATGAAAGACAATGCAGTTGTTCTTAATCGACCTCGCGAATAGAACGCTTCCTGGGCCGCCATATTGATTTTTTCTGTTATTGTGGAGAAAGCCGCGTGCCGGTATGCGGTTTCAAATGTCCGCGATTTCTGGCCATGGATTTTCTTTCATTGCCAGATACATGGATGCAAGAGAGAATGAGGTAAGAGAGCGAATCCCTGTGCCCCATGATAATTATTTTCAATCTTTTTTTAGTTCGCGCCATGCTGCGAGGGTTATTTTTAAATTTTGTTCCCATGACCGCGCGGTCTAGTTTCACGGCAGTCGGATCACACATCTTCTAAGTGTGGAGAAACAAGCGATTTCACGGTATGCACAAGCTCGGAAAATTCGTCCACTACAAAACCAAAATAATTTTTACAATCGCTTGGCATATCTTAACAAACATCGAATACTCTCGTTAGGTTTGAATGAAACTTTCTGCCGGAATTTGGTGACTATTTCTGAATGCCGGGCTGAGCCAAAATTTTCTAAGTGTCGACAACACAGCGATTTTACGGTATGCCCAAGTTCAGATATTTCGTCAACTAGAAAATCAACATGGTTTTTGGAATCGCTCAACAATTCTAAGAACACATCTAATACTCTCAAGAAGTTTAAAAGAACCTTACAGTGGAAATTCCGTAAAATTTTTCGGCTGCCGGGCATTTAGTCTATTTAAGACCGTGCCCGGCTACCGGGCATATAGCCACAGCTATTCGTATTCAAATTACATTTGACTTCACTTTGGAAACAATAGAGTGAAAACTTGCACGCTTTGTCGGAGTAAGCTATTCCACGCGCGCGCACTCATGAACTATACTAGTTTTAATCTCATTTCAAAATATATGTTGCCATTACCTATGTCAGAAATACAATCTTTAAAAACTCTCGATTCCTCTCTTTAATATTCGCGAATCCGTATTCGTAACTTATCTTTCGTGTGCGTTTCAACAGTGAAAGCGATAACATGTTCGTTTCAAAACCTTCATTCTGTGCATACGCACGTTTTGGTTGACGTTTCTTGAGTTAGATTGTAGACGTTTTACTTCTGGGCGAAGCCATTCACGTTCTGGGCGAAACTCGTTATGGGCGAAACTCGCTATAACCGTTGCGTTGCTAGATCTCCTATCTCCTTTAGGCTTTTCCAAGCTTTCGTCAGATTCGTCGCTTTCCTCGGTGGAATTTTCGCTTGAAATTGTATCTTCGCTTGACTCTTCTTCGATCGATTCATCTTCACTTTCTACTGCTTCCGACTCACTGGCCGAAGAGTTTGATTGGGATCCTGGCTCGGCAGCTATCTCCCTCGGGTCAACATCGGAACCGTTTTCTTCGGCAATTGCAGCAAACCAGGACCACTTTGCTCGTCGGCGCCTGTTTTTACCGGACTTTTTAACGTCGAAATTTCTCAACTCGTCAACAAAAGTGATGCTCACATCACACGCCATGTTGTTTTCTGCATGATCAGCTGAGAAATCATAATCCGCCACAGAGTTTAAAATTAAATGACATCACTCTAACTGACCAATAAGATGTCGACATTAAAATAGCCACGCCGCATGACGCAGAAACAAAAATAGATTGAAAAAAATTTTCATAGGAAGAGGGGCATGTATGGGGGATTCGCTCTCTTACCTCATTCTCTCTTGATGGATGTAATTACATGCTCTTTTAATTACACGCTCTTTTTGGAATTGGCTTTAATGTATAACAGAACATTTTTTATTTAGGCTTTCGTCTGATATGGAAAATTATTATTTCTACAACCCCTCAACATGTGCAAACATGTGCTCTGATTGGTTTCCTACTCACAGGCTATCAGCTCACATATCAGCTGCACCCTTACGGACAACGGCCATAGTTTCGAATTAGACGAGAAGAAATTCAAGTCTTGCTTCATGATCAAATGAATAAAGCAAAGACATACAACCAAAGCGAATAAATATGGAATGAAATTATTACACAGATGTTGAGCAAATTATATGAGCGAAATTGACACGATATTTAATTTTTTATTACGAGCTCAAGTTAAACTTTTACAAACAGCCGCCATTTTAGAAAAATCCGTGGAACGTTTAAGCCGAGTTTTATTTTTTCACTTCTGAATATTTTTCAACTTTTATACTGTTAGACTGGTTCGCTAACTTGGAGAAGTTTGACAAACACCTTAAATAGATGTTTAAGGGACTCATATTTGAAACATGGTTCTATTTACAAAACAATAACGAAGAAATAATTGTTAATTAGCGTAAGTCAGATAATGCGTTCCTTATCGTATAATTCTGTTTGTTATATAGACGTCAGTGTTTTATTGGGAATTACACCACGTACAAAACTATATCCGGGACCGAGGTGCATATTTTCCATATCCTCACTAGTGAGGATATCGATGACGTCATTTCCCGCCTTGCACGATTCAGTTTTCAGTTTGTGTACATTAATGTGTTTTTGTCTATGTATTAAAAGAATATTACGCGTTAGCTCGAAGATATGAATTTTATTTTCTTGCCACTCGAACATAAAATTCATATCTTCTCGCCATCGTGTATTATCCTCTACGTATTGTACTGAGCTTCATCTAAAAATGTTGAATTCACGACGTTTTAAGAGTTCGGTATTTTTCGCTTACACTTGAAAATGATTAAATAATTTAAAATAATTTTAAAATAATTTGAGCGTGTTAGACAAAACTTGCGTCTTCTTGTTTTTATTTTGGCTACTGCATATGAAATAATGCAGGAGCAAATATGTCAAAAGAAACACGAGTGATTGAGTGAGTGAAGGAGCCAATCAGAGAGTGTCTAGTATTTAGCCAATCACAATGCACAATACAATTCATGCACCGCGACGAATTGTGGGAAATATCTAAAAGGTCCAAGGTCCATGTGCCCCAAACAACAACATCGTCACGTTTGCAGTTGCAAAAAGGTCCGAATAAACTAAATATTAAATGCAGTAGCCACATGCATGCAATGCTTGCCTATTGTTTTTTTATTAGGTGAACGCGGAGCAGCCGGACCAGCTGGTGTTCGAGGCCGTCGTGGTCGGGCAGGCTACATTGGTAAACCGGGAAAAAGGGGACCGCCGGGCCCCGAAGGACCTCGGGGAGAGAGAGGAGAAGCGGGAAAGGCGTTCACTGGGAATATATCAAAACTGTTAGAAAAGATTGGTAAGGACTTGTTCAATCCCTTTTACGTTTTTCACTCAAGTCAGGTCTTCTCTCCCGATCACTGGTTAAGGACATGCGTGCTGGGAGATGGGTGCGACCTTCGTGATAATAATGATAAATAATTATACAATATTTATAGACCGCTAATTCCCAAAAGCTCAAAGGCGCTTAACATCAATACGTTAAAAGCAAAAACCGTAGTGAAACAAAGGTAGACCTTAAAAATAACACCGCATGATAAGATAATTCAAGTTGGATTTGAAAGACGAAAAAGATCCACAAGTCCTTAGTTCCAGAAGAAGGTTGTTCCATATGGCTGGAGCGTCAACAGCAAAAGAGCGACCACCGTAGGACTTTAGATTAAAACTTGGTAAGGTGAGCAGTTTGTAAGTATTTAACCAAAATTGAATCACTAAAAATAAGTTTAATTTCAATGTTATCTCCAGAAATTCCGACCATCAAACGGGCTCCACCATCCTCCATCACAGTCGGGGAAGGCGCCAACATCTCTCTGCCGTGTCACGCAACTGGATTCCCCCAGCCATTGGTCACGTGGTACAAAGACGGCAAACATGTTGCCAGAAAAAAGTTCAACAGGGATTCTGGGATTCTCAAACTTCCTAATATACGATTCAGTGATCGAGGCTCATACAAGTGCGATGCAAGAAGTTTCTTAGGATTTGACAAAGCCACTGTCAAAATAGTCGTCGAAGGTATGAAACAGTGTAGATCGCAAGCTGCCTGTCTTTTTGCCTCAGATCATCCACGTGATGATTAAGTAAATCAGTTGAAAAACGAGGAAAGAATGGAGATGGGGAGGAAAATTTCTCCCTTCTGCACGCCGCGTTTCTCACGTCTCGCGGCTGCTCACTCCGGCTGCTCACACAGTTTGTGCAGCGCGCTCCGTGCGCAAAGAATCAGGAAGAAAAAAGGGAATGCTTGTGGTGTAGAAATAGTGACATTTTATCTGATGTTTTCTTTTCCTCGTAAGCCTAGAACTTTTCTTTTGAGACTTTTTGACCACTTTATTGAAAAGGGAGGGTTGCTAGGATAACACTGTCACGTGAGCGCAAACTAGAGGTTTGATTGGCTAATAGATTGGCTAATAAGATGCACATGACGTCACGGCATCAATTTTGGTGTTCTCAAACAAAGAAAAGGCGGCCATGTTGGTGTTCCAAACAGATCTTCCAGGAAGTAAATTCTATTCTTATGCAAACATTTTCTTTTGTTTCCGTTAAAAACATGGTCGCTGATCATGTGAGTGAATACACTCAATAGTCTGCTTTGTTCCAGAGTATCAAATTTGATAACTCTGCCGAACTGTTTTGCCTCTAACTAAAGTAGCCCAAATACGCAAAATCTGCTAAAGACAGGAGCTTAAACGAGTATGCTATAGAGTACGCTGAATATCAATTTCGAGAGAAACAGTTTTTTGTTTCCTGAGAGTCCTAATGTTTTTTAGGACAAAGTCGAAGGAAATTGGTTTCCCAAAACCGCTGGCATTAATTAAGTGTTTTGTTACGTTTTTAGACTTTAGTTTTCATTTCATCAGCGCCAAGGAATAAAGAGCGAATCAAAACAATGTCTATACATATGACAACGCAAATTTTACGTTGAATTTACAAAGTACCTGAAAAAAGATTCTCTGGACTTGAAAGTTCTATAACTTTGAAATTAGTGGTTTTTTTACTGGTTGAGGCTCCCTGTTTGTGTTGTGTCCATTCACGAAAGCAACAACTTGCAGTATTTTCCCACCTTCTATCACGCCACCTTCACAAGGCTATGATCACGTGCTTTTGTATCCCCAGCAGGGTACAATTGTACATACATTTAAATTGATACATTTCAAGGCCACATGACCACATATTAATCAATAACACTCCATTTTTCGTTGAGTGAAAGTCTAGAAATACAGCAATAAGCAAATGGAGAAGGTCTTAGCTCTTTACTTGTTATATTAAATAAGTTTTGGCTTTCGAAAACTGCAGATTCCTTGGGTGGCAAAACGCGTACTAATGAGCCTATAAGTTCGCTGTGACGTATGGAGTTTACAAACTAACGCCACATAAAAAGCATCTCTTTCCTCATAGTTGACATATCTAGTATTACAAAGTTTGCTGCACTCACTCGTGAAATATGTTTCAACACTTGAAGAGAAATTTCGTATTCCAAAGCGACCATGCAAAATCCTCACACTTATCACTCACACTTTTTATTTGAACTGAATAACCCATTTGTTTGACTCTCTTTTCCCGATAGTTAATCCAAGATTTCAAGAGCAACCTTCAACCTTCTTAACTGGCTACGAGACCTGGGAAACCAAATTAACCTGTAACATCTTTGGCTTTCCGCCTCCGAAGATCACATGGACCCGGACATATCTACCACTGCCGATTGGTCGACACATTTTTGCTGGTAAAGACCTGATTATAAGAGGCACGCGTAAAGAGGACAGAGGACCCTATATGTGCCGTGGGGACAACCATTTGGGTCACGTGATAGCACTGATTATGCTCTTTGTGGATCCCGTTAGTAAGTATTGTAAATATCCTTCGTACGCGTTCTGTCGGCTTCACATATTCCTTCTCCACAAGATTAGTGGGTGTTCGTCGAGAAGGAATGTACGACTCGATGAAAATTATATCTTTTTGATTAAAAACCTGTTTTTCAGCTTTCGGCTCAACCTCAGTGTAAAAACCTGTTACATTCACGAGTGACGAAGAGTAAAGGAAACAATTAAAGAAGATAAAACAATTGAGGCTAGGAAAATAACAGTGAAACAAACAAACAAACAAACAAACAAACAAAGAAAACCTTCACAGGTTTTTACACCGAGGTAAATCACAGCTTTAAGTAACTGTTCTGGCGCTTTTAAGAAAATCCCAAACCAAATAAAAACGCAATTTTATCCCGGAAACTGCAACAATATTTTTTGTGTAATAAAAAGGAACTCTGAAAGGCTGACACTAGCAGTAAGGATAGTAAGCAGTCGAAACGTCGCGATCAACTTCCAGTGAATAGATCATTATCATCTCAGTTTACACTATGAACAACAATCCATTCCTTAGAATTGGTTTATGTTGCAGCTTGTTTAACAGTATAACAGATTTGCTAAAGGCTTTCAAGGGTGTATGAAAAAAGCGAAACCAATCTCGTAAAACCGGAAAACCCATCCAGTGTCTACCTCGTGTGACAAAAGAAGAATTTATATTGCCATCAATATTTTTTGTCTATAAAAAGGAACTATGAAAGGCTGACACTGCCTTGAAATTCAATAGATGCTTAAATTTCATGTGAAGTATAACGCGCGTGACCTAATAGTCAAAGTTCAAACAGTTCCAATGTACAATAGTTTCGATATCCTGCTCAACACAGGCAGTGCAATTATGAACTCTCTTCTGTTGCCTGTAATTGCCATAGGAAGAACGATCAAAGAAAGCTGTTTTACAGCCACAAGTTTTCGCCTGTGTAATATTGACTTGAACTGCAAGCAATACGGTATATCGTTAAAGAAAAGTCTCATGGGGTTTGATTTAATCATTTTATAGTACCTCCAGCCATCACATTAGCACTTCCCCCCGTCACTGCTGTAACGAAGCTGGGTCAAGAAGTAACTTTCCGATGTGCAGCCCGGGGGTCGCCTGTCCCATCTCTGGAATGGACTAGGGACGGGATCGTAATATCTTCTAACAGGACAAATCGCACTGCAAATGAAATGCAAGGAGAGCTCGTGGTTCCGAACTTCGGAGTTATTGATCAAGGAGTTTACAAGTGTTTCTTCAAAAACTACGAGAATGGAACAGCGGAGGTGACAACAAAAGCGCGTAAGGAATGCTATATTTTGGTCAAAATTTGCTTAGTACGAATAGACTAGTAAATAAGATACCAATGAGCAATCGATTGAGTTATCAAACGATCAGATGATAATCACTTCGTAATCCATTACCAAAATTTTTGTAGCTTATCGATTACTCATCGCTGAGTAAATGATTTGATCGATTACTCATCGTCATTGATTACACAGGTATTATAATGCAGCACATCTCACACAATTTTCTAGCAATTTCATTGTCTTACTTACTTCTTGTGTGATAAGCCGGAAATAACGTCAATGTTTCGCTTGAAGATATTAATAGGGGAAGAGAAATTGCTATCAGTGCAAAGTATGTTTGTTTTAAAATGTTGTGGCCTCTCGATTATTCATCTATTACTCATTGCTTGATCGATAACTAATCTTGAAAGTGATGAACCATCGATTACACATCGATTACCCATTGATTTCATTGATTTCTTTGAAGTCATCGATTTATTACTTCTGAGCGCATACGAAAATGTGAAGGAGATGCCACCTTCAATTACTCTATCTTTGTTATTTAAACAAATCTCAAACTCCCTCATATATTTCCTAGAGATTTCCTTCACTTAAAAATATAGAAATCGTATGCTGGATGCAAATCTATGAAAAAAACATTGCAAAGTAGGTTCTTTGGCCAAATTTCGATAATTTCGTAACCATGAATTTTTTCGTAAATGTTGTTCACTTGCTGTTTCCACAGATTTGGTTTGAAATGATACATGACCATTTTCAAGATATTATTAGAACTTTGAGAATGTTGTGATTCAGAAACTTGCACTTAGAAACCTATAGCTATACTAAACTGGACACTTAACAAAGTTTTGTTACAGTTTACTCACATTCAGGGGCAGTGAATGGTAAATGCGAGACTTTGCAAGACGGCGAGACTAGCGTTTCTCTTTGCGAGCCCGAGACATTTTGACTTTTTAGATTGCGAGAGCGAGACTTCGAAGTGTTTTGAGTGTGAGACTCCTTCGTATAAAAATCGAGACTGCGAGACGCACATAACCGCTAAAAAACGAGACTGCGAGACCCATGAAATTCGACTAAATTTTGCGAGATCCAGAGTTTTTGAAGGACCATGCGCCACCCCTACATTTGAATCTGCAGCCGCTGTTATCGTTTATTTACAGTTTCAAACTAAAAATTTACATTGATCTTCTATAAACATTTGAAAACACTTTTACAAGATTTTGTGGAACTTTATATTTATGCCATTAAAATACAAGAAACTGACTCTTCATAGTTCTTTGTTACACTGCAGTACAACCTCATACGAAAGTACACTGTGGCACAGTTAACAATTTAATGTTGCATGGTTATTAACAGATACCCCGTGTAACGTGCTTTCAAACAGGAAGAGAAAAGAGAAAATTCAGATACGCAAAAAAAGATGACCTAAGGAAGAGGACAGTAGGGTCCCTGTTCCTCTTTCCTTTTCAGCCCCTCTCGTGTTAGAGCCTACATGCTACTTCAACCTTTTTCTTGGATCGCCTGTCACACTCGTTCATCAAAACCTCAAATAGTCCGCATCAATCAGTATTGTAGCGTTCATTTATTTGCAAATAATGTCACATTTGGCAGTATACCTAAAATAGCTCGAACGCACTTTCTAATCTGCGATTACTACTAGTAAGTAGTATATAATGAACTCGGCTTAAGGAATCGCAAGCACACGTAATATCTATAATATTTGATGATTTATGTTATTTGACTTTGTGGCGTGACTCTTTCAGAGCTTGTTGGTTGTGGAGACCCGGGTGTCCCAATGCACGGTTACAGAATAGGTGATGATTTCTGGGCAGGCAAGTTAGTCGTATTTGCCTGTGGCGTAGGATACCGCTTGGAAGGGCCTTCAGACAGACTGTGCTTGGAGAATGGAAACTGGAGCGAATTCATGCCAACATGTAAGAACCTGACGTCAGGTGAATGTAGTTTCTGTGATCCCTGTTGATGTAATACATAGCTTTAATACTTGAAATTTCATGCAGGATGTTGAATTGGGCCCATGATGCATTAGTGCTAAAAAAAACCATGTGGTCGTCTACAAAATAATGGCCCGTCGATCATTAAATGTTGTTGTTACTTATCGTTCTTGTCTCGGTACAATCAAAAGCTCCCTCTTTGTGACTTTTGACATGTATGAACTCACAGAGATTCTCTTCAAGTGTTTGAAACGTATTACACAAAAGCGATGGGCCCCTGTTCAGAGTCATTAATTATGCATAACCGAATGACGAAAGAAATCAAGCACGTTGACGTGTTTGGATGTCTGATGCAACATGGCTTGTTTTTGTGTTTATGACTTCTCCATCTAAGAAACTGTTTACAAGAGATCGCTCGTCCCGACACGAGTTTCATATCTGATTGACTATTTGAATTTGGATTTACGTTTCATGTTTACATGATGACCGTTAAAAACAAGAAAGAATGGAATTGATTGAAATTAGGCATGCGTTACACGTTTCACTACAGTGCAAGGCCGATTTTATACCGTATTCGATTGGTCACTCTTTATTTATATGATACCGGTTCGAGGTTCTGTACAGGAACGAGAATTTCTCTAGGAATAAAAACCGGGAGCTCGCTCCCGTCTGACTCACACCGTATTGTAGCGGCGCCAGCTCCGTTGTCAGAGAGATCCGTGGACCTTAAAGAGAACTAAACGACTCGCGCGCTCCCAAACCTAAGAGGTTTTATCGTGCCAACTTTTACAGTGATCCTATGCAGCAGGAAGTGTTGGAGCGTGTTGTGTGTTGGGTTTCGGTGTACTGCTGTAAATTTCTCTAAAATGCTATTTACAACGATATATATAGTGGTATAATCACATACTTCCGGTTAAGGTGTGCTATCCAATGATAATCGGTTATCTAATGACTAAGGTATTCATAACTAAAAAAGTAACTCTATTAACAAACACTACAGGGCGCACGCTCGGTAATACATTAATTTCCTATATTTTGGAGCCGTTCTTCCAGACCTGTTTGGGTTTTCATTCGATAATTACACGCAAGTAGTTTGCAGCATAAAAATCTCGTACTTCTACACGTTGTTTCTTACTTGATGCTTTGTCTACATGAATTTCTTCAGCAAGATATCTTGAAAAGCAGAAGAGTTACAATGCTTTAAATGTTTGGTGTATATAGGACATGAATGTATTCCCGAATGGTTTACGTACGTTCTAATTTCTACAGCAATAATTTCTCTAGTGGTTCCCGTCGATTTCTGTGAGCCTTATGGCAAATTACACACGTTTCGCGATTTAAAGGCTAAGGTCACGTGACAACAATCGCGGTAGATACTTGTGATGTGATGCAGTTACAAGGGAATTGACTAAGAAACTACGAAATAAAACTAAAGCATACGGGTGCCGTTATACCAAAGAAACTGATGATGCGTTGGTGGGGAATTGGAACACAAAAAGTTGGGATAATCAAACAAGTTGATAAAGAAGGTTATACCCTCGTAAGTTATACCACCGCTAGCACCCCTCTTGTTTACCTTACGGTGGTATAACTTACTTTATCAACTTGTTTTGATTATCCCGATTCCTTGAATAAATAACCCACTGGGATGCCTTATAGATAATAAAGGGACTTGCGGTAAGTGTTTTTGTCTACTGTAATCACTGTTATTTACTCTGTTTGCAGGCGAAACTTCGTGCTCTAAACCAGCCCCTTTTGAAAATGGCCTCATAGTGGGAGGTAATTTCTCGGTTGGTGAAAACCTGACGTACGTCTGCAATAAAGGCTATTGGCTGAGGGGACCCTCTGTACGGGTTTGCAATAAAACCGGCAATTGGAGTGGGAGCGATCCATTCTGCGAAAGTAAGCTGTAGTTAATGTCAAAACGAGCACTGTGATTGGTTGATTCTTGGTCACGTGCCCCCGAACAAATTCACATATATCCCGACGGGGATACAATTGCGCAGCTGTTGCCCTCGCGCCAGTTGTGACGTCTTTGTTTGTTTGTTTTTGTTATGTTTTGTTTAAGGGAAAGTCTAAATATATAACAAAGCACTTGACGTATGGTCTCTCGGGAAACTAGTTAGTTTAGTTTTCCCTCGAGTCCACTCTCGGGAAAACAAAACTAACTATTTCCCTCGGGACCATACTTTTAGTGTATATTAGTACACAACTATAGCATTCCGAAGACCAATAACCAAAATCAGCCGATCAGATTTCTTCATTTCAGGTCCTTCGACAGTCGATATTTCAAAAGTATCGGAGAGGGTTATGTCTCGAATGGTCCCGCGACGGCCGATATTTCAAAAGTATCGGAGCTGGTAATGTCTCGAACGAACCCGTGCAGTTCAAAGTCAGATTATCGGCCATCATTTTTTTTAACAGACCCCTGCGCTCGGTCCGTACTGAGTCTATATTCTCCCATTACGGCCCTCGGGCTTCAACATCTGTTGCATCTTTTAAACTTTACTGATTGATGAGTGAATATTTTGCCAAATATTATGTCCAACAAGAGCGTCGTATTGCGTAGCGATGTAGTGAAAAACCATTTTTTTTTTATTGTTGCAATTACTGTTCAATAACAGTAGTTGGAATGTTCATGATGCTTACATGAGTTCACTAGTTACAAATTATATACTATAGCATATATACTATAGTATTTTCTTACTCAATAATGATAAAAAAAAACCGGAGTTGTAACTAGTGAGTTTACAAAAAACTTACCTACGATTGCTTTTTACTATTATCATCTTACCACGTTTTTCATATTTTTAATGAACATTTATTCAAACTAGAAATGTGAAGCGAAAATTTAATAAATGAAAGTTCGGTCGGAGCAGGAACGTATCCCAGCAGCTTAAGAATAATTATTGTTACTTTTGACACAGTCTAGGTTTTAAATGTCCTCGAAATACAAGCCAAATCCACAGGCTTTTTGACAGCTGGGCAACGTGAAATCAAAGAGGTTAACGCACGCCGTTGACTGTGTTGCGTGACATCACGCCACTAATTGCGTCCCGTATCCTGTCTAAAACAAGAGGCTTCAAAAGCCTTCACTGGGTTGCCTTTGTGATCCCTTAGTATGCAAACGGCTCAATTTTTTGAAACTGTTTTGTCAATCCATTTTAGTTTGCAGTGTCAGTTGTGTTCAATAAGAGAAGTGTTCAAGGAGTTAATCAAAGGCTTCTATGAACAAACTCATGAATGCATTCGGTGACACATGAGGAGAATTTTAGATTTCAGAACTCATTCAAATAATTTAATCAAGAAAGGCCTGTAGGGCTTTGCCATCTCGTGTTCCATTTACCAATTTAAAAAATATGCAGCCAAGGCCTGCATACAGCTTCACATTCTATATAGACAAGGGTATCTTTGAAAAAAAGAAAAGAAAATCGATTCAGTTTAAAAAAAGAACAAAAAGAGAAGTGAAGAATACTTCACTGGGGATTGAACTCGGACCTTCATGCTCCGCAGTCCGGAGTGCTATCCATTAGACCATCCAGAATCACGTGGTTAGTTAGGGTATATTTTATAGTTTATATGTTATAGATCTTTCGCTCGTACAGTCTACTGAGTGAAGCTCTAAAAATTATATCTCATTACTCGGGCTACTACCACAGGTAGCCCGAGTCTAGGTTTACCTTTTCGGTCTATCAGTCTATCGACAACGTCGCAAATCGGACTACCCGCAGAGGCCTTTGGGTATTGCTGTTATGAAAACAAAGCTGCGCACGGGGTCATCAAGTTATTGCACCGTCGATGTTGGATGCGAAAGATGTGTGCCCTGCTTTTGTTGGGGTTTCTCCTTGGAATGCTCACATCGCTTTTGCAAACGCAGACGCCGTTCGCGGTAGACCTACCCAAAACTACAACAGTGAGCACTTTTCGGCCACGTCGTTCCGCGAACTCAAAGAGAACTAAATGATAGCCATGAAAGCAAACTATGAAGCTGCGATAAACTCTGAACTATCTTTGAAAGCCAATGTTATGCACATGAGTACTACTAACTGCTGTATTGTCAGCTACTGTTGTCATTGGGATCCAAAAGCTGAAGTTAATACACGAATTTTTTACAGCGACAGGACAGACGCGTCGTTGGATGCCTCGAGTCAACAATTTTTTCAAGACAACATTAGGCGAATAAAGGAGGTTATATAAAGGATCTTTTTCATCTAATTTAAATTTTGGTAACATTTTTGGATGAAGTTTTCTCAATTACGGTCTGTCTCATGCGTGGTCGCGTGGAAAGTAGTTGTAAGACAAAGACTTGACAACAAAAGCTTGATAACGCTCAAAGTTAGATTACGCTTGCAGGTGAAACGGTTGACGTTACAAAGGACTGCTAGACACAATGTTATTTAAGACTGTTTCTAAAATCTATTTAAGTTGTTGTTTGTTTATAATAAAGTTCTTGGTAATTATGACCGCAAAACGGCTGACAAAGCTATTAACTCGGAGACTATCTTTGTCAGCCCGCATTCCCTCGGGCCTCTTTTCAAAACCATGTCTGGATTCTTTTCTTATCCAAACTCAACTTTTTTTCTTGCCTGCGTGTTCGTGTGGAAAGACATTAGCGGGAACAGGGCCAAAAAGGCTAAATCGGAAGAATAGTATATCCGATTGAGGTGTAATATTGTTGTTTTTCCCACATATCGCTTTTTCACCTTCGATAACTGGCATCAGGTTTCACAATTGTTTTTCTACCGTGGGAACCAAGAAAGCTGATTGCTCAACATTAATCGGATAAGTAAACAAACACAATTATTACTGAAATTTCTGTTAAACCTTAGACATCTTTCCGATAAAATCGCTCAGGTTAAACACGACGTCGACAAGAATTGCGGTGCGATATACAGTCTAGTTGGTTTTTTGCGGTCGTGGAACCAGCCATATAGTACACAATATATACAAAACGCGTAAACTGACATTCACGTTTAGCCGTATTATAAAATGTAGCCCGAGTGAACGCTCCCGAAAGCGTCTAGTTTTTCAACGTTCAAGAAAGGTAATCCGTCATTCCCGAGGCTTTATCTGGAAACCGATATTTAAAATGGAGATTCCGTTGTAGAATTGACAAATTTGTGGTAAACGTTGACGAACGTGTTTTATTTTATGGGGAAAGTGAAACCTGAAACGTGACACGACAGCACAAACCCAGCCGTGAATACTTGGCATCTTCCCTTCCTCTGACCCGTTTTCGAGGTTCAACATTTTATTTGAAAGCGTGAAGTTCACCAGAAATAGATAAGTTCCTTAAATTGGTGGGTATGTGCCGGTTTCGGTGTTGTCGCAAATAATGATTTTGAAATTCAATGAAGCTGCATACCACCGGACTGTTTTTAATCCAGTTGATTATATATCGGATTTTGTAGTTTTTGTACAGTATAGAGGATCCAACGCTATAAATATAAATGAACACTTTATAAGAATGCTTCCCCCGATGTTTTCGATTTGATCGCTTTTAGAAGTCAAGTTAAGACGAAGTATCGTATTTTGACGTGCGTAACCAGCTTGTTATCTCGGATTCAAAATAATACCGTGATGTCACAGCGAGCCACACTCTTGCTTTCCAAACTTCCCGCGTGGATCGACTCATGAACTCGATGGACGTGGTCTGCTAAGCGTGAACCAATTCTTAAAAAAAAGCTGTACATTTCCAACAGAAAAGATGTGAATCCTTTCACCGAGGGAATCGCTAACACCACAGACCTCAACGTTTAAAGAACAAAACACTCTCCCGCACGAAAACACATCCAGGAATAGCAAACATAGACACTAATAAAGTCATTTAGTGAATAAATCGAGTTAACAGCTCGAAAAGAGAGCAGCTCTACACAAGAAAAACACTTAGGCGAATGGAGTCCACATAAAACTTTTCACGTTCTCTTCACCGTCGTGCTTACTTCAATCAGGTTGTTATGGCGATGTCCATGCCGAGCCAATCACACAGCGGCGGCGTCTTTGCTAAGCCTTATATAGGCAATATTGCGCAAGAATTGCAATTTCTCACGGAGAAAAAAAACCCAACCCCATTTTAATACTGGATTGCCATTGCCATGGCAACCCAGTAATAATATATTTATATCCTGAAAAATTGAAACTTTGAAAGGATGCATCCATTCTTTTTTTAAATAGCACAGTTCGCGGTCTGAAACAAGTCTCAAAGAGACAGAAGGCGGGACATGCTTCACATAACTAAAACGCCGGTTGCGTCCTAGATCTCTCTTAGTCAAGGACGGACAGAAAAGTAACAAGAGTAAAAACAAAGCTCTCCACGAAACGTTGTTGCTGCTTATCATGTTTCTTTAGATTGCCTTGTCTAACTTACTGATTTAGTCGATTTTCCTATTGCTGTTTTTCACTTGTCACGTGACATTTGAATTTCCCCCTAATGTTTACACAAATCTTCTCAGGCCCCATAGTTATAGTGATAAAACGACCAGGCCAGGGTCAGGTCCACTTCGCTGTCAAAACCGGAAAACGTGAACACTGCCTTATGCGGTTAGTATATGTATTTCGCCGGTCCTAGCGCACCCCCTGGAACACGGAACCTGGAAAAAAAAAACAGGAAAAACTGACGCCCAAGACCATGAATAAACATAAATTCCAATGGCTGATCTTCTTGGTAAATTAACATGTTTGGTGATTATTCCATCCTTATCCCGTCTTTGTAGACCTGTTGTACACCACTAGATAAAAAAATCACTCGTCATAGTCCTGTATTCTTAAGCTAATTCAATATTTGTTAATTGATAATTAGGTGGGTTAGCAGAATTCGTGTAGTAAACAATATTTTTCACAGCTGCTAGAGTTAACTCGAATTTCAAATTATCTCTCAAACCATATGGATAAAATACGCCACCATCGGTTAAAACTGGATGATCAATCGGAATGCAAAATTTTCTTCCATGAAGTTTAGATAACAAAACATCTTTGGGTTGACTTGTATCTTTATTACTTGCGTTTGTCCGCAATCTTCGGATGTTTTCGTTTGATATACCCTGTCTAAAACGGTCACATCTTTCTTTTTGGGATAAGTAAAGGTCTTTGTATGTCATATATAAATCATATCTATCATATCTATCAATTTCATTAAGTGTTTCAATTTTAGTGATGATATTTGAAGCCGTTAAATTATACCAACAACATATAAGTTGGATCTATGAATGGTCAAGAAAAGCAAAATGTTGGAATGTATATATGCCTTCAATAGATATTATACGAAATTTAGCTGAAACTGTGAGTCAGGTGGTTTTCAAGGTTCGTTCTGATAAATTTTCATCAAATTATGATTTCAATTTTTTAGAATTTGGATTTTTATTTTTGGGATTTTGATTTTGATTTTTAATTTTGGGATTTTGATTTTGGTTCTGCTCTGTGTGATTTGCTTGAAGTTGTTGAGTTTTGTTATGATCTGATTTTGGGATTTTTATTTTTATTTTTGATCCGATTTTTAAGATTTTTTGTTATTTTTGAATCGGATTTTTGAGATTTTGGATCCGATTTTTTTTTAAATCTGATTTTGGGGGTTTAGTGTGATTTTTCTGGATTTTATTGGTTTTTGCTGGTTTGGGGCGGTTTTTCCTGGTTTTTTCCTAGTTTCGGGTTCTAGGGGCTGCTCTACTGTTCACGTTTTCCGGTTTTGACAGCGAAGTGGACCTGACCCTGGCCTGGTCGTTTTATCACTATAACTATGGGGCCTGAGAAGATTTGTGTAAACATTAGGGGGAAATTCAAATGTCACGTGACAAGTGAAAAACAGCAATAGGAAAATCGACTAAATCAGCAAGTTAGACAAGACAATCTAAAGAAACATGATAAGCAGCAACAACGTTTCGTGGAGAGCTTTGTTTTTACTCGTTACTTTTCTGTCCGTCCTAGACTAATTTTGTAAAGTCCTGAGATCTAGGACGCAACCGGCGTTTTAGTTATGTGAACCATGTCCCGCCTTCTGTCTCTTTGAGACTTGTTTCAGACCGCGAATTGTGCTATTTAAAAAAAATGGATGCATCCTTTCAAAGTTTCAATTTTTCAGGACGTATCAAGAAATGGTCTATTGTTCCGGCCCAACATCACACATTAAGTATTACACAATAGTCCTTTTGTTATTGGTAACGCTGAGGGACTTTTGCCGAAGCTTAACGAAAACCTCGCGACCTATCGGAAAGTTATCGGCATGACAATTTAGCTACATTGTGGGGAGTGAGGAGCGTAAATTTGCACTCAAAAGATAAATTACCACTGGGGTACCCTAGAGAATGATTGGCGTTTGTAGTGCGCACGGGTCGGTTGTTTTAATTTATACCACCTACTTAATTTTAGGTTTAATTTGCCAGGCTTAATTAATATCCATACTTTGCATGGTGTTTGGCGTAATCGAAAGTCCTCTGAAGAACAGTTGAAAAAAAAGTTTGCCCTCACGGCTGTTCTAGCAAACATTGTAACTGATCACTGTTCACGATTCCCGCTTCCCTTTTAGCCGAACACGCTGTAATTGTGGATATATCTCTACCTCTTGAACTGTCGTTCTTTCAAACCAGTTACGAATATATTTTTTTTTACATGATCGGCTCAAAACAAGTTTTCAGAGAGACAACGAATTCACTTTATGTTTGTTTCGTTTAATCAAGCGCGCGGCATTAAAGGAAGGTGTGATGTCTTATATAAACAAATGAAAATAAAAAGAAATCACACCTTCGTTTGTTGCCGCGCGCTTGATTAAACGAAGAAACAGTGTAGTCTGTCTTATTCTTAAAACAATTCCTAACGTTTTTTGCTTAACACGAATTGGGCTAATTTAAAGCTTTCTCAGAGCTTTCAAAGCTTTCTCGCGGTCAAGTCACGAGTATAAGCGTTTCTATTCTCTTACAATTGAGCGCGGCACAAAGCGTGCCGCGTGTTTGATAAACGGCAAACAGTAAAATAGTCCTTTGGACCGTGCTGTGCGAAAAATAAGAAGTTCTCATATCTCCAGCTATTTTCACAGTTTTTAACGAATTCTAACGGCCATTCCGTTAAAAACAACTTTTTCAGTTTTGCACTGTGTCCACGCTTTCAGGCCGGTAACATCGTTGATACGCGTCAGTAAACTTGAATAAACTTACGTAACACAATGCCGCCCGCTCTGCCAATTAGAGTCAATTTAGTAATTTTGATAATCAACATGTATTAGTGAGTCGACTATGATTTCTAACTTACCATCGTTCAAGTTACATCTCTGTGCTAAAAGATGTCTAAGTATTACAGCGTTTCGAAAGTTTTGAACGTGCGAACTGTCAATGGGCAGAAGGAATATCTGCTGAGATGGAAAGGGTACGGAAGCGGAGCTGATACATGGGTTAGAGAAGAGGACTGCAATAGTGCTATAAAAAAGTTTGCCGGATCAACTCTCGAAGGTGAGTATATATTGCGAATTTTTTTTATTCTGTCTGTCATTCACAGCAAGGCTAATGTTTTCCTCTGTTCATTTCAGCCAGGGAAAAAGTCATCAATTACCTAGTGTGCGAGATTGGGCAGAAGTTGTCCACGAGAACTGCCCCTGAAAAAAGCTATGTCCGACGAACAACCGTGAAGGTTCCGATGGATCAGAAGTTCTTCGAGGAGCTATTCTACTCATGTCGTCAAGGAAGAAGCAGATTCAACGTTACAGCCGAAGACCTCGACCGCATTCTACCTGTTGGTTGGTCAGAGCGAGCCTTCCGTACAAGTACTAAATGTGTAGTTTCCAGAGAGCAGCCGATAACAATTCGCTTCGCGAACCAGCGAAAAGTTCACTTCGACCATTCTGAATGCCCCCGATGCCAGTGGTCTTCAGGACAGAGTGAGAAGCCAGCCTTGTGCCAGCCAAAGAAGACGTGGCCTGTTGACATGACGTACTTATTTGTCACGTTTAGTAGAAAAAGGATTCATCAGGACCAAAGGGAGGAAGGTACGGGTACCATGTTTTGTTTTGGGGCATTTCTCGATTTTATGCCGCTTAAATCGTGGCTTCATATTCTTATTACTCTTTATTTTCTTGCAGAGAATATTGACCTTGCCTGGATCAGTTCGAGTTCTGACGATGAATAGCCTATCCAGATGAAGTTTACAACAGACCACAAAACGGCTCCTTTAGGAGCCACCAAATAAAGCAAAAGTCAATGACCAACATTATAGACCTTATGGCTGCAAACTCTATGTTGTTCCCTTATACTCTTGTTGACTTGTTGTTTATCGCGAAACTGAAATTTTGATTTGGACTGATGCACAAAACGAAAAGCCCTAATTAACAACTCTACCACTTTATGGAAGAAAGGACTAGTAAATTATCTGAATGCAGTTACAAATAGAAAGATCTACGAGACGAAAAAATATGAAGGCCGAATGTATTTACATTTTATTTCTTTAATTACAAATATACAATTAGTTTTTCTTCATCTTCTTTCTTGGTTCGATTGTCTTCTTTGCTGTGGGCCTACGAGAGATATGAACCCTGGTCATGATTTATAACATTGCTCATCTTTACCGCGGGTGTTGCGAACTTGACAGGGTGTGAAATCTCAAAAAAGCATAACAAAGGTATTTAAGTCAAACAAGAAACAACAGCATCGCAAAGAGTTTTGTTTCCCTGAAAACCGTGAAAAACACAAGCATCGTACTCCGTAGGTCTTAAGTCATACATTATTTTGAAGCACTCGCATGGTTTACGTTCTTTAAAAGTGTTTAGTATAATGTGCCGAATTCTACGGAACTGAATTTCGTTCGACTTTTGAAGTCACTGCCATGCTTGAAAATTCCCCTAATTCTCATGACGTTGAATGCATGTGATCGAATTGTTCCGATTAGATGAGTTGAAAATTTACCTTGATTTTCCAACAAATCCTGCATTGTTGGCTGCTCGCTGATAAAGCGTGCGGCCAGGAGCACCATTCGATCCCTACAAAGGTGACAGATATCACACAATTAACATACGGCAGCTGAATCTAACTTAAACCTTTCCTTGAAACTTCAGCTTTAGGAGAAAAATCACTACCTACCAACGAGCAAGATAGTCAGCCGGTGGCCTCGCCTGAAAATCAGTGCAAAAATAAAATGAAATGTTCAATTTATAAGTTTGCTCCATGACATGCGTAAGTTTAAATTCACAAGTTCCTCAAATTTGTCAACTTGTGTTATACTAAACTAAACTTTCAGTAATTCTGTCACTTGTTCAGCCTCGTATGCCTCTTCTTCAGTTAAATATTATCGACAGGAATTTACTTACGGCATCCAAAATCTGAAGGTGGCCTTCCAAATATGCCATCATTTCTTCTAAGAAATCAAAGACATCGCTGTCGTTGAGTGTAAGCTACAACGAAAGTTTGACAAGCCTTAAAACAGGAATAAACGGATCAGGCTGTAACACCAAAAATACGGCAGTATTGAAAAAACAAAACTCTTACCGATCGCGATTGCTGCTCTTCTGCCATAGTTACAGATCAGTAATCAGTAATTCCACGCGTGTTTGATTGAAACAACTGTTAGCGCTGCGATCGACTGCGATCTGGTATCGATTCTACCTGAGTACCTTTGGAAAGCGGTCATTCAATAGCAAGTTTGTGTGTGCCTTCGTCAGAATCGCAAAATGGCGGATGGAAGGCAAGATTTCAAGGCTGTCGAACAAGTTTGAAAGGTAAGTCTTCTACTAAAAATAGTGATAATAGTATTTCCCCATTTTGTGCTACTGTTGTTCTTATTATAAATTTGGAAGTTACAAATTTCTGTTTGCTATTAGTAATGACCTACGAGCAATTAGCAAAGAAAGCTATTACACTTGTTTTCTACACATGATGAGGTTCAGCTTACCTTTTAAATCATGGAATGGGAAAGGAGAGAATATTCTTGTTTCAGTGATAAAGAAGAACTAGGATTTGTTGAATATGTTTTGAAATGTTTCATATTAATTAGAAATAAAATCAGAAACAAAGTAAAGTTTTGCAATAGTTTTATTGCAAGAAACAAACACATTAATGAGAGTTCTGTTTGGTATGTGAAACTTAGGTTTTAATATACACTCAGCTGTTGATATACAAATATTAATAATCTTATTACTACTTGTCTTTGATTTAGGATGAAACTATTTACAATGATATCACTGAGCAAAGCTTGGATTTCTTGTTAATAAGTGCTTTTGTCCTGACTTGAGTGATGAAAAATTTCACCTCATACGGTTGCTATTTACAGTAAATATTTAAAGTCTCTCTCTTGTTGCTTCCTGATTGCACATCTCTTTGTCACAACTTCCAAACCTACAAAATAAAATAATGGATTCAGTTTGGCCTTAAAACTATAAAGGCATAGTTTTACTTTCTGGAAAAAATTGTAACATTTTAAGGCATCAATAATAATTATGACATGACTTGCAAAGATTTTGTAGATAGAAGCAGAGGTTGGAATGAACCAAGAATGGTTGTTTCGTTCAGAAGTAAAATTGTTGTATGTTGTTTTAGTACCCATGTAAAATGTGCAAGGGTGAATCACACATGGATTATTTGGGACACTACACAGTTCACTATACAGATATAGTTAAATAATTATTGGCAGTGGAACAATGTGATCGGCTTCTTTAAGTAATATTAAAGATATATATTGCTTGAAAAGGCTCATCAACTTTCAAAATTACCTCTATCCTTCTTCCTGGTTATCATTGTAGGTGGCAAGGCTGCCACGGTCTTCGCTACTCTTCTTAGAGTAATCCCTCTTGATCCGCAGTAGGTTTTTGACTCGAGCAAAGAGCTTCCTATTATCCCTCTCCATCACCTGGACTGTGTACTTTGACTGACGACCACCTTTCTGTGTCCCACGGTGGAACATCCGGGACTGTTCATGGTTTTTTTTCTCAACCGGCTGGCAGTTGAACTTGGAAATGGGGCCAAAACTCTCCAGAAACTGGGGCACATGATATACAAGAGCTGTAAAAATAAATATAAGGAAGATTTTAGGGAATCAGTCAAATCTGCCAGTTGGTCAGTCGATCAATAAATCCTTTATTTAATGAGATCAGATAAATTTGATAGACTCATCTTAGCGCTGCGGCATGTATTTTTTTCTTCTCTTGTAAGTAATTGCATTCAACAAAAGTAATGAACTTACCATGTATATATGGAGTTATATCCTCATCAAAGTGAACAACTCTGAAAAATTTCGCCCAGTTTCTGGCCTGTTCTTGAAACACCCCTGGAGTTTTGTATGCCTCATCACTGGGTTCAGCTTCTAGTGCTGCATACAGATCACCAAATCCCTAAGATTGAAGTAATTTTTTTAGTTATTTAATTTGTTCTTTTAAATGCATATTTTCTACAAATTTGTGTGACTTCCTCAGTGTCATTGTATTGAGTTCAGCGAAAGGATTGAATCGTATAGCTGCTGCTGAAAAAAGAAGTTAAGTTTTCACTTAAAAATGAAGTAATATGAAAATGGTGAAAGGAAATATGTTACCTTCCACAGTTTCTTGACATTCTTGCAATTCAGCATTCTCTGAGTCTGCAATCCATCAAAGATTGGCTTCAGGTCTAGGTGTTCAAGAATGTTGTGAAGATCTTTCCCTATAACAAAATAAATTTTAGGGCTGTGTTAGCTTTTGCAGCATATCATTACTTAACAAGTAATATTATTGTTTGTTCACTTCTGAAGGTAATTTCATTCTCATATTTGCTAATAATTATAAATCAAGCTAATTTGTATTTATAACTAGAACAATTTTCATAGCATAAAATGTTGTTCAGTTTAATGCATCTTGTCATCTAAATGGTTTGTAAAGACTTCAACCATTTGGCTTCTATAAATATTGCAATACTACTTTTCAATTACCATCCAGTCTTGTCCACTTTGTTGTAGATGGCCCATCTTCATTTTGGACTTCATAAAACTTGAAAGGGACCCCAATCTTTTCAAGTTCAACTTCCAGAACCTCTTTCCTCTTGCTGCTTAGAACCAGTTCAATAACCTATGATGAAATAAACAGAGACTATTAGTAGGTAACCAGTTCTATTGCTTAGAATGTATTCCCTTGCTTCATTTCAAATAGTTGTTGTAATTATTGCTTTTTGCAACACACAGCTCTTTAAGTCACTCTGGCTATTTATCCAGTTGTATAAATGATTTAAATGAGTTCTGTTGAAATGCTGTGGGAACCTGAAAAATTTGATTGTTCAGGAAATTACAATATACCATGAAACTGGGATTATCTCTCAGCCTGGTAGCTTTGAGCCCAAACTGCATGCATCCAAGAACGAAAAGTCAATACCTGGTTGAAGAGTAGCCCCATTATCCGTAGGAAGAGGTGTAGAGTATCTATGATAATATGGTTGAATGGGATTGAAAGCAGTGGTGGTTGAACACATCCCTTTCGCTCATCTGTTGTTTTTTTCTTGTACAGGGTTTTACACTCGGCAAGGTTCCTTTGAATGGGCCAGTGTTGTACTATAAATAAGGTGAACATCACATTAACAACAACCCTGTTTATATTTTCATAAACTTCAAGTGACATATCATTTTAGTCCACTTACTTGTGAAGTCAGCAATTTGTGCCTTGGTACAGTAGCACCATATGCAAAAATATTTAGCTGTTGCTGCATTCAGTCCATATACCATGGCAAGAAATTTCCAATCAGAACAGCAGTACCTAGAGCAGAATTTAAGTTAGCATATTATACAAGATATATGAATATCAGGTTTTTTACTAGTCTATTGTGAGTGTGTGATTGTCACTGAATCAACTTACCATGTCACTGTATAATGCACTCCATCAACTGTTATGCCATGAGTCTGGAGCTCATCCACTTGTGACAGAGTGGCACCCAGGCAAGTCTGAACCTCATTATAGTCCTCTTTTCCTTAAAAATAAATGTTATGTCTTATGTTAAACGAGTACCAAGACCTATTGATCTTTTCTGTTGTTTTGAATGCAGCAATCACCATATATAAACTTTCGTGGTATACCGAGTGGTAGCAAATTATGACATGTTAAATATTACCAGAATATATTGAATAGCCTTTTACCATTATACAAAGCAGTTGTATACTGATGGTCACATGATCCGTGCTCTTTCTCATCCATTATGCTGAACACAGCCATGACGGTACCAATCTTGTTGCTTGTTCGTCTACCATCAGCAGCAAAGCGGAGATTGAAGTGGTTTCCGTTTGTTTGTACCGCTTCTTTTACACCAGGAATAAGCAGAAGCTGCAAGAGTATATCCTTAATGTTGCGATATGCACCATCTGCCTTTTTTGCCTGAGTAAGAGAATTTCTGAATGATTAAATTGCCTTGGGCTTCCTGCAAAGTATCCTCCAGCTAAGTGGAGTTCCATGTTAAATAAATCTTCATTTCAGTCTCATTTTTCAATATCAGCTGTCAGTTAAAATTTCAGCCCATTACTCAGCTAGCTGTTTTTTCTTTCATTCATGCTATAAAAAAATTTAGCCTCTTACCTCAGTGATGTGATGAATGTCCACGGTCTTATTTTGCCTGTTTCTTTCATCTTTCAGTGCATTGATGGGCGGTAAACTGGCTCTGGCATCTTCTGGGAGAGACATCCTCAATTCGTGGTAAGCTTCATCGGAGATGAGCCCGGAGTCTTTAGCTACAAGAACACGCTGGGCTGTTTCTTCCTTGACCCCGTCTTCTTCTTCTTCTTCTTCGGCAGAGCCAAGGGGGATAACGACTTCTTTACCTTGTACACTGAACTTGATCTAGAACATTATAAAAGACAGTATTAGTAAAAGTATTGTGACGAAATCCTACTTAATTTAAACTGTTTTTATTAATAATTTGTTTTTTTTTTTTCGAAATGAAACATTCACATCGAGTTTGTACTGACTGTTAATAAAATAATCCGCGATAAATAAAGAAAGATGGTAAATTTAAAGCTCGGGAATGAAACGTGACAGATGAAATATTGTGAAAGTTGAAATATTCATCTTTCACAACAATCCGTGTTCAAATTTCTCCACTTTGAACACCGTTTCCAGATGGGTTTGTTATTCATTCGTTGAAGTTTGCGTGCAAGTCCGGACCGTTAAAATGCATGTTTCTTAGCAAAATCAGAAAGCTCCTTACTATTGTTAAATTGCGAAAGTACGTAAGAATAATGTGAAAATGTGAATCATTCACAACTGTATAAAATAAGACGAAAATGAACATACCTCAACTGGGAAAAACTCCTCGAGTCCTTGAACTGACTGGAGTACCAACGCTCTAATCTTGCGTTTTTTAGTGTTTCTCGCCGACTTAGTCAACTGGAAAAACTCTTTTTCCGTCGATCTGAATGGCGCTTTTTCCGCTTGTTGTAGTTGCAGCTGGGCCAGAACCTCGTTCAGTTGAACGACCTGAACTTTTAACAATTCGTTTTCGCAACGAAGTTTCCTAATTTCAGCTTCATACACTTCCACAATTGGTAATTGGTAATGATACGCGTTCGGCGGAGTTGCGACTTTAAACTTTGAGAACATTCTTCTAGCAGAAGTGAAGCTGGATTTATCATCTGTGCTTTTTAGCAGGTCTTTTATATCACTGCCTGAGTGCCAATTTAACCGAATCACTATTGTCAGGTTATGTTAATCAAAGCAACTCGTAGTCAATGGAGTGTAAATGACTCCAAGTTTTGTAAAGCAACGCTATTGTTGCTATTCATTTGAATGATTTTAGATTGTTTTCGATCGCAAGAAACAATCTGGATTGTTTCTCTCTCTCATAAAAGGTTTTTCGTTGCGCGCGACACGTAACAAAGGAAGTCGTTTGTTTCATAAAACTGCGCGCGGCGTGAATACACGTTCATTAAAATCTATTCAAAGTTTTAAAAGAATACCAATTAACAACACTAACTTATTGGTGTTTACAAAACAACATTTCGCCTCGCGCGTTCTCTGAGACTTTTTAGTGCTTTCCGCGCGCTCACTCAGAGGTGTTAGCAAAGTATTATTCACCTCCGAGCAACCGAAGAGAAACAAAATGGCTTCGAGTGTCGCTTTGGGTACCGAGAGTAATGTTTTGGTCCGCTGATTATTCAGCTTGGGTGGTATATACTTAAACAATTATTCACGTCAGTAACGGTGAAAGCGGTGGATATTTACCTCGCCGCGATCCACCACTGTTCACCTCCACTTCGGTGAATAATTGTTAAATAATCAAAGTTGAATATAAACTGTTCCCGAATTTCGCAGAGCGCGCCCAAAGCGCAAGTGAAACAAGCCGCTAATAAGAGCGAAAAAGTAAATTGCAAGAAGAGTTAATTCAGGTAATTTTGCAGGAGTTGAATGTTACAAACTAAGATCTTAAGCTGTTTATGGGGCGAAATTTGAATGCTCTAAAATTTGGTTCTGCTTCGATCAGTTTCAACCAACAACTAATCAAACATTGTCGATCAACCGTTAATGAGAGCAACCATTGTCCCTACCGCGCATCCCACGGTAGCCAACTTGCAACGGAAAAATCTTCCACTGCCACCTCCCCTGGGGAACATTTGTCCTAAGTTCAGTCTTTCCGATGATTTGAATTTCCCGCTCGTATGTTGATCGGAAAGTTCATAAGCTCCCCAGGGCATTTTGGAGCTGTTGCCGCCATTGTCAAAAAATCCCCATATAAGGTCAAAATTATCACTGAACTAATCACTTAGTAGTCCGCTTTTCTTGATACGATATAAATATATTATTTTAGACAGGATACGGGACGCAATTAGTGGCGTGATGTCACGCAACACAGTCAAGGGCGTGCGTTAACCTCTTTGATTTCACGTTGCCTAGCTGTCAAAGAGCCTGTGGATTTGGCTTGTATTTCGAGGACATTTAAAACCTAGACTGTGTCAAAAGTAACAGTAATTATTCTTAAGCTGCTGGGATACGTTCCTGCTGTATTTTCTGGGCTATCTTCATTGTTTTCCCGGTGTTTTGAATGGACAACGACCGGTAGCTTAGGTCGTGCGTAACGGAGTTTGAAAGACAAAACAAGTGCATCCCAAAAGCAAATTTTTGATCGGAAACCCAACTCTAAATTAAGGTAAGCCTGACTTTGAACAAATATGGTCAAAAATAATTCCTGTTGTCCCATTCCTGGCTCATCGGTGACTTTGTTTACGTGATAAAGTAACATGATCGGGATCAACTGAACTATCGCATCACCGCATCACGGAGCAAATTACATGAAATTGAGCAAATTGGTCGACTAAATCTGAGGCGCTCGCTCAAAAACCTTATTGAACATATATGGAATGTTGAAATATAACATCTCTAGAGCTCAAAATCTGATTTTGGGGCTATTTTAAGAATGGCCCCTTATGTAGAATTGGAGTTTAATTTTGCCACTAAATCACCCTGTTGTCAAGTACCTACTAAACAAAGCTCTTGAACCTTGTCACGAAATCCGTATTTAATCCGGAAATGTTTCTTAGATTACTGTCAGCTATTTGATTTTGCTGAATTAAGTATAAAATCGTCGGTAAAAAGTATATTCGGCCGTCGCGAGGCAATTTTTTAGACCAATAAATTTCGCGGTAAATTGAGGCGTCAAACCGTCGAAATCGAAAATCTCGATTTTCTCACAAAATTCGATCTAACTCAAAAAATAAACCCCAGAACCTTCTTAATCTCACTAAAATCTTCCTTTAGACTCAAAATAAGGGTAGGTTAGGTTTTGAGTTGTGGCCGCGATTTATCGATTTTGCTCGATTTTTGTGTGCATTCACTCTTAAGACCTGAAAGAGGAAAGTGTAAAGCCCCAAAGTGGATTGAAAAATTTGAATATTGTACAAACACAGGACACCATGCTTGTCTCGTATTTTTG